>JAWNNW010000354.1:4121319-4815092 GCA_035044465.1 Scaptomyza tumidula
TGTAAGAGGTATAAATCAGAACGATACGAGTAGAGTGTAATAAACTAGAAGATGCTCTGTTTGCATACTTTTACCATTGAAAATGGGTAAAAAAGGTAAAATGGATTTGTGAAAAGTATGTAACAGGCAGAAGGAAGCATCTCCGACCCCATAAAATATATACATTCTTGATCAGCATCAACAGCCGAGTCGATATAGTCGTCTGTCCGTCCGTCCATCTATCTGTGGGTTTGTATGAACGTGTCGATCTCAGATACTATTACAGATAGAGACTCTAGATTTGAAACATAATCTCGCCTAATCGCTAGGCAGTACAAGTTTATTTCCAATTTTTGATAAGGGTTGAGGGTATCGTCTCATCTTACTTGTTCATCATACTTGTGTTGACTTTATCTATATTTACAGTGTATCATTCACATGGTGTTGAATTTGACTACTTCCTCTCCACTAGCTCAGTTGTCCAGGCACTATAAATAGTTGCTGGGCCCACTTGAGCGATGAAACTGCAAGACATTACACGCCTCCAAAGCTGTCATAAACTGAGGCCGTGTGGCATCTACCTACTACGTGCCACACAGCTGGCCAAGGCCAAACTAGAAACTGTGCAGCTGCCGTCTTCTGTTCAATACGCAATATTTGTTCGAGTTGTGTTCCTTGTTGGTTTTTGGGTTATTGTTATTGTTTTTGTAGGAGTGCGTGTGTAAGGACTAACACGTTACGCATGTGTGTGCGTGTTCGTGTGTGTGCTTTCCAATTAAGGCAAGGAGATAAAACAAAACATGTAACTGAGGTGAAAGCCGAAGTTTGTCTAAGCCAACAAGACAATGAAGTTTGGCGGCGTATGGCGATTTTGTCGTTCACAATGCCAACAAACAGGCGACGCCATCTTTGCTTTTGACAGCCAAGTACACGGCAAAAAATTATGGAGCTACCTTAAAAATACTTGCAACAACATCACATGAAACATATTCACAAGAGATAAAAACCCATTTAGCTCTCAATTTTTTTTACAGTGTACATCAACAAACACAAAGCAGCACTCATGCACACGTACACTGGTGCCACTTGGTACTCACGAAAAATTCAAAATCAGCGCGTTGAAATGTCGAGGCTCAAAAAGCGTTGCCTGCTTTTAGGCACCCCGCTGACAGACGCTTATGTGTGTTAAGTCAGCTGCCACCCAGTTGTAGGTAACCTATTTGGCCCCCGCCTCAGCCACGCCTACAAATCACTCTGTTAACTGTACAATCAATGAACATTTGCCTAATCTCAGTTGTGGTCTTTGGAAAATTGCGCCGCTTGTTGTTAGCTTTTGTAAATTTTGGTGCGCGTTGTCTGCGCGTTTCGAGGTTATTATTCAATTTTCTCACAAATTGCTCACATAAGCGGATTAGGTCTGACACACACACACTTATGCACACTGACAGCGTGACATTGACTTGCTGCCAATAACAAAAAAACAAAAACAACCAATAAGTCAGCTTAAATTTACACTTTGCCACTGTCAAATATTGAATATATATACTTAGAATGCAAAAATTTATCAAACTCAAATTCTTTCAATGCCTAAGTTCAAATATATATATTTCCAATTCGTTGCGTATGTAATCGATATAACAATCAGCTTGGTTTTATTTTGTTTTTCTCATTTCTAAGTATTTTTTTCAATACGTTGTCAAAGATTGCCACGATTTATAATAACAAGTCCTTTCGCATTGTTAACTTCTCCCCACCATACCTTGGCTTTTGTTTAGCTCTTTGGAAGTTGTTGTGTGGAGAAACGTAAGCTCATAGTTCATGGAACAAAACTTAATGAAGCTGAAACTGAATATGGCATCCAGTAAAGTGACTTTTGTTATGCGGCTTTTTGAAAAGTGATATATAGAATATCTTAACAAGGGTTCAAAGGTTCTTATCCTTTAAGTTTAAAGGAAACTTTACTTTTAAAAAAATATTTTATAGGTTATTGATTTCAGTGTACTTAATTGATGAGGCTGAAAACTTCAAAAAGCCAGAAAAACATACCGATACGCGCAAATAATATTTAAATAATTGATATTATAAATTACCTTTATTACAAATGGCATTTGTTTTCGTTATTTTGCATAAAGTGTCGCATGTTAAGCTTTTAAGCTGTCAAAAGCACTTAATTTCGAACAGAGAAGCTTATTTTAAATATGCCAGGCAATGACTCGTAATGCCGAGCAATTTATTCTCGGTCAATTCAGGTGTTAAACGTGTTTTTAATTATGTTTCAACGCCAGGCTCATTGCTACGGCGTGAGAAAGACGTAAGAGTAATGTGAGCGTCGTAAGAGTCCATGATTAATGTATGACTATCTAAAGGACGAATGTACGAACGACATAACCAAAGGAAGTGAGCAGCCTGCACATCAGGTATTCCAGATAATAACTGAAAGTACACTTAATACAACAAAAACAACAACAGCAACACACATGTGTGGGTTATTAACGTGTGCCACGTAAACTGGCAATGACGTAAGGTGTAAGGCGAAAGATGTCTACGTAACGAATGAGAGAACCCGCGATAAAATTGCGGAAGTGCTCAGAATGCCGATGTCATCACAGGCTACCTCATCCCCCCCACCCTGGTGGCAAGTGATGAAAATGTCGTTTGTTATTATTTTTATACCCTTGCGAGCGGATAATATAACTTTGTAAAGAAGTGTGTAACGATTTGTAACACAAAGCTTTATGGTTGGTTTTCAATCTTATCTTTTACAGTGTTACCATTAACAAAGTACATTTTATATCACTTCATTGTGAAAGATAATGTTCTAAAGGGTATAAAAACTTTTGCTTACTGGGACAACATTTAATTCCTTACTTGTTTTCCCTTCTTGCCAAGTCGCATCGTCAACTTGCTTCAGCTTCTTGGTATGGCCGACACATGCTTTGCTGCCTGCACTGCAGAATATATGGAGGAAAATGTAGCTCACCTGTCGTGACAGGCAAACAAGTTAAACGCCTCAGCCATCAGGCTAACCATATGGGGCACAATTTCTCTCACACACTCTCTCTCTCTCTCTCTTTCTCTCTTCTTCATGACACGCTCATAAACGATTCAAAATCTGTACGAGTTGCCTTTCACAACCCTTTTTTCCAGCTTATGTCTTGTCTTGCTGGGTTGTTTCTAGGTTATCTCTGGCTTAACCTTGTCGTTGGCAAACAGCGTTTATCCGTTGCGACAGTTTTTGCGTGTGCCTCTCTGTATCCGCTGAAGTCTTTCAAACGGAAGACGGTTTGTCTTACGGCTGCCTGCACATGCGGCTTGCCAAATGTCGCAAATGTTGCATTTGCAGACTTTACTTCTACTCAGCTAAATAAGCAGTTGAAGCCAACATACGAGTAGCTGTTAAAAAGTGTTCTCACCATAAGTAGCGGCTTGATTTCGCCTAGTTAAACTAAAAGTTTGAGATGGCAGTTCGTAAGGAATGAATGCTTTAGGCTATACTAAAGTGAAATCCTTAAGATTTCCTAGAGATAAGTATTTATGGAAACCTTTTTAAACTACCAATAATTTTCAAACATGGTAAACATGAACCGGATCTCCTCTTTGTCAAACCTACTTACAAAAGTCCACTTCAAATTCCTTGCTTTCAACAGCTTGTTGAATTTCGAGTCGTAAATGATTCTTGAAACTGTCCGTTAAAACGCAATGTTTATCTTGTTCTTGTTGTAGTTGCTGTTGAAAACGAGCATGAAACATTATACTTTTTGTTGCTTTATGCTGCTCGTGTTTACCCAGACATCCAGTTACGCCCCCGCTCAGTCACGGCACGCTTCAACCCACTTACACCAACATATAATTTAAAATGCCTGCCCTGCTTTTTTTTTATGATGTCTTTCTTTACCTTTCGACAAACCAAAAAAAAAAAAGAAGAATAACAAGCAGAACAGTGGAAATACAACAAAAAATGCCAAAATTAGCGCAACAAACTCGCGTCTCACGTGTCGCAGGCGCAGGTGGTTGAGATTTAAGCAAAAGATGAGAATGTTAAGTCGCTTAACCCACTTACATGCTGCACCTTAGAGTGAGCGTTGAGTACTTGGCGCTTGACAGATTTGATGACCGTATTTGCTTAGTAGCTTCCCCCTTCTACAAGTTATTCAATGTTCGCTTAGAAAAGAAAGAACAACATTTTCAATTTATTTTGTAATTGTTTCATATTTTTTGCAATTTTTATTTGATGTACTTTTGACGTAAAAACGCATTTCAATTAATTACGTATACGCATTGTACACAGGCAAACAATTATACAATACTCGGTATTTGGTTTTTTTTTTGTTTCGATTTTCATATTCATTTTTTTTACTTTTCATAAAAACTAGCAATATTCATTTATACACAAAAACAACTCATCATCATCAATGTTAACAATTATATATATAAAAAAAACCTAAAATGTATTTTAAAATGTGTTTGTTGATGGAATGGTGAATTGCCATTAAACAATTAAACAAAGGACTCTCTAAAGCATATGCAATTTAAATGCTTGTCTGAGTTGGTTAACTAGAATTACATGTTTGATGTTTGAATATTGAATAGAGATGGAATATTTTTTATAGAAAGCACGCTAAAAAAAAATGGAATTTTATTTGTGTGCAGTTTAGCCTTCTAAAAATTTAAATAATAATATTATATACACTTAAATTTGTTTTTGTTTTAAGGTTTTATAGACTTAAATTTATAACTAAAACTAATGATAACATCTCTGCCTCTCTCTATCTTTCTTCTCTGCTTCTTCCTTTCCTAGTTTTTTGTAGAAGACTCTGAGCTTTTTTTTTGTAATTAGTCACTGGAAAATGTTTTCTGCTTTTCTGTAAGGATTGCTATCTAGGGATATAAGGTATTTTGCTTTCCAACGGTTAATTGACTTGAGGAATGTGTTGAGAACTAAGTTGAGTTGAGTTTAAGTTGCGTTAAAGTTGCGTTAAAGTTGAGTTCAGTGTTGGTTAATGCAAATTAACATTGAGTTTCTTTTAAGCAGCTTTTCGTAGGTTCTGTTGCGAGTACATGCATATACATATTTATGTTTTTCTTTTTAATATATTTTTTTAATATTTATGGTTGTTTTTTTGCATATACAAAAAATTAATCAGTCTAAGTATGTGCTTTTTTCTTAAATGTTTTCCTCCTCTTTGCCTTCTCGTGTTGAAAAAAGATAGACATACATACATATACCAATGTATTTCAACAATTTTAAGCCGCAACGGCTAGATTAATACACTTCCAGCTTTAACTTAAATATGGTATAGTTGAAACTTATTGTTGTTTGTTTTTTTTTTCTTGTTATACATATTCATACATATATAAACCATTTCTTGTACTTGTCGTATCTATGTGTCTGTGTGTAGGTGTATGTGTGTGAGTGTGTGTGTGTGGTTAACCGTAAAATACACAAAGAAACCACATACGACATCATCGTCATTATCATAATCATAATCATCTTCGTTTTCAAGTATTTGTAGAATTTATATCACGACCCTCGCTCCCAATTTATGTTTTTCTTTGCCAGTAGAATGTTTTTCATATCGGGAGCTTCAATTTTTCTCGTTTTTCTTCTTCTTCTTTATTTTCAGTATTTAGTTGGTCATCCGTTGTTGTTGCTGTTGCTGTTGCTTCTCTCACGCGTATTTGGTAAATGCCCAGCGTTGTGTTGAAAGCGCAGAGTTGCATCGCTGCGCACTAATACCCTGTTCGTTTTGATCCCTAGTATCGAGGCACACATTGATCTTATTATGCCGCACCAGACCACCATCTTTGAGGTTCCAACGTTGATTTTCCGTATCGTCACATGATTTGAGAACTACCTGAGAGCCGCGGGCAAACTGTACAAGGGTTAAACAAAGATCATCGTGTTTGATTTCGCCACGTTTCGAATAAGCCCATTCCTGATTGCCGCCCGTATTGTGACAGGGGAAAAGACCTGTGAATGAGAGGTTGGAAAGAATAGGAAACTATAAGCTTGACTTCTTGAAAAAGATTGTGAGTATCTCTCAAGATAAGTTTTAATCATTTTATCAAAAATCTATCTATCTCTTCATTAAGTAAATTTTTTACTCACCCACAGTGCCGTCAATGAGATGACCCATTGTATCCAAGCATTCAGTCATATCCTGCCTAAATTGACCCACCTCCTGTGGTTCAGGTGCTTGCAAATCGGGATAAACATTCTCCAGATACCACTTGAAGGGCTTGCAGTGCAGTTTCTCCTTCAAAGCCAAACGATCATCAATGCTGAAAAGATGAAAACAAAACAGCAACGAAGCAATTAAGCAAAGGAATCAATTAAGCTTCGCTTCCTTTTGATTACTCACTTGCCAAATGGAATGTTCTTAGCCAGAGGCACAGCATTATAGTAATACTGCTTGTAATCATCCATCCAAACTTCAGCTGCACGTCGCGTATTCCTTGCAAAGACATTTCCACTACCACCCGGGAAGGTGTACGGATGACGTTTACGGAACACATGACCCACACGACTGCAAGGGATAATCTCTAGGCTGCCACCACATTGCCACACTCTAAACGATATCTCCAGATTCTCGCCACCCCACACATCCATTTTCATGTCGTATTTGCCCAGCTTATTGAAGTATGCCTTATCGATAACGAAGAGTCCGCCGGCAATCATTGGTGTCCTGATCTCAGTCGTTGGATCATTATGCCTTGCCGTACGCTCTGAAGAACTCAAGTACTCCCACTTGAAGATAAGATTCCAATCGAAACCACCTCTCAAATCTGCCGAGGCGCCAATGTACTGAAAGTTATCCATGCTAATCACATCGATGACAGGACAAACGACTCGCGTGGGATCTTCGCGAACACGCTCTAAGAGCGGCTCCAGCCACTGTTCATTGCACTCCACGTGACTGTCGAGGAAGGTTAGAACGCTGCTTACTGCCGCATCGGCACCACGCACTCGAGATCGTACCAAGCCCTCGCGTTTATCATTGCGTATGATGCGTACTTTGTCTATCTTCGCCAGTTCCAAACCATCCTCAGCTGGAAAGTGATTGAAAGAGAGAGCAACAAAAGAAGAAAGAAAGGAAAGGGTGAGTTTAAATTTCATACAACTTGATAATAAAGTGAAGTTAGAAGTTCTTGTTCAAATACTTACGATGATCACTGTAATCATCAACGAGAACAATTTCGCGTATTAAATGCTCGGGACTGCGATTCAGAACACTGACAATCGTTCGCAACAGCGTCGATCTGGCCTCATTGTGAAAGGTTATGATGACGCTCGTCTCGGGCAAATCCTCGCGATACTTTTTCGTGCGGCACCTAAACGCACAAACATTAAAGCATACCCTGTAATATACAAAGCTCTCTGATACTTACATGGGATTCCTTGTATCGGGTATTTCGCGATTGCTGGGCAATGCATCGCTGGCCTCTTGATTGAAACGATTCCTGATATAGGGATCCTCGCCGTTGCGCAAGCCGCCACCACGTATATAGCCCGATTCATCAAAGTATTCGCCATCGCTGCCACTTCGAGCACTTCGAGCAACGGCTAAACGTGAAGCAGTGATAGTGCCACCACTGGCCGAACCACCAGCCAAGCCCTGTGATGTCTCCTCGAGCGCCACAATGCCATTCAACTTGAGGCCATGCACCGCATTACGCTCAAAGTCCTTGACGGAGCCGATTAAAATGACATTGCCACCGGGATCATCGGCCCCACTGCCACCAATGCCACCGGCCACACGTATGCCCGAATTGGCTGCGGGCGCCCACTGTCGTGCTGTCGATGCCCCAGCCGATATATCGTCCTGATACTGCTGCATTGCCGTTGCCACCTCACGTAAGCGCAACGCTCGATTTTCCACCTAAAAGCACACAGAAAGTGAAGGAGTGAAAAAGGTGTGTTAGAAGGATTTGCCCCCAATTTTATTTATTTCTTTAATCTGCGGCACTTTGGTGACGCCGATGTCGCCAATGCGGCAATAACTTAACTCAACTGTAAACTGAAGTGCCTCGAGTGCAGAGAATATATGGCAAACAGATACCCAGTAAACAATCATACAACATTTTGTTAATCCTCGAATAGATTTTAATCAATAAACCTCTTCATCCATCTATACTTTATACAATCGCTGCAATCGGTGGTTGGTGGTTTTTCAGGATTAGAGCGTTTAACAGCTTGCAAAAAAGTTGGAAGAAGAGGATCAAAATAAGCAAAAAAAAACTTTCGAGCTTACAGTTTTACAGCCAGCAGCTGACTTATGGCTCAAGGCGCACAACGGGAAAAACAATACAAAATTTGTTGCCAGTTTTTTGTGTTTTGTTTTAAGATTTATAATATATAAATGGCAAAGGTGCCATAGCCTGACCCAGTTAAAGTTCTTTTTAACCAGAGGAAATATGCACACTAAATCTCATAGTCCGGCAATAAATCCAAAAACTATAAGATAAAGTTGATTCACTATGGAATAATGAATTTCTAGCAATCTGAATACCAAGAAATCTCGTAAAAAAAAGTTCTTGCGTTTCACTTCATAGTTAAAGTTTCGAATCAATATTATCCTGATTATAAACAAGTGAATGGGTTATGGCAAAAAAAAATGAATTAAAATAAGTATACAGCTGTAGTTTACGATTGGCAACAGACCCTCGTCTGTTACTTGAGAGAAAAGTTCTTGAGAAATCTCAATCAAATGGCAAAAGCCTCAACAAGCTGAAAAGGGCAGCAGCTGTTGAACACTTCCTTCCCACAAACTTTGCAAACCCAATTGGCAGCCATTTGGTCTTTAAGTCTTTTTTGATGTGGAGGCAGCGAATAAACTTTTGGGATTTTACTAATGATGCATTGTTATTGTTGTTGTTGCTGTTGCTTTTGCTGTTTTTTGTTGCCAAACAGCCATTATAAGGACCCAAAGCATTCAGTGGCATCTATGACCCGCTCACCAACTTGGCCCACTTTCTCGCCCTCTCACATCAGTCGTTTACTCCAGCGGACAAAGAGAGTGACTGAGTGAGAGGGAGGGACAATTTGGTCAACACGGGCGCTGCCCATGACTTGATTATTAATTGCCTTTTGTATTCGAATCTATTTGTCATGCTTTTTCTGCTTCAGCCATCGTACACAACAAAGAATACTTATGTTGCAGACCCTCATTTGTTATATACGTTGCGTATGCGTGTTTTTAATTTAAATCGAATTTTGCGGGCACGTTCTCTCAATTTCAACTTGTGTTTCATTTGACTAGGTTTCGGCATTGGTTTTGCATTTTCTTTCGATTTACATTCGATACGTGAGCCTTTTGGCGCATTCTTTATGCCAAATTCAAAAAGGAATGCGCTTAGAGCCCGATTCCAAAAAGCTTTTAACACGTGAAACGAAATGTCTTGTAAACATTTGAAAGTGTTTTTTATTTCTTAGCCAGTCTGCATTGTCAAATATTCAAAAGACTCGTTGGTCTCGAATTATGTGACTACATTATTATTTTTCAATTGAGTGCGCTTCGAAGTTAGTTGAAAAAAAACTTAACATTTGTGTTTCTAGAAGAAAATAAAATAAAATAAACAGAAATTATTTGTAGCTTAACTCTAAGCCAATTTGAATGCCCGGCCTATTATTTATTTAAGAAAATAAAATTGTTGTGAGAATTTAAAGTTATTTCGTCGTTTTCGATAAAAATTCTGCATAATCTATAAAACAGTGGCCCGAAATCTCGGATATGTATTCAATTAAAATTATTTTCACAATTGGAAATTGAATTTGCTTTTAAAATGAAACATTTTGCGATTTTGTTGGTGAGAAATTAAGATTTGTAGAGTTTTTAACACAACTGACATTTCATATCAACATTTTAATTATTCAATTCAATATGTTCAACAAATAACTCACACTTTCCATTAAAAATAAATTCTCACTTTATCTCACATAACAACTTGCAGATTAAATGTGTGAATATGTCTGCCCACAACATGTTAGCAATATTATGTTGTTGTTCAGACCAGATAGCAGCTTATGGATAGATGAAGTTGATATCATGCATTCTGTTGCGGTTCTTTCTTTTGTAATTACTGTTAACTTCAAGCAGTTTGTGATCTGCTTTTTGCTATTGTGCACACACAAACAAAATGATGGACAGGCTTGCAAAATGGAGAAGAACATGAACGAAACAATGTGAATATTGAACAATGCACTCAACTATGTCTTGTTTGCGTAGGCAACAAGAAAATGCCAAAAGGAGCATGTTAACTCGAAAGTTGTTTGCAGATTATCGAAGATTAAATACTCTTGTGAAACTATTCAGGAAAATGACTTTGTGTTAATCGCTATCGACTTAACGAAAATATATTGAGACTCGTAACAGACTTATACTCCAACTGTGTTTAAACAAATTTTATCTTCGCTCTAAATCCTATAACATAGCCAACTACCCCTTTCTTAAAAGCAAGAATGAACCTGTTCGAACGTGTATAACGTATACGCAATGTATCATCTATGGAATCGAATGTTTCTTATCGCAAGGCGTGCCTTGAAGATGTAGTTTGCGTAGACTATTATCCCCAAACGACCTTTTCCCTTCACCCCGTGGTCATGCAAATTTTGTTGGAAAGTGGAAACTGTTTCAATTTTGTAATTCGATTTGTCGCTTTTGCAGTGCGCTTCGGTCATGTGTAACTTAATTAGTTTCATTGTTTGTGCATGTGTGCAAGCTTGAACACTTGTGTGTGTGTGTATTTGTGTGTATGGGAATGGAATGGTGATGATTGCTGGAGGGAGGGAAAGTCGCAGATTGGCAATTTATGGTCATTGATTGGTTTCAATAGTAGTATGTGTTGAATGTGTCCGGGGCTTATGTGCTGAGCTCGGTAAGCGGCTTATTTGCAGATCATTATGCGCATTTTGTAGTTGTAATTGACAGAAACAGCAACAATGGCCACACCCCGTCTCCCAGCTCAAAAATTATCCATGACCAAAAACCGAAATCCAAAACCCTGATACCCAAAAACCAGCATGCAATCGATATTGATAATGAAGTTGTTACAGCTTCGTAATTAGGCATAAATCAAATGCGTGTTTGGCCTTATAATAAATGGTCAAATAAGATATATGATTAGGCTCATAACGCATATGAAAATTGGCAAAAGTTTTTCATCCCCTTGATGCGTGGTTGCAATTTAGATTGTTTATAGCATTTGGGAATATGAAGAGAGACAGATATGCTGTGTATCGATTTGAACATTAGTAATAAACATTAATGTATTAAGCGTAACGTTATTCAGCTTATTAATATAACTTATATTTCACTATCATATTGTGTCTTTCCCTTAGTTTATCATACCCTGTTCACAACAAATATCGCTTATAAGGTATTAAAGTATGATTATGTAGATGTCTGCAACGGAAATGGAGACTTTCGGACTGTTGGCAAGCTCATATGGCCAACTATAAATAGCTCGAAGTGTTCCCAAGTGTGCAACCAAGGATTTGCTATACATATACATACATACATAACCATTCGAGTATATACATTAAATATATGTTTTAGCTGTTCGTGCCCTTCTCACATTGAAGTGCTTAAGTCGGTTAGTGGAACGTGATCTTAGGGGCTTAAGTAAACTTTGCCACTCACACACACACACTCAACACACACACACACTCTGTTGCAAGCTAAGCCCCGACAATTATGTCGCCACCTTTTGTGAGTGCATCAATCAATCAAGCACTCAATAGCCAATATGTACAGTATGTGTTATGTGTTGACCTACACTGCACAATTTTCCATGCTACTTGTCAAAACTGTGCCATTAGTCAATCAACGACAGCGACATCATCGATATGGTTGCTGCCAAGCAACAAGTTGCCACAAATGGTTTTTATTTTTTATTTTGATGTGCTTTAGTTTTTCGATCGCATTTTGTGTGTCTCGTCATTAAGTTCAATGCTTGGGTTCAATGTCTTGGCTGAAGTTTTTCTGTTTTTTATGGTTTTGTATTCATTTCTTGGCTTCTTTTGGGGCCAGCAACTTAAAATATATCATTGAAATTAGTTCAGACATTGATGGCTTACTGATTAAATTGGCAATACAAGTAAAAGTTGTTTTAGGTTGGCTAATAACGACTATAAGATGTACTGTACGCAGATATTTAAGGCTATAGAATAAATCAGCTTGAAGATAGATCAGAACTTTTTGAAGTCATTACTTTCTTAAAATGCAATATCTTAAAAGTCATTATCTGTTTATAACATGATTTTCAGTCGAAATTTACAACAAAATCAACTTGAAGATAAGTCATAGCTTTCCGAAGTATTGTTGAAATGAATATATCTTAGATCGTTTAGCACATGTTTAAATTTCTCACCCATGCAACTGGCATTTCTTAAACCTTACTATTAAATCGGATTTTCAGTAGCAATTTCTAAATTTTGTGCCCAAGTCATGTCTCATTTCCGATTTCATGAGCGGTTCAACACATTAGCCGTTATTCTTGCCACTACGTTTTTTGTGTATTATTCATGGTTTGTATTTTATATTTTCAACTGTATGCAGACAAAAAAAAACAATATTCTTTCTGTTTTGTCGAATCAATATTTTTGGGCGTGCATAGATTTTTAATTGTGTTCTGTTGTTTCGTTTTGTGGTTCTCTTATAGTTGTGTGTGGTTAATTCTTCATGCTGTGTCGCTGTGTCGATGACGCATGACCAACGCATGCCACATGTTGAATGAATGTTAGGTGGTTTGGCTGGTTGGTTAGTTGGGTGTGTCCGGCATTCAATTCTGGGCATGTGCAAGTTCAATTGGATGACCAAAATTGATTCGCAATGCATTTTTCAATTCAATTCGGAGCCAAAATAAAGTTTCACATTTGTAGAAACGTGGCTAAGAAACTGGATTTTCTTTAATATGTCCAACCGTATTATTATTCGCTATACCAAACTCCAAAAATCATTATAGCTGCCGATAAGGTGTATTTAAAAGTGAGCTCAATTGGTAAAAAAGTTTAGTTTCTTTCACTTTAGTCTTTAAGAAAGACATTTTGGGTGAAAATACATTTGATACGTTCCAATTACTAAATTATGCAGTCTACTTGGTAGCTCTGCTCCACATGAAACTACACGATGTGAAAATCATTCAGCTGGAAGACTGAACAGCTGAGTAAAAACCAAAAACAAAAAAACACAAACCAAACAAAATCCCAAGAGAAACACATAAAACAACGACACAAAATAGAAATACGAAAACAAAACACGAAAAAAATAAACACAAACAAAATAAATTGAAGCTGAGGTTAAGCCTCAGCGATTGAGGGGTGCAAAAAAAAAACAAAACACAAAAAAAAAGAAATGGTGAAATAAAAACCGCGGCAAATTAAAAACGCAGCAAGAAACATGAAAAGAAATTACTAGTAAAAAGTTTTTCACTAATTAATAAAGGAAAACGAAAAAATTGGCAAAAGAAAAACGTACAAAAAAGTGAAGCTTAAAAGCGGATTTAATAACAATATCTGAAACATGGTAAACTCATAATAAGCTGAATTTTTTAACGAACATTGCATCAATATCCAGTTCAAAGCTAACTGCATTTTAATGAGTGTTATAAAATTGCAGCGCAGAAAATATTAAGTTGAGTTTTCATGCGAAGTCAACAAAGGAAAGATTCTAAGAAATTCTATCTTGGTTAAAATGCTCTCTATTGTTATTTGCTAAAGCTTAAGTCAAAAGATGCTTACAAAAAAAATATTTGTTCAACATTTTAAAATTGAAAAGAATCAAAAATATTTCTACTTAAATGTTATAGTTTTATTGCTCCAATTTGAAAAGATTTTAACAAGCTTCTCGAGCAGCAAAACTAATTATTATTGACTTGTTTTTGTGGTGGCTGGATTTCTTTAAGAATATTTTGCGTCTCCGTTGCCAGTTTCATCAGAATGGCCAGATCATTTTCTAATGTGTCAATGCGTTGCTTTTGCAGCTCAATCAAGGTAAGAAATCCTTTGATATCCTCCTCACGAGACAAGGCCAAGGCACGCCAATAGACGACATCGTCGGTGACATCAACGTAGCCGTCCATTGACTTGGTTTGGGCCAAACGTTTCTGCAGCATCAGCGCTATCTGGGCCACAGTATAAAACGATAAGCGCCGAGCCGGACGCTTCACGACAGTCTCTTTGGGCACATCATTGACATCTTCATTGGTGGTGATCTTCAAGTTGTTCATTTCGTTATTCAAAGTATTTTCCATAACGAAATAAATATCGCGATTTTTGAACAAAATACAAAATTTAGTTTCAAAGTTGCTTAACTTCTTTCCTGATATGGAAAATGTGTATAAAAACTGTTTAATTTTATTTGTTAGTCGTATTAAATTGCAAAGCCTACTCTACAACTTTTTGTCGCTATGATTTTCTTTCTCAAAACGTTATGATTTAAATCACTTCCGAGAAACGCTCCCAAAATATTGTCTTTATTTCCTTTGATGTTGCTCATTATCATCAAAGTTTAATTGATGCGCAAACAGTTAGTTTTTATATTGTTTAGTTTTTTTTTTGTGCATGCGCAAAATTTCTCTCTGTTTCTGTAGCTTCAATTTCCGTGCGTCGCATCTTCAACGTTTTTTTTGTTTTTTATGGAACATTAACAACAACACGAAATCTTGGCCATGGCTAATTTCCTATTCAAAACCCCAAAAGATTTTCTCTTCGTTTTAATGAGCTGTCAGGTTTTTTAAGTACTCTTTGAAAGTTTGCAATCATTTTCATTTTGCTTCTACTGAGGTCGCATTTACATTTACATAGTATCTTGTTTGCACGTTGTGAGGTTTGGGCAATAAAATGATAAGAAACATTTGAAATGTGTTGCAATTAATTTAAGCGAGAAGTCAAAAGGTGATAGACAAGCACGCTCTGAAAACTCTTTCATGCTTTATCTTAAGCAAACAAAATTTATATAATTATTATTTTTGTTTGCCATCAGATGAAAAGGTGAGTAGAATATTGTATACAACAGTTGCTATTTATGTATTCAAAAGTTTTAGCAATAGATTTCAATCTAAATATGCCTGCAGCCTTTCTTTTTTGCAGTCCATCAATTTGCGTATTTTGTGGCGTATACAAAAAGGTGAACAAACTCGACAACTAAATGGCAGACGCTTATCAGATTTGCCTGTCAATCAGTTGGTTGCCTTTTAGAGCTGTGGCCAATTTGCATAAGCCAAAACAATTGCTTTAGACCAAACATGTGCAAAATGTTAACATGATGAGTAATTTATTGCACATTTTTGCAGATTCTCTGGGAAGACAATGAAACAGTTAAAATCCGTTGACCGCCTAATGCATTTAATGCCATACAAAAACAAAAGCAAATAATCTGTGTAATTTATAATCCATAGGCGAGAGAGAGAGAGAGATGTTTGGTTGAGTTTTGCACATGTGAGAGGCAGAAGCAGCCGCAAATGATGATGGCCTTTGAGGTTAATTGAAAAATCTCACATGCAGTGTAGACTCTAGCTCTCTGCTCTGCTCGTACTCTTTTTGTTTGTTATTAACCATACTCTCAACAGCTCTTTGGTGTTTCGAGTGATTGTAGCAATATAAAGTTGCGCAACTTGAAATTCATTTGAGCTGAGCTGAGCGAGATGAGACGCAGATGCCTAAAACGAATTGCGGCCAAAGCAACAATTGCAAATTGTTGTGTAGCAAAAGTGTTTGTGTATGTCTGTGTCTGTCTGTGTGTGGCATCTTTTCACAGCGATGTGGCAACTAAGTCGCAGAGCCAAAGCTTCCTTGTGTCTTATGGCTTAAGTAGCTGCAGCTGTCAGTTAACTTTCGTCTGACAGTTCAGCCTTCTTCTCTTTTCATCTTCTTCTTCACTATTTTTTTTTTTTTTGGGGTGGCACAACGAGCTTGCGGCTTTTCCTCATGTTCATGCAAAACTCAATTAACCAACAATCTTTGAAGCTAACGCTCTCTTTTTTTAGCCAACGGCTTGAAGCAAAGAAGACAAACATAAATTGACCGCAAATGTTGCTAGCCGCAGCCATTTCACTTAAGGGGCAAGGTGTTAGCTTAACTTAAGCTGTGAAACTTTTTGACCAAAAATGAAAATTTTCAATTATGAAAATACTTTGCCTAACTTATGTTTGTTGTTAAGTATCCAAAGTAAACTTAAAATGCATTTAACTTTAATATTTGATTTTCTTGTCATTTTTAAACTTTTAAACGTTTTAAATTTTACTGAAGCAATCTCCAACTTTTTTTATGTTTATTTTTTTTATTGACTAAAATTAGTTGTCTAAATATTTGTTAATGCAAATTTTATTTATAAATTGACCTGCATATTCATGTGGCAGCTATAAATTTCAATGATCTAAATTCACACAAATTTATGTGATTTTTTATTGTTCATTTGAGTTCGCACCAATTGAAATATTAACACCACATGGCCCAAAAATCTCATAAGAGTCATAGAAGATTTTGGAGTTGTTGCATTGGCAGCTCTTGAACTAAACCAAGATGTTTGTCTGTGTTGAATATTATGTGGCATTTAAGAAGATTATAAATTGGAATATCATAGCAGATAGATTGCTTTAACTTTTACTTATTCGTCATCCTCAAACATTTGAGGAGTTGTTGCATTGGCAGCTCTTGAACTAAAGCGAGATGTTTTTCTATTTTGAAAGTAGGATGGCATTTAATAAGATTTCAAGTTGGAATATCATAGAAGATAGATTGCTTAACTATAACTTATTTGTCATCTTCAACTTTTACTCATCTGTAGATATTCTACTTTACCTAACTTATCTCAAATACACATGTCAGATTAAATTATCTCAACAAACTCATCAACTTTATGTACTAAACTAAATATCTTAGTCACATATATATATATACTATACGAAAAGTCAATATTAAGTGTGTTAAGCCTGCCATAAGCTCTGTTCTGTTCCGAATTGAAATATTTAATCTTGCTAGCTTACAAAATATATATATGATTGTATATATATATATTTGCTTGATTAACCCTTAAGCCCTTAGCTCTTAACTCTTGGTTTGGTCTAGACTTGACAAATATTTCAGGCAGTGTACTGTTTCTGGCTGGCTGTGTGGTAAAGTGAAGTAACTGCCGCAAAGGCAGCAATAAATTGCAGGCGGCATAAATAGCAGATGTTGCATTTGTCTGTGTGTTAGAGTGTGTCCAAATTGCCACAATGAGTGAGGGGGGGGGGGGGGAGGGGGCAGAGTGAGTGTGACTGCATCTAAATCTGACTCGGATGTAGCAAGCTCAAGTGGCCATGTTTGCCACCAATGCTTGCAACTGGCAAATGGTTGTTGCTGCGGCTGCCGCTGTTGCTAACAAGAGATCTTCATAAAATATATTGAAAGTGCTTTGCATAAATTTTGAGCTGGCAGTGCCAAAGACAATGCCTTATTGCCTTCACTGTTTGCTTTTTGCTCTTGATGGTAGCGCCAAAGAAGTGGGGTGTGGAGGGGTGGCGGTCTTTGCCTATTTGGGCAAGAATCAATTAAGGTCGCCGCCACAACGGAGCAGCTGTTGATGGAGTGTCTCTCGTTTGGGAAATGAACTTTCAATAGTTTTCGAAGCACTCATTAGTTGAGCATGGGAATTATATTCAAATGCCGCTCAATTTTGGAAAAGGGTCATTCATTAAGGCGATACTCGAGACGGACTGAGAGCTTTTCTCATGTTTTTACATTTTTGTCATACAATTTTAATGATTTAAATCAAACAATCAATCCAAGCAACCTTTTTATTGTTTACTGTGTAGCTCTTCTAATGTCGTCATGCATATATGAGTCATGCATAAAAGAATACGCCATAATGTAGCACACAGATGTGCACAGTTTGGTGGCAGCAACAAAAAAAGCTGAACTAAACCAACCAGAATCAAGCGAGCTGCAGTGCTGGGTTTGTCTGTCTGTTGGGCAGCTGACGGCGAATGCTCCAATGCTCATCAGTCAAGCGCTGAGCTTATGGCAATGTCAAAAGTATACGTACTACATGCAGATAGATTCAGACATGTGATGGATGCATGCAACAACAACGAATAAACAACGCAAACCAGCAGCAATAACAACAAAACTCAAACTACAAATACGACAAATTGCCAAATGTGCGCTTAACGCATACAAAACAAAAGCGACCATAAAACCAGCTACAGATACAGATACAAATGTATCTAACACCAAAGTGTGACGCATTCTAATTAGACAGCTCTTTCATTGGCCATTCAATAGCACACAATTTGATGGTGATGATGATGATGTCAATGCCAGCAGCAACCAAATGGAAAATATATATATACTCTATCAAATAACAAGTATACGCAATGTGGCCGCTTAATAAGCTTTACTAGCATATTAACTGCTTTATCCCTAATCATATTTGGCCACTAAAATTGTTGTTGTTTTTGCTCATATTTTATTGTAATTAGCTTAATTTTTCGATTGGCCATGCGGTTTCAATTTATTCCATACATATATATATTTTGTTTTTAAGCTGCTACAGCAAATTAGATTTAATATTTACCATTAAATTGATCATTTAATAGCCATTCTGGATATTGAAGTCTAGCACAGGTTTTGTGTTTATCATAATAGCAATTAATTTAAGCTTAACAGCCTTGGGTAAACGATTTATTTAGACCACAAAGTTTATGAAGCAACATTGGTCTAATTTTGTTGGTCTATAAATAAATTAAGTGGCAAATAAATGAGATTAAATAGCTAACAGTGCTTCAAAGAAGTTATTTAGTTAAATGTTATAGTTTATTTCGATTAAACTAATTTGAAACTAAGTTGGATTCAATTTTAATTGCCAACTTTTGTAACTAGTTTTCTCTTGTTCAAGCTTAAAGCTAATATTTTAATCAAAACCAAATTTCATTATCAACAAACTAACTTTACTTTATACTTTTCTGAGCAAACAACTTAACTGTACATTATGGCTTTCGTTTTGACTTTAACCTTGTTCTTGCTCTTAGTACTACTTCCACTACATCAGCTTTACGAACTGCATTTTAGTAGCACTCTCAAGTCGAGTGCCATAATATAAAACCCAGCTAAAGATCTCTTGGCAAAATTGCAGACCACCCAACATAACTCAAGCTGAAGCTTAAGCTCAAGCTCAAGCTCATCCTTATCGTGGCAGCTCATTTCCCGAGGGCCTCTCTATATATACATGTATATGTATATGTATGTATACATAAAGTGTAACTTGTACTTGTACTTGTTCAAAGTGCTCTCATACCCCTGCACTCATCACTCACTTAACGTGTTTTGCGTCATAAAGTTCAAGTTCATTATGCCAACAAACAAACAAGCAAACAGTCGTCAAGTCAACAACAACAACAACAACAACGACGTCAGCAGCAGCAACCAGTTAACAAACAAATACATAAACATTGTGCCACCCACCATAAAAAAACGAAGAGTAAAAAAACAATGTTAAGTACCACTTGCAGCGATTACACAAAAAAACACAAGAAATAAAAAAAAGGAAAAAGTGAAACCAGCAATAAAAAACAAACACTGTTGCTGACCAAACACAAAGACAAGATGCCAAAAAAAAATAAAAAAAAATCATTAAAGATGTTAAATAATAATTATTTAATGGCATTTGCATTTGGCTTGTTGTAATGAGGTTAGCAACAAACGTTTAAGACATAACATGCACATTGAATTGGCCAGAAATGTTTGTTTCAGGCCCTTAACGTGTTTCGCACGCTGCGTCATTTTGGCCATGTTGACATTTAAGTTTGACTTTTCGCATTCTTTTTTTTTTCGGTCTGCCTTTCCCTCACGTTGCCCAAATGAGCCCACTCAATGTGCTCGCCATTTAAATGCCAGCTAAATGCCTTAAGATAATCATTAAAATAAAAATTAAATTCAAGTGAAAGTACGAACAAAATAATCGAACAACTTGAGAAAGTCACCATAAAAAAACAATAACAACAACAACAAAACACACTTCAAATTCAAATTCGTAAACGAATACGAATTGCATGAAGCAAAAATAAAAATCGCTTTGTTCACTTTTGTGCATGTTCAAGAGCTCAATCCCGAATCGCCTTCAACATTGCCAGTCTCTCTACAGCCCCCGCGGATGCGAAAAGACAAAAAAAAAGAAAGAAAAAAACTACCTTCAGTCGCGACTTTTGGCCATTTTAGCCACTTAAGTAGTGGCATTCACCTCCGGTCTAGCAGCTTCTCCTATTTTTTATTTTTCGTCATGCCCTGTAGCCATTTAGTGGACTAAAATGGGTATTTTGCAGTATTTGATTTTTGAGCAGCATTAAGCAGCACTAAAACTTAAAGCAATGAGATTTTCGATAACATTAATTTGCAGACTTTATTGAATATATATTATATTTTGTCTCTATGACCAGCTACAACAGAGTAACTTAATAGTCTGACCCAGACAAACTCCCAAACAGATGGGATTTTTATTTCTGGTTGCAGCTGCAAGCTGCCGTTTATATTGCCTTGAAGCTGGCCGATGCTGTACGAATTGGCTTCTGTTTTTATTTTTTCCGGGCTCGCACATAAAAATTTGCCACTTCACACACAGCTGTTTTACAGCTGCTCCTCCACGAAGAAGATGAAGAGGAGAAGATGGAACCGTTCCAAAGTTTGCAAGTTTAGCATTATATCATTCAATTAGTGGCAAAGTCTCAAATATCACAAGTTAGCTGACATTTCAACATTGTCATGTTGATACAGAGCGAAACTCTTGTTTGTATATTTCATCATCGCTATTCATTCATAAACACGAAAAGTTTGTTGTTTATTCAATTTTTGTCAATTCATCAAATGATATTGCATCAAAGATGACTCTTACATCTTAACGCTTTACTTTAAGGCAAGTTATACGGCAAAACAGTTATTAAAAATCAAACGGAACTTCGTAAAAATATCTTCTTGTAAATTGCTGATTATTCATAAGCTTCTGATTAAAACTGTTCTTATAAAGTCAAATGTTAACAAACCTTTTCAGAAAAAGTGAACTAATTATCCTTTTTTTTACAACTTAAAACCAATTCAAAGCTAACAAAAAAATAAGTTTTGCGTAAATTAATTAAAAAACTTTTTTATAAGCTGTTAAAAAAAGGCTTAAGCAAAATGAGGTAGCGATTTAATTAAAATGAAATTCCGTACAAAAACGCAGTATCAAATTTCGTGCAACAAGTTTAGTTTGTTTTGAAGTATACTTATGTTTTCTTGTGCCTCACTCCATTAACTCTTCGTTTGTTCAAGTACAAACTCTCTTGAGTGTTTAACAATGGTCAAAGTTACTCAAAAGATTTTAAGCTGTCGCCAGCAGCTTTAAACCTTGACCCCAACGCTCCATTCACGACGTAAGCTGTTGTCCAAAAAAAAGAAAAAAACAAAAGTTCAGTCCTCAGCCATTTCCTGCTAGCTACGTCTTACCACATTTATCATTGTTCAAATAGTTTCTTTCACTCGGAATTGTTGTTGTTGTTTGCTGCTGTGCCTGTGGCAGATATGCGAAATATACGTACGTATTATATATACGACTGGCAAGCGGCGTCCAAACATGTAGTAAAATAACAATAAAAACCATCGAAACGAAATTGAAAGTAGCAACTACCGAACATCAGCGATTGTATTCAATAAAAATGTAACACAGCCCACAAGAGTGTTTGTGTACATAGAGAGAGAGAGAGAAAAGTGAAGCCAATGGCATGAAGTGACTGGTATGATGGTAGGGGGGTCCAGCGGGTCCAGCGGGGCGCACAATAAACGCAGCTTTGAGTTCAATAAAAATTATTAAACGAAGCGCTTGGCGACCTTGCGCAAATGCGTTGGGTTACATTGCGTAATCGAGAGGCCAGCTTCAACAGCTTGGCAAAACAACAAAAAACAAAACACACAATAAAGTTGATAGAGGGCGGGGGTACAGTGGAGTGGTAGTGGCGGCGTAAAGAAGATTGAAAGAAAAAAAGAAGCTGTAGCAGATGAAGGCAACGGCAAACCGGCTGCTGCTGTTGCTGCTTGTGATGCTTTAAAAAAATAAAGTGTAGCAAGAGCCGGTTAAGCGAGATGCTTTTTTTCTTCATTGCAGACAGCGCTTTAATGTTGCTCGTGTTGTTATACCCTGTACAGTGTTCACAGTTAGAAGGGGTATAAAGGGGTATACATCTTCAAGCCAATAAGTTAATAATGCTATTTTAATATGATAAAAACAATAAAAAATTCTTCGATTTTCAATAAGAATTCAATTTTAGAGAGCATCTTACAGTCAGTCATTTAATAATTGTTCAGTTGCTTGCGTGTTTTGTTTGTCTCTGAAATTAGTAATACAAAAAAGTCACCAAAAACAACTAAAACAACAAATCCAAAGACTTAAAAGGCCAACAACTAAAGTCATCTGCTTGACTAGGCCGACCGATAAACATCTTTAATTATTCATTCTAAATCAAAGCCAAAGCAAATGCCAACCTAAAGTTTACTTGATTTTAACTACTGTCCGATTGTGCAGAGGTGGGGCGGTAGTGGTTGTTCTTTTCTTCCCCCTCCTATACTGTTAGAGGTGAATGATAAAAATGTTGATTAGCCGTTAAGGCAGTGAGAATAGAAAGCATCCGAAAGCAAATCGCTGCCCAAAGCGTTTAGAAGTTCAAAATTACCATATTTATCGACTGCACTGAGAAACCCGTTTCGGTTCCATATACAAGTTTTAAATTAGTTGAAGAACTTTTTGGAATTTGATTTTTTTCACATTCGTGTCAACTTTTGGGTTTTGAGCCAACGATTTTTCATTTTGACTAACTTTGCCTTAGGAAAAATTTATAAAATATAAAAGTAAATAACAAAAAATCAAACATACTATTTTGGGATTTGTATGTTTTAAAGTATTGTTCAATATATTTACCCAACAACTTTTAGAAAAATGAGCGCACGTGCTATAAATTATAGCATGACATAAGCGCTTTCAACCGTTGATTAGTATTTGTTAGCACCATCAATTGAGTATTTTCTTTAAGCCCTTCCTTTTTTTCTGTTTTTTTTTCGTGTTAGCCATTCTCAACTGTTTGAAATCGCAGCTTGAATGGTAGTCGTTTTCAGCACGTTATATTGTCATTTGGGCGTCAAACAGAGCGTAACTGAATGTCACGCAATGCAAAACTCAGCATTTGCAAAGTTTCTTGCTCTACTATGTTTCTCCTCCCTCCCTCTCTCTCTTTTCGCATTTTACACAGAATGATATGCAGCTTTGAGCATAAATCGAATCGTCGATGCGTTAAGTTATTTGAAAGCTTTTTGAGTTTGAACTTGAATTCGTTTTGTTGCTTTTTCTTTTTTGTGCTTATTTCCTTTTTGAGAAGTTTGTTGGAAGCTGAATAAAACTTAAATCTAATGATGTACCCCAGTTTTTGAGTGTGCGAAAATCGAAATAGTTCTCCTTTGGCAAAAGTTATGAAATAGTTAACAAGAATTTCCATATTTGATGAGAACATTTGCATATAACCAATAAAATCTTACACAATACAAATCTGATACATAGATACGCGGATGTATATTGTATGTGCTTGTGGGTTGAGAAAGGAAACGAGATAAGTTAAGATTGGGTTTGGTGGTTAAAGTTTTGTTCAAAGCGATGGAAATATGGGTAGATTACATAATTGGCAACCTGCTGTTAATACGCAATTAGCTTGATGATTGAATGATTATCGTTTCATTAACACTTTCTTCAAACTAAACAACTTTCGCTTAGTGTTTAGAGTAGAGAAACTATTCGTTGATTTTGCATGGTATAATTTACTGATGGCTAATAAATCTTTAAGCCCCACAAAATATTCCAACAAGCACAAAATGTGCACAATTAAAAATTCTATTTTTAATAATAACATTAACATTATGTTTTGCAGATTAACATGTGCTACATTGATAAGCGTCATAAATAATAAAGTCCCTTTTACCCAAAGTAGATAAATTCGGAATTAATTGATTTTTAATACCACACTGTCTATACTATATACACATATCTATATCTATAAAGGCAGCAAAAGTCAGTTCATTTATATTATAACCATCAAGCTGCATTTTGTTTGGCTATTAAAATATTCTGAGTTTTTTATTTTTTTTATTTTGCTTTTAAGCGACGGATAGAAAAAATATTTATCTGGTCGAATGTATGAATGTTTTTATAAAAAAAGCCAGCAATTTGCGTAGGCGTAAAAAACGTTAAAAATTGCTTGCTTCTTTTAATTGGGGCTACAAATTGGACACTGGATAATGGCTGCATTTGACATCTGTCATATGAAATGCAAACGTAAACGAATTAATAGCTGAAAAAAACGTCAAGAATAATATGTTTGTTTCGGGTTTTTAATAAATTAAGATAGAAATTTATGATTTATATGGTGTATTAATAAAAAATATAATATTTGATTGAGTGACATATCTTGTCAACACATTCAAATTCCCGTAACACTCATACAAAAAAGAGTATATAAAAATTGGATTTTTGTTTTTTTCCAGAGATATTCTCATAATACATATATTGCTGCGTATTTATATTTAAAACGAAAGCAACAAAATGTAAATTAAAAGCGTTGGGTTTTAAAAAAGCGCCTGTGGACGCCATTTTGTTCACAGCAAGCAGCCACACAAGCCCCCACGTACCCACTCACACACACACACACACACACACCCACATATCAGCGCACTTACATACATATAATGAGTGTCAAATGTAATTCAATAATACGCTGTTAATTATACTTTTGATCTTTGCAATGATTTTTTTTTTGTCTTTCGTTTGTAATTGTGCAAAAGGATAAAGTGTTGAAATGTCAAAAGGAAAATCGAAAAAATTCCACACATACCCATTAATCCGATAATGATGATATATAAATAAGTATAATACAATTTCATGTAAATGGGCTGATGCTTTATAGCCAGCCAGCGGGGTGCGGAGTTAAACCAATTTGAAATCTGGTCAGCTTGCGGCATGAACTCAAAGCAAAAATCGTACTGCAATCATTTTTTTTTTTTTTGTTTATCATAACCTGTGGCGAGGAAAATGCAGAAATAATAATTGGGTTTATCGACTTTGGTCAACTCGTGTGGCGTTTTCTTTGACCCCATTGTACATTTTCTTTTTTTAAATTCTGTTTTTGTTTTTAATCGAAAACTGTTAAAAAAAAAGAAAATTTATTCTTGATAATCTATTTGTAGTTTAATTAAACGTGTGTCAAGTGTGAAAAAAAAAATAATTTTTATAAAGTATTTTTAACTTGATTAAACGTGTGTCAAGTGCATTTATTTATATTGGTTAAGTAATCAGCTTTGTTAAGTATCACATACAATTGACTTTTCTGCTTTGAAGTGTTGCTATATGTAGACCGATCGATCGATAAGGAAATAATTGCTAGGCGATTTCATTAAACTTCAGGTGGATTTTATTAAAATAAATAAATATATTGTTTGATGTTTCTTGTTCTGACAACAATGCCAATCAAAAATATTTTAATTGATATACAATAAATACAATATTTGATTAAAAATTACCTTTTTAACATGTTTAAATATTAATAAATATTTTTTTGTTAATAATTTTCCTGCTTTTTCCTTTTGTTTTTCATTTTCAACTGACAAATCACTTCAATATAGTAATAGGTGTACCGGTTGATTCGTGTGGTTTTACAAAAGATGGCGTTACTTGATTATTATTTCGGGGAATCCCCTTTCCCAATATTCGTTGGAAAGCCACTGTCATATAGTTTGAGAATCATTATGTGTCATTGAGTTGAAGCGTCAACAACAATACTTTTTAATTAACTGAATATGTCGGAGTTTCGTGCCAAATATAGTGTTTTTGCGGGGAGTTTTACTTCATTATTTCAATATGAAGAAAAAAGCAGCCGAAAGTCATCGCATTTTAGTGGAAGTTTATGGTGACCATGCTCTAGCTGAGGGAACGTGTCAGAAGTGGTTTGCACGGTTTAAAAGTGGTAATTTTGACTTAGAAGACAAAGAACGTCCCGGACAGTCAAAAAAGTTTGAAGATGAAGAATTGGAGGCATTGCTCGATGAAGACCCGTCACAAACGCAAGAAGAACTTGCGAATACACTTGGAGTCGCTCAGCAAACCATTTCCGATCGTTTAAAAGCAATGGGAATGATCCGAAAGGTAGGACATTGGGTGCCATATAAATTGAAGCCAAGAGACGTCGAACGCCGTTTTTCCACGTGCGAACAACTGCTCCAACGGTACAAAAAAAAAGGCCACATGTTGCACAGCCGGTCAAAACATACTTAGAAACGCTGAAATGGGAAGTTCTACCCCCCCCGCTGTATAGCTTAGACATTGCCCCGTCGGATTACTATCTCTTCCGATCGATGCAACACGGCCTGGCTGACCAGCACTTCTCCAATTAATGATGAAGCCCAAAATTGGATCGATTCGTGGATTGGCGCCAAACCGGTTGACTTTTTTCGAGATGGTATCCGTCAATTGCCAGAAAGATGGGAAAAAGTTGTGGTCAACGATGGGCAATACTTTGAATATTAAATTTGTAATCATTTTTTCGCAATAAAGCATTGATTTTCGAAAAAAAAAACCACACGAATCAACCGGTACACCTAATAAAATAACATAACAAAGCAAAGTCAAGCATGTCAATCAACAATAAACAAACAATTTGTTTAATGGTAATAATTTTAAAATTAAGTATAGTTAATTTTCTCTGCTGCCGGAAGCTAATAAGTTTGTTGTTTTACTGCCAGCAACTGTAACTTTTCCACATTTATCATAAAAAACATTTAGATAGCAATTAAATGTTTATCTTAACATAACGAACATCGATAACACATTTTTTGGTGTTTGCTTATCAGATGCAATTATGAATGTTGTTCAATTAAATGATTTGTTATTGATAAACAAAAGTATGTTTTTCTTTTGCTGTGTGATTCTTATTGCAGCATTGCTTTCAGTCGATAAGGTTATAAAACAACAAGCAATGTATACATAAATATAACAAGTCCGACAACCAAAACAATTTGCATATAGTGCAAAATGTTATTGCGCTAGCGATAACAATAATAATGATAAGCAGCTGATAAAAGTGATAAAACACTAAAAGCAAGTGCTGCTTCTCACGTTTGTGGCAAGCCACACATCGTTGCCCAACACAAAAGATGGACTCTGCCAAGATGACCCAAATTTGCCGCTTGTAAATTGCGCATACGCCACGTCTAACGGCCAACATTTGACAGTGGCAGCTGTCAGCACTAAAAAAGCAGAGTCTCTAATTAAAAAAAGAAAAGCCAAAAGCGAGTGAAGTAACAGCAAGAAGGTATAAGCTATGTTCGAGTTCATGACTTGAATATGCCCTGTAGAGACTAAAAATTAAACGAAAGAATGTCCAAAGTGTCTTTGGCCAACTTAACGATTGGTTTTTGGAATCAAGTATTTCTAACAGAAAACAAATAAAGCTATGTTCGCTGATTTTTCCAGTCAAACCCTTTTGCAAAACTATTCACTTACAGAGTATATATGCGAACGTAAGCCAACTCAACTGCAAATAGAGATACGCAGTTTTTTGTGGGCGGGACAGGGCGTTACTGCACTTGCTACCTGGCCCGATTGTACGTAAGGCTAATTATGTGTGCAGAGTTCAACAGACAGAAAAAAAAAGATAGAGACATATAGAGCAGCAGCAAAAAACAGAAAACAAACAACAATAAAACGCAGTAGCTATAGCTTAAAGTAAAGCCATGGTTATAATTAGTATGCTAGTTGCATACGACGTAACGGAGGCCAACGTTGATGATCAATGCTCGTAAAGCGGAAGAGGTGGATACAACGACGAGAAGAAAGTCGAAGAAGCAGAAGAGGGGCGAAATCAAAATAAGTCTTTTCTTTTTTTTTTGTATATTGCGGCACTTACCTTTTCGGTGCTGGACTGAAAGTAATAGACCATTACGAACATCCAAATGATGCTGACGAAGACAATTAGTTTGATATTTCGACGCATTTTTCTTTGATTGAATTTTCTTTCGATTTATGTTTATTAATATAGATTTCCTGTTTAGATAGCAAATAATGCGGACGTTTCGTTATTGTTGTTGGTGTTGTTGGTAATTATGATTATTATTTGGCAATAATTTCACGTTGTATTTCACTAAATAAATCAGAGAAAATTATAATAATTATTTTTTTACCAATAATTTATTACACATTTGAAATGAGCTTTGGCAAAAATCCAGTATTTCATTATTTAATTTGCAAATTAGTTTTTTATTCGCTTTTTTTTTAGTTTTCTTTTGCAACTGTGTTAATTTGTTTAACTGTCAATTTATGTCATTAATTAGGGGCTTAGTTTGCGGCTGTCGCTTTTTGTATCAAATTATTTATCGGAATATGCGTAGAAAAGCAAAAGTTTTTCTTTATGAAAACAATTAAGATTTATGCGGTCTTAATGTTTACACTTACGAAGAAAGCAATAAAGTGGTAGAGCGTAAAAAAGAAAACAAGAAAATATACTCAAGAAAGAAAATAGAAAAAGCGAAATATATAGAATTTAATTTCCCAACAATACTTTGCTACACTGAAAACCTTTTTGCTTTAGAAAACGTTTTATAAATAAACGTTCAGTACTTTTATCTAAGACTCGCAAACTATTCAGTTATTGCCGCACAAAACTGATAAGCGACGCGGCAAACGGTAGTCAAGTTCAAATCATTTTTACACTCGAGTGTGGCAGAGAAAACCACTTTAAAACATATATACACAATTAATGCTGCTCTTCAGTGTAATATGGGTCAATGTCAATGATATTTCATATGAAAGTGTCGTTAATTGGATGTTAAACGTTATCATCAATATTTTTAAGGTGGTCACAAATCAATTTAGCTATTAGCTTGGGAATAGTGAAAGTATTTCACAGCTGACTTATTCACTTTTGCTGCGTGTTTAATGTGGGCATGTTTCCAAATGAAGGCGGTTTCAAAAAGTATTACGCATACGCCGCGTTGAGCGATAAGATAAGCAAGCAAAAACTTAAAAGACTTAAGGGTGTGATTTTGATTTAATTTTTTTTTTGCTTTGCTTGTTTATCATTTTTCTAACGTTTTGTTTGGTATTGCAGTTACAGTTATTGGTGGTTATAAATTAAGCTGTTAACGTTTTTATAAAAGAAAACGCCATGAATTATATAGCAACACACACACACACATTTACACTCATGACAATTGGCCAAATGTCTATGGCTTAATCATTTGCCGATTGTTGTGGTTGTTGTTGATGTTTATTGCATTTGGCATTTGATGTATTTATTTTTATTGCATTTACCGTTCAGTCGTTTATTATGTTTTATTAATGCAATTTGGATTTATGTTGTTGTTGTTGTAACCGTTGTCGCCGTTGTCGTCGCGCGCCACAAAGACGAGACACTTAGCGCCCGTTGCACGCGAGTCACGAACGGGCTAGAAACACCGAACTACGACACTCGAGACTAAGACTGAGACTGAGAGACTGACAACAGCTGTGTCTGCGTCAGCGTCGCACACACAAATGGCCAATAGCCGCTGCAGTCGCATATATTTTATGCTGCCAGAGTACACAGCCGCAACGGTTGTTCTGCTGCCAAACATGCTGGTTGGCGTATAAGAGCTCGTCGGTTCGTTTCGAACATGTTGCGTTGCGTGTTGCGTGCTTGAACGTTGTTTGACTTAAGCTGCTACCAAACCAAGCGTTGTGGTGCTGACAACTTATGCTCGATCAACTGCAATTGCAGCGATGCATACAAAATGCACAAAGTCAACGCTGCGTATGCGTTACATATATTGAAGTTGAAGACCTAAGCCTCGAACAAGCCAATGTGTTTGGGTTCAATGTTTTCCTACTTGATTGAATAAACATAATTACATTTTCAATGAATATTTTAAGAGGGTGTCTAGTTAAATTTTTTAGTTTTTCTTTTCTGTATTAAAAATATTATAATTAAATTTGAATTGTATTAGCATCAATCATAATAGAAATAGTTTTTAAAATAATTTTGCACTATTTTTTGCGTTAGTTTTAATCCATCTCAGTTTGGATTTTAATGAGTTTTCTCTTTATACTAATTTGCCATTGAGTGCAACAAAATGTTGCCACATTCAATTTAAACTAATTTAATATTCATTCAAATTGTTAGAACAAACTGCAATTATGCAAAATTTATAGCAACAAAAACGCCAAAATGTATACTGGCCAACGCTAAGTTTGTGAGAGTTTGGGTTTTGGTTTGGGTTTGAATAAAAGCTTGCATAATTAATAAACGGACTCCATGTGGTTGTGTTAAAGTGTGCATGAAGTGGGTGTAAGTGTGTGTGGAGGTGTTAATAACAGTTAAAAAGAGTCATAACGCTTTAAAGGGCAACAACTGAAGCAGCTGCAGTTCAAATAACTAAGTATTCTGTCTATCAACCCGGCAAATATGCAAATTCAGTTAGCAAAAATGCATAAGCTAAAAAAAATCTTCTTAATAACACTCAAGGGTGGCTAAATAACATTTACTTAAATGGATTTTTTTACTGCTTAATATAAAAGTTAAGAACAATACTTATATGCAAGTAAGAAGAGAAATAGAAGCTTTAAATGTGCTTATGTCGCAGCAATTGAATTTTTATTAAAAAAGATTCATAGCTAAAAAGTATAAGCGACTTTTATTTACACTATAATGCTAAGTAAGAGACTTTGGGAATATTAAAAATTATTTAATATCTCATTACAATAAATTTGTATTTAATATTTTATGCAATTTAAGTGTTTGTTTTTATTCGGTAATTGAATATTTAAATGTTTCTTCAGATTTTTTATTTAAAAAATTAAAATTTATGATACTTTAGATTCTCTTCTTTAGATTCTCTGCATTCTCTTTTAAGATATCTAGCATAGTGAACCTTGACATTATGTACACCCGCCTGATCTTTTGATTGCATACGACTTAACACACATAATGTGGGTTACTGACTTTACTAGCTGCCTTCACTTCTCACCATCTCTCCCTCTCTTCCTCTCACTTATTCTTCATTTCTATGGCAGTGTGTGTTTTGTTGATTTCCCCGCTGCCCGCGCCACTTATTTAAATTGGCTTAAAAACTCAACGTTCAACGAACGGGCAACAAAGTCATGAATATGCAGACAGTCACACATTAAGGAAGGAAGAGTGGGATAGTGAGAGGAGGGAACAGACAGAGAGAGAGACAACGGAGTCAAACAATTATAAAAAAAGAACTGCACATACATATGCAGTAAACTTTTGCTACACGCCAACACTCTCTTGTTGCACCACCCACCCATTCATTTACACCCAACACACACGCACACAGACAGACGGACAGTTATATGAGTGGCATTCCATTAGGCGTAATTAGAGCATTTAGCTAAAGCAAAAACTAAAGAAAAACCAAACAAAAACAAAAAAACAAGAAGAAGAAGATGAGTAACAACAGCAGCGATAGGAGACATTTAGTAAAAAGAAAAAAACATTTGTGAGTGTGTGCGTATTAGACTTATGTGCATGTATGTGTGTAAGATATATATATTTGTTATATACGACTGTGTGTGTTTGTTGCAAACAATTTAACTGTTAGTGCTGGTAGTGCTGCAAGTCTCTCGTGTGGCAGCAACTTGGCTCAAGTACGATAATTAAAAGTTGGTTAAATGTTGCATGAGTTGCAGCATCCTTCAAGCTGCCACCTCCATCTCTGTGCAACAAAGCCGTAGCGCACATTTGATTGCACACCATTTGCCACTCTTCCTCTCTCACTCTCTCCCTCCCCCCCTTGTTAACCATATGTGTGTGTGTGTGTCTACATGTTCACCTAGCCGTGAACATTGCTGCGTATCTTTTGAACCGCATGCACATTTGGCAGTAAGTCGACAGTATTCCCACCCGCACCCCTTTCAAGCACAATGTCGTCTCATTACTTGCTGGCTTTTTATACCCTATACCCAATTACGAAGTTTTTGATAAGCGTATTGTCAAGTTGTCTATGTCAAAGTCCAAAGAAGATGACAAACACAACAAATAAACAATATTGGTATATATCGATAACTTAACATATGTCGATTAAAGTACAAAGCAAATCAAGAGTTCGTCACTTATTGGATACATTTATCACAATTCAATATAAGATTATGTTTATTACAGGGTATCTCAAACTTGTGCTCTATGTTTAATTAAGTTTTAACTTTTTCTTGCTGCATATGAAACATCTCCTTCCTTCTCTTCCGATTTCACCCCTGCCGCCCCCTGTCTGAGCCTTTCACAATTTGCCACACAGCTTTTTCAGCCATGTCTGCATCTGGCGGAAATCAAAGTGTAAATGTACTTTGTCAAAAGCTGGCGCAAAACTTGGCTCCCATTGCGGAAATGTTGAAAATATTTCAAGAACGTTTTCAAAATTAATGCATAATTGCATTAGTCACTTCATTTCGAGCGTAATGTAAATGCTAAGGGGGGTAGGGTTGACTGAAGGAGGAGCTCAACAGCAGGATTCTGTTGGATTCTCAAGGCTCCAGTCGCCAAATTTGTTGCAATTTATTAGTATGGCGGCGAGGAGATTAAGGCTATGGGTGCATAGAATCTTCTCTGCGGTTGCAATAGGGGAAATAGAATAGAATGCTTTTCTGAATAGCAGGCACATTGTAAGTGTGTTGGTGTGGTGTGGTGTGGAAGGGCGTGGGTGGTTGAGTAGGTGCTTGTGTGGTGTCTGCCTAATGTCTTGATGACAAGCGCGGTGGCTAAAGCTGATAAGTGGCGTAAAGTGTTATCGCCCTTGGCTGTGCCGTTCTGCGGTGCGATGCGATGCGGTTGATGTCAACTTTTGCAGTGACAATTTATAGCATTTAACGAATTTTAGAGTGAAAAGGGTGCAAATGTGCGTTTTACTTAGGTGAAATGCAGTTTTATCTGAGATATAGTGAACTTAAAGAGAATTTAAGATTAGACTTAGGAGATGTGTCATTAAGAAAACGAAATTGATAAATGTTAAAGGCTGCTTTTTGATGCAATAACTATTATTGAGTTTGTAGTTGCTAACTAACAACTGAAACTAACTAGAAATTGTTATATATATAAGCGATATAGTTCTACTGCAGTAACAATTTCTAATTAGTTTCAGTCTAATTAGTTTCAGTTGTAAGTATACATAAATATTTATAAATGATATAGTTTTACTGATATATTGCAGCTTAACTTCACATTACACTTTTCTAGTTCTGTTAAGATCGTTCACACTAAGCCATCGAACTGTGTTCGGCGATTTTATATCTTGAACAATGGTAATTTCTTGACTTCAAAAATACAATTTGTAAAAAAAATAATTTTTTTTGTTTTAAAAGAGCATTTTTGATCACAAATTCTTTTAAATTTATTGCAAATTATTATTTTTATGTACAGTATAGTCTTAATCAAGTAAATAATGTATGCTTCCAATCACAAGCTTTTTTTCAGTGTTTTTGCCATGCTTTTAGCTCAAGTTTCGCACTCTGAGAGACAATAGCTGCTCTCGCAGAGAACTGCATTTGCCGGCCTTGCTTTGCTCTGTTTGCTCTCACACTCTACGCCCAAAAGCACGTTTTACCATTGCTCTCTCTCTCTCTCTGTGTTCGCTTTGAGGGTGGCTTTTGGGGTGGGCAAAAAAGAGAGCGCGAAGAACAGACATAAAGTGCGTGCGGTTACATTTATGGCTATTGAAAGTGCCCAGCCCTGCACTCAAAACACAGCACGCATCCAACGCTTCCTGCTCCCTCACTTTCAACTTCCTTACCCCTTGCTCTCTCTTACTCTCTCTTGGTGGGCCATCATAACAAAGCTGTCAGCTGCTGCAGCTAAATTTTTTGTTACTTTTGGCACGCAAACTGCAGCCGCAACTTTTGTTTGTCTGCCTTCGATTTTTACAATAATTCACACACACACACGCACACAGGAACCCAGAAACACACACACACACACAGAAACTAACACACAACAAACAATTGATTTTCATATTGCTTACATTTATGTACGAAAAAATAAATGTTGAACACTTTTTTTCTTAATTTTATTGCTTTACACTTTTGATGATTTGATACAAAATTATTTTTGTTAGTTTCTACAGTTATTTGCTGTTATTTGTTTTATTTAAATGCACTTTTGGTGTTTTGTTTACGTTCTAGTTGTTGATAGCAAAAATATATGTTGTTATTTATGTTTCAGCTACGAGTATTTGTGTTTAATATTAGTTATGCTATTTTATTATTATTATTATAATTTTTAAATCAAATAAACGAGACGCGTATCGTTTCGTTCGTTTCGTTTGACAGAGAGCTCAAAGCAACTGAGGAAGGCGACAACGTTCAAACGTTTTTCTACATTTCTGCCAGCTTCTATTTGTTGTTGTTGTTGTCGTTTCTGTCTCTGTTTTCGGGTTGTTATTCTTCAGGTTTTTTTTTGTCCCATTCCTTTCGTTGTGTGAAGTAACTTTTCTTTGGTAGCGCATTTCCGTGTTTTGCTACCCTTTTGCTTCCTTGTCCCAGCTTAACGCTCTCTCTCTCTCACTTTCTCTCTGTGTGTGTCTCTCTCGCTTGAAATGGGGGTAAGTTGCGATGTTCTCTTGCTTGAAAGCTTTGCGCAGGCGTTAGGTTATTCTGTTAATTATTTAAATTTACAAATACCGTTAGTTTAAAGCGCTGTTTTTTTTTTCAGGCCTAGCACAACAAGTGGAGTTTATTTAAAATGGAATAACACATGATTTGTTAAGAGTTTACGGGTTTTGGAACATATTGTCTTTCATAACTTTACAAAGGAACAAGAGCTTGGACATATGCTTTCTTTCATGTACATAGAAACATGATATTTCTCAAGTGCCTAGGCGTTTTCTCAAGTCCTTACGATTTGACTTTAAAGTTGATATCTCCCTTTAAGTATTTATAGTTAGTTTTGTTCACATGCTGCTTGCTTGATTTTCATCTTATGGCAAATTCATTTTTACTGACATCTCGCTCAAATATTTATAGCTTTTACTTATTTGAATTTCTGTTTATACAATCACACAAAAATAACACCTAAATATTTCACTATGCCTGAATAAACTTTGGCTGTAGATAACATTAATTTCTATTTGCCTTAGCAAACATATATATGTTTATATATGTATAGCGATACAACTACAACATACTTATTTATACATTTTCATAAATTGAAATTAATTTCACTACCCCTAACGCATATGTCACTGGTTTTTCGTAACACCCCAAAAGCCTCACTAAAGTAAAGACGCAAAGACAATGGAATTCGTGGCATGATGTGAGCAAAAAACTGAACTTAACCGAACTGACAGTAAGCCGCAGCATAGCAACAACAATATTCATTCATTCATATCATTCCAAAAACATATTTAACCCCTTTGGGAGCAAGCTGGGAGAATGAGAAGGCAGTCTTTCAACTTGCATGTCATTTATATATGTGGATTATACATGAGGAATCATTAATTTTTGTTTTTCTTAAGCACTTTGACTTTTTGCTTCTATGGAAAATTTGCATAAGATTGTTTTTGTTTTGTGTTTTGTTATTCGCGTTGCTTAGATGGCTTGGGCATAGAAATTAATAAAAGACAACAGAAATACACCCACACACACACACACACACATACGTGCAGAGTGCTTGTTGTTTAGCCTTGAAATGTCTGTGCGCATTGATAAGAAGCCCCTTTCCCAACTCATTCTACATGAGATTATGATTGTGTTGATGCAAAGAAGTCCTTCGTATATACCTACGTACTAATATTCATATTTAGCCCAGGTTTTTTGGGTAGGCGTTTATAACGAAATCCTTGAGCGAAGGTATAAAAGAAAGGACGACGGCTGAGACGACTTTTAGGACTTGATTGTATTATGCATTTTGTTGAAAGAGCTTAATTTTTATTCAAGCACAACTCTAATTGGCAGTGTAGGTGTTGTAGGCTTTCAACAAATAATAAGCTATTAAAACGGTAATTGACAATTGAGAAATGGTTAACAGAAAGCCAAAAATACATTTTTAAATTATCATTAATATTGCTGTGCTATTTTTGAAGTAATTCCTAAACAAATTCTCGTTTATTAATTAATTTTAAATGAATATTCAATGTTTTCACACATGCCTTTCGGTTGCGCAACAAAGACGACAGACACCCTTGTGCCTACATATTTGTGTTATATAAACGAACGACCCACTTGTGCTCAATTTGTATAGTAAAGTATAGTACAGTATAGTATAGTGCAGTATAGCTGTGCAAACAATGCTGTATAGCAGTATAAACATGACTCCATTTCAGTTACAGTCACTAAAACACAAAACAACACAACAAAAACTTCCTTGTGTAATAATTGCAATATTATGTTAGACTTTGGGGCGCTGAGAAACTGAATACGTTGAAAAACTAGGAAAACGGGTTAATAATGCCATATATATATATATATATATATGAAATAGTAAAGACGACACTTTCGTGACTGGCCCATGCCGGCGGCAACATCAGCAGCAGCAGCTAGTTAGTTAGTTTGGCATACGTTTGTTTGTTTGTTTGTTTGCTCGTTTGCCCGTTTTGCCAGCTAGCGAACGGAAAGTGAAAGGCACACACAACACACACACAACATGAATATGCAATGCATAGGAGACGAGTTGGCCTGGTCTGAGTTCGAATGGGGATGCTATACAACAAAGGCCAAAAGCATGCCATGGAATTAATGTTATCACATTTGCCGCAACCAAGCTGCAACAACGTGCGGCAAACATACGGTAGGCAGGTTCATTGACATCACACACACACACACACACAAAAACACAAACACAACCACGACACGAAACGACATGCTAATAAATTGTCATAAATACATTAAGTCTTACAATTAAGCCACCTGCCACCCACCAAAAATCACCCATCCGCATTGCTTTATGTTGCGTTGTTGTTGCTGTCAAAAGGAAAGGAATATTAAATTAAACACACTTTCCGCTTCTGAAGACGTTTGATGTTACACTCATCACTCGTCGCAAGCAGTAATTAATAATGAACAGTGAGAAAAAAAAACTCTTTCCACTGATTTTAACATCATTCGTTGTTGACATCGAAGCCGAACGTGCAAAATAATTGCATTGTAATGGCTTAATTGGTATTTATGCCTCGAACATTGTAACTGAAATAATTACGCGTACGTGACACCACACGCAACACCAAGATCCGTTTAAGGAGCAAGATATTTTTTTTTTGTGTATACCTTGTAAAAATATGAAAATGTTTTTGGCAGCGTTTAAACAAAGGTTTCGATATGAAAAGTATTCATTGCATTAAAGTATTTATGCAAATGTTTTGTACGACAATTCTTATCGTATTAAAATATTGCTATATTTTACAGGTCATGTTGTAGTCGAGCAGAGACAACTTATTTTCATAGCAATTTGGTATTTAATTTGATTGTCGATATAAACTGAAGATGAATTTGTTGCTTGTTAAGTTTGTTAAAATCGCAAAAAAAAGGAGGAAATAAAAGTTTTTCTTTTATTTCTTGTTGAAATTTATTATATGATGGGAAATTCCGAAGCAACTTTAAAATAAAGAAAGATTTATTGGCTAACAAACCAAAACAGGAATTTATTTTTCTTTGAATGTTTTTTAGTTTTTCACAAGAAATACTTGAATTGTTGACTTAAAGTCTATAACAAATGAAGACCAATTAAAAGTTGTTGCATATTAACAATGTGATAAGAATTACAACTGCAACAACATCAGAATTATTGTTATAAATTTATGATAATATTTCACTTCAGAAAATATTGCAATTGCAATTTGTCGTCATTATGCGAAAGTTGGCAGCCACTTGACAAACTTTGACGCGATCTATTGTTAGCTTATTGGCAACAAATGAGCGAAATACCGAGTGCAAAGAGAAGGTTGGCAAGCAAATAGCAAATAGCAGAGTCGGGCGGGTTGCCTTCACTGACTGATTCATTGTTAGCCAGGCTGCTCGTTAGCGTGTCCGTTATTATAAATACTGGAAATAATATAATGGTAAAGTGCAGAATATTGCACATAATAATTTACAAGCAGACGCGAATTGATTTATGACAAGTCACGTAGCCACGTGCCAAAGCAGGATGGATTCTTCGAACTTGGTCGTAGTCCTACAACCAGGAATTAAGTGCTCTCTCTCTCTCTCTCTTTCTCTCTCGTTCTGACACTTTTTCTAGGCAAAGTAACTGAAGAATATTGCGTGCTTGGCCAGCAGCAGAAGCAGCAGCAGTCGGTCCATTAAAGTCATTCCGGACACCTTAATTTGTATGTTGCGTCGAGAAGTTTTCTCTGGCTGCAGTTGGTTGGGAGGCGAGTGAAGAGTTAGGTGGAAAGTAATCAGAAGCCGTAAGGTAACGATCTACGGTCCAACCATTAGCATAATCGATGGCACTTTGTTAGCTTTCTATGCTAACAACAACAAGACCAACATTAACTAACTTTCATTCTGCTTGTTTTTGTTTCCAGCTCCCTATTGTTGTTCTTGGCAGAAACACACACACACACACACATACACAAAAGCATATTCCGTCCACTAGCAATGGCAGCGCCTGCCTTTTTCCCTTCTTTGCCTGAAGTAAACGAATTAATTAAGCATGTCACGAGCGTTAAATTTAAACAAAAGATTCCCTTTGCAAGCACACAAAAGCGAATGCCAGTCCGTGTATGCGTGTACACACTGTACGAGTAGTGAGAGTTGCAGACTAAATGCAATGTGCAAATTTAATTAAATTTCAGTTTTGCATATAACTTTTCATTGCAATCTACAAAACGACCCAAAGTAAATATTACAATTGAGTCTGCAGCTAAAGTTTCCATCTTTAATTGTTGGCTAGCTAGAAATAATGAGGGCTTATTAGTACTACTATGTAATGGCTAATTACTTTAAACTACAGTTTTTTGTGAATTTTTATGTACTGATGAAAGAATTAAAGTTTTAGATTGCTCACTTAAGGTTTAGGAGAGAACAAGAAAGGTTCTCAAATTAATTCTACATTTGGAAGTTATCATAAGAAAAAGTCGTGCATAAAAGTATATTGCAAATATGTATTTGTTATGCTTGGTGTTCTAATAATGATGTTTTTGATAGTTCAAGCTTTACCCCTCACTTAACTAACTTCTAACTAGTAATTTTATTATTTAACGGCAAATAGTTCAGCATCTTCAGCAAAATGTCAGCTTCAGCTTCTACAGGCCAAGTTGTATGTACATAATTAATAATAATAGGTAGCACAAAGTGCATAATCATCGTCATTATTCAACTTTGTTCAGCCTGGTCAGCAGTTGAGCTTCTGGCTTTGATTTTGCTTTCGCTGCAATGAATCTGTCTGAGAGAGAGAGAAAACTGTTGTTGCCTGCCTGTCTGTCTGTCAGTGGAAATGCAAATTTTCAGTTTTGTTAGCCCGCATAAAATGCGTTTGCATGAAGTACAAATTTCCGCCTTCTTCCCGCTCAACCTTTTGTTAAACTCACACACACAAACACACACATACATGCGTGCATGGTTGCGGATAGCTGTCATATCAACTGAACATGACAACGGCTCAATGTTAACTTAATTAATTTTACATAATTTAAACATTTTTTGGCACCCCCAAACGAAAATTTCATAATTTTGTAAATTAACAGCCGGGTGGCCCTGATATTTGAGGCTTACTATAACGAGGCCTAAACAAACATATGTACATTGTATTATATCTCACTTACCATGTCGTCTCATCAAACAAATTGTTATTCTCTAAATTCGCAACATCACACAAGCAAATTAAAATAGTAGAAATACAAACATAAGTGCAAACATCATGTCAGGAAGATAATACACCTGAGTAAATAAAGCTATACTTGCAAAAGCCTTTTAAGTAACACAAACAATTGCTTCAACATACAGAATCATCTTTAAATATTTTCTTTAATCATTTCAAGGGTTTTGTTTTTCGAGCTTCGTTCTCCTTTCACAAATATACAAATTTGAAAGCTTTGCAAAGCTACAAATATAAATTGCGTTCAGGATATACAAATTATAAGCATCATAAATGAATTTCCACTAAAACAAAATGTTCGTTTCATTACCATGAAATTGTGTGTAATTTTTCAGGATTTCCTGTTCAACTTTTTTAAGGTTTGTGCGCAGCTTCATATACAATTCATTGAATAAATTTCCATATGTAAATTAGTCAGAAGGTAGAATAAACGGTTTGAGTGGACACACCCACCTAAACACACATAATATGCGGCTGTTTGTTGGGGCAACGAAGCCGTGCAACGTGTACTTAACACGTGACCGGAAGCGTCTTAAATAATTAAAGAATAAACGTTGCATGCAATGAAATTGAATTGAGGCTCCTCATTAATTCCTTTTAAGTAGTTTTTCCCAGTCCGACTGACTGTTCTTAAATTAATCCGATGTATATATAAAATTCGAATATTGAATGATATAATGAGATACTTTTGGCTGCACATAAAACGAATCAAATGTCAAGCTAAGTGTAGGTATAGTTGAACTTTAGCCACTGATTTGGTTGGCTTAACAGTTATTAGACAGAAATCGATGACATGACATTGGCGTTTCATGTTTTGATTCGCAATAGAAGCGGATTAGAATAATAGATATTGTTCAACTTGAATCGTGATGCTGATATGACATGTTTCTTTTTGTTGAGGCAAGTGACTTAAAGGCGATATTTTGTCATGATTCAAGTAAGGACGATAAGGACCTGGGTAGACTAGCCATTGGCCATGACTGGACACATGAGCTGCACACGTTGATTTTGCACACGGATTGACAATTGATATACGAGCCAAGTCAAATACGGAGACAGTCATGGATATGTAGCTGTGTCTGTGTTTGTTTTTGTGTTTGTTTGTGGCACATAAGTAAGCAGCCACAAACAGACGGGTGGCACCATGAAGGATGGTCAGCAGTCGCAATCGGAGTCTTAGTCAGCTGGCAAGGACATCAGCGCATAAATTTCATGTGCTCTCAGTGACAAACAGAGAGAGAAGGAGAGAGAGAGAGAGAAATGCAAACAAACGGAGCAAACAAATAAAATGCCAGGACTAAGCACAGCGTTTGCCACAAATAAGGTTCAAGGGCAAGCAGTACCAAAAGCCCTGCAATTGCCACATGCACAAATTGTGGTCAACACTTGCCAAGAAATGCTCTATATGTGTGTGTGTGCGTGTGTGAGAGAGTGTTTGTTTGTGTGGGCGGCTGTCTCTTTATCTCTGTCTATTTATGTGTTTTTGTTTGCGTATGTGTGGTTTTTGTTTGTGTGTGTGTGTGGGTTATGTTACGAAATTCATTTAAGTAAAGTGAGGCCAGAACCTCAACGGTGGCCAACAAATGTTTTGGCCAAGTACGCCTTCGTCACTCAATTCTACGCAAGTCACGTATACGCCATGTTAAACATTGCACGAATTACTCGTAGTTGTAGTTTGTCTTGCAAATTAATTGCAATTCACTTGATAAAGGTTATTTTTGTACAACTATTTGTACTATTTGTATCTGATGTGGCACAGATTTAATTGAAGAGCAATTTTTGGTCTTGATTTAACTGTTTTTTGTATTGCGTACTTTAATTGATATGAAGATGTATATATAATTTTCCATAATTTCAATTTCAATATTAATAATTTCTTAATGCCAAGAACAAGGTTTGGTAGATATTTCGTTTGTCGCTTCAAATGTAATCAAATGTTGAATATTTATTGTTTGGGGCATCTGTGCGGCTTGCTACCGAGCTCACCTTTCAAATGCTGGCGCATAAATAAGGCAATAAATCAGTAAAATATAATACATCACCTGGCCGACCCAAACGACCAGGTCGCAAGCAAAAACCAAAAGACGAAAAAAAAAACAAAAAAGGGACGAGCTACAATCGCACTCAGATTTCATGCTGGATGCGTTCAGCAGTTTCTACGCTGCCTGCCTCATAAATTATGCGTGTTTTTTCATATTTAAGCTGTAAGAAAAATGACATATTTTCTTTGGGCGGCATGCCAAAGTTTAGCTTAGGCCACAGGCCAACAAATGCCCCTTTCATTCTTCGTCCCAAGGATACACACACACACATAAATACACATACTTGCATTTGAATGTATATTTACTTTAGCCATTTATACGTTGCTTATTTGCCTTTGCCCGGGCAACGGCAATATTAATTAAACTTCAATTTGCCTTGTCAAAAGCTGATTAAATGCAATTTTCTAAGGAAAGGAAAAGCAAACAGCATTCAAAGCCATACATAAAGACGCAACAAAGACCCACAAAATGTTGCGCGCTCCGACGAACCTTTGACAAAATATATATATACCCGTCAAAATGATGAATGAAAGAATGTTTGGCATTAATGCGAGCAATATGAATTGGTTAGCTTTGAGTGTAATTGAAATAGATTGTGTTCTTATTAAGATTATACGCGCAGCTTTTTGTAACATAAAGCAATATCCGAAGTTCATTTTCCTTTCAAACACACTTTGAATATTTCAATTTCATTTTATTTTTAACATACTTTCAGTTGTATACTTCCACTTTTGCTGAAAAAATAAAAATCCAACAACATTTCGTCATACCCATAATTTATGCAAATATGGGCAAAAAACTGCATCTTATCAGTAAAAATATTTCAAATTTTGCACATTTCTTAATGCTTGGCTGCGTTGCAAATATTTATTGCCACTTACTGCAGGCAAAATGCAACAGTTTTTTTCAATGCACAAACCCACACCTTAAAATTGGCAAAGAAAAAAACGCTAACAGGCATCGCCATGATCCACTCTCATACCAAAAAAATATATATACACTGCAATACACACACTCCATTTGCCAACGGTTCTTCTTTTTAGTGCAGCAAAAAAAAAAAAAAACATTAAAAATAGAGTAAGCCGAAAGAAAAGCTGAAAATGTTTGCATTTTGTTCCACTAAAGTTTGTTTGTGCTTCAGATAACCGTTTTGTTTACCTCTCTATACCCTACAATAAATGTGTTTGTTTTACTTTTTTAAATGAAAAGTGTAATCAAGATGTCCATACCGATGGGTAACAGGGAAAACCAATCACAAAAAGCTTTTGATTTTTTGACACTGAGTATTATACAGCTTATTGTCTAAGTAGTCGCATATCAAGAATGTTTCATAACATATTTATTATAATATTAGCAATATATAAAAACAGCAATTATTTAATTAAAAATAAATAAATTTATGAAAATTATTGCAAACTATTTAAATTTCCTTTTTGGTTTTGCATAAACAAATAGTTTTAAAATTAAATTTTCTTTTCTTTACTTTACTTTGTTAATTTAAGCTGCAGGGTATTTTCCCGTCAACTAACACACTCTGTAATGATTTCTTTTCTCTTTCAGCTGTTCAGTTTTGCTATTTTATTACATTATTTGTTCCTTTTCTGTGTTTTGTTTGGCTATCAGCTGAGTGTGTTTGTGTATGTGTACACGTGTGCATATTGGGTAGATGTACGGGATTTATTGTTCCATATGCATTTTAAGCAGAATTTTTTAAGCGGAGCGAATTCATTCTGAAGTCTTGTGCAGGAACAAAAGAAGCTGTAAGCCAACCTGCCACTTAAACACATATATAACGAAAATAGACACACACAAGCACAATCATCCCCGCCCACCACAACCCTTGCTCTTCGCTACTCCACTAAAACCGCTCTGTTCAGTGCCATTTCGAGGCCATTTATCCTTATTTCGCTTGAAAAGCTCGAGAATATTAAAAAAAAAATACAACTACAGAGTAAATGCTATATTAGAAAATTCCATCTTCGACTTGAAGATTCTCTAGACTTAAGGAAGTATAGATGTGTATTCCAGCATTCCATAATATTTATATATCTTAACTTCAACAATAACCACTAGAAAAACTATATGTTAAATTTAATATGCTTTAAAATTCTATTGATAAGGTTAAGATTTTAGCTACCTTTATTTTTTCACCTTGCATGTATACAGAGTATAAGAAAAAGGCAGTTTCAAAGCACTGTCTTTAAAATTTAAGCAGCCCTAGGGCAGCTTAGGAGTAAGTGCAATGGCAGTCAAAGGCATCGAAATCATATTTTTTCAAGACACTGATGAGGCAAGGAATTATTAAAAAAAACGTTGATGGCCATGTTAAAGCTAACTTATTATGCTCTAAAATGCCTTGGCAATGGGATGAGCTTAAAAATTTCTTTTACAAAACATTTGCTGACTTTTGGGAGGAAACTGCAGTCGTGTTAGCAATTGTGTGGCATTTCTATTGCTTTGGCCCTTTTCTCGACTGACTGACCCAATTTCCTATGTACATGTATGATGAGTGTGTGTGCGTTGAATAGTGTTCGTATATGTGTTGTGTGCGGTCATGTCCTGTGTGTGTGTTTGTGTGTGTTACATTTAACGACTTTTTGAGCTAAAAAAATTTACAAAATTTACGATTGTGTACATTTTCGCACTACTGCAATTGCTGCGAAGTTTTTCTCCGGTTCTATATCTATTACTTGTTTTTTTGTTTCCCAAGTCCATTGGCGGCTCTTGTTTCGCTTTCTGCGGCAGCTGCCACAAGCTGCCGTTAATTGAGGCGCAAAGAACCGAAACGGGACAGCGCAAACATTGTGCGCAATTGTCTGGCAATGCTTTTAATTCAATTGGACACAACAACAACAACAACCACAACAACAACATAAAATTGCCAGCATAATTAATTTTCAAATATCGTGCTACAATTATTTTCATTTACGAGCTGAGCTGTGAACGCTTTTCGCTCTGCTGCCATTAAAGTCGATTGTTCAATTAAAATTAAAGATGTTGCTCACGATGCAAGCAGTCAAAATTGTTAAGTTAAATGTGGCTTAAAGAAAAGACTTGCCAAAATAATTACTGAGGATGTAAAGGTTGAATGTATTTGTTAGCTATGTTAGGTTTTAGATTTTTATTAAACAGCAAACAAAGTTTATTTTATTTTTCAGTCACATTACCACGGATGCTAAACTTTTCAAGCCCATACCTTTGTCAAAACTGAACCGATTTTCAAAAGGAAAGACGTTTTAGTCATGGCTTAATCTCAATAATAATACTGCATTCAAAGATGGAAATGTTTTTTTTTCTTCTCAATATACTGATCCAAAAATTACCCATGAGTACGAATGCAAAAAGTTTTGAACTTTGTTAAAACTGAACTTAAATATACATTTTTTGTATATCTAAGCTAAATCTTAGATAAAGAAATATCTTCATTCATGACAGTTCTGTGCGTGTATTTCTATAATTAAGCACCCAGCTTAGCCTCATAAAAACTTAGTTGAAGACCCTTCTTCAAGTTCATTATGGCAATTTGTCAGCGGTTGTAATGAATGGTCGCCCCCTTGAACAAACGCTGTTCAACCTTTAGCTTGAGTTTCTTCTTCATTTTCAACCTGTGGATTTGGTGTATAGTAGGTTTTTGGTTCCTTGGCATACTTGAGCCAGCTATTTGCACAATCTCCACCCCAAGGTCGAACGTGTGAATGCAGCCTATGAGGTTTGAAAAAACACTTGACATACCATAATGCCAATCGCCGTTAAGCCAAACAAAAGTCACCAAGCATCTGCAAACACAAAAAAAAAAAAACATAGAAAACCGGCCAAGTGAGGCAAGTTGCGAGTAATAAATGCAACAATTGCAACGAGCGAACGAGCAGGTTGCATAATTCGCGCAAGCAAACACGATTTTGATGCGAACTGTACGTGTATGTGTGTGTGTGTGTGTGTGTGTGGGCAACTGATGGCACATCATCATCAACAAACAAACACCCCATGTGCATCATCACGAAGTTGACACGTTCCCCACTCCTCCCTCTTTCTGCTATCGTGTATTGCATGTGCCACAACATCGTCAAATATTCGTGAGCGCATAAATCTTTTTTGGCGAGTGTGGCGCACAAATATTTTAAATCTTGTCGCTACGAGCTTAAATACTAAATGCAAACGAAACAGCTACATCTACAACAACAACAGCAACAAGATTATCACCAACATCAGTTGATGTTGTCATTCAATTGCCGCTGCGCTTCACTCCACAATGACAGCAACAGTAACAACAACGAGAATAACAACAATGGGATCAACAACCATATAAAAAGAAAACCGCAAACTTTGGTTACAGTTTCCGTTTACCCATTTTTTATACAAACTACAGCAAGGGTAGTGTTATTAATTTCTATTTAAAAAGAAAGATTTTTGAGCAATTGAGAAATCTTTCATGTGTTTTATCAACTAACAAAATATCTACACCATAGTGTGTCATAGTTACAGGGTAGTTGTTAGTCAAGCTTGCTAGTTAAATGATTTTTCGTATTTGATACGTTTGCTTGCTCTTGCTTGCCTTTGACTTGACAATTAATTTGCTGTCGCTGTGAGGTGTTCATTAAAGTTTGCAAGGCCATAGAATAGAAATTGCAAAGGATACAATCAAAAGTTTTTAATCAGTATTCTATTTTGTTCCAGCATTGTCTCTAACAAACGCAACAAGGCAAACTGTAACTTTTCAAAGTCTTGTTTAACTATTGATTGTTTAAAGTATTTGAAATGTATTCCAGCAATTTTTTATTACGATATATCCGATTGTCATGTTGCTTTCGAGTTTCATTAAAAACTACACTAATGAAATGTAAAAAAAATTCTTGTACTTAAAATGACATGAAAAACGTATTATGTCTAATTAAAGTGACTTGTCAAATAATAAACAAGTCATAGTCGTGTGCTCACATCGTTATATTTCTACTAAGCATAGTTATGCTTGCTTATTTTAGCCTTGACCATAGATTCTTACGAAGAGAAAGAAAGCCATCGAGAGAGATGAAAAGAAAGAATGAACTTTCTGGCTTATCTTAGTCCATGACGTGCTGAACTTTCGCAAATCCAATAAGCACTTTAAAACTAGCAAGAAACAAAATGTTTGGATTATTTCACCTCAGTGCCAGAAACTTTACAGCCGTAAAAATCCACTAAGCATAAAGCAACACAACAACAACTAAACACATGTTTCGTAAGAAAAAGCTTATTCTGGCACTGCCCAATGCCACCCACAGAGAGCTTCATAACGGAACTTAAAGTTAAGTAAATTTTGCTGTAAGCTAAATACTTGACATGCTTTAAATGAGATCCATGACAATTGAATTCCATTCAATCAATGTTACAAAATGTTCGACAATTAAAGCGAAACCTGATTTTGAAGCATTTGTCAAACAATCAAATTGTAATTTTCGCAATCGCCGCTTAACCACTAAAATACGCTCAGGCATCGTAATGAGCGGCCCCTTCTTATCATCCGCTTTGGTCAAAATTGTATTTGATTGATGACCGATACTTGGGGTTATTTGCAGAAGTGATAATGTCCCAGTCATTATGTTTTTAATGAGCTACAAATGAAAGTGTTTTGCATGAATATGAATTGTGATTGTGAATATGAATTTGAGTATAGTATATGCGAAATGATCATTTCATGTGATTGTTTTGATAACTTTTTTGGTTCCCTTTTGAACACCTTCTTTTTTGGTTTTTTGTTGCCAATTCCCTGACCTATGTCTCTAGCGAAACGTTAAGTCTGAATTGTGAATGGGCGCACGCTCAGCAACGTTTGTTTGTAAACTCCTAAAAATAGCCTTACCAAACGAAATATCATAATGAACATGTTGGCTCTGTTGTTTATACACGTGTACGAGTGAGTGTGTGTGTGTTTGTGTGAGCCCATTAATAATTTTTTTTTGGCATAAAATATGCATTCATCTAACAGGCATTTAAGCACACAAATAATTTCCAAACTCATTTCATGATTTACATATATCTGTGAACACACTTTTATGAATATTTATGCTTTGCAAAACTGCCGAATGTGCTGAATTTTATTTTTGTTAAGGGTTTTTTTTTTGTTGGTGCTGCAATTTAAATACTTTCATGTTTGACATTTATATTAAACAAAAAATATGTGGGAAACAACTTAAACAAAAAATGATAAATTACATATTTGTTAAACGTTTAAATTTGAGCGAGTTTTCCAATATTTACTCTTTAACTTTTAATTATTATTTACCCACAAATAATTTTAAATTTTAAATTGAACAAACTTATCACCCGCATGTATATAAAAATGTCACATTGCTGTAATTATGTTGTTTTTTCTCTCGTTTCAATCAATTGATTTCTGAAATGTTTGATTTGCTTTTAAATTTTCCAAATATTGTCTAGTATTTCCATTTTCACAGCTTCACTGCACTTTTTGACCACACTTTAGTATTTTTGTTTAAGCCTGTTCTCTGGGCTACAAACTTGACTTTATAATTTGGCTAGTAAAGTCAACAGAATTCTGGTACCAAAAACAACAGACAATATAAAAACAACTGACGCAGGGCTCTGTGAACTACTAAAAATACACCCATTTACATTTCTCCTTTCCCTTTAGCTGCTCCTCAATCAAGTCTTCTGTGTGTTTTTCATGTTTTTTTGGGTATAGTATAGACTAAAATATTCATTAAATATTCTAAAGAGACTGCATACAAATTGTGCTCGATTGACTTTTTCTCTGGTCGTTGGTCATTTATCTGCCCGTTGCCAGTTTTATTGTATTTTCCAAGTCGTTGAGTCCCAGACACAATTTGATGCCCCATTCCACTGCACACAACCCGAAACAACACTTTTGAAGTTCAATTTTGCCTAAATTTCTAGTTTTGTTCGGAATAAAGATTGAATTATATTATTGTAGTAGTTGTTGTTGGTGGTGCTGCCACTGCTGTTTGCTGCTAATTGACGCATGCAACTCTCAACTCTCTCAACGGAACCTGGCCTCTCTATCCCGATTATCTTCAACAAGAGCTCAGCACCAGAGCAAATGGAGTAATTACCAGCACATTGAAATGTGGCTAAGTTGCACGTGAAATGGGTGAATGGGTGAGTGGTTCAGTTGTTGTTATACTATATGCACCATACCCCAACTTCCCACCACGCCCCCACCAACCCATCTATCTAACCCGAAGGCAGTCATTGTTGGCCAAAGTGAGTGGCTTGTACTGCTGACTCTATTGTTACTGTTACTGTTCGACTGTGTAAGTATGTGGGTTTGCTCGTTTGCGTGTGCCCCTGTAACGTTAGGGTATATGCACTTTGTGAGCGGGTTTGTAACGAGAGAGATATGTTAAGTGACTTTTCGATTAAATGGATTTTTGATAGGATACAAATGAGATAAATTTATTAACTTGGTATAAGTTCTATAAATTATTCAGTTTCAGACTTGAATTTTAAGGGTTTCAGCTAGAAAATCACTTTAGATAGTGCATTGAAGATTCGGTCTTGCTTTGATAGCTATGTTTTTTCCCTGCCCTTTTTTTATTTGTTTGTTGACGAGCATTTTGGCATGAGCCAAGCGTCGAAGCGCCGCAAGTAGCAACTTGGTTGTGGTTGTCTGGCCCCACAACTCCTCTCTCTCTCTCTCTCTCTCTCTCCCTCTCTTTCTCCTCTCTTTAGCTAACAGCGTAACGCTCGAGTAAAGCGGCGAATTATAATGCGAAACTCTTTGGCCAGCCGGGCATATCAACAGTTGGCTGCTGCCGTTCAAAATGTTTGCCATTGTATCTATGTGTGTGTTTGTGTGGGTGTGTGTGGGTGTGGGGTAGGAGGAGATATGGCATAGAAGGTGAGGAAATGGGGCGAACAGAATTGAAAATAACTCTTCATTTGTGTGAAATGTCTTATGCATGCCTTAACACCCGCTAAACGAAGTTTATGGCAACAAAATACACGGCAAACAAAAAGGGTAAAATTACTTCCCAAACAACTACTCAGACAAAAACAATCTCAAGCAGAGAAATATATTTTAATGGACCTTTTAAATGTTTTATATTCGAGGAAACTCTGTGAAACAATTTAAAAACTGATTTTCTTCCAGTGTAGCCTTTCACATTATCGCTTTGTCTGGTCGCTTACATTGTCTAACTGGCCATATTGTTGTCGTATTAATAACTGAATTTCCAAAAGAGATCCGTGTTTTGAATTGCTTAATTAAAATCAATTTCACATAATTCACAAATCGTATACAAACATAGTTCATATTTTGAAATAATTCGATAATGTTGCGCGTCGCTTGTTAACATAATAATCCAAATTAAATCGCAATAATTGATTTTCACCATGAATTAGAAATTATTTTTATTTTTGTTCCGCTAATGTATATATACGTATATTTACTAAGTTTTTTTGCTGCCATAATTATTTTAATGAGTTTCATTTGACATTATTTTGTTGCTCTCAAATAACAGTTGATTGAATCAGAGTGTTAATCAAGTGCACATTAGTATGTGTGAGTGTGTGTGTGTGGTTTTGACCGTTGATAGATTTGAATGGCCTTTTCATTGTCAGTTGGATGTGCAGCAGCCCTTGAAAATTTAATTAGCTTTCCTGGTTTAATGCCAATCTTAATAGCCATTGGCCTTTCCAACGTTTGCCATTTAAATAAAACCGAACCATTAAAAACCAACAACAACAGCTAAAAGCGCAACAGTTTAGAACTCGTGCACTTTAATTCGAATCTTCACTCAAATTATTCTTATAAGTAGCAGTAAATGCAGTAAGTTGTTGTTGTTACTGCTGGCTGGTGTGGGCGGCGGTTAATCAGCTCTTATACTTGCTTATGCTCGACCGATAGCGTTGCGTATAAGTGTTGTGTTGAAGTTGCGTGGCGCAACTTGTTTGATGTTGTCGGAGGTTTGTTGTGTGCGTTTGATGGCGCTTGTATGACTATAGCTTGTAAACTTTAAAGCTCATTTAAAGTTAGTACTCTATTTGAAATATATTGTAGCGTGAAAAATCGAATAACAAAATATTTTATTTCGGAAACTAACAATAAGTTGTAAAACTATTACTCAATAGTAACACTTAACACACACTTAAGCGATAATCGAATGCCGCAATTAGTGACCGCTCGAGGCAACAAAAAAACCAATCGAGCCAACACAAATAAAGTGCCTCTTCAACCCCCGCAAACAACAGCCAACAACTTGAGTTGCCTCGGTGGCCTGAAGGTGGCAAAAAGCAAACAAAACCGAAGCTAAACTTAAAGTCGCAGCTGCAGCTAAAGCTGCCTCCTAATGAAGCAGCTCAAATCCAATGCATCAGCAGCTAAATCATTTGCTAAGCAGAAATACTATATACGAAAAGGGCTAAAAGAAAAACGACAACAATACGTTCGCAGTTTTAATGTTTTTTTTGTAAAAGAAACGATTCAAATAATTAAAATCCATGCGATGCAATGCAGGGAAGCGAGTCCAACTAATTGGTTTTGCATGAGTTGCTGGAAAAGGAAGGGAGGAGTACCATGCATTGTGTAGTGGCAGCGTCCCCACAATCGTGTTGTTATCCCATTTTGTTGCACAAACGCCAAAGTCAAAAAACAATATTCGCTTGTTTGGAAAATAGCAAACACAAATATGCCATATCATTATCATGGGATAAAATGAGACAATTTAAAGCGTGGACACAAATTAAGCTTAATTGCAGTTGCAAACACTAATATTTATGTGGAAAACAGCGATTTACGACCAACTGCAAGTGGCGCCAAATAGTGTCAAACTAAGTTTCGAGTAACAGTTTGTGCTGCGCTTTAAACCTGCCAGCGATGGGTGAGATATTGTAACAGTCACAGTGATTGTTAAACTGTTACATATAAGAGATGATAATCGATTGAACATGTTGTGGTTGAGCTTTGATTGAATTTACAGCAAGGGTGATCGAACATATCTGAAGCTATGCGTTACAAGCTTATTGATGCGAGATTATCTACTAATTGTCTACTAAGGTATGGTAGAAGCTGAAGATTACTATCTCTACTACCTCTATATATTGTAAGTTGTTCGTCATCGAAAAACTATGCTCTTTAGCATTGACTTACTTGTCACAGTTTTATAAAATATTTATCAGTCACCTCTAAGTACCAACAAATAAAAAAATCCTTACGCCTTGCTGCGGCAAGCAGATGCAGCATGAAAAACTATTACAGCTGCAGCTGCCATGACGTATATGTATATCTCTCTGAACATGCATGTATATATATAAGTTTATCTGGCAACGGCACACACCAAAAATTCGCTCTCCGATATGTTCGTACTATGTGCAAGCCATAAGTAACTTTTGGCCATATTTTATAATTTATTGTGCCTGTCAATTGCCAGCAGGCAATAACACAAAAAAAAAAAATTCAAAAATAAATATAACAGAACACCCTTCTAGGGAAGTTATAAATGTATCTTCCATATAGAACTTATTGTACATGCCATGATTCATGCATATATAAAATATATATACTCGTAAGCAAATTTATTCATGTTGAAAAATATTGCACTTTGATTTCACTTTCGTACAACAAGTGCAAAAAAAAGGAAATCGACTCGGCCATGGCTATGAATTTTCAGTTGTTATAAATTGTTGCCAACATTTGCGGCACAGATTTCAAAGACAAAACCAGATAAATTTGCAAGGCTCTAACAGCATGGCCTAGAGGTAATTCCTGATTTAACCAACTTTTATACTCAACGCTTCGTTGAGAATACAACTAAACTGGTAATAAACTTTATCCTGCACTCAAAAACTTATTTTTTTGCAAACAAAATGCAAAACAATATGAAATTGTTAGTTAAAAATGTATAAGGTGTTTTTAAATATGCAAAAAGTTTGTTATAAGTGTTTTGTTTTTCTTCTCTCTTAACTTAGCATAAATATTTTATTGCAGCTCTTTTCGTGCTTACATTGTTCAGTTTAATGGACAATGCTGCTTAAATCAATAAGCGATGTTAATTGATAATTAGCTCGAAAGTGGTCTAGCTCTTAATCTATGTCTGTATTGGCTGCTTGTGTGGCATTCAACTCGGGCATGAGCTCAAGCTCACACATTCCCCACAAATGCTTGCATATATTATGGTTTGGGCAACTCACGAATCCACCGGAGAGACTGGAAGTTGCGTTTTGACTTTGGGCCATTAACATAAACTTGACACGTTGTTTTCATTGTTGTCGTTGTCGTTAACGCCTCTGACAACTTGCCATTCAGTTAACACTTGGCTACTTGACTATGGATACTTTAAAGATGTTACGTTCAAGATTTATGATTAGTCACGTTTCTTTTTTTTGCTCTCTCTCTCTCTCTCTCTCGTCTGAGTGCAAAAGGTTTGCAAATCATTTCTATTTGTTACTTGGCTTCTTCTTTTTTTTGTATTGCATTTGCCAATTTGACAAGTGTTTTTGTGGGCGTATTGAGCAAGCAAAGAGTTTTTTTGATTTTTGCCAATTAAGCTGGCGAGCTGATTGAATTACGAGGCGTGCAAATTCGAATAATCACTTAGACCAACAAGTTGCGGCAATTGCAGCTGGCAAGCAATTAAACCACAAAGCAATTTACCATTAAAGCCTTGAAGTTATCTTCTGAATGTCTGTCGCAGCATCTGTTAAAGTACGTAGCTAAAGATTTAAAGAGTTGATTGCTGCCTAGAATTATTTTTAGTTTATTTTAATATATTTACTCAATAAGTTAGCCAAGTATTCAATATTTCCTTAATCTTTAAATAGCTTAAACTATTTTAAAAGTCATCTTCTTTTCGCATACTCTCAAATCACTCCATTTCCACATCTTTATTTATATAATTGCAATTTTCTGTACGCCTTGCAATTTGCTGTCGAATTTTCGAGTATTTGTCATTACGATTTCCTCTTACGCCACTTCACATAATTTCAATGAACCGCATTTGCGTTTTGGCTTCTCCTCCTTCTCTCTCTCTCTCTGTTGCTTTCTTTTTGCTTCATTTCACTCACTGTGCTGCATATCCATCTATCGGTTTTCTTTTTGGCGTTGACAATGCCACAGACATTGGCTGTCCGTCCTAGGTTCTCGATGCTCAATACTCAATGTTCATGTCGATCCATCATCATTGGTGTTGCGTTCGTAGTTTGCGGTTTTCGCCATGCTTAATGCCAATCTCAATGTGCTGCATTCGTGCAACGCGTTGTGCAACCCAAGCCACTGACATACCACTTGCACACACACACACATATATATACACACAACAGCAGCAGCATAATACAACAACAAAATAAATCGGAACAAGTCAGGCGCAATACGTAGATACGCGTGTTTCATGCCCATCAACTGACTGCCAGCCCGACAATCCCCACAACACACTCGAATAAAAAAAAAGAAAATTAAGCAGCATGTGCCGAAAGAAGCCCATTAAAAGTGGGCAGGAGATGGGTTGATGAGTTAAGGAACACCACAATTGTAAGTGCATCTGGAAGCAATGGGTTTTTTCTTTTTTTTTCTCTCTCTTGCTTTTTCAGCTAATGGCTAAAAAGTAAACAATGGCAGTAGAGGTAAAACTTTTGTATGATGTTAGTAATGGAACTTTACAGTTTCTTTTTTTTAAACGTAACAAATAAAAGTAAATATGTGTTTGCCTTAGTTTATCTTATCTTGAAATGATTTTTAAAAGCCTGGGATTAACTGATAGTAATTAAATATCATATGATCATAAATCAAATAAATAATTCACATATAAAGATTAACATTTCTAATGATAAAACTCTCAACACTCGTTTCGTGACTCACTTACTACGCGATTTAGTTATTCAATTCAATTCCTAGAATTTTTTAAAGCGTGTTTTGTGCCCCCCAACAGTTTTTCTTATCGAACTGATTAAGGCACACAGAAATCGCACATGGATTATCTAAAACAGATTCGCATTCTTATCAAGGAAAACAACAAATGAGAATGTTAAAAATAAAACAAACCCAACTCAATTGATTGCTAATCAATAGATTAAATGTTGTTACTAAAATATTGTTAGCAACTTTTGGGTTATTTTTTAGTCTTACGATAGTCATACGAACATTTTGAAGCTAAGCGAACGTTTATTGAAAATGCTAAAAGTTTCGTTGCTAATCCTGGCACTGATTGCCACAGTGCTGGCCGTCGAGTATGATCCTTTCATTGATATACCCTTTAAGCCATTGAAGACATCGGTAAGTGGACAAAGATAATAACCAATCAAACACACAGTGAGAAAGTTGGAAGGATTTAATCAATACCACTTAAAGTTACATAAATGAAAATATATAATACTTTTAACTACCCAAATTTGCATTTAATCAACAAGAGTGCCATAAAGTGAATAACAATTGATATGTAACTGCCATTGATTGTTTACTGTGTGTTCATGTTTAGCTGTGTAGTGTTAACGCTTTTGGTTTTTGCCAATTTTTAAGGCTGAGCGCATCGCATCGTTTGGCTATCCGGCTGAAACACATGAGGTGGAGACGGAGGATGGTTATGTGCTGAACATGTTCCGCATACCGTATTCACCGAAACTGGACAATGCACAAAAGCATCGACCGGCTGTGCTCATACAGCACGGTCTGTTCAGTTGCTCCGATTGTTTCCTGCTCAATGGGCCGGACAATGCTTTGGCCTATAACTATGCGGATGCAGGCTATGATGTCTGGCTGGGCAATGCACGTGGCAATATCTATTCGCGCAATAATACCAAAATAAGCAGCAGTCATCCATATTTCTGGGCATTCAGCTGGCATGAGATTGGTTCCATTGATCTGCCAGCGATGATAGATCACATACTAGCCACCACCGGTGAAGAGAAAATCCATTATGTGGGTCACTCCCAGGGCTGTACCACATTCTTTGTCATGGGCGCGGCACGGCCCGAGTACAATGACAAGATTAAGACAGCGCACATGTTGGCACCACCAATCTTTATGGGTAACACCACCACGGGCCTAGTGGTTAAACTTGCCTCGTTGGGCTCACCAGGCATGGCCGCTGAACTTATGCAGAATCAGGTGTTCTTGCCCATGAATCATCTGATTCAGCGCATTCTGGACACCAGCTGCAGCAAAGATCCATATTTCTTTTCCTACTGCAAAATTCTGGCCATGCTGTGGGGTGGCGAATCTGAGGGTAATTTGAATGTTGTAGGTACACAATAATAAAAAAGCTAAGGGTTCTTGAGATTTCATATTGTTTCTTTTACTTTACAGACTTTGCTGCCACAAGTTGCTGAGACACATCCCGCTGGCATTTCCACAAATCAAGGCATACACTTTATCCAATCGTATGTTTCGAATGAATTCCGTCAATACGATTGGGGTCCACGTAAGAATATGGCCAAATATGGCTCAGAGGTGCCGCCATCCTATGATATAACAAAGATCACATCCGAAGTGTATTTGTATGTGGGACGTGCCGATGAATCGGCTAATGTTAAGGATATTGCCAGGCTGCCTGAGCTGTTGCCAAATATGGGCGAGTACTATGAGATAGATGATGATACGTGGGGACACTTGGACTTTATATTCGCCAAGCAGGTGAAGCAGGTTATCAACGATAAGGCTATCGCCATAAGCAAGCAATATGATAATCTGTAGAGCCAAACTAATCTAATCACAAGTTCTTCAATAAATTTTGGCGCTACCAAAAACGCAGCATAAAATTTAAAGCTATGCTTAAGTGAGAAGGAAGGGGAAATGGAGGAAAAGTGAAGTCGGCAGTTGCTAAAAGTTAAAAAAAACAATTGTCAGCTCTTCTCCATATACTCTACAAAGGGTATCTCCCAGTCGTTCACTTCATAAAATCGGGATTTGTTAATTGTTTGTTTGTTTTATGTTCTTTTCGCGTTGTGTTGTTGGCAAAGTTTTTCGTGGAGCACGTGCTTAACACTCAGTGCAACTTAGCCGACAGCTCGCTTTTGGGGTCGTAAACCGGAGAAGAGCTGACAAAATTACAGTAATTAGCGTCTAGTTGGACCTAACATTGCTGTTTGCTTTAAGCCAACAGCAGCAACAAGCATTGTTTAACAATGATTTACTAGCTTAAAGGTGGAGGTTTATAGTTTATATGCTTAATATATATATAATAGTAACAAATGACATTTATAATGATTATTAATAATTATGTGCTATGACTAAACAACACGAGAATCCATTAATCGATAACGACTTTAACTACTACGAACCATTCGATTTGGATGGGAAAAGAAAACATGAATTGATGTAGCAAAAAACAAATTAAACAACAGCAGCAGCTGTTAGTAACTACAGACACATACAAGTGCAGATGGCTGATGCATTATGCTTCATAAACACCCCAGTAACATTAATTTTTAAGCTTACCAAGAGAAAATCCCACATAGGAGCACTTTAAAGAAACCTCAAGTGCCAACAAACTGGCTGACACGAGGGGAGAGGTTTTGCATTTTCCAAAAGAATATTCATTAATGACAAACTGCTGATGTGGCAAATGTATAATGAGAAAAGAGAATTAGGTATGAGTTGTTAGGTGAAAATAAACATATAAACATTGAGTTGACATGCAATAAAAATGGAAATAAAATAAAAATGTTTAAAGTGTATAAAGATTCGCTGTGACAACACAAACAATTTTAGTAGCAAAAATTGTCTGTTTGTTCTGCTATTAATCCCTTTCTTTCGTATCCAATTTGCTGCAAAAGCTAAATAGAAAACATTGCGGCAAAAAATAGAATATAAAAGTTGTTAGTTACACAGTTGGTTGCAAACTTGTTTCCATTAAGGGTTTGGTTGCTGCATTTGCTAAATTTTAATCACCCAAAAAGTTTTGCATACAGGGAGCACATTAAATTATACATTCATACTATGAGTTACTTTATTTTTAAACTTGAAAACGTTGAAAATTTTGTACAGTGTAGCTGAAACGAAAGAATTACTTAAGTGGCATCAAGTTTTTTTCACAGTTGGCCCTAGCTGGTTGCATATTTTAGGTGCCAGGCGTCAAAAACAGCAACGACAACAAACCGAAAACGCAGCAAAAGTTACAATTGTGAATTGAAAAATTTGCGCATAGATGTGAGAAATGCAAAGTGTAACATAAAAACAAGTAAACTTACAAGTGGCAAATGGCGCAGTGTGTTTGCTTGCCAAATGTTAACTGTCAAAGTTGCAACAAAAGTTTTCTTTCGCCCAGTTTAAAGAAGTGCATTTATGTAAATACTTATTTAAATATCTATGCGTTAGTGTGTATGTAATTGCTGAATGCTAAGTAAGTAAACAGTGTTGGCGCTATAATTTCTGTCTGACATTTTTGTTGACTCTCAAAGTTTTGCGTTTGCGGCAATTAACTTGTAATTTGCATAATAAATGACTTGGAAAATGTGCAAAAGTTGCAGAAATTAAATTTAAACTGTCAGTTTGCAGTGTACTGCTTACATCAAGCAGAGCACTGCTTTTTGCACTTGTGTACAAACAAGCAGTACATCTCACGTATAAGTGTGTATAAGGTTAGAAACTTGACTAAACATGAAGCTTATGAAAACTATTGTTTTAATAAGAATAATATTCTATGCTAAATATTTTAAACTACTGCAGCTCATGCAAACAGATAATGAATTGTATGAACACAACTATTTTCCATGAAAGAAGCTGATTATATCAGACGACATGTTTTACTAAGCTGCCCTTTTATCATATTGTCATTTATTAGTCGTAGTAACTAATTGGCTAGAGGCGGCAGTGTAGGGGAGATGAAATGAGTTTATTGACATGCTGGGAACAAGAACCAAAACCTAATTGAATGAACATATCAAATTTCAATCAGTGCTAAATCTTATTAAGTGCCCAACTGCCAAATGAAAAATACCAACGAAAATGAAACACTATGAGAAGAACATCTTCAACGCCTCTGCGCAACAACAGGAACAACAATAACATGGACGACGACAATAACACGCCCCGCAGCTAATCAGGCTCTAATGGCGATAAATATTTCATTGTATATACTTTTGCTATGGCAGATCGCACGAGCAGTTCTAAAAGATTGTTTGGCGGTCTGTGATGGTATTTAAGCCATTTTACGGCTAAATAAGATGCCTTTATTGTGGGCTCCGGATAGAAGAGTAACTTGGAGTAAATAATCTTATGAATATAAGCTTGAAAGTTTGTGAAAATCATTTGAAGTAATCTTTTCTTTTGCCTCTTTCAATTGTCAATTGGTTGTTGGCAGCACTGATACCAAGTCTCAATCGCAATCGTTGTCTGTAGCTTCCTCAAGCCAAAGACAACAGCAGCAGCAAGAACGCCAGAACAAATCAACAATGCGATCGACAATCGTGAAGACGATGTTGAAGATCACACACACAACCACACCAAGCACTGACCATTCAGTCAGTCAGTCAGTCAGTCAGCCAATTCGCCAGTTGGTCAGCTGAGGAATACAAAAAGCCTACACCACAGCCTTTTGCCCTGCCTTTGCCATTTTTGTATTATGAATCGTTCAGTTTTAAAGCCCAACACGAGCGGGAGTGTCGACTAAGGATGTTGGATGTGGTCTCAAGTCTGCGGTTGGAATGAGCATGAGGATGAGGATGCGACTGGCTGCCATTATGAGTAATGGGAATAATGCTTGGCATTTGTTTACTTGCGGCGCTTCATTGCCGGCATTCAAGAATTCTCAGCTCTGCGCTGCACTGCATGTGCTCTATGAGTTTAAGTTGTTATTTTTTTTTTGTCTTTTCTTATTACTAGGGACTAGTGAACGTACGCAGTTGGATTGTGGTTGGGGAAAATGATTTTTATAATGGGCAACATGCAATGAGCAATGTGTAAACAGTGAGAATCACCTAAGCTTGAAGTTAAGTCTTTGGAATTTTTAATTTACAATTTCCCATATTTACAGGTGTTTTATATGAAGCAGAAATATAATTTTTTTTTATTTCTAATGTCTATTTCCACAAAACAACATCTTATCTTACGCTCTTTCTCTTAAAGAGAGTCTGTCTAATGGCGCTCTCTTATGCTGCAGCTTTCAAACAAGAATCTTTGTGCAGAGAGAGAGAAGAATTGTTGTATTTCATATGATTGCAACTTTCTTTAAGGGGGGAACGCTTTTCTTAAAAGCAACGCGCCGTCACAATGGAAGCCTCAGTTTGTAGCCAACACGCGACGCGTTCAGAACGAGCAAGCGAGCAGCAGCGAGAAAACGAAGAAGAAAAGAAAAAGAAGAAGTTTAAGAACAAGAGCTGGCCATAAAATATATACAAGAACAGACAAAAAGTCTAAGGATGAGAGCGCAAGCGAACCTTAAAGTGAAGTGAAGTGCAGTTTAAGCGAACATACAAAGAAACGCACAAACTGCGACTTTTGTTATTGTTTTGGTAATAAAAAAAATAAAAAGAACAACATAAAAGGTAGCCAACGAAAAGCAAATAAAACTTAATGGCTAGCACACAAGTGGATAAACATTAACAACAACAACAACGAGAACTGTGAAGAACTGTGAAGAACTTCATAGGTATGTTAACTTTGGGTATACTTTTGGATTGCATGTACTACCATAGCAATACTTAGATATAGGAGCAGACCAACAAAAAAAGAGGCGCACTCATTAGCGTAGTAATGTCCAACAGAGCAACCCACTTGGCAAAAGTAGCCATGGAAAATTCTTTACTGCGGTTTTGTTTCTTCTTCTACGTGAGCTTCATTTTCTTATTATTTTTTTGGCATGCAAAATGCTAAAATTTAATAAACGTTTTCCAAGAGTTTTTTTTCGCGACATGGTCGTATTTTCAGCTAACGTCGTCTTTCTTTTCCTGGTTTTTTTTGTTGTGCGGTTGCGTTGCACAAACAACACATAGAGTCCAAGTGTACAAAGAAGCTTGATGCATTGCCTAAGGATAGAGTGAGGGGTAGAGAGAGAGGGGAATTGGCTAAGCAACTAAAATTTGCTGGCTTAAATATGCAGTCCGTCGTTTGCTGGTTGGTTCTTTTGGTTCGCGATTGCGGCACTTTTGCGGCAAAAAATAGAAAAAACATTCTTGCCGTTTGTTTGTTTGTTTGTACGTGCAACGTGTTGTGGCGTGTTAACGGTATTGTTTACAATGTTAATAGAACCCCAGCACTGGGTGGCAACTTAAATAAATAATTGAGACGCAGAACGACAGTCAAAACGGTTCGCTTCGCTGCACACAGTGTACACTGCAAAGCAAACAAACGCACGCATTAACATACAGCAAGAGAGACAGTTGAAAAGAAAAGACTAAGCAAACGAATGACTTAGACAACAAACTTGCATGAGAATCATTTTTTTAAATTGAGCTGGCAACGTCTGGACGAAATAATTGCCAGTGTACATAAGTTTAAGAAATAAACCAGCCAGTTGGTGTCTTCTATAAGGTCTTATAGAATTCCTCATCAATAATTTTTAACTTAGGAACTTCGGAAATAAGATGTGTATGGTAGCAGTTCTTGCGATATTTCCATATATATTCAAATCAATTATTACTCATAACACAAATACCAATCTTTCTTCTTTAAGAACTTTCTTTACTGTTCAAACATTTCAAGCACACGTCAACCATTTCACCAAATCTCAACTGTCATTTGTCCAGAATCTAAGCGAATCTACACAAATTAAATAATATGCCAGCAATTAAATAAGACGTCGAACGGCATAACCAAAGAAGAAAATAAACAAAGCAGAAGAAAAAAAGGTCATAAGAAATTGTCTATTTATTAGAGATGAGAACAGAAAGCCACTGCAAACGGTTTTCTCTCTCTCCCTCTTTCTCCGTCTTTCTAACTAACACTGTTGCGTGGCATGCTAATGATGTAAACTAACCATTTAACTGTTAAAAGTGCCGACAGGGCCACAAGACGACGACTAAAGATTGTTGTATGCGGCATCAGTGGCCCAGTGAAAGATGAGCCAAAACAGCGAGGAGCAAAAGAGTTGAGAGAACAGCTTCTTTTAACACAGCGACAAACAACTACCAAGTTCGAAGCCAAAGTATTTCAAAGCTTTAGCTCTGATCAAAGCCGTTACAATGGTCACATGAATGTGGCTAAGAAACGCACCCGAGTTCGGTCGTCAACACAAAAGGGTTTAAAAACAAATCATGTGTGTGTGTGTGTGTGTGTGTTTCTGGAGGAGCATGTGAAAATGTAGGTTGCATTGGCAATGAGTGAAAATTGTACACGGTAATCTTTACAGAAAAACTACGGTTTTATTATTGTTGCTTGCTATTCTTGTTGTTGCTGTTGGTGTTGACAAAGTACCAACCAGTTGCTGCTGTGATTTCTGCTGCTGCTGCTTAATGATCATCATTAGATTGCATAGCGCGAACTTAAAGGGTTCCTTCTATAAATTGATGAGGTAAAATGATATAAAAGCAGCAGCAGAAGCAACTAACGTGACAACATGCCATCCACAATCTACAAAGACAACAGCAACAACAACGCCAATATTATTTGATAATGCAAAGCGGAAGCTATTAATGAAGCCAACGTGAACGACATTTGTGTTAGTTAGTTGGTTAGTTAGTTAGTTCGTTGGTAAGCTACTTCGTAACATTAGAGCACAGAATTTGCTAATTGCCAGCAATTGACTAGCGGAACGTGCAGCGGTACACTGAGAAAAAAGTAACTGCCTTTTCAAATGTAATCATTATGGGTAATTTTAAAAGCTTGAACCAGAAACAAAAGGTTCTTTAACTCATTTTTCTTATACGAAATGATATGGGGAAACAAAATCTAACAAAGACAGGAAGTTGATCCCCTTCCAAATTTTAAAGCTTTTTAAAATATACTAGCCTAGTTTTATAGTTTTACGAGTGTAGAATGCAGCAGCATCATTAAATTAATGGCAGACAGGCAATAAACTGTAGCAGCTCGACAGCTGCAGGCCACAAATTCTTTTTTGCCAATCCTTATGCTTGACTGCACTGAGAATTCTCTTTCTCTTCTCCACCAAAAAGATGGGCGTGGCAGACACTACCTCAAGGTCAACTGCAACGAAATGGTCTACGCCACAATTCCTTTTTGGCAATGAGCCGCTGTGTTCAGTTACCGCTCACATCTGATATGCCTAAAAGGCCAACAGACAAAAGCAGACCGAAAGAAACAGAACACAAGATATAGCAGAGCCGCACGTAATCTGATATCGCAACAACAGCACACACTAGAGTTAGTTTTTGCCATATGAGGAGAGGGTTTTCTTTCGGTCTTGAGTTCTTTTTTGTTTTGCTATCAAAACAGCATCAGCAACACACACACACGAAGGAACTGGCCAAGACAACTTTGCTTGCAGTGGAGTTTGGTAGAGAGAGAGAGAGAGAGAGAGGTGGCGTGCATGCACAGTTCCAGGCGAGTGCACAGAGAAAAAGATTGTGCGGTAACAACAGTGAACGGAAGAGATGACAACCAGGTGCATGCATCTCGTACATATAAATCACGAGTTGTGATCCACAACACCAGAAACACGAGTAGAAAGAAGTATTTTTTTATATTGTTCGTATGTGGGGTACTTGAGATTGCTTTCAAACTACAATTGAACCATAAAACTATGTTTATTGGGGTTACGTAAGCTACAATTGGAGTCCATGTTGCATCCATCAGATGTTACGAAGCTTTAGTTAGCTTAAAACAATTTCTCGTTAATAGCCAAGAAAGACAATAAAAAACTCAATAGGCCATCAAATCAATACTTAAAATTTCTCGTAAAGAGAATATAAATTTCTTAATCGCTTGTACAATTTGCAATTAAGTCGTAAAAGTAAACAAATTGCAGGCAACTTCAAACATTATTGCTATTAGTTAAAAGAACATAAATTTCTAGTATATAAATTTCATTGTTTTCTTTTACGTTGAAACTGACAGGTAAAAGGCTGTCAAGTTATTTATCAAAACTGTCTGCGTTTACCATTTATGGTAGTAATGTGTTCTCGAACTGATAATAAAATTGCATGTTTTGCAAATTTGGTAAGCGAAATGGCAACTGTTGTTTGTCTAGCGGAGTTTTCTTTTGGACATGTTTACAGGTCGCACTGACAAATGGGCCCGGAAACGGTTGAGATACACATATGGAGTATTCCAGTGTGAATTTGCATAGCAAAACCGAATTGAAGGGAAAATGGGAAAATAAAGTACCATAAAGCTTTAGTTTATAAAGTGCATTGTTTCTGGGCTTCAGAAAAAAAACATACACAAACAAAGTTCTAACAAGAGTCAAAACAAGTTTGCTGCCGGTAGCAACAACCTAGGGGCAGACGTTTGGGTCGTTGGCTTTGAGAACTTGCAGCTTGGCCGCAAGTCGCATCATTAAATTCAAATTCCTCAACTGTGGCAACCAAGTTTGTGTTCGAAGTCTTTTGTCCGTTTCGTATTGGTCATGATTTATGCTACTGACAAATTTAAAGTCTATATTTATCGGAGCTGTCAGGTTGACAATTTTATTATAATGCGCAACGCGAATCACGAACTATCTTAACAACAATTTGGCTTAATGACCCAGTACACAAAGCGACAAACAAAATTTATGGCCAAAAATGAGCTGAAAATGGCCAATGAACTTAATGCTCTGGCTACGGGTACTTAATGTGCCTTAGAACTTGGCTTCCTCTCTGTAACTATGCTGTGAAAGGTGTGTACTAAGCTGTCGGTTTTTTTTTCTGTTCGGCTTGTTCAGTTTTCAGCGGGTTGGAGTTGAAGTTTAAGTTGGCGTTGGAGTTGGAGTTGGAGTTTGAAGTACCTTTCCATTGCAATCGCTTTGTCGTGCAGTTGTTCTAATTTCATTTATCTGACGACTTTCACCTGACTAGCCAGCAATGGGCATAAGCGGGCGTTCACATGCACGTTTCAAGCACTGTGCCCAGCCCTATGGATAGTTAATTAAACACAACACGTGCCACAAACACAAATCATCACACAAACAATCAGCTATTTTTGCACATAAATATCAATTTTAACATCTGTTTGAAATATCTCACGGCTTGCAAAAAAAAATTCAATTAAAACTCTTGACAAGCGTTGACTGCGAAAGAGGCGATTAAATCAGTGAAAGAAAAGAAGTATCTTACGAAAGAAAAAATATGATTTACTTGTTGTGTTGCTCTGTTAAGAACAGCGGAAAGAAAACTTAGTGTGGTGGGAAAATAAATAATTATCCATTTGTCATAAAAATCAATCGAAAAATCGTAAATAGCGAGAATTGATTAAAGATTTTTAGAATATAAAGTTGAAATCCTTACTTATTCTAATTCTTATTTCTATGGTATTTAGCTAAAACATTAAAATACCATTTATTGTTATTACGAGATTAATTATCAATACAAGTATTTAAAATTTTAAAGTAAAGGTTAGGCTGATTGTGTTATATGCATATTAATCACTATTATTTAACATAAACCTTTTATGCATATACCACTATTATCACATTATAAGAATACTCTACGTTTTTTTAAGAGCACAAATTCTTCGAATTGCATCAGTTCTGCTTTGCTTATTCTCCTTTGTTTCTTTTCTTATACACAACTTCCGCTTGGAAAAGAAATAGCTGCAAAAAGACTTGCGATGCGATCACTGCAATCGCTGATGATGAGGTGCATAAACGACGCCCATTTATTGAGCCCTCGCGGCTTTAATAACTTGGGACGCAAACTTGCCGCTGTGGCTGTGGTTGTGGTGCCGGTGGTTCTGGCCGTCTCCTTGTGGATTGATTGGTGGTGCTGGATGGTCAATAGCGGGTTGAGGTGGTGGAAACATGTTTACCTGCCAACAAATGACAGACATTTGTCTGCCATTCTCTAAAAGGGTAGCAAGGGAAGCAGACACACACTGAGACACACACAGACAAACAGACAAAAATCGCATCAATTGAGTTCGACATGAAAATTGCTCAGTGTGTAAGAATTTTACAGACTGCGTTGTTGCGGTTGCTGTTAATTTTTGTTGAACGAAGAGTATATATTTAGGAAGCTACACATGTACACATAGCGCTGGGTGGCCTTTTACTTTATGGTCAGGTGTGTGGTGTGTTGTGTGTGTGTGTGTGTGTTTGTCGTGTCTACAGAAACCAGCTCTCGTAATGGTCACTTTACCTTAAAGTGGAAGCACGCGTGGGCAACAAATTGTTTTGGCACACTATAAAAAGAAATGAATAAACACAACAACTGGCACAAATTTCACTCGATTCGTAATGGCCAAGTTAGAAACGGTGTGAAGTAAACAAAGCAAAAGAATTCTTTGCCAGCCCGATTCTCATTATTCATATGCTAACTCAACCCAATGATCATTCATTGATTTCGATTTCCGCTGCGATCTCGACTTTTTTTTTGCAGTGAAAAGTGAAAATATAGGCCCGAGCTATTGTCTATCATTATCTTGACTGAGATTTACATAATCTATGTGAACTCAACATGCAAACTGGGTGAAAGTTTTTTTTTTTTTTTTTGCCTTTGTGCACTACAAATTATTAGTTAGAACGCAATATGCCCAGTAGTCAATTGTATGCTGTGCCGCGTTGAGCTGAGCTGAGCTGATTGAAGGCTGCGGATTACGGCTGGAGTTGTTAGCTTGCGCCTTTCACAAATCAACGTTCAAGTCCAAGACCAAATAGAGAGCACAGCCCCCAAGTAGTAAAAACAACTTGAAACCCCTTGAAATACACAAAATCTGTCAGTGGGGCGTTGCTACTGTGTCAAATAGTCAAAAACGAAACGTTTGCAGTGCAACAAACAAAAGTATCTGTCAGATACTAGATACAACTGCTCAATAGCTAATTTATTGCCTTGAATTGATGTCGCGCTTTAGAATTTATAGCTCTGCTACTTTTCATTTGATATCAAAAAAATAACGAAACAAGCACAAGCATTGTCTATGCATTCATTGTCTGTATCTTCTTCTTATAATGCTTCTTCCTCTGTTGCTGAAGATTTGTGAATTGGTTTATGGGACAGCTGACCAAGCTGCCTGGCTAACTAGGTTGATTTCTTTAACCACAGAGTTGGTTGGAGCTAGTTAATAAATTCGTCAAAAGAATCTTTACAACATTATTAAGTTTACACATGAGAAATTGTTGAGGAATCAATTTTTAAGCAGCTTTCGTTCTTGTTGAAGACAACTAGAAAGAAGTTCCAATGAAATTCTTTAAAATCGTATACAAGCGAAACTTTATTGTCAGAGAAGAAAGTGAATAGAACAGCAGTTGGTCGATTTCGACATTTATTAAATAAACTTAATTTGCTCACCTCTTCAATCAAAAATTAAATTAAATAACCTCTTGGACAACCTGACTGTCGCTTTCCCTTGCCAATAATTAAATGATAGTTAAAACATTTCTTTCCCTCTTTATTTGCTGCAATCTTTATCAAATCTTGATTGCGTTGAATAAAGTTGCTGAAAAACTTAAGTTCTTTTTTAATTTCCTAAACTAATCATCCCTAAGCTTACCACGGACTTAATTTGGCACTTTCGCTCGGCAATAAAAAAGTCATAGACACAATTAAAGTTAATTGCTTTATTAATTTGTCTAGCATTTCTCCCAGTGTAGCAGCAGTGGCTTTGTCAAAAAAAAATTATGTTGTTGGGGCGTAATTGTTGGCCCCGTTATAAAGTTGAGTTGGAGTTCTTGGACACACTCGTGAAAGACAATTGCTCCCACAGCCTCGACAAGGCAGCTTTCTTTGGTGTTCTCTTAGTTCGGTTTGGTTTGGGTTTTGTATTGCTTTGCTTTAGTTGTAATAACAGTAATTTATTTATGAGCATTATATACACGTTCTGAATATTCATTTGAATTGTCTTTTGCAAGTGCTAGATTTCCATGATTTTTGTTTTAAAAATTATGATTTATCTTGTGCGCATGCAAATTGCGTTAAAGAGCTGCAATTAAGTTGCTGGAGTTTTCAAGAAGTCTTTCGACTGCCAACTGCAATTTCCGTTGCAAAGAAAGTGCCAAATTAAGTGTTTAACAGCAATTTTAGCCCTAGGCCAACTGAGCTGAGATAGTTAATTTCTCAGTTTTGAGTTCACTCTTTAGACTTCAGCTAAGAGATACAGACAGAAAGAGAGACATTAAGAGCGGTCTTAACTGACTCAAATTCAAGCGATTTTTCATGGCCAAGTACACGTTGTTGGCATGCAAATGCGAAACCATTCAATTAAAAGCCCCAAAACACAAGCAACCGAAATAAAAGTCAACTGCAGTGATTTATTGTGTGAAACTGAAACTTCTGCTTTATTTTTTTTTTTTCTTTTTTTTCCTTGTTTTACTTTTGTTTAGTTAAGCTACTAGCGTGAAAGTTTTCTTAGCTTAGATCGCAGTGCGCCAGTTCAGCGTCTTGACATTAAGATAATAGCTTGATTAAAACTTGTCATGAGAACGTTGCAAATCAAGCGAGTTTTCTGCTCAGCTATAAGAGGAGCTCTAATTAAGCGCACTTCTTGATCATGTCACACTTTCTGTTACTTTTCCAAAGGGTAAATCAGACTTTCGCAAGTTGTTTGTGACACAAGATTGTAATGTTATTAGTAGTTTCACTTCGTTTAAGTTTAAATCCTTTTTAAGTATGTATTTTTTTGTTTCAGCCGCTTAAGTTTGAAAGTAAAATGTCACTTCCAATCAAGTATTCGAAACTTTGCCTCTTACATTATAGCAACTCACTCTTGCTACCTAATATTATTTTGTTTTTTTTTTCATACTTCCGACTTATTGGATATTTTGCTAAGAACTTTTAAAATTAAGAGTTCTTTCTTCGTTCGTTCTTATGACTTCCCATCCAAACAGCATATAGCTTAGTTAGAGCATCTCTGTTTCGTTCTTCTAAAAAGAACTGCCAGCTAGATGTTTCCTGTGTCATGTTCTGCATTTGCATGCAAGTTTGTTGAGTTTGTTGGCTAACTAATCACGTTCTTAATGAAAGTGGATGCAATGTTGCATGCCACTGACGAGTTGTGGTCGTGTTGTGGAACGGTTTCGTTCTGGACAAGTTAAGATGGTTCTCGTTTTGGTTTTGCTATTGGTTTTTGGCTCTTTCACTGGCAATGACCGCCATTTGTTATGGCGTTGTGTTTGGCTTTTCACGTTTGTTTATTTGTCCACTTGTTTGGTTTTTTTTGTATGCAACTCTTTTGGCCAAAGACACGTTTAAGTGTGAGTGTTTCTTGATGTTGTGTGCTGATTCTTGTTACCAGTTTCTATTTCTTCTTATTCCTTAAGCTTTTTTTTTTTGTTCGTTGATCAATATTATTTATAGCTGCCGTTCGTGTCAAGAACTGAGCTCCGATTTTAATTAATGGCATCTTGTTAGTGTTTCTTCTGCGAAGAGACAAAGACACAGAGAGAGAGAGAGAGCAGTTGGTTGCCATAACTTCCCCTGCCCTATTTCTGTCTTTGTGCACCAATTTGCTTGGTAGTTTATGTGAGAGCTTTTGCTTAGTCTTGTAAACACAAACAAAGCTATTAACTTATACGAAAAATTGCATTTCTATTAATGAATAATGTAGCCGACAAGTTAAAGGCAGACCAGAGGACGTACTTTACATATAAGTTTAGATTAAAGGAAAATGTAAGTCTTAAATAAAATCATTTAGGTCTTAATCACATTTTAACTCAAGTCGTAGAAAACTTTGTGTTTTAATAAGTATAAAATGTGAAAATAAGCCAAAATTAGCATTACTTGAAAGTTTTTGCTGTAGTGAAACCAACCTTGTTAATAAGCATAAGAAACCGTTAAGATTTATATGAAATTCATAGATAAAATAAACAGTACATGTTAAAATGCAGATGCTTATCCAAGTTTTAATATAGTTTCAAGCATTACAACCAGCTCATGTTTTGCATATAAAGAAAGTATGTAGAGATCTTTTGTTGATTTACATATGTGATTTACATTCAAGTGTCCAGTCATTATTTTACTATTATGTATACAGAGTTAACTTTTCAAAGCAGTACCTGACTGGAGCTTAAAGCCACTCAATATAAATACTTAGTACACTGTAATCAAAATTAGAAATAAATGCTGAGAATATTGAGAAAATTGTGTATTATTTAAGTTGTTAAGGGAACTTTAATCCAAAACTTGTTATACAAAAGTTTTACAGTGTATCTCTTAAACTTTTTACTTACAGCTAACAATAAACAATAAACGGCAACTACAAATTTCTTTTGTATTATGCCACATTAAAAGCGTGGCAGAACTTTGGCAAACTACAAAAGCGGCAACATTAACGATAACAACAAAAACGACACCGACAACGACCTGTATCATTTGCTCATTTGTTAAGTGCTGTGCTCTTTGGCACGACGACGACGACAATTGTGCGGGTAATTTGAACGAGTTGAGAATTCGGTATATGGCTGAGCATGCGCTTGGCCAACAGTTGCCGGCAGACGCTTCGATTCGCTTGTCATTGGAAAGTTGCCGCTGCGTGACACACATTTTACGCATTAGACACGAAACACAGCTGAAGCTGAAGCTGGATCTGGACTTGGGACTCGAACCTGGAGTCAGACTAGTTGTTGTCTAGAGAAGCAGAAAAAAAAGAAACGTTCAGCCCGCACTCCTAACTCAAAACTCAGACTCCGAGTTGGAGTTGGAGTTAACTTTTAAGTTGGAGTTGGAGTCGGTGACGTTTGCTATAACCGCCACCTTCTCCTCCTGCTTCTTGCATTATTTATGCGTGCAACGGCTCAAAGCAGCCGAATAAGAAGACGAAGTGAAAAGACAAAGATGACGCTGCGCTTAGTCAGCATAATATCAGTGGCATTAATTTCTGTATTGCCCGCACAGTTGGATGCATTTATCACGCAGAATACAGGTGAGTAAACATATAACCCGAAAATTAAGAAACAAAACGGTAACATTCGTGAAAACTATGGTAACAGATAAGCTGTTGGAGAAAAACAAAACAATAATTTGTTTAGTTTTAACTTAACAGCATGTAAACTGTGATACTTAGAGTTAAACTGACTAAGTGAGCTTAAGATTTTTGTAAATACTTTTCAGTTTCGTACAACTGATCACAGCTAGCCCTGCTGTAATGTATGCTCAATAGTATAAATATTTCTCAAAACTATTCCAAGCTCCGTACTATTCACATCTTTGTTTCAAAGATTGTAAACATACCCAACATACTTTCAAACTTAGTTATTAAGAACAGCGTAGCAATCGTTATCACTATTGAATATGTGGACCCAACAGTGCAATGTGCAATTGGGACAGGAGCAGTTGCCGTACCAGACAACCGTTTATTTACCCATACAACAGCCGAGCATAGTGCCCAATACGACTGTGTTGAATATTGCATCGGTGACACCAGCACAGGCATATGTAGTAGTCACCAGTCCACAGGGAAATCATGTGCAACCGTGTGTGGTGCAACCACCCATGATGGTGGCCCCACAGCAACCACAACAACAGGAACAGGTGCAGCTGGAACAGCAATTACAGTTCAATAATGTGCAGTCTAGTCAAGAGGAGCAACATGAAGAACAGGAGTTGCCTGATGAGGCAGAGAAATATATTTTTCGCTATGGTGCCTCGCCAGAAATGATGTTATCGGGTGCAGCATTTCCCTCCTATCATGCCGATCCACAGAAACTGATGAATCGCTATCGTTCGGAACAGTAGTATAGTTTTGTGGTTTTATGGTTTTCTTGTTTAAATAAATCTAGAGCGTTTTGAAACCCATTTAATTGATTTCCTTGTATATTGGATCACCCTCACAGGCTGTCATCACAATGGCACCTGGTATGCCGATAAATCCGTGGTGCCCAGCATGGAAAAGTGCCTCAACTGTCAGTGCAATCGTAAGACTCTTGTCTGTCGATTGAAAGTTTGCCCAGAGATGCCTATGCCACCACCACGTGGTTGTGTGGTGGTGCAAAAGAAGAATACTTGTTGTCCCTATTTATCATGCGCCCGACTGGATGCCTTCTACAAGATACCCACCAAGCGACGCATCATTGCCTATCTCGATCACTATGAGAGAGAATCAATCGATCGCGTAGTCAATGATAATATGCTACAGAGACGCTCTGATGACTCGGATGTCGAACTGTTTGGTAAGTGTGATCTTAGAATTATATCTTATCAGTTACTAAGTGAAATATTTCTTTAGTGTGCGTAAAAAATGGAACTGTATACAAATCGGGATCGGCAATGTCCTCATCGAATTTGTGTAGCTATTGCTACTGCATTGGTAAGTAAAGTAAGGAAAACCAGGTAACAGTAATAAGAAACTTTCTTCATCTACAGGCGGCAGCGAAAAATGCGTCAAGCCCAAATGCATGTTACCCGTAGAGGGTTGCAAGCCGATATTCGTCGACTCGACCTGCTGTCCGGTACGTTACGATTGCAGCAGCAAGACGTCAGGTAAATCTTCACAGGAGGTGCGCTACCGCAAGAACACTAATAAGCACTTCCAGCGTATGTCACAACGCCTCCAACGTAATCGTGGCTGTACTGTCGGCTCACAGTTCTATGCTGAAGGTCAGAAGATGCGTTCGGATGCGGACAGGCCGTGCGACATTTGTTTCTGCATACGCGGGACGCGACGATGTGCACCGAAGAAATGTGCACCGTCTCTAAAGAACTGTATTCCGGTAGTGCCGAAGGGTCAGTGCTGTCCCTCCAGCTACGATTGTGGTAGTCAGCGTGATTATCGACGCTCGCAGAGTTCAAGACAATTTAATTTGTATAATTTACTATTCGGCAAGGAGGAACTGGAGCCGGAGGCGGAGGCAGCAGCAGCAACATCAACGTTGATGTCACAAAATTCAATGGCCGAGCATTATCCATTGGATCGGCATCCAACTGAGGTACCCGTTAGAAATGCTCTTCAGGCAAGCAGTGAAAAGAGCATCTTCGATACTCTTCGCGAAGGTTTGGAGTTTATAGATGGCAATAACAAAAAAATGTTGGCTAGCAATATGGACCTAATTGGATTGTCCAGTACAACAGCAATGCCTGCTGTAAGTAAGGAAGCTTCTGCTGAAGTTAGCAGCACTACCGAGCTCAGTTTTTTAGATCTGCTGCTAGGACCCAGCACGGAAAACAAAGCCGCCATAACGACAGAGTCAACAACGGCTAAGAAACCTATCTCATGGGTAGATTTACTACTTGGTCCCGATGACGATGAGATGATTCCAACAGGTGGCACAGCGACAGAAGCCATTGTGGGAGAAAATACCGAAGTACCAACAACAAATAGCACCACACAGCGCAGCATTGAACGTATTGCCGATGATTTTGATGACCATTTAGAGGAGGGCGAGATAGCAGTGGGTGAACTACCAGCCGAGGCACAACAAATTGTCATATCAAACTCGGCCAATTGGCCACCACTTAGCACCACTGCAAAGCCACCTGATCTATTTAACGATTTGCTCGATAATCTTTCCCAAATGCTTGCTGATAATGTCACAACAACCACAACTAAGAAACCTGTTGTGGTTCATGCAGCACCCATGTTTCGTCCAGTGGGCAGCAATAAGCCACATCACACGCGCATTAACTCTAAGATTGCTAATCTAACGGTCACACCACCCATGATGGTGGCAACTAGCAAGTATGGACAACCTGTAACACACAAAAACACGCATAGCACCACTAAAACTACCACCACAACAACAACAACAACAACTACGGTCAAGCCTAAGCTAGTAAGCACCACTAAAAGGGTGTCTACAACAAGCACAACCACACCCAAGCCCACAACTACTACAACGGTTAAGCCGAAGCCTAAGACCACCAGACAAACCACCACCACTACAACAACAACTACCAGCAAACCAACAACAACTACACCTAAACCCACTACAACAACCACTAAGCCAACTACTCGTCACGTCATCAAGCACATTCATTCTCCCCACTTTACGAGTACCAATAAACCACTGGTCATCAAAACGATTCCAACTATTCTGGAAGCAGAACCTTTGGATGAGAATGATAGTACTGCACCCACCTTGCCGCCCAGTTTGCCTAACCTTAAGATCATACCCTTCCTTCCAACGGATGCGGTTGATACAGCACCCAAGTTGCAGCCACACGACACCTACAACCAACACAATTACTTTCCACAATCACATGGCTTGCATCCTTCGCAAGTGGCTTCCGATAAGATGGACATTGACATCTATGATTCAGCCTTCGTAAAGCAAAACAATCAGGCAGCTTACAAATACAAATTTAATGTGGAAGTACCGGCACCTGAAGTACCACCTGAGCCGGTAGTGCAGGTGGGCGGACAATTCGAAGGTAGTGCTGGCTATGTCAAGTATGACTTTAAAGATCAAGTAGTGCAACCACCAGTAAATAGTGGTTTCTCACCACCCACTGAAACAGAGGGCGGCTTTATGCCCAAGGAGCCTTTAGTCATTGATGGTGAGGTTCTTCAGGATCATGTAACATCAAATGTCCTGCTAGGCGATAGCTATCACGTTACACAGCATATGATCGATATAAAAACGGGACAAGAAGACAACGATACGGCATCAATTGGTGTGTGAATAATAATAATACTTGAAATATCTTTTCTCACAATATTGACAATGTCTTTTTTCGTTTTTTATAATGTACCAACAGAAATCACAACACCCGATCCATTTAAGGATGTCATCCATACAGAAAGTCCACCAAATCTCGACACACTCATCGAAGACAAACAGCACAAAAAGCCCACAGAACAACAACAACAACAGCAACAGCTGCAACAACACATCGAGAGTGTCACCTACAGCGTAAGCCACACTTCCGGCTCCAAAGCAACAGCAGCAACAACAGCAACAGCAAACACAACAACATCAGCTCCATCCACAACAACAACGACAACCAAACAAACACCACTTGTAGATAAAAGTGAAATAAATAAACTAGATGCACTGCTGGATGAACTGTTGGGCATGAATTTGCCCAGTCTATCGGGAGTAGCAGCAGAACATGCCACAGTCGACAACAGCAGCAGCACTGTGCCGCCCTTTAAAGCATTACCAACAGCAACGACCACAAGAGCAACACCGATTGTCACAACAACCACAATGCGAACAATTGCCACGCCTACCGCAATACGCGCCTATAAAAAGGGCAACAAAACAAAGCAGAAACCCTCGGGCAACCGACGCAATCAGCCCACAACAATAACAACGAAACCAGCCCGAAACAAAGGTCAAATAGCCACGCGTCGGACTCCTGCCAGCAGCAACAACATTAACAGCAGCCACAACAACAATAGCAGAAACAACTCAATGGCCACCGCAATGCAGACAAGTGCTAAAACTAAAAATACACCACCAACAACAACGACAACAACGGCATCAACAACAGTAGCAACACCAACAACAAGCACAGCTGCAACAGCAGCTACAACAACAACTGTAACAGTTGCCACCAGCACAGTGCATCCATTTTTAATGTCACCATTCGACAAGTTGCCCTTCATGGACACCAGCTATGAGGTGAGGCCACAGCAACAGCAGCAGCAACAGTTGCAACTGCTTGCACCGCAGCAATTTCATCACTATCAGCACGCGCCAAGTAGCACCACCAGCACCACAACAACAACACCATCAACAGCTGAAACATCAAACTCGGCAGCAGTCTCTGCAGATGCAAATGTTCTCAGCCGAGGGGGTGGTGACGGCCTCATGGATCCCACAGGCATGCTTAAATTGGCTGGCTGCAATATATATGGTCGGATGTATCGCGTTGGCCGCATTATCATCGAGTTATCCAATCGATGCCTGGAATGCAAATGCACTGAGGTGGGCGTCAAATGTGGCCCATTAGACTGTTAATTTAAGCAACTAGCCCCTCCCCTATCCACGCCCCTCTTCCCATAAATGTGTGTGTGCTTAACATTTAAGCCATCTCATTCAATTGATGCATTTAACATTTAGTTAGATACGGGCTAAAGATCTTTAGTCGTGTACTAGTTTTAAGTTCAGTTTTAAGCTGCTCCTAACCCTAAGTTGTATTATAACAAGTAAGAAGGCTCTAGTCGAGAAATCCCGACTAGACGATACCCTGATCCCTATACTTCACGCGTACAGTCAGTGCTTGCAAGTATGTGTGTGTGTGTGTACGCGCATACTGCATACAAAACTTCAATGTCCCATATCTCCGGTGTTTATTATCCGATTTCGATAAAAATTTGACAGATTGTCATTATTTTGTTTTATAATTCAAATTGCATCTCAAAGTTTTCCAAATTCAAGATTTTGTAGTTATCGATCCCATGTGTATATCGGAAACGGAAAGAGTTATCGAAAATCGAAAAGAAACTTGTACTGCCTAGGGATTAGGCAAGCTTAAGTTCCAAATCTGGAGTCTCTAGCTCTTATAGTCTCTGAGATCGACGCGTTCATACATACGGACGGACGGACGGACGGACGGACGGACAGACGGACGGACGGACGGACGGACAGACGGACATGGCTATATCGACTCGACTATTGATGCTGATCAAGAATATATATACTTTATGGGGTCGGAGATGCTTCCTTCTGCCTGTTACATACTTTTGCACAAATTCATTATACCCTTTTTCCCATTTTTAATGGGATCAGGGTATAAAAATATGTAGCTATGCTACAATTAAATATTTTCAAACCTTAACTTACTTTAATGCATTTAAAACATAATTATATTAAGTCAAAAAATAAGGACACATTTTTTTAAATTAACCTTTAAAAAAAGTAAATTAATAAACTTAAACTTAAGTTTAATAAAATATATTTAACAAAAATATTGTTTAGGCTAAAAATAGTTATCTCTATCTAAATGAAAATAAAATAAATATTGCTTCAAAACATTATTATAATATGCGAGAGTAAAATGGTTTATTTTTCATTAACCTGAACTCAAACGTTGAATAAATAAATAATTATACTCATTAACTAGAAAAGGAATTAAATATTGAACAGAAAAGTACATTAATACGATGACACTGCTAAACTTATTTTTGTAATCTAAAACTAATTACATATCTGAGAAATCTCGATGATTAAGTTAAGATATAAATAATTTATAAACTTGTCAATAGACATTTCAATTACAAATTGCTGCTGTATTATTCACGGCTAATTAAGTGTGTTTGCGACTCAACCATAAAAAACATACGGCCAATAAAAACATTTGTAGGGTGTTAAAAAAAGAATAAACATTTATTCCAGACAAACAACAAATATTGTACATGCCCTAAAAGTACACGGCGAAGTCAATTGCCTGACCATAAATTAGATGCAAGAGCTACCAAAAACTATCGAAACCAACCAAAAACTAAATTAGATACAAAAATTGTTTAGTTTTTGCGCTTTCCGGTCGACTTGAGTGGAATTGCAAATGTTAAGACTAAATTAAAGCTTATTTACAGAACATAACTATATTTAGACTAGGGAAGTCAATTAGAAATAACGCAGACCGCAATGCTGTAATCGCCGATAAACAATGAATCCACTTAACAAACCCGCCACACCCCCGCCCAAATGCGCCTCCAAACTGATGCGGGGATCCCGATTGTGATTAATGTAAAAGTGAAATATGGTGAATGCCACATTGCTCAGCAGCAATACTAACAAGATGGCAATGCGCAAAAAGCGATGCGACAAATTTGAGAAATTCTACAAACACAAACAAAGAAAGAAATAAAATAAATTAAAATTGCATTTGCCAATCGATTTAGCCACAGTTGACTGACCAAAACCAGGTGCGGCATATGACTGCACAGCATGGCATAGACGCCTGCCGATGCGCCCAATAATGACAGCTCCGGCTGTAGCCAAGCATTCGCCAATGCACCACAAATGCCGCCCGCAATATAGACAAAGCCCACACGCCAATGACCCTGCTCCAGTTCCAGCCAGATCCCAATAAAGCACTAACAAAACAAAGAAATAAACAACATTAAGCACATGACAACAATTGGTTTAGTGGGCTAGTGTTATAAACTTGCCTGCAGATTTATGTTGGTCCACAGGTGCCAGTGATCCGCATGGAGCAGCATATACGTTAAGAAGCGCCAATATTCATGCCACAACTCTGGCTTGTAGATGAGACGACGTTGCATGCATGCATTAACAATCAAATGCAGCGAGATCTGTGGAGAGCGACAATAAATCACAATAAACAATATGGAACATTACACTGCACACAACAACACAGACAATGTCAAGAAGATAAAATCGATGCAAAGTGGCAAGTTCGTATAGATATGTTCTTCCTTTCACATATATCATTAAATTCAGATTATCTTTAGCATATCTCTACATAGTTCCCCCATCCATATGACTTTCGAATCTTTAACGCTTTGTTGCACAGTGTTATCGATCAGAAGCCAAAGAGTGATACAAGAAAAAACAAATATATGTCAAGCCATCTGACACTTTCGCTCAGCAGCCAAGTGTTAGATATCCAAGTGTGAGTGCCAAGATGCTTCAATGCGTTGTGCTGCTTGACATGACTACAACAACAACAATAACAACAATCACAATCTTTGAGACAACAACACCAAATCGGTGCAACATGCATCACACCAAATATGACAAATGCCAGTTGCAACATTTAACAACAACGCTGACTAAAATGGCCATAAAGCTCGAGCCACATCGATTGTGATTGGAATCGTTGTGTGTGTGTGTGAGTGTATTAAAAGATTGTGTAATATCGAATGAATATCAGCTTTGTGGGGCTGGGTTCAAGCAATTAACAACGATCTTTACATTATTGTGCGTAGTTAGCAAATAACTTAAATAAATCAAACTGTTCATTAAAAATTGATTCAAATCATAATGAAGTGGATGATGGGAACTGCAGGGAAAACAGACTTGTACGACTTCCCCCGCCAAATGGATCGAGTGGGTGCTGAAAACCGAATGCAACAACTGGTGCAACTGCAACAACTTGTGCAGAAAACCACAACACTTGATGACAAGACAGCAGCGCCAGAAAACACTTGGCAGTCATCATGCAGATTTGATAGGCGACAAGTTATTTATGAGTCGGCAAGTGACTGTAGAATATTTAGCTAAAGCATTTAATAATAACTCAAAACTATTGCAATTAAACTGTTTTTTTTTCAATGACAAATGAGTAACAACCATTTGTTTTATATCTTAACATAAATATTTATGTGCTTATGTTTTTCTTATCAATGGAAAGGCGTTAAAAAAAAGGAAACCAAAATCAGACAAAAGTAAATTGCTTATCAATTAAACTTATCGTTAACAATAACTTCCCTATTAAGTCACACACACATTTAATTCCCAGAACAATTAATGACGAAATTTCGCAATACGTAGATGATATGGGAAATGAGTTTGTTACACTCGCAACGGCTGATTAAAATGTTAGTGACCTCAAAAACCGCACAAGTCACTCATTGAACATATATTTATATATATTTATATACATTTATATATATAGAATTTGATTTGCGCGGTAATTCATGCTAAAAGTTTAATAAACAAATGAATCTATACACTCACTGATAAGCTGTCGAAACATTCACGAAACGGATAAAACATAAACAAAAAAGTAAAAGTAATTATTAGCCGCAAGTGGTGCTGAGAATGTTGAAACGAAAAGTTTTCAAATTAATGGCACAAACACACACACACACAAATACAAACAGCTGGTATAGATAGAACATTAGGCACATATACGTGTATGTATTCACAGGCTTGCTGTCTGTGCGTCAGGTGAAATGTAGAGCAATTGCGGCAATAACCAGGCATCTTCATTGTAAAGTACCTGCACAAAAGACATTAACAAGAGGAACCAGGGCACACGCCATTGACGTCGTCGCTCCTGAGTCAAATCATCAATGAATATTTTCTGCAATGGTGCACGTTCCACAAATGCCGGCAGCAGTAGCCGAGCATCCTTTGTTTCCTGTTTGTCATCTTTATGCTGATTTGACATAATATAAGCACACACTCTTAAACACACACACACGCGCACTAAAACACTTTTAATTCTGTAGCAAATTATAGCAGCGCAGTCTAGCAGCGACGTGTGCTGCGTTGTGCGCTTAATCCACAACTACACAAAACACACACACCCAAAACGCTGCACACCTATCGTGCAAAACGGCGCCTTTGTTGTTGTTAATTGTTCTTCCTCTTCTTTTGCTATGTTTAAATCGCACACGTATCCAATCAAAATCCATCGCTCGATCGATCGAGCGCTTAGTTTGAGCTCCAATGTTTCGTTTTTAAATATAAAACAAGTACAATTAAGTAAAAAAACAAGTGGTATAACATATTTTAATAAATGGACAAAGTTTATGAAAAAAAATTGGAAAGAAAGCAAGAAAAAACGGATTTCGAAGTTTTTAGCTGCTGAAAAAACAACACAAATAAATAAGCGGTTGAGCAACACAAAAAAACTGCTGCATACTTTAGTGCGCCAACAAAAAACCTATAACGCTGTAGTGCATGGTTTGTGTCTTGGTTAAGTATGCTATTCGTAAGCTATCATAACTTATTACCGCCATAACTCCTTCAAACTCCTTCCTTTTCACCAATTTTAAAGCGAGATAGCTACGACCTAGCTTTAGATCAGTGGTCGGGGAACCGGGGTAATTTACCCCGAATGGGGTAAAAACGCAATTTTTGCGGGTAAAACAGAAACTTCTGTGAGTAAAAAGTATATTTTTTTCTTCGCCATGGGGTTATATCAACTTACATATAAATATTTTGGTGTAATGATTAAAAGAGTTTAAACGAACTAAAACTCAATAACGAATTTAAAACTCAAAATGCATAAAGTTCTACAACAATGGGCACTCTTCCTTATCTTCCCATTTTGCCAAAATACTGCCAAGTTTTCGTCGAGTTTTTGATAGTCGTTGACTCAATTACACCAGGCGCACAGAATCAGCAGCAAGCGATGTATTCATTCTCATTATATACATTTGCATACTTTTAGGCTGGCTTTTTATTCATAATATAATTAATAATGCAGCATACTTTTGTAGTTAAATAAATATATTTGCATACTTGTAGGCTGGCTTTTTTATTCATATGGTCCTTTATACTTTTGTAGTTAAATATAAAAACCAGTGCTATTGCACGATTACGATACAAGCAATACAAAAAAATCTAATTTTTTTCTTTTTTGGGTGGGAATTACAACAATCCTTGACTGCAAAACCGATGGATCCTTAATGATATTGACGAATTTTGACCTAAACTGAGTTGAATTTTTTTTTAAATAGTCCTAAGCCCTTTTAATCCTTACGGATTTTGAAAGGACATGTTGCGTGAGAGTTTCAAGGACCAACTCTATCGAACTGCATTCAAGGATTATGGGGTCATCTAAGAACAAAAACACTTGTAAAAATTTCACTCTAGGGCCGAGCGAATATAAGAAAAAACCATAAAAGTGCAGTTTTCTCCGAAACCACAAGGACGATTTGAATATCCTTTGGCCAGTTGGTAGCCCTGGTCAAAACAAAATGTCTGACACAGGACACGTTTGAATCCTTTATGATTTGGCGGAGTTATAACCAATTTTCTGTTTTAAACATTTATCCTTTTATTTCAGCTGTTTGAAGGACTATCGTCCTTTGAACTACTTTACTGGAATCGGCGGGCCTAGGCCTACCTGTGGTCCAAAGGACATCCGGATTGTCCTTAAAATAGCCGAGTTTTCGACGATTTTGTAATTTTTTAAATTTTTTCTGACCTTACCCCCTGTAAAATTTTTCGAAAATTTTTTTCCTTAAAGATCCTTAAGAAAATGTTCAAGTTATGGCTTAAAATCGAATGTCCTTTTTGCCGAAAATGTATATTGACTTAATAACGTAGAATAGATGTGTGTAATTCAATATACTGGGAGCATTTAATTGGTTATGTGATGATAAAACTTATCCGGTTTTTCAGCTACTGTATAGTTTTAAAAACATTTAAAAACAAACTTCCTTTTTAAGGCACTACAATTTGGATTTGGTGGGCTCGTTATCCAGAACATCTTGCATTTGAAGGAACGATTTTGTGAGTACTTTTGCAAATTTCTCGTGATCTGTCTCGTTACTAGATTTCCATGCAGAAATAGCTAAAATAATGTCACAATCGCGTGGATTATAACAACAGGCATAGCCATTATCAGCACCTGGGCCGTAGCCCATAAACGCATCATATGCGGTTGCCACCTGGGATGTTGACAAGCGAAATTTCGAGGACTTGGTATAGCCCAGCGATGAGAAGAATTCCGGTACTGGCATTTTATTTTCCAGCGCCATCAATTTAAGGCCAAGTAAATGACGATCGACACCGCGACCCTGCAGCGCTAGCTTTGTGTACGCCTGATGAGCACCAACTGCCTCGCGCAACAGCTTAGCACGGGTTTCCAACGAGGCCGTATCGCTTGTCATTGCCTTGCAAAAGGCCAGCGATTCATTCGAACAAGAGCGAATTGTATCCGTGCGTCCGCCTTCAAAAATACGCAAATGAGCGGACTCGTATTGTGCAGCCGGTACGTTGTGCATTCTGAAAATATAAAACATTAAACATTAGACATTGCATATTAATTAAAAGGAGTCCTTTACTTGTAAAATGCCAGTTGGAGCGCCATTTGGACAAAGCTATCTGGGCCCAGACGCTTCTTTTTGATATAATCCTTGCCGTAGGATTCAAATTTCAGCACATGCATTTGCAGATCGTTAACAAGCTTATCGATATTACGTTTGGCCAAAGTCAACCATTGCTCAACGCATGGATTCAGCGGCGCAAACTTAATCTTTTCCGGCATGTAAGGAATCTCCGAGGAGCCACTTTCACCAAAGCTTTTGTCCGCGGCCCTAGAAAGAAATGTGAATTCAATTTAGAAACGTAAGTTAAGCAAACTTTAAGATCATTACATTTTCTTGACCACATAGTCCATCATCATGCCAATGGGTTGACCCTCAGCTGGCGAATGCTCATAGGTAAAGCCAACATTTCCATTTGGATTGACAACGAGTTGTATAGTTTTGTCCATCCAGCGGTTGCCGCCATTAACGCCACTACCATCACCATGAATTAGACCAAGAATAAGCCTTTTTGGCTGCTCGCCACACTTAATATCAACGCATTCGTCGAGCGAAACCGTAAACAATGCTGTTTGTATTGTGTCAAATGCTTTACAATTTTCTGGCAATTTGAGCATTTGCTCATAAGCCTCGGCCCAATTGTCGCGCGTATCTGTGGTAAGAAGGCCGTAGGGTACTCCAATTTCTGTTTCAGCTTCCATTATGGCATTCAACTGCTTAGCAAGAGCAGCGGCAGATAGAAGTTTATCTTGGTTGTCATAGAGTTCCATATTGTAGAACTGTTAAGAATGGAATGAGTAAGTTGAGAACAACAAATTTATGTTAAAAAACTTTCCACTCACATGATTTTTGTATATGATAACGCAATGCGTGGAGCAAGGATTGTACACCATCTCATCCGTGATGCGTTTCGGTACGCGACACGTGCCAAAGACTTTACCAAATTGACTATTGTCTAGCTCATTTTTACCCATTTTGACAATAGGTATTTGACCGGCATCCACAATACCTTTAAAATCACCCAGACCAAAAATTACTTTAGACGTATACTCCACATAGGCATGTTGATCTTTGAACTGCTGCACTGGAAATGTCATGCCCGGACTCACATAGACAGTGACGGGATCACGATACTGTAGATAGGCCGTCTTCAGCCAGCGATGTGCAAGCCAATTATTTTCACGCTTTCCAACTTCTTCGAGTAGCTCTTGCAGCTTGTCGCCCTCCTTATCCCTAAACTTTTCGGTAATTTCCTGCTGCTTCTTGAACTCGCTCGGTGTTAGCAGTGGCTGTACAGAGCCCATAAACCGGTCCAGCGATTCATTCAATGGCAGTACAGGGAATTTTAAAAGTTTTTGTTTCGATTTCTCAGAGCCTTGGCTGCTGTAGCTGGCTGGAAGTACCTTAACCAACACATTTGATGCTTGATTGGGTTTAATGGAGCTTCTGGTCTGTAAAAGAAAATGTTGGTTTATTGGTGTTGTTTACGAAGAGCTTGGGCAACACTTACCAAATTCCATAACACACTTTTGTTGCCCAGCAACCTCATCTCAGCGTTATGTTTTTCAACTTTTCTTTCAATTGGGGCGCTGTTAATAAACGTACATATATGTTCACGCATTATTTTTTTTTGTAATCCAAAGGTTAAATTTTTTTGTAAGTGTGGTCTCTAATGTGTTGTTCACCTTTGATATGTGTGCATAATAGTTAAGAATTGCGATAAGCTGAGCGCTATGAACAACGCTTTCAAATATGCGGCAGCGACAGGTCTCAATTAGCAAAATTTGCGTCCACGTAGACAGAAGTGCAACTCGCAATTGATATCAGACAAACTCACAACTGGTTTAGCTTTAACCGATTTTAAAACTGTGCCATCTCTGCCGCATACCTGTAGCTGTGTTTTGGTTATCGCTGGTAACGTTGGTGTCAGCATCGGCATCGAAACTGAGAGAACGATATTGCAATTTAGTGCTCTTTGGTTTGCTATCGGGTCTAAAGTTTGTGTTTGTCTTTTCTTACCGAACGCCACTTTATGAGGACAATAATATCTTTTATGGAACAAGACTTTTGTATAAAATTGGCCCAAAAATGTTGTGACATTTACAAAATAAAAAATTTCTAAACACAACACATTGTTGCCAACCTGCTTATCTCAATGAGTATATAATACACGACCCGAAATTGGCACGCCCAGTATCGATAACCTCTTTCCATGCCAATTATGGGCTAAGGCTTGTGTTAAGTTGGCTGCAGACAGCAGCCAGTCAGCTGCTTATATTTGACTGTTGCTTCTTTGCCTATACAATTGCGCCTGCCTCCATATTTGAATTTGTTTTTGTTTTTGTTTTCATTATGGAATGTTTTGTCGTATGTATTTGGCACTGTATGTTTGATGAAAACCTAATATGTATGTATGTACATATGTATATATGTATGTATGTATCAGAGCTCATGCCAATGTATTCCCAAATCATGTTTTCAATGGTTTGTTTTGATTTGAGTTGCTTGGGTGGCTGAAGTCGTACGTACATATGTATAAACGTATACAAAATTGAAACTTTTATTATTATTTTTATTATTTAATTTAATAAATGAAAGCAATCGGAATAAATTATGGGTAATTGCTTTAAAATCTGAATAAAAAATCCACTATTTTATTATTGTTGTCCATTGTTGTTGCTTAATTTTTCTATTAATTGTATAGATTAGAGTTTAAAAATCGATTGGTTCTTTTAAAAATGTATAACTTCCATGCATAAAATGACAAACACTTTAAAAACAAGTAAGAAGGCTCTAGTGGAGATATCCCGACTAGAAGATACCCCAAGCCCTGTACTTCGCGCGTACTGTCAGTGCGTGCAAGTATATATGTATGTGTGTGAGTAAGCATATACTGCATACTTTACTTAGTTTCAATGACAGATCAAAGCTGTTGATGCTGATCAAGAATATATATGTATATACTTTATGATGTTTCGTTCTGCATGTAATATACTTTTGCACAAACCATTATACCCTTTTTACCAATTTTCAGTGGGTTGCGCGCGCAAATTTTTTCTTTTGTCTTATTTTCCTTTGTGTATTAAAAAGAAGCGCGGGTCATACACCAAAGTGTCTTAATGAATCCTGCATCTCACCTTGGCGCAGATATGTATATGCTCGCAATAAATATAGTCAAGCCGAGCTCAAACCCTCGTAGTCAAATATTTATTTACTTAACTTTTTTATATTTGATAAGTTTTTTTTTTGCATATAAATGAATAATTGACTTACATTCTCATAACATACTTTGCATATTCAAGCTTTTTTCCATATTTAATAGCTGCAAGAAAAACTTCTAGAAAATAAAAAATTGTGATTTGCCAATGTATTAATTATACATTTGTTTCATTCATATATTTATTTCATTTTTAAATAAAATACGTTCGTACATATATGTGTACATACATACATATGTATTTTATTTTTCTTATTGATGTGCCGATGGCAAAACGGCTGCAGGTTGCCTAGGCCCGTCACTGTGTGTATGCATATGTGTGCGCCTAACGGGAATAGGAATAGACAGAAGGCAAAAATGCAAACATCACGTGATGGTTGTCGTTGCTGGAACGCACTAGCTACACAATGTTGTTTTAATTCCCTTTATAACAATATTCAATTGATATCAATGCAATTTTTAATATAAATTTATTTAATATAAGGGCATTTAGGGTTAGGTGTATGAATACAAATAGCGTTTATTTTATGGTTAGTGTAATTTGGCTTTAAGTCATTTTAAGCCTGTGCAATAAGTTAATAATCTTCAACCTTATTTTCAATAAATACATACAAACATAAAATGGAAGTCATATTTGAGTATCTCACGTTTGGCCATACAATTTCACAAAGTTCATATAAAGTCTATAGTACCATCCCATGTTAGGCATTAGCAAGCAGATAGAACCAAAAGTCGAAAATTGACAATCTCAACTTAGGTCACCATACACAGTAAACAGAAGTATTGCCGATCACTATTGTTGTCTCACGCATCGACAAAGCAGAAGCGGTACTTTTTCCGCTTGCCCCTTTCCCACGAGCTCGCAATAGCCGCTCCTTTTCGTTGTCGAAAACCGCCACGGGTATTGTGAGCTCGTCGGAAAGGGGCAAGGGGAAAAAGTACCGCTTCTGTTTTTTATACTCTTTCTCAACTCTCTCTCTGTTTGCTGTGAGATTGTCAATTGTGTAGCTAGTGCGTTCCAGCAACGACAACCATCACGTGATGTTTGCATTTTTGCCTTCTGTCTATTCCTATTCCCGTTAGGCGCACACATATGCATACACACAGTGACGGGCCTAGGCAACCTGCAGCCGTTTTGCCATCGGCACATCAATAAGAAAAATAAAATACATATGTATGTATGTACACATATATGTACGAACGTATTTTATTTAAAAATGAAATAAATATATGAATGAAACAAATGTATAATTAATACATTGGCAAATCACAATTTTTTATTTTCTAGAAGTTTTTCTTGCAGCTATTAAATATGGAAAAAAGCTTGAATATGCAAAGTATGTTATGAGAATGTAAGTCAATTATTCATTTATATGCAAAAAAAAAACTTATCAAATATAAAAAAGTTAAGTAAATAAATATTTGACTACGAGGGTTTGAGCTCGGCTTGACTATATTTATTGCGAGCATATACATATCTGCGCCAAGGTGAGATGCAGGATTCATTAAGACACTTTGGTGTATGACCCGCGCTTCTTTTTAATACACAAAGGAAAATAAGACAAAAGAAAAAATTTGCGCGCGCAACCCACTGAAAATTGGTAAAAAGGGTATAATGGTTTGTGCAAAAGTATATTACATGCAGAACGAAACATCATAAAGTATATACATATATATTCTTGATCAGCATCAACAGCTTTGATCTGTCATTGAAACTAAGTAAAGTATGCAGTATATGCTTACTCACACACATACATACATATATACTTGCAAGCACTGACAGTACGCGCGAAGTACAGGGCTTGGGGTATCTTCTAGTCGGGATATCTCCACTAGAGCCTTCTTACTTGTTTTTAAAGTGTTTGTCATTTTATGCATGGAAGTTATACATTTTTAAAAGAACCAATCGATTTTTAAACTCTAATCTATACAATTAATAGAAAAATTAAGCAACAACAATGGACAACAATAATAAAATAGTGGATTTTTTATTCAGATTTTAAAGCAATTACCCATAATTTATTCCGATTGCTTTCATTTATTAAATTAAATAATAAAAATAATAATAAAAGTTTCAATTTTGTATACGTTTATACATATGTACGTACGACTTCAGCCACCCAAGCAACTCAAATCAAAACAAACCATTGAAAACATGATTTGGGAATACATTGGCATGAGCTCTGATACATACATACATATATACATATGTACATACATACATATTAGGTTTTCATCAAACATACAGTGCCAAATACATACGACAAAACATTCCATAATGAAAACAAAAACAAAAACAAATTCAAATATGGCGGCAGGCGCAATTGTATAGGCAAAGAAGCAACAGACTGGCTGCTGTCTGCAGACAACTTAACACGAGCCTAAGTTCATCCATTGCAGGAGAGAGGCTATCGATAGTGGGCGTATTATATACTCATTGATAGCTACCTACAGAATCTATCGATAGTAAAAGCGAAAAAATAATCAAAACATAAGCAGCTGATTGGTGTTAAGAGTCTCCTTACTTTACGAATATAGAGCAGTTGGCAGCTCTGTTTACCTCTCTGTTAGTAAATACTTGTTGGATCTGAGTACAAACAAAGAGATTGTAATACTTGCAGAGCCGAAGAGCCGGACCACCACAACATCATTTGCTACCGCTTGGCAAGACTGTGTCGCGATCTGCGTCATAAGGCGTTGAACCTCAGCAAGACGTCAGAAGTTTCAGCAGCAGCGACACCACCCAGCGTTGTGACCAACATCAATAGCACCACTGAGCCATCGCGACCACCTTCCAAACAACTGCACTTGCCACACCAGGCAATGTCCAAATTCCTGGGCTCCTCCTTCCTCCGCCACCATCAGTTGTAGCTCCGCCACACCTGCTGCTCTAGCCCCAGCACCACCTAGACGCACTGGCGGCAGAATTGAGGATAAAATGCGTTGTGAGGAGGCATTCCTTTCATTGTTTCATGGATTGGCAAAGATTCTATAGCGTTGGACGTAAACCCAGCATTTTTATCAATGACAGCCTAAACGCTACTCAGCCATAAGCGCACGTTTAGTACAATGTCTTTTGACAAGGCAATAATTAATATTTGAAGTTCAGTTGTAGTACATCGTTGAGAAGTGGCACAAAACAGTTGTTGCATTTTTAAATGAAGGTTGACATCACGCCTTTAGTACATTTCATTTAGAGATTCATAATTGTTTAGGTAATGTGCTTTTAGTGCATGGCAGTAGACCTATTTTAGTACATCCTAGTTATATGTATGATGCGAGAGTCTATTCATTTAGTTTATGCCAGCTTTTAGCTCTGTCTTGTTAGTTATACTTGTATACACCATTAATCTATGTTTTAGTGCTAGTAACAAACAAACAAAGTTTGCATTGAAATTAATAGCTTAATATTTTATTTGTGGGGTTCATTTAGTCCCATCAATGAAGCATCAAGCGGTCCCAGCCTTTTTATAATTGTACTGTACTTCAGGCACGTTTTGTCACAGACAGACACAGACGCACAATTCAGCATTTAAATCAAAGCAGATTCCAAGTACCGCACTCGAACACGTAGTGAAGTTCAATTAATGTGGCACGTAAGTTGCTGTCATCAGCTAAGTGCGGGCATTTTCAGGAATCTTTATAGGTGCCAGCGCCATGACCACCCTCTCTGCCTCTCGACAAAATTATATTAACCGAGATGAAACAATGATGATATCATCAATAGCCGCCGTCGCGTGAGTTGAGTGCAATAAAAAGTTATTACAAAAATCATTAGCACAAGGACGGTCAGGACGATACACATTACCATTTGGAAATGAGCCCAGCAGGACACAGGTTTATAAATCTGTTAAAAGTTATTAGTATTTTGACGACAAAAAAGATAAGAAAAAAAAACCTGTACAAATTAAAAATATTTATTTCATAAGTTAAATTAAAGCCCTAAAAGTATGCTACGAAAATTGACACATTAAAAAAGGCCAAACAGCAGCCGTTTTTCAAAAAAAAATTATTGCATACTTACGAAATACAAAAAGCTAAAAATGCTATAAAAACAACTTAAAAAAGCCAAGTGAGCAAAACGGATTATGAAATCTTATTGAATTTAATATAATAACAGTGTAAATGCACAGTCTTTAGGGAAGGGTGAAGATTAGAAATAAATATAAGACCAAAAAAGAAATAAAATCTATTAAACGATTTATTTAATCGAGGATTCAAAACATTAAGTTATAGCTAACTATTTATCATATCGCGTTTCAAGGAAATCTTTTCACACAGCACGAATTTCAACTAATAATAATGTAAACAACTATTTATTTACATTTTCATTGATTTAAACAACAGAACAACAAAATGTTAACTTAACAGTAGTCATTAAACACAGCTCACAATCGCCGACTGTTGAGTTCACAGCATTAAAAGCAACAGGTAATGATTCAAAAGCTGAAAAAGCTGCTGCTGTTGTCATTTCGGCCAAGGTAACTGCCACAGACGCGCTCAGCAGAAAACCCGCTCGACAACAACAACAACAACATTGGCATCAAACGTTTCAACTGACATTTTGGCTTTGTCCACTGTGAGCGAACTTTGAATATTTGGTTCGCTCGCTCACAAAGCTTCTCAGAGCTACTCAGCGGGTGTTTTGTCTGCAGAACGTTTATGGTAAGAGGGAGATGTAGAGAGAGAGAGCGCTCGCACAACTTATTGCGACTGTGAAGCTTCTCTGGGCAACTCAATGCGCTCAGAAGGTGTACGACGACGCAGTCGAACAGACGTGTGCGCGCTAAACGCAAACAAATTTGATCTCAACGGTGCTTTTTTTCTCTCTGTTGTCACACACATATTGAAAAGTTGGTGTGCGTTTGTGTGTGTGTAAGTGTGATCGCAGTTGACCGCGCCTTAAAGCCAACGAAAAGCGTCATTTCAATAAACCCAAATCATCTTAATAAATACGCAAAATATGACAAAAGTCTAACAGAAAGTGCAACAAGTGTGCAAAAGTGTTGGAAATCGGAAATCGCAAATGCAAAGCTCCGAAAAATAATCGTTGAACGAAGAAAAAAGTGAGGTTGTGTTAGTGCGTCTTCGCTCGCTCGCTTTGTGGCCAACAACCGTCGACTCGACTCGAGTATTACCAAACACACCAATACCAATGCGAGTGGCAATAACAAATTCAAACCAAAAAAAAGCCACAACACATAAATATACAAATACATGCGCAATAATCTTAAAAGCTGCCTCAAAAGAATAAAGTTATTATATACTAACTTGTAATTAGAACTTGATGGCTTATAGCATGGTGAAAAACCGTTAAAAAACAAAGCTCATTAGTGCGAATATAATGCAACGGCGCGTAAAGATTCAACTCCGAAGCTAAATCCGAATCCAAAAACCGATTTTAAAGTCTTGCACGCTTTCATGAATGCTTAATTACCCAACAACAACAACAGCAACAAGAGCAGCAACAACTATTCGTACTATCGCTATTTATTTTTGTGGCCAATAAACTCAACAAACTCGCTAAGTGCATGCAGCTCAGCCAGCCAGCCACAACAGCGACAGCGACGCAAGCAGCGCTGCCTTGCTGCACTTGCCCTGCTGCTTGCTGCTGTTGCTGCCACATTTCCCTGTCAACTTCCGTTTTGCCTTGCATTACATTACGAAACCCAACAACAAACATTAGCTGCTAGTTACTCACTTCCACATTCGGCCCGAACCGATGACGCGTTACTAGCGTTTGTTTGCTTGTTGTTGTTGTTGTTGGCTAATTAATGCGTCGTTATACGTTAAAGGAAGTGAGCATTATTATCAATCAGTTTATATGGCAGCTAAAGCGATATTTGTGGGCTTTCTTAGATAAAATTGACTTGAAACTGATAAGCAATTTGACAAGTTGAGCAGAAAGAGAGTGAGAGAGAGATAGAGTGAGTGCTATACCTTTGTATTAGCTTACAATATACAAACGTTAATATGTGTGGGAGCTGGCATTAGTCATTGACATACGTATAATGCAAATCGCGTGCTCATCAAACGTGTTTAAAAGCGACAACAAAAACCGGCACAACAAATGATTTAAAGATGACTAATAAGCGTTTAAGATTTCAGTTAATAATCTATTTGTTCTACCCGTTGAGTTACTATCTATTGTATGCTTATTACTAGATACCATAAACTTTTCTAGATACATTTGGGTTAGAAACATAATTATATGACGTATACGTTTTTCCGTTTTTATTATTTATGGTATAATTACTTGTTAAGCAGCTTTTAGAGCGTTTTAGAGCTTAAAATCAAAGTGATTGTTAAAATGGGGTCATGTATATGGCTTAAAGGTGGAAAGGCAACGAATCTTAAGAGCTATAAACTTGCAGATAAAGAAAGAATACGTTAAGAATTGGTTAGATATATGAACATTGGTTTAAAGCGGAAACCACTTTACACTCACATATATACAGAATTGTGTATTGTAATAGGTTTTGCAGCTGGCCAATTTTGGCACACATCAAACCGGAACATTACTTTAATTTGGGGTTATTGTGCCGGTTAGTAAACGTGTTCTATACAATTCTCTTTCTGGAGCAAAAAGCTAAACAAATGTTAACAAAATTGCGAATATTATCAAAAAATTAATAGAAAAGTACAAAAATGCTATAGAAAATAAATATTTTAATACCTATACCGGAGTGCAAAAAAGTTAAATATTGAATTATTTTTAGAGTTCGTTCAATAAGTTGTTAGTTTTAAGCCTTCTGCTATCTAATCATCTAGGAAATGCTATCAACAATTTTTACTATCGAAACACTTTGATGTGCGCCTAACAAAACTTATCGCAATACTTTGAGAATTCAAAGGCATAAAACACTTTTGAGTAGCTACGAAACCTGCACAAAAGTTAAATAGCCCATCAAAATTACATATTATGGATACTTCGAAAGAACCAAACATACTAACAAGAACTTTAGTCAGCGCTTTTTAGTCACTTAACGAAGCAAAATGCATACGCAAAATGCCAAACAAATGTTAATAAACCCATAAAAAGGCAGACAATAAACTTTTTTCGAATGCACTTTAGTGCAACGCAACTTACATCAACAACAAGAACAACAGAGAATTGCTTGCAGCTGAGTCACAGATACATCGATAATAAAGCACAAGACCCCAAGACGCTCAAAAGCATGCACTGAGAACAATTTGGGAGACGCATATTTCATATTCATATATCAACATTGCAAGTTAAGTTAGAAAAGTTAAGAAAACCATAAATAATTATGAGCTTATGTAAACTTATGTATGGTTTTTTTGAGTGTATGTGTATGCCGAGCCCGTTTTTCAAGAACAGAATAACAAAGCTGCTTTGCATAAAACATAAATAAAATTTTGTGTTGCGGGCAACCAAAAAGTGAAGAAAAGTCTTGAAAATGCTTTCTTTCTTTCTTATGGTTATTTATTTTATTTTATTTTTTTTCAACTCTCACGTAGACAACAAACACAAAAATACAAAGCAACAACTACCTTTTGCGGTGCGTGCGACGCTATCACTGACTGACCGACCTCCTCTCTCTCTCTCCCACTCTCACACATACACTCACTCAATCTCTCGAGCTGTAGGGCTTGCGCTCTCTCTTGCGCTCACGGCATGAATGAAATGCCTACACATTTACAGTTACTTACTTTACACACACCGTGTCTTGGAGTAACAACAACAAAAGCTCTCCAACTGCTTTACATGTTGTTTGACTTTTCCTCTTCGCTTTTAGTTGTTGTTATTGTTGTTGGCGTTGTCGCTCCATACGGTTCGTCATAATACTAAATGCAAGTAACGCGCTCAGTCACTGCTAACGGTTCTTTGCGTACAGACGTGTTTTTTCGTGTATATCTGCTCTATTGTTATTCGGGACGGGGCGGGGAACAAAACACGACCCACTGAGTGAGTGAGTAAGTGTGTTGTTGTTGTTAAGCCGTTATAGTGTATTGGTATTTTGAGTGTGTTTTGGTTTCTGAAACGTTGTCAAGACTGTGGATAGGTGTGTGCGTGTGTGTGTGTGTTTGTTGTTAGGGCCAGTTTGTGGCGGCTTATCAGAGATTGGTAACAATGCGAGAGACTTGTGGCTTTCAAAAAACAATCTAAAACTTCGTATACTGTGATTTTACAATGAAATGTTAACAACCAAAAATTAACAACTAGAAAATTACTATGAAAAACAATGTGAAAAATTAATTTAATTTTAATTTGATGTGTTACGTGTGAAAGAAAACGCGTGGAAAACGCAGGAAATGGCAACTGATAAAACATACACAAACATAAATGAACATGAACAAGAGAAATGTGAAAATAAATAATGAAAGTGTAAAATTCACAAAGAAATTCTCTTAATTAGTTTATATATTAAAAAACTTTTGTTGAATAATGAATTAATTATTTATAATTTTCATTTCTTATATTTCCTAGCTATTTTCTAACAGTAAACTGCCAGAGAAATGTTAAGAAAAACATGCCTCATAATAATAAATAAATAACGTAATCAACTAAAATAAATTTGTGTAATAAGTCGATAACAAAAACAATGCACAAATGACGCTGCAACGTCATAAACCGAACTTGCTACAACAAAGTGAACATAGTTGCAACAAAAACAAACACAATAGCTGCCGCCTGCCAACTGCCCCCAAATGGGCAAACATATGCACAATACTCCTCACCCTCTGTCTCCTCTTGTCGTCCTGCCAACTGGGTCGAGCACAACAACAACAGCAACATCGGAAACTTCAACAACAACTTCCTATAGTGCCACCCCATTCGGAGCTGGAAGTAGTTGAACTGTTGCAGGACGACAACGAAAACAACAGCAATGACAACGATATCGAATTCGCCAGTCTCGATGGCGCCACACAGCTGCTGCCAGCAACGCGTCACGGCGGAGACGCCACTGCGGCGCCACCATCGACGCCATCCCTACTGCTGACATCATCATCCTACACAGAGCTCCAAGGCGGCGAGATACTCAGCGAGCGCATATTGCGACTGAGCGAGAGTCCGTATCTGGCACGCGATGACCTGGAAGTGGTGCGGGGTGGACGTTTGACCATCGAGCCTGGCGTCACGGTTGAATTTGCACCCACCAAGGGTCTCAAAGTGCGCGGCGTGCTGCAAGCAGTGGTAAGTGTCAGAACACATCGCGATATACCCTGTACTTTGAGATGAACGATAGGTATGCTCTATAAGAATGGGTTTTTAGGTCACAGCTTTAGATATATTGTAGGGTATATTACAGGTTTCACAATGGTTTGTAATTATTTTCGCCTTATTGAGTATTGCAAATGATTAAGCGCGAGCGAGGCACCTGTTGCTATCAGACAACAGGTGAGTAACGGTAACGATAGATAAGCGCCAAAAGGTTTTGTAGCATTCACATTGTTTGAACTGATAAGATTGCGAATGTTGGATTTACACACAGAGTGCGATAAGAGTGTGCGTCCCGAGTACAGATATGCTTTGAGTGATATTTGTTGTTGTAGTGGTAGGTTAGGGCATCAACAGCGCATGCGTTGCTCCATTTCCATTTGGGTTCGCCCATAATTGGGTCAAAGCAAGTTCATTTCCTCAATGAATTCCTCGTTGCACGATTCCAATTACAATAACAACAATCAGCGAATGTCGCGACTTCAAAGAAGCTATTCTTTAAGCTGCTCCGGTTGCTGCATTTACTTTGCATGTCCGCTCTGGCACCCCACCTCTCCCACTCCCTTCCGTTGCGCGATGTCACTTAATCAGCGGTCAGAGGGTCATTAAGGGTTAATTAGATTTAAGTGAACGACGTCGCATAATTGATGTTTGTTTGTGTTGTTGCACTGCAAATGAGCAAATTAGCTCTCGCCCTGCTTCGATCCAAGTCCAAAGCTAAGCTAAGCTGCCAAAATAACACAATGAGATACAAAGTACATTTATTATTATTAACAAATTTCCTATGCAAAATAACCAAAACTGAATCATCGAACTCATCTTTTTGACCTGCCAGTCAGTCAGTGTTCTATGTCTTGTCTGGTTTTAATTAAATAAAATTGTTTGGTGTTGTGTCAATTGTGTTTTTTTTGTTGCTCTGTGGGCGTTGTTGAACAGCATCATCATCACGATCATGATCATGATCAAGTATCATACGCAACGCATAGGTGTTAATTAACTTTTTAGAAATTGAGACAAGCCATATACACAACTACCTCAGAGATGATTTTCATTGGAAAACGAAGGCCAAGCGAGGCAAGCCGACAGAAGTATAATATAATAATTGAAAATGATGATGAACATTCGCGTGTGAGAGGCCAAAAGCTGAGGTGAAACTGAAAGAAAAACTGAAAACTTCCAACTGCTAATTACATGAAAATTGCACACAAAGCAAACTATGCGGAAAATGCGAAAAGAGTGGCACTTCCATTATCAACTTTCACAACTCATTTGCATTCTAGATACTTTCGAATCTTTAACAGTTCTTAGCTTGTAAAGGTGTCAAAGTTACTTTAGATCTAACGTTTGTATAACTACTTTTCTTATAGGGCACACCCACAGCGCGTATTGTGTTGAGATCGCAAAGCAATAGCGCAAATTATAAAATGGAACTGCCAGATGATCAGGAAAAGGGTATTCGTTTAGTGGATGGACCCACACCTGTCGAGGGACGGCTGCAACTGTTCCACAAAGGCGCCTGGCGTTCTGTTTGCTCCAATTCAAGAAAGTAAGTCGAGTTTTTTTTCATCTATTTCAAATATTAAAGATAAACTCAATTTTTTAGTTGGACTCTGGCAGACTATGGCGTGGCCTGTAGGCAGATGGGCTACAGGGGCGGACGCTTCTGGAACTGGGTGGAACGGACAGCTGGCATCTATCCCCGATTGCTGTATGAGCAACCCAAGTGTCGAGGTGGCGAGAAGAGTTTGCTCGAATGTGCGTGGAGTTCGAGGCAAATGGGTGCCGGATCGTGTGATTATCACAACGATCTGGGCATTCAGTGTCTGCCGGTGCACTCGGAGCCACTGGGTCATTGGGCTGGCCTCTACTTTGACAACGCACCCTCAACGAAGTCTCTGGGCAGGGACAACACAGTTTATGCTGCACAATCGGAATCTCGACTCAAGTATGTGGATATCATACGAGCGGGCAATGGAGCTGGATTTAGTGCTAAATCAGCGCTGGAAGTGCAGGGATTACCGCCACAAATGGAGCACGTAGTGATCAGCCATTCGGCATATACGGGCTTCAACAGCACACGACCCTGGGCAGGATTTCAGTTGCAGAATGTAACGGTGCGCAAGAGCAATGGCATTGGCATCTTTGTCAACTCCAGCCAGGGTTTGGTGCAGCTCGATGGCTGCTCGGTGGTTGACAATGCCGCTGACGGTGTCAAGTATGTGGGTCATGATTTACGTGGCACGGAACGCACAGATCGCGCTAGCATCTATGACTTTTGCACTCTGCCAACGACGTCGGGTCAAACGTATCCCATCTCGTTATCCTACACACAAAAGTATTACTCGGGCTCAGCGAAGGAGTGCAGCAAATACTTCTTCACCCGACCCGGTTACTATCTCACCCTGCATTTTGAGCACTTTGTGTTGATGCAAAACGAAACTGCCACCGTTGAGATCTTTGATGGTGCCTCCACCAACGATCGCTTGTTGTTCATGTGGCATGCAAGGAACTACACACGACCTCAGAGTGTGACGAGTACGCGGGATAAGATGTTTGTGCGCATACGCGCCGATGCACGTCGTGAGTTGAGTGGTTACTTTAGAATCACCTCCGGTGACTCTGTGGCCTACGATCTGCGTCTCTCGCAGTCCACCGTGGAGGATAATGGTGGACGTGGCGTGGCCATCGATAATATACGCTCCAAACTGCATGTGCATGCGAGTTCTGTTTCTGGCAATGGTCATGTGGCTGGTGTGCATGTGACCAGCGGCGCTGGAGATGTCAACATCACCAGCAGCAACATAAGCTTTAACAATGGAGCAGGTGTGAACATTACCTACTATGGCGGCAATCGAAATATCTCTCGCTCGGCTATCAGCTCAAATCGTGGATATGGCTTAGCCACCTGGTTAAATCATACCAGCGATGTGGAACGCATCGAGTACATACCATTTAATCAGACTACTGTTGTGGAGTACTCGCAGATTGGCGGCAATTTGGAGATGGGCGTATTTCATGGCAACTTCTGTCGTCCCATTTGGGTGAATATCACAGGGAATAGCTTCAATGGCAGCCAGCAAAACGACATCTTTATTGAGTCATGCTACCAGGCAACTGCAAATGGGCAACCGAACATGCAGTTACAGCTGGGACATAACATGTTCAAGTACAGCCAGGCAAACTCCATATATCTGAGTCCCGCTTTGAATCTACAGGGTCGCATCGAGTACAACATGTTCCGGTATGGCGCATATGGATGCATATATGTAAACAACGACTACATCTATCCGGAGTTTAACTATATGCCTGTCATGCTACTCATTCAAAGCAACTACTTTATGCGCAACAGTGGACTCCATGTCGTCTCGCTCGGCCTGTCCCCATCGAGTCGGGCCGAGGTGCAGTATATACTCTTCACCCGCAACTTTGTAAGGAGTAACAACATCACAGAGGCTTTTGGTCCACTTATTGCCGGGAGTGAGGGCAGCGATGGGGCAGGACGTTTAAATCCCCGTTCTCGTGTCGCTGCACCGGTTGTGGTGGGCTCCAGCAATGTGGATATCTTCAGGAATATATTGCATAACCTTGACTCGGCTTATGAGATTGGTTCCCAGCTGACGGATCAGAGTCAGATTATCAATGCCACCTGCAATTGGCTTGGACACACAGATGAGAATCGCATCTATGCAAGGCTTTTCCATCGCAACGATCGCTACAATCTGGCTAAAATTAACTATATACCGTATCTGCTGCACAGCTCGAATCCAGGCTCCACTGCAATGATCACCGTTTCAACAGTTGTTCCCAGATTCTTCCACGAGGGTAGCGACATCATTGGCGGTGAGGTAGATGGTCAAGATATGGTACCAGCGGGCACCTACACTGTCACCAAGGATATCAACATACGTCCTGGTGGCAAGCTTATCCTGCAGCCTGGCACAACGTTGCGCTTCGAGCCTAGTGTGGGCATGATGGTCGCAGGCAAGCTGGAGGCACGCGGTCGGCGTCCTGACGACATTCTCTTCACCCTGAAGAGGGAGACAATCATTGGAGAGCACAACGATACAGAAACAATTGATTTAGATACCGAAACAGAAGCCATCGATATGGAGACAGAGGTGATGCCTGCAGATGGGGTGCCTCGTGTGCCAGTACGGCTAGTGGGTGGTGCTGGTGCGCATGAGGGTCGCCTTCAGATCTACCTTAAGGGTCGTTGGGGTACCGTCTGCGACTACGGCTGGAATGTGCTAAATGCGGCTCTTGTGTGTCATCAGCTGGGCTACTCGCTCAACCCAATGGACTGGCGTCTACTTCGCTCTCAACTGCCAAACGCGGGAACCTCTGAGGATGTACTGGTAGCGAATGTACGCTGTACACCACACGATCGTGATGTAACCAAGTGCCGAGCGGAGTACGACTTCGAGAACAGTTGCAGTCATGAGAACGATGTTGGACTGCGTTGTTACGAAGGCGCTTGGGCAGGAGTACGCTTCAGCATGCTGGCGGAGCGTGCTGACCTGCAGTACGTGACAGTGGAGAAGGCGGGCCTCTTTGACTACACCACCAACTCTTTTAAGCCGGCAGTGCAAATGGATCATGCACGACATAACCTGGAAAATGTGCGAGTAGTTAACAATCTACAGGATGGCCTGGGCATTATCTATGCCGATATCTATGCTGGAAAGTCGGTGAACAACATCAAGAACTCAGAGTTCTCAGGAAATCGTGGCAGTGGCATTAGCTTCAAGCAGCTCGATTTTCGCATCTCCGGTTCAATCATCAAGGATAATCGAGGCAGTGGCATTTCCCACGACGGTGTTATTTCTTCGCTGGATCAAAAGGAAATTGGCGGCTGGTTTAATATGGCCAGGGACTTTAATTCTTACGACACAGACTATGATCCCTATCTGCTGCCTCATGAGATCTCGAATATTGATCTGGGCACCTTTGAGCACAAGTACATACGCACCGAAGAGTTACTCGGCCAGTCCATCAGTCGCAAGATTGTGGTGCAATGCCCTGCAGGCTATGTTATTGGCATACAGCTTCTGAATCCCATTCACAATCTATCCACGGAGAGCATTAGCATACTGAATGCCCGCACAGAGAATATACGCAGCGATCTGTGGCAAGTGAAACGCGATCTCAATGTATTCCCTGCTACCAGCAGCAGCTATGGCATTATTATCTACTACGAAAGTGGCTTACAAGCTCTTGGTGGTGCTGTTCTTATGCTTAGCACTGTCACGGCACCTGTGCAAAATATTCGCAATCGGATTGTGAACGGAGCGGTGCCCACTTTAACAGTACGCTCCACCAAGATACAAAAGAATCTGCGAGGCATAACGGGCTACTACTATAATCGATATATCGGCGACAATGGAGAGTATTACTTGCGTAAGGCTAACGAGTCAATAAAGCTTATCAACTCGGAGCTGAGCTTTAACGACCGTGAGGCCATACTCATCAAATCTCCGTTCTGGGATGTCATCTCTAGCAATCTATCGGAGGTCACCCTACACGTCAATGGTTCGCTTATCAGCCAGAACGGTTATGGCATACGTCAATTGTCCAAGGACTTACGGTCTTCCAACAATCTGTTTCATTACGTGCTCCAGGATAGCACAGTGGAGCAGAACACTCATGGTGGCTTCCATGTGGCCTTGCCCTATGTCTGGCAGTACAATGAAAACTTTACACACTCAATTTACTTTGGAAACAGTACCTGGCAACGCAATCGTAACTTTTATATTGGTGCCTTTGGTCACTATGCTGTCTTTAACATAACATCAAATGTCTTCCGGGAGAATAACTGCCCAGGTGCACTGATAATTCTTGATGGCATGGAGAAGCGTCTGCGCTTTGATAACAACCGTTTCGAAGCAAACAGCGCCAAGCATGTGCTGCTCTTCAAGGCGGACAGCTTGAGTGAGATCATAGGTCAAGTTCCTGCCAGTATTGAGTACAACACATTCAAGGGAAACAACATTGTGACAATGATGTCTGACTACAGGCACTATATGAGAGCCGCTCGACGAATACGTAAGCAGCATCAGTTGCCAAGTTCAGTTATCCGACTAGATGGCGTCCAGAATGTTCGACTCTATAGAAACCTTATCGCTGACAACGAAATGGATTACAATCTGGTAGCGGGTGTAAGATCAGCGCGTTTGAATAACTACTTCTATGCCGCAGAGAATTGGTGGGGTGCCAAGGATGTAGCCTACATTGAGTCGAAGATCTTTGACTTTGACAACTGGAACGATCATGCGGATGTGATCTATCAGCCCTTCCTCATTGAAGATAGCTACGATGCGAGCGTTTCTGTCGTAGCACCCCTCAACGAGAACACCAACCTCGACACCTATCGTGGAGGTCGCGTTTATCGGGATCTTACGTTGCCGAAGCAGTCGACACCTTATTATATAGCTTCCGATATAACTGTGATGCCAGGCACTACTCTTACCATACAGCATGGCGTAACGTTAGAGTTTGAGCCGAACGTGGGTATTCTAGTGCTGGGCACCCTCATGGCCATTGGCTACAAGGAGTCGCCGATTGTGATGCGTCCGTTTAGAAATGCCTCTAAGGAAGCAATGGTTCAAGCCCCACCACCACGCAAACGTGCCTTGGAGGACATGAGCGCTGCCCTCACGGACTTCGATTCTATACGCCTTTGTACAAGTGCCAGCAACTGTACAGGAGACGCAGATGGTCTGTTTGGACTGAACGAGGGCTTTCTGGAGTACTTCAATCACACGACACTTCAGTGGGTGCCCATTTGTGATGGTCGGTTCACAGAACGCAATGCGCAGGTCGTTTGCCGAGAGCTGGGCTACGATCCGCTCAATGTCTACTATGGTCACGACAGGCGCATTGAGTTCCACACCAATTCGCTGACACGCATCTGGTCCTGGGTGCAGCCCCTGGAGTGCCGTGGAGATGAGGAGCGCATGGAGGACTGTGCCGAGCGACTTAATGGACAGCTGTATGGTCATCGTCACGAATGCCGCTGGGATGATGTCTTTGTCTTTGTCAGCTGCAACGGAGTTGCCGACGATGAGGTCTACTGGGGTGGCATACGCTTTGCCAACTCAAAGTTTGAGGAGATTCAGTACGAACACAGATTGCACAACACACGATCCCACGGACAGCAGCAGCAGCGTGAGAGCCAGCTGGAGTTCGTCCGCATAGAGCAGGCGGGAATTCTGCATAATCACAAGGCAGCTGCCATTCAAGCGATTCACAAGAATCCCTCCATCAGCTCTGTCAGCATTTCGAACTCTGCAAACGATGGCATCAATTTGATAGCGCCTAGTGGCAAATTAAATCTTAATCACCTGAATATTAACAAGACACTCGGAACGGGCATCAGCATTGTCTCGCTCAGCGGAGAAGGTCGCGATAGCGATGAGTCCAGCTTTACACCCTTGAAAAAACTAGATTTGCCCTATAAGCTGTTCTCCCTGGTAGACATATGTGATCCACAGAAGGTGTTGACTATTGAGGAACGAATGCTGGTTTATTACAAGTACGACAATAATCCCGTTAACTGCGTCAAGATCTTCACGTCTGCTTTCCGCGCTAAGCCCATCGGCTTCAGACTGTTGCAATCGAATCTGTTCAATCACTCAAAACTTTATGGACGCACAGATTTCATTAAGCTCTACGATGGCGATATCTACAACATTACAGCTACGTATCTGGGAAAAATTGAATCGGACACGAACAATCAGCGCTCTTTCTTCAAGACCAAAGGTCCAACAATGAGCTTACAGATGGTCGCGAGTGGCGCTCCAGAGACACATGGCTTTATAGCAGAGATCGTGACGGTGCCCATCTCCACTTTGGGACAATGTGAGTCCGGTAGTTAATAATATTTTTATTATTTACTTACTCTCGCTTATTCCTATAGATCGCGATGCTTTGCACAATATCACGGATACGCACATTTCGGGTGCCATGAAGGGCGCCGTAAGCTATGCGTCGGCGGGTGAAGTAACTCCAACGTTAACGCTCATCGGCAACCGCATTGAGAGAAACTGCAAACAACTGTACGGCAATTTCTCAACATGTGCCTCGGCGCTTAATTTGGACGTACAGAACATGAACTCATTGTATTTTATGGTAAGCATTTAACCTCATTTAAGTTATTGGGCACACTAACTTACCATCACTTACTTTCACAGAACAATCTGCTGCTTGAGAACCAGGGTGGTTTGCGCATACGTGCTGATTCCCGCGGCACCGCGACCTCATTACGTGGCTTTGTACATCACAATTTGTTTATGCGTAATCGCAATCGACCCGCGCTGTTTGTGGAGGGTCGCCAATCGTCGCCCTACCAGGAGGTCGAGCTGTATCGTAACTACTTTGCCCAAAACATGGCTGGCTACGAGGAGGTCATTCGACTTTGCCAGGTGGTTTCCAACTTTAGCTACAACTATGTGCACAGCAATGTGGGTGGACGGATTATGGAAGTTTCTGGCTTTGAGAAGGTTCGACTGCAAATCTACCAGACAACCGCACATAATGGTTTCTACAGGTAACTATAATAAGTTTTCTATCTTAATTTGGATTGTATTTAACACAACGTTCATCCAGGAATGTGGCCACCAACTGGATGTCGAGAGCAACCATTGTTGCCGGTACAGCGGGTCAGCAATACGTTGACAACATATTTGAGAACTATGAGAATGACTACGAACTCCTCACAGTCAATAACTCCATGTAAGTCTTGATTTGACACTATCAAATTTACCATACCAAAAGATTTCTATATGCAATGATTTCTTGCGCACTCAAATAGCTCTATAAAAATCTCAGTGTAATTATAATCAAACAATCTTCTTTACTCTATTTTCTATTTTACACTCCTGCTCTCTCCTTCTCCTCGTAGTATGAGCTTTGATTATGAAAACAGGTAAGAACTATATTAATAATTTGTATTAGAACAGCAGAACTAATCTATTCTTTTTTCTAACACTACTAAAGGACCTTTGAAACTTGGAGCTCCAAGATAGATGCCCGCCACAATTACTGGAGCTATAACAACACCATTTCTGTGCAATCACGCATTAGGGATAAATCAGGTAAGTTTCGAGCATAGATATTAATCAAATTGTATTTAACAATTCCCTATTTATTCATTTCAGATGATCCTATGCTGCTGGAGGTGCTGGCTGTGCCGTTCCAAATGAACAACGAGACCATTTTAGATGGCAAGTGTCCACCCGGCTGGACCCTGGTGCACGACACCTGCTTTATCTATGTGGGAGCACCAATGACCTTCCATGAGGCACGAGACTTTTGTCGCTCAGAGAACTCAACCATGCCCTTTATACGCACAGACAGCACTACTTTGTGGAAGTATCTGCAGAGCCAAATGCGGCATCTGAAGTATCCGGATAAGGTCTGGATACAGGACTACAATCACATTGAGCGCTGCACAAGCTTTGTCTTTGGTGAGATTGAAGTGGAGGATTGCGGCAAGGAGCGAGGCTTCATCTGCGAAATGGATCCGAGGGTAATAGCTATAAGAAAGAACTTTACAACAATATACTTAAACGAGCTGTATTTTATAGGTCATCATTGATCCATTATCGTGGCGTGCAGACATTTTTGCCATAAGTATTATATCGGCCTTTGTGTTGGCCATCATTCTGCTCATTCTGGTGGCCTTCTGTTGGTTCGCCAAATCCAAGCATCGTCATGTACAACGCCTGCAGCGACGCAATAGCATTCGCCAGAGTCTGCGAAGTCTCAACAGCATCGATCCACAAGGATCGCTGCGACGTCGTCCAAATTATGTATGATTTCTTTGCCTAAGTTTGCCTTAGTTTGTTTTTACTTTCTTTTTTTGTATCCTTATTTGCATTATCCTTTCTATTCTTTTCTTTACTCTTATGTTTGCTGCTACAGAATATGTCCAGCAGCAATGGCACTTTGTCGAAGAGTCAGGACTACAAACAGATGGTGGCCAATGGCTCCATCGATTCCATGGACAAGAGTGTGCTCAGCTCCGAGGCAGGCAGCTTTGAGGGCTACGAACAGAAGCCTCACTACAACGAATATGTCAATCAAAATTCACTTCGTCCAGCTGCCGCACAGCAGCAGCAGCAGCCCCAAAAGGTTGCCACCATTTCCAAGGGCACATCACATCGTGCACGAGCTGCAGCTGCGGCAGCAGCCCTCGAGCCGGATGCCTTTGAGCTGAGCTATCGAAATGAGGGATTCCGCGACAATTCAACTTATGGCGGTGGCACAAGAGCGAATTCCATAAGCACCAGCGTGGCAGAAGACACGCCCATCATTCACCAAACGGATACGGAGGCCGATGAGTTGGGCTCCGATTATTATGGCAATGCCAGCACACTGCCCTTACGCACGGATACAGGCAACAGTGGCAGCGTGGTCGGACGTCGCGGCCAGCCGGGCTTAGCGTTCCTTAGCGAGCTGAAACAGAATCTGCCGGAGTATCAGCGCAGCTCGCACAGCAGCTTTATGCCGCAACGCAGCAGTGGCGAATCGCTGCCTTTTGATCAAAAACTGGATCAGTTTAACTACTCAACAGAATCGTCGCTTTATCGACCAGCGCCTGCTGTGCCCAAGCAAGCCTCTCCGGCGGACATGAGACGTCCGGACTCTTACTATACGGCCGTGCGTAGTAGCAAGGCGCCAGCATCACATTATCGCACACCCAGGCCGCTGGCACAGCCGCCGCCAGCACCCATTGTGCATACGGCGCGTCCAAAGACTGTTTACCAAACTGCAACGCCAGAGGCGCCACTGGCAACTGCGATGGCCACGCCCACTGCCAATCCGTATCATCGCTCCAAGTCAGAGGCGCTGCTCGAGACGGATTTTGATAGTGAGGGAGGTGATGGTGGTCTAATGCCACTTCATACGAATGGACGCAGTCACAGCCAACCCTTAGAGACGGCCATGTAATGGCTCGTACCTTCCCTCCTCTCCTCCCTCCCTCCCTTCTATCACATTTTTTCTTCCATTTCATGCTATATTTACAAACTCTATTTTAGTTCTGCATAAAATACTTTTAAATAATAGACGACGAGACGAGATTATGTTAGCCGACGACGAACGAGAGACGAACGCCCCACGTTGTTTTATGTAGGAAACTTAAAGCATTCCATCCATTAGTTATACTAGATATTAATCATAAACATAAAGCAAGAAATGAGCGCAAAATAAGTAAAAAAAACGAATTAGTATTAAATTGTTGTATATAATTGATTATTATATTAAACATAACAAATAATTGATAATTATATGCCAAGTAAAGCAACAAAATTGTTAAAATTAAATACTTACCTTTTAAATGTTTGGTTTTTAACAACGGTCAGTAAGCGCCACCTTTTGAACAAAAGAGGCCGAGATGTGTAGCACTGGACTGCACGACAGTTTGGCCAGTAGGTGTGTCGAAGTAACGGTCACTAGGCGCCATCTTTTGAACAAAAGATGCTCTGAGATGTGTAGCACTGGACTGTACGAAAGTGTGGCCAGTAAGTGTTTCGCTGCACCACTTTAGATCGATAGATGGCGCAAAATAAATCTACCACCCTTCTTTTTAAGTAAAACAATGTGATTGTGATTTAGTATTAGTTTCAAATTTATAACAGTCCCAAAGGGATCAAAATTAAGTTAGCGCACTAAAATGGTACTAAGTTATTTTTGGAACCGCCAAATTGGATGTTTAAATGGCTTTGTTAAACATATAACACTGATCAGCAAAACCATTTCTGAAATATGCAAAATATCAACCAGAGTTCAATTGGATACAAATAATGATTATAAATATACCTTTTTTGGAGGTTAGGCCATTCGTTGACTTTAAACTGGCAATATTCACTGAGGATTTGGATGCATTTCCTTAAAAAAAAATAACAAATTTTGTGATGGGGTTGATATTTGTGACACGACATCATGTGCGGACTTAATCAGCAATATTTTGCTGAGGTGTTGTAGCTGTTAGCTTTGCGCAATGCACATTGAACACAGGGTGCATTTTAGTTCCAGGAACCACGATGATCAGCAGCCTTAAATAGATAAGCCAAAATAAAAACGTTGTAAATAGAAAATCTATGAAGTAATCACCACAACAGCCACCGCAAGCACGAGCCAAACCACCACCTCCCGCACAGGTGGCTGCAGTTGCAGCACAACGCATACGCTTGTTGTTGACACCCATCGTCATGTTGGCGAAGCGTAGCGGGAACGAGGCGGGTCCACAGTTGGGGAATGGGAAGCACATACAGGCTGGCCGTCCCTGGCATGCCGATCTGGGGCACTTGTCCTGCAGACCATTACGCTTGACGCAGTCGCAGGATGTATACAGGATGCCCATTCGCAGTTCGCGACTGCGACAGCCCCTGGGCTGCAAATCGAAAATAAAGCATACATTGTATATATAAATAATATATATAATCGTTGGCGATTTCTTACCGCAAAAGGTCCGCAACATGGGTCACACATCTTAAATTTATTTCTACATGACAAAAAAAGAGAATAAAAAATATTTACAAAATGTTTAAGGAGAAAGAGCAAAAATTTCTTTGAAATTTTGTTTACACTTACTTTATTTGTTAAATTTTTTAAGGAAATTTAAAATTTTGACTAAAAATTTTGAAGCTCGAAGTGAACTGGCCGAAATAAAGGAAACTAATGAATATTTTTTACAAGCTTCAGCCTCATTCCGAAAAAAAGAAACATCATTTTGAGTTTATATTCATGGCCTACTTGTTTTTATTTGCTTTTGCCTAGAAGTCATTTAAGACTGTGGGAAGGAAGATGCGGTTTGGAATCCCAATCCCTGGACTCTTGCTGGGTAGCATAGCAAATATTAAGTCCGAAACATTTCTAGGTGGGTTTTTCATTCAACGAAATAACGTTCACATTTTCAAATAATCTAATTTCATTGTTAACAAAGATGGGTAATATATTAAAAACATATATTACGAGTATAACATGCTTGTATTAACATATATCATATTTTCTTATTTAGAAAAATCCTTATTTTGGTTTAGTTATATAAAAAGAAAAAATATTGTATAAGGTTTTTAGCATTTCTTTTATTTTATTTATTCATTTCATTTAAAAATCGTTTTTTGCTGCCCACAGTTCCCAACCCAATAAACCATTCATATTATTTTTTCAATTGATTTTTATTTAAAATTTTGCCAAATGTACAAAAATAGTCGTAAGAAATTTAGAGAGAGAACTTATAATTTAGAATTTGTCAATTGAGAAAGGTCGCTGAAGAGCATAAAGATTGTGATTCCCTTTCAATCTCAATGTCCTTCGGCACATAGTTTACGTCTTTATGTTGGCCTGAGAGTTCTTGATGATGCCACGATGTTTTCTTCCTAGGTTCAACTGGCTTCCAAATTTTATCCAACCTTAAGTTTTACAGATATATCAGCTACAGTGGACCTCGGACATGGGGGTTAATATTGAAACCGCTTCTTGATCCGTTAAAAGCCACCTGAAAAATGCCAAGAAATAAGTACATTAATATTAATCCAACACCAACTACTCACAGCTATACCGTTCGCATATAAATAATATTTTCCTTTAAAATGTTTTTGTTGTGCAAAATGCTAGCAACAGCATTTTGGTGGTGTATTGTAGCAATGAGCTTTGCATGGTGCACACCAGACACAGGGAAAATTATCTTTTCTTATCAAGTAGCGCGTGGGACAAAAACAGCAGCCTTAAATAGAACTTTTTAATTATAAGCTGCTTTTAACAATTATTCTCTTTGACCAATGCTGTGGCGCGCTTAGTACCAAACCATGCGGACGATTATCGGACAAACGGATTTATTAACGGACTAACGAGTTAGAAATTTTCGAAGAATCGGACTTACATGGATAGGTTGGTGGTGTGTTCCAACAGTTCCAAACGCGAGGATCGGGTATGCCACCTTCGGGCAGTGGCGGACAGCAGCAACCGGGCGCTGGTGAGCATGGTATGGGCGATGGGGCACCGCATGGCGGACTATGTGGGCCACAGCATGGCCAATGGTTAGCTGGACCGCAACAACCTCCGCAGGGACCGCATGGACCACATCCACCTCCGCACATTTTTGATAAATTTATTTGGCTACTTTTACTTTAAAGGAAAATAAATGTTGTGTTGGTTTTTTTTTGGTTTTTAATTGAAATTTTTTTTCAAAAAAATTTAGAAGCTAGTCGAAGCTGTAGGATTGAAAGACCGAAAACTAATGAATATATTTTGGAAAGCCAAAGCCTGGATTCCAAAAAATGGCTTGTTTCATTTCATGGCCTACTACGAAATCACATACAAAACATATGTAAGAAAGTGCTTTAAGTTATTCTCTTATGATTAAAATACTAAAAGCTGTTCCACATTTATTTTCACAGGGTCGAAATGCGTGTTCTTCATGAGCTAAGTATTAAAGTTCGCAGCTGTTATCAATTAAAATGCGCGAGAGTAAACAATTTACTAAGCTGATAAGGTGCCAATCGATTGCATATACTTATTCAGTATAGTTTGGGTATTCGTCGCAGGCAGAATCATGCTGAAAGTAGCTGTAATCGGAGCTGGTGTTAACGGTGTGGCGAGTGCACTTAAGATATTGGAGCACTATCAAAGGGAAAAGAAGAGAAGTGTTGAGGTGACAATAATATCTGATGAATTTACGCCGAATACAACTGGAGATGGTTCAGCGGGTCTTTGGGGTCCCTATCTGCTAGGTGGCACAGAAGAGTCAAAAGTTCAGTAAGTCTTCTATGAATTGCAGTTTGATATGCATTAAAAATATTTTTTACTTTTAGTAAATGGTCTAAGGATATGCATTTGTTTCTGGAAAAGCTTTGGCTAAGTGAGGATGCTGGCGAGGCGGGCGTCTGCCTTATTCCCTGCGTCCGCTTGAGCACGGATCCAAATGCAAGCGTTGGCGATTTCTGGCGTGATATTGTCTATGGAGCTGTTGATCTAACAGCCCAACAATTGGCTGCTTATAATGTTAACAGAGATATCAAGTTTACGTAAGTGTAAAGTATTACTTTCATCAAGCAATCTTTACCAACATTCTTATCACATGCACAGTTCTGGACTACTCTTTGTTACCTACACTTCCGAACCGATTAAACTGCTGCCCTATCTGATGAAACGCTTTGTGCAACAAGGTGGACGCATTGAGCAGCAGAAAGTCACAAATCTGGAAAGCTTTGTCAGAGATTCTCACTATGATGTGATTGTCAATTGCACAGGTCTTGGCTCCAGGCAGCTGCTCAACGATAATACCATGTACTCTGTCCGTGGTCAAGTGAGTCGCATTAAGGCCAATTGGGTGTACAAAGTCATCCTTGATGAGAGTGATGTTGGCAACTACATCATACCCAAGTAAGTAGTTGCCACCACTTACTTTCCACTCTTAATCTTACTTTCGTTCAACAGCATGGAGTCTGTGGTGCTTGGTGGCACTCACCAAGTGAAGGATTACAACACCAAAGTCTGTGAGAAGGATAAACGTTTTATTTTCGATGGCTGTCGCAGCTTGATGCCGGGTCTGGAGCACACTGAGCATCTGTTCGATTGGGTTGGCTTGCGGCCGGGTCGCGACGAGCTGCGTCTGGAATCGGTGAGGTGTGGCAATAAGCTGCTCATCCATAACTATGGACATGGTGGCAGTGGTGTCACCTTGGCCTGGGGCTGTGCCGACGATGTCCTAGCTTTGTTGCTAGCTGCACAACTCAACTCCAAGTTGTAGAGAATCTTTTTTTTGCAAGTATTATCAGCAGAAATCAAGTACTTGCTGTAATATAATACTAATTGCTTGAACAACAACGAACAGCTCTTATCAAATTCGCCTTATCGCGAGCAAACTAAACTGGTTCCGTTCAGGGAACTAGCCGCCCGAATGAAGATTGAATTCTTTTGTAGCCCTAATAAAAAAAGCTTTCGAACACATTCGGTTTTATAAGTTTCATTTAGAATGTTGTTTTGATACAATTATTTTTACAAAGAACCTCTCATCAGCTCCTCTTCTCGCTCCTTTTCCTCCTTGGCCCTTAGAGCTTCGTGGAATGCCTCGAAACCGGGCCAGAGCTGATAGTTGAGTATCGGGTCGAGGGGTAAGGCATAGAGCACAGCATACATTTCATCCAAGTCGCGCAGGCAATCGAATGGTCGCTTATTGCCCACCTTATAGATGGAGTAGATAGATGTCCCAAATTCCGAATAATCAGCCAGCTCACCGGCATATTGCTCCTTGGAGCTGAGAGCTATGAAACAGACGCGTGGCATATGCATATGTTCGGCAACCATGCCGAATACATCAAAAATGCACATCACTAAGGATTGATCCTCAAACATGGAGGGTGGAATACCCAAATCGTGCACCATCAAACAATCAAAGTTATCCATTTTTAAACTTTCTCTGGTTTTTTTCATAAGTCCTCTCTTCAGATAGATGAGCTCCTGAAATACACTCTTCTCTATTGTTAAAGGCAGGAAAATCCTAAAAAAGAATATCGTCAATAGCGTAGATTAAGTGGAGTTACACAGCTCTGGGATTCCTTACCAGGAATGCCACTCCTCGGTCATCCATTCGAGTAGAGCAACAGCTACGATCTCAGTCTCCTCCTCGTTCAACATCATAATGGAACATTCGTTGCGTAAGATTAACTTACAATATTTCGAATATATGCCCTTCATTTCCTCCAAATCATGCAGACCCAGTCCCTCATATACGATATTCTGCAGAAATGAGTTTTGCCACAAAAATTCAATAGCCATATCATAGTTCCTATTGAAAAACAAGAAGAAGAACGTTGCTTAGATAGTTTCAGGTATTTTGTATGTGGCTATTACTTGCTTAAAGTGGATGTCTGTTATAGGCATTCCATTCCAATCATCCCATTTGATGTCATATTGCAATTGTCGTATATCACCCATGATCCTTCTTCTTTTTCTTTCACTTGAAATTTGGCAAAAAAATAATAATAAAATAAATTTATGTAAATAAAAAATTTAATAGTTCTGACTGAAAGCTCCGACGAAAATAAATAAGAATAAAACATGTTTGGCAATCATTATTATTATTAAGTGAAAGTTTTATATATTTGAGAAAGACAAATAACACTTTTTCCTATTTGCGTTCAAAGGATACACATACCACACATTATAGCCTCGCTATATAGATATAGTTGGCATATTATGTGCTTTTATGAGCTGGAAATGTTTCTCATTTCTATAATTGTGTGGGCTCGCCGCAATAACATTAAATGTGAATGTGCATTAAAAAATGCAAATTATACAGATGTGAGATCCTTTTGCTGGAATGGCATAATTAAGCTTGGATATATTATATACAAGCGATAACAATCAAATGAAATAGGTGTAAATTTAATTTGTCTAATGTCTCAATTTGAATAAATATACAACAACAAATACTTCTAAAATGGCATGTTAATAATAATGGAAAAATCGCACCCATAACATCCATGACGTCCAAATCCACCCTAAACAACGTAGACTCAACTCGAAATACGCATTAAAATTCGTAAAAATAGAAACACGTCTTTTACACCTTACCGAGTAGAGAGTAGAGCCATATCTCCCCAAGTAACTGTTCTTGGACGGATTTTAAAATTCAAAGCACTACGGGTGTCATTTACGTGGGCAACAACAACAATCAATTGCCAACTGGCAACTGGCAGTTGGGATAACTGAATTTGGGCAATGTCAAAAGCAAAAGCCATTCGACGCATTTTTAAATGTTTCGAACATCTTTTGTTCTGGGCTGACTTTCACACAACATCAATATCAGCGCGTCAATTGGATATTTAAATACAAGCGACACTTTTAAGTGTCAGTTGGGCAAAAAGCTGGCCCCCATTTCGAACTTTTGTGGGGTGGTGGGAGGACAGTGTGTGTCTATTCTGAACACGTAACGGTCTTGTCTCGTGCCTGCTGATAAATTCAATATTGTAAAGAAATAATTCAATTTTGACATTCGACTTGGTCATGCGAGTTTCCTATTCTAAGGAATGAACTCTAGACTGAACACTTCTGACATTAGCTTTAATCCTGTTCCTGTTGAAACTTGACCTTAAAACCTAAAAATAATTAATATCAACAATTTTTTAAGGTTTTGTTTTGTTGAAACGTTTTTTGTATCATTTTTTTTTGTATTAATCACAAAGTAAAACTCTTTAACATCAAATTTCATCTAGAAATATTGCTTAAAAGTGTTGCGGCTTATTGCGAATTATTTTGTGTAACGGATTAGAACGTTATGCGTCAGAGTTTATGACATGGCATAAAAAACGTCTCATTTGGGACTCATTTAATCCGACAAATTGTTTACACGCGCAACAAACTCTTCATCTTTCGTTGCCAGCCGTTACCCAGCCCCAAATCCAATTCGAACCCAAAACCCACTCATATGGTGACTGTGGAAACAATCGCGAATTTGAATTCATTCGAAAATCGTTTAACGGTCGTTGGCTGTTTTTTCAGTGACACCTGCGCATTCCCAAATGCCGTGCCGAGAAAGCTGCTGCCAGCCAAAAGATGGAGGACCATTGCCACCAAACCGAACCCCACTCAGCTTGCCACAACCCATTCATGACTTGCAGCCGCGTTGCTCGCGTTGTTTTTTTGTTAAAAAAAAAAAAAAAAATCGAAAATGCGCAAATACGCAAAACGCAAAATGAAATGCAATACGAAAACGTTTCTTGATTGTAATGGCTGTGCCGTATGCTGGTATGAAGCCTGTCTGTTTGGATCTGTATTTGGGATTGGAAATGGATGCACTTGCCGTTAGCCGCAAGGTGTATGCAGCTGTCTGTGTCTGTGTTTGTGTGAGCTCGCTTGTCGCATGGCAAACAAATAAACAAAAGGGGTTTCAACAAAAGCAAACGGCCCAAAGTAATTCAAAACAAGCGCGTTATTGAAATGTTTGCGCGAAATGCCAAAGGATCTCGGATTAACCATCCATCGCATTCATTCGCCATTTGCTGGCCTTGTTATTGTTTGCAGCGCAAGGAACTTCATTGTTTGTTGATTTACTCTTAAATGCCGAACAATTCGCGAGCTAAAGGGTGTAACGACTACCTTTTAAGATACAACAGTGCGTGTTACAAATTGTGGTGGAACTTTAATGCAGGGGTAAATTACCCCAAATAGGGTAAAAATTAAACTTTTGTGAGTAAAAAGTATTTATTAAACACCGATACCAACACCGAGTACCCCGACTGCTGCTTTGGCAAGTAAATCAAAAAGTGTAGCATACTTTCATGCTGCTTTATTAATTCAACCTTAAGGAACAACCAATTATAAAGTAAAAATAATAAAAAAAGAAATACAACTGCCACAAAAGATGTTGAAAAAACGCTTTTGTGCCGAGTTTGGTTAGCCTTTTTATGGGTCCCATTGCACTGCTCCAAATAATACCCATTTCATATGATAATTGTGCTTATAAAAAGAAATTAAACTTCCATTTTGTGCGCCGACTCGCGTCGGAGTCTGTGTCGTGTGGCTGTCTAGTGGCTTTTGCGTTTTTGTTAACCAACCAAGGAGGCTGCCAGGAAAATGCCAGACAACTTTTCGAGCTCACTTGTTTCTAGCAATGAGGTCGAATGGTCGGGGTTTTGAAGGAGATAAACGTTAAACAACTTCCGCTTGAGTTAAATAAAGTTAGCTTGTTGCGACTTATGCAAAAGTTTTCAATTGCCTTTTATTATTGTTGTTTTCTTTTATTTTTATTGCTGCTCCTCGCTCTTCTGTTGTTCAGCAAACTCAACCAACTCGACAACTCAAGTGAAATGCAAATTTATTCAAAATGTTAAATGGCAAAAAGTTGCGCTACCGCTGTCAGAAAACTTGTCTGGAAATAAGGTCTATGGCTATATATAATTAAATACCATTTTTCGCATTTATATTTGCATCCCGTTGAATAATTGCCATCGCTTTCGCCAGCTAATTTGTTTTATATTCAAGTTTAATTTGTTCAGATGTTTTAAGGTTAAAGATAACTTAAAGATCAAAGAAAGGGTAAACATGTTGCTTAATTCATATTATGTTCACAAACTTAGGTTGATTTAATCAAAAAGTTGGTAAAAGGGTTCAACAAGTACACGAAAGGTAACATTAAACATATTTTATACCTTTCGATTCATTAAGCTAACATTTTTACTATCGTGTAAGTATTTAAACCTTTTTGTCTGTAACTTTTCGACTGCATGTAGAATCGATAATTATGGATAGATGTCTACAAGGATAAAGGAAATAGTTCCGCTCATTAGCAACACGCAATACTCGAATAAAAACCGAAATGGCAAATCAAAACGAACCAGGTGCTGGGCTGACAAAGCTAGCAGAAAATCAGTTACAACTATGGACAGTTATCTCAGCGGGTCATCTCTTCACGAAAGGACAATTATGAGTGGACATGCTAATTTGTGCGTGGCCCAACTCAAGGGCCAAAGGGACAGACAGGCACGCGCCAAAGCAGAATACCTCAATATTTGAGTTAAGCAAACGTGATTTGGCGCATTTGCCACAGGAATGACATGCTAAGGACCGCGCCCAACAAGCTTCAAGACAACGACGCCGCTCCTTGTCAACGTATCCTTTCACTACACACACACACAAGCACACGTATACGCACTCGATTGTGTTGCCTAAAAGTATGCGAAAATGTTTTGTTCACGCTGCACAAACAGGCGCTTAAACATGGGGGGTGGGAGACGAACGAAGCGTAACCGCTGAGCACGCAAAGGGTTAATTAATTAAATGCGCTTTAGCTGCTTTGATATATGTATAAACATATCTATATAAACTCAACGAACAGTCCGAACAAAAGGTACACAGCTTATACAAGCTGCTGCACACGAAGCCAGACTCCGCCCAGGTTAAGGCCACACCCCAATGTGCAGTGACTCACACCAATACCAAAACGAAACGTCTTTGCAGAAGGTTCGTCTTTGATGTAAACTTCGTAAAGTCTCAAGAAAGTGCCCCGAGCTGTCGTTTTGTAATTTGCCAGCCACAATTTGCGACTTTATGCCTGGCAAAAAGTTGAAAAGCGTTTAGTTTAACGCTTCAATTGGCTTTCAACTTGGTTAGTCGTTTTTGTAGCCATTTATGAAGGAATAGACAAGAAGAACTTGAATAGTAAAGTTTGTGTGTTTTGTTGTGTTCACTTTAGATGTCAATTCAAAGCACTTGGCTTTTAATTAGAAGCTCATTTTCAATTAATCAAAACGCCAAAAGAAGCGCCAATAACATCCGTTACAACAGTTAACGGCATCGCGTGTGCGTACTAAAACTCTCTACTGACTGCCACATGCCACACGCTGTTGCGGCAATGTCAACGCCAATTGATTGCCACAGGACATTAATAATGCAGCCGTTGGATCGTTGAGCGGTTGATTTCAATTGAAGTCGAATCGAGTCGAGTCGAGTCGAGTCGAGTGGCGCATCTCATTTTGCTCACTAAATTATTCGAGACTCAGTTGCCAAAAAAAATTGTTTGGGGACAGGCACATCAACAGCCTATCCAGTTGCCATTAACTGCCACAGGTAGCCTGCCACACAGCCTGCTGGCACGGCACACCTATAAACATTAACTTGTCAATAAAGGTAATTCATTATGTCGCTCTTGAATGCCTCCGGGGAACGCCTTCGTGGCTAAAACAAATTGTCTGCCCGTTAAGCTACCAAAAAGCCGCAGTACCTGTATCTTTATCCCAGCTAACAGCTTTTTTGTATCTTTATCTCGTTTTGTTTTTACGCTGCCTCACATTTGACATTCACACTCAAGTTGCTGCCAGTTGCTGCTGCCATCGATGAACAATAAAATATTCCTCTGATGGGCAATAAAAAGCTTATTGCTTATCGTTACCTTTGCTGATGACAAAAAACGCGAAGCCTTTTGGCGACGATTTAGTATAATTGAAGGGATATTTCCATGGGATAAAAATAGGTGAATTTGTGAATGGAAGAACTCTTTTCAGCAATCAACTCTTTCGATTATTGACGATAAAGCTGGCTGATTAAAGATTTAAGATAATGTTTAAGGGATTTGTGAACAAAAAACTTAATGTTAAGTAGTTGAACACATTGGATAGAAAGGGCGAGAAATGGTTTCTTCTAAAATCAACTTATGATTCATGTTTTTGCACTTATCTGAAACTATTTTAAAATGTTGCTTCCGTTTGGTGAATGAGTTGCAATCCTTTTAGAAATACGATACCCCTGATATAAATTGCAAATAGATACACGGACAAATATTCATTTATCGAGTATCTTGTATCTGCACTTTTCATATACAATGTCTGTTTACCTGCGGTGGCCAATGTGACCAGGTGACCAGGGACAAACACAAACATGGACGGCTGCGATGTTGTTGTTGTTGTCGTTGTGGTTGTGGTTGCTGTTGCTCTCAACTTGCTTCTCGCGTGACACGTCAGATCAATTTTTCGAAATATATTTTCTATGAAATTTATTTGCCTGTCATTAGAGTTTGGCCAAAACGTGCTTTGGTCGCATTTGCAAGTGCTCCGCTGGGGGCAATGGCTAAAAACAGCCAGCCAGTCAGCTAGCCAAAGTTCGATTCAATGTTGGAGCAAGAGCAACAGCGGTGACAATCTATACGTGAGCGAGACTTAGTTGTTGTATCTGACGGATACGTGTTGCAAAGCGCACAGCACGTGTGTTTTATGAAAATTGCGTTTCAATTGACAACGAAAAAAAGAAAAAGGAGTGAAACGTACGCATAAAATATGGCAATTTATAGCGAAACTCTTTCGTGCTTTATGTGCGCTTCAATATCGCAATATCTACCCGCGATGATGAAATTGTTTTCATTTCGACAATTTTCGTTAACCCAACGACACACAGCGACGCGTGTGTCGACGGGTGGTCCTCGTTCGTCGTTTCTCGTTCCTCAAGTTGTGGCTTTGGCAGTCAGGATATTTATTATTTTATTAGCGGCGTGTGTTTACTCATACCACTTTCCAGCTTTCCTGCACAGTTTTTCCTGGGTGTGGCGCAATTTTTATGACCACTCTCGCCTAACCCTTTCCTACCTACGGCCTGTCTATTTTGGCCAAAAAACACTGCGGCCAGGCTGTTATGATAATTAAGTAATGGCTCCGTGTCCACAACTGCCACATGTCCAACTTGCTGCCTTGCTTGGCTCGTCCTTAAGTGCTGCCCACTCGAGCGTCACTCTCTCTCTCTTTATGCAAACGGGATTCACTTGGATTGAGGCCTTGCCTATGGCTGTCCTTTCTGTCTGTTTGTTTGTTTGTTTGCTTCTCGTGTTGGTTTTCAAATTGAGTTAGCACTGTTGCTGTTGCTGTTGTTGCTGCTATTGTTGTTGGCATGAATAATTACTCGAAAAATCGTAACTCTGTTGCACATACATAATGCATGTCTTGAATCAACACTCTCTTTCTCATATTCAATGTTAGTTGAATAGTTAAAGCAAACAAATAAAGGTCGTACGATACTACTGAAGCTTGTTTAAAGACGGTCAACATTAGAGTTTAGACTTTTAGCCATTCATTGTAAATAATATCACAACTAGTATTGTTGCATTTTATCTTCAATAGTATATTACCAATTCCAGTCATATAAAAAATATCGTACGTTTAGGCTGGGTGCATTAAATGGGTTTGGCTTGCCAAACGATTTGTTAAAAGATTTCATTTATGGTTTTATGCTCACATGCCACTTAACAACTACCAACAACTGCCGATAAAACACACACGCTCTAATAGTCCATGATAAAAATTTCCCAAAATCATTGACAAATGCGCGTCAGGTGGTATTTTTTGACATGGACTCTGGACGGGATTAGATAACTGCATAGCGTAACAGTTAACGTCAGCGGGTTGTACGGCTTTTTATCATCATATCTGAAAGTTTAGATTGGTTAACCGTATTTGTGTGTACTTTTTGTGTTTGCGTTTTGGGGGGCAAAAGATCAGTTAGCGGCATGAAACACCACAAAAGAACTTAGTGCTTCCTAATTGCGCATTAAATTAGCTTCAAGAAGAAGAAGAAGAAAAAAACAAAACACAAAGAAATAATGAATGAAGCGAAATACGCTCAGAACGAAAACATGAAATGTACCGCCAATCAAAAAGGCGCACATAAAAATAACCCACTAAATTGCCGAAAAAGAAAAAAAAACGAATTGAGAAAATGAATAAATAAATGAGCTGCTCAACTGGTTGACTGACTTTACGAGTCATTTAAAATTGTTGTTGTTGCTGTTGCGTTCGGGCACCGCCTCTTGTGTCAAAACTGCGACTGCTGATTTCAAATCATCATCCGCTTCAGACGAAAGCAAAACAATTGAAAATCCTCTCAATGAAAATTATGATTAACTGTTCACCAAAATAAATACGCTAAATATCGACAAAAATTATTAAACCAGCTCCTCTTTCAATGGGGTTGCTTAAAAAGTTGTAAGACTGTGTAATGTCTTATAAATGTTACTTTAAAATAACTTTATTTCGTTAAGAAAGTTGAAAGTGTGAGAAAAGTTGTAGTGAAAACGTTTTTTGGTTAAGAAAAACCTTTAAAGTTTAAATATTTTTAATTTTAGAACGCTTTTTCTTTCTTTCAAGCTTAAAAATCCATTTTTTGCCAGGATAAAATGTTCCTAACTTTCAAACTTTGCTCGCTTTATGGAACTTGGATTTTTTGGATTAAGAAATCCTTCTGAAGTTAAAATCTTTGTATTTTTAGAACGCTTTTTCTTTCTTTTAAGCTAAGCAACTATTTTCTGCCAGGATAAAATATAGCCAACTTTCAAACTTACCACGCTTTGGTTTCAATACCGATCTGATCAACCATATATATTGACGTTCAATAGCACCCACACCAAGCTATGGCCGATTCTGTTTTCGTTTCGGCGGGATCCTCAGCTTCAAAGTGCGCAATGTTATTGAGAATACATTCGGGGCTGGCTGACGATCAATTTAAATTAAGCTGAAGATTTTGTTTTAATTAAAAATCTTCAAATACGCTTAATGACAATTAATTGGTCAACAACATACGCTTTCAAAGGGCGAGGGAGTGATCAAAGTCGTCTCCTCTATATATATATATTCTTTTCACAGTTTACACTTTACAAGCTGGAAGCTCTGAGAGATTGCAGCGTCATTTCAACTGAATGATCGTTGCTGCCATATGGCAACAAGTCACGCAACCACCATAAAGTGCAACAAACACTAACAACTGTTGCAACTGACTCGGTTCGATGAGGTTTTTCTCGGCCTATGAGGTTATTGTGGGCATGTCGGGTGTATCTTCTTAGGAACGCTTCTTTCAATTGAAACAAATCAAACTAAAAAGTGACGACACACCCACGCAACGCCTTCGATTCTATTACGTCGAATCAATGATACAACATATAAGAATCTATGTGAAAATCATTCGTTCCAACATACGTATACGTACATAGAATCTATGTGAAAATCTTTCGTTCTATCAATGTGTTGATTTGAAGATTGTTTTCGAATGTTTCACTGCCTTAATTTTGTCAGTATCAAACCGATTTTTAAAGCAAGATCTTTGTAATCATAAATACTATATTGAATGTTGGTTATAGAGGTTTTTTGTATTTCTCATCTCCTATTTCAAGACATGACGTTTGAAGTTTAATAAGAAAATAATTGACCTATTATAACACAAAGTTGCTTAGCTTAAATACCAGATGATGCATATGTGTTTGTGTACATAATTCCCTAAGGTATTTAAGAGTAGGGTTAACATTACTAACCTCGTTACTTAACCGCAACAGCTTATTATTAACTTTACGACTTGCAAGCATACAACTGAAATGACAGTCCATTGGGCGTGAATGCTAATGATGGTCAGCAAAATGACGTTAATAACTAGTTAGGGTTAGTTAAGGGGGAATGGCCAAAAGGGTAAGACCAAACTAAACTAATCTCTGAACTTAACAATGAAGGATAACAGTAGAAAATGGAATTGTTGGCCAGCTGACGATGTCCCAAAAGGCAACACACAACATACAACAGTGATGGACTGCTGATGACATAATATGCAAATAATCTACAGCTAACACTAACACACGGGTATCTCTCGCACACACACACACACACACACGCCGAGAGAGGTGTATAGTTTTTAGCTTGATTTCTTTGGGGAATTTTCACTCTGCATGCCAGCTGACAAAATGAACGACTTTCACACATTTTGTAGTTGTTGTATGTGTTGCAGCTCGTTTGTCTTTTGGTAGTTGGACTAGTGGGTAATTTAGTTAATTACTTTAACATGTAAGTGGTAAAGGTGCGGAGCTGCGTGGGCGTCCTTCTTCTTGGCCTTTAATCGCCACCTTTTGACAGCTGAATATGTCAGCGGGTGCCAGTTATATATATATATTTTCTTTTTTTTTGCATAAAACAACGCGTTGGCTGTAATTAAAATAATTACCCCTTCCGTTTAACCCAGTTTCGCGTGGCAAAACATCCCCATCCACCACTCCCCCCGCTGCTCAATTTGTTGCATTTGGTTGCCCATTAGCCCGCATTGTCTTCGTTCACAGTCACAGTTTTGCACGCCGCGGTTGCTTGCCTCATTGCCTACCCCTCTCTCTCTGTCCGACGCTGCATTGTTATTATTTTGTCAAATGTGAAGTGAGGCGTAAGCAAAGCGATTACAACAACAGAAGGGGTGCACAGCCGCCCAACCAGGCTCGTCCTGGCAACTGTTCAACTAGGCTCAATTCTGTTTGCATACATACATATACGTGTATGTAACTTAAATGCTTTTGCTTGCGGCGCTGATTGTTCGTTTTGTGCCTGAAATCGAGACTTACCCTTTGATCCCGCCCCAACTTCTTGTTTTGCTTGGTGCCTGATCGAACATTATCCCATAATTATAGGGCTTCCGTATGTTATGGGTATTTGGGTTTTTGGCTTTTTGGGCGCACGTGCGCCTTCTGTTCCATCCACTCTCTCTCTCTCTCTTTCTCTTTCATTGTTGATACAATATTTATGCAACAATTTAACCGCAAAATTTATTCATGATTTTCCAAAATTGTTTTAAAGATTTTCAGCTGCGGAAAACCCTTTTCTATTCATAGCCAACAGCGTCATATGTCGTTTTGTTGTGGGCAATTTAAAGATTAACCGATTTATATTTACAGTGAACGGTTTAAATGCCAAGCAGTATGCCGAGTTTATTTTTGAGTATATGAAAAGTTGGAATGGAAGCAAAGATATAAAGATTTTCCACTTTCTGTTCATACTTTAATAGCTTACAGATTGTAAAAAGTTAAGCCAAGAAACTGATGAAATATATAAAAATGCATAATGCCGTTTTAAATATTGTCTCAGACATATCGCATACTATAAAAAGTGCTCCAAATGACTCCACAAGTTGTAAATTGTGTACTCAATTGGCATCGCGATATAACTATTTGCTCGGAAATATATGTACGCAGCAGCAGAGAACAGAAAGAAAACAGAATGAAAACAGTTAAAAACAATTAAAAATTTGAAATCATGCAAAAGTTCGAAAATGTCAAACTCCGAAGCGTGAGAAATATTTTTGCAGTGAATCAAAACCCGACAAGGAGAAGATATTTTTTACAATTAAAATTGCGGTTAAAACTTGGAATTGTGAGAAGCAACAAAACGACAATACACTTAAGAAAATAATGTTAAGTAAATCACAAAGATGAACATAATAACGCTGGTTATTATAAGAGGAAACTTTTCAATCCTTAACTATCCTTTTAGAACAGCGTTAGTTATAATCATAACCGTAAAATATTTTTGTGTAGGTTGATATTAATATGTCATTCTAACTAAAAGTTTATTTTTCCCTTTATTTTTATTTTTTGCTACATTTGTTATATTGTCTGTATATGTGTGTGTACGTGTGTGTGTAAATGTGTGTATGTGTGTGTATGGGCTGTGTACGGGTTGAAACAATGAAAATATGCACAAAAAATAATAATTTTACTTAAAACAATGAAAATCGCCCTCCTCCGCGATTCTCAAAAGTTCAAGTAAGTCATGAAGGAATTTGATCTTATTAGTTAAGTGTGCAATGAGTTTGTGGGTGTTTTGTGACTAATTTCGAGCTTTCTCATAGTTCTCTTTTCGTATCTCCCTCTCCCTCACTCTCTCTCACTCTCTCCCACTCACTCTCTCTCACTCTCTCTCACTCTCTCTCACTCTCTCTCACTCTCTCTCTCTCTCTCTCTCTCTCTCTCTCTCTCTCTCTCACTCTCACTCTCACTCTCACTCACTCACTCTCTCTCTCTCACTCTCACTCACTCACTCTCTCGCTCTTTCTCTCGCTCTCTCTCTCGCTCTCTCTCTCTCTCTCTCTCTCTCTCGCTCTCTCGCTCTTTCTCTCGCTCTCTCGCTCTCTCTCTCGCTCGCTCTCTCTCTCTCTCGCTCTCTCTCTCTCTCGCTCTCTCTCTCTCTCTCGCTCTCTTTCTCTCTCTCTCTCTCTCTCGCTCTCTTTTTTTTTTTTAATTAAAAATATATACTCTTTCCTCACAAAATTTTAATTTTTATCCCCAAACATTTAATTTTTACCCTCTTTGGGGTAATTTACCCCGGTTCCCTGACCGCTTTTTAAGAAGCATTAATCAGAGCTTTTAGCTTTTAATACTTTCTGTCTATCGTTTGACAATCAAATAATTCGACATACAAATAGAAGTTTACAATGTGATTTGTCAGTGTAGGCCACAAATCGTTTCAGACATGCGATTTTTTTGTCACTCTATCAATTGCAAAAGAGTCTCGAAGCAGCTCTCAGCTCGACGTCGGTCCGGAACGCAATGTATCCGTTGTACGACGTTGCGCCCACAGCGTTTGTGGATATGCGATATGGCCATGTCACCCTTTTCATTAGGCTCCATTAAGAGCAGTGTTGGGGGATTAATTGAATTTAATTGATTTGCCAAAGCAGACTAAATTGGCCACACTGTCTAGATTCCGACGCAACGCAAAGCAACAGATGCAGATACAGATAGAGATAGAGATACCATGTATCCATGAGATACATTAGAGCATCACAACAAACTTGACTTCACTCGATTCTGTCTACCGATTACTGTTGACTGGTTGTTTGGTTGGCTGTTTGGCTGGTTGGATAAATTAATGAGTACATGGAATGGATTCAACCACAAAAACAACAACATCTCGAAATCATTTGATCATCTCTAACATTGCTTGCAAATAGTACGAAACACGAGTACACATGAACCTATATACAATATATGACATCATCATGCGGGTCTTTCTCTCTCCCTCACTCTTTTAATTGCATGATGAGCCACAGCTTGAGATCTTTTACTTGGACTCCATGATGCATGGGTGGTGTAAAGTATGTTTGTAATACCCATTGATTGGCCTCCCGACGGTTCTGCATTGCTGTGGGCGTGGGATCTAGAGCTCGCGACTTTTCTAACTAACCGCACATCTGACACTTTTGACAATGCAACTGCTTAATTACATAGATTACAATCATCACTGTTGCACTTGTCGCTGTTGTTGTACAATTATGCACATTGTTTAACTGGTTCTAAAAATAGCTGCAAATAAACAAATGGCAGCTGCTTTCAACTAATTAGTGTCAACTATGAACTGTTTAGCTATCTCTATCAGATGAATCGAAAATGGAAAATTAAAGAATATGGAAAAATAGATTCTTTAAAGGCAGATAAAGATTTTTGTTACTTAACGAAAGATTTATAAAGAAATTTTCATAATGAGAAGGAAAACTATAGTTTTTGTCAATAAATAAGTTTTATAATGAAAAACTACTTTTCTTTTAAGAAATTTTACTTATCAATTTTAATCAGTTTTCTTAATACATTCAATTACAGCATAACGATTAATTCGCTAACAAATTTATATTGTTATAACCTTGATGTTTAATATATTCAAACTGCCATTGTAATGATTATAAAAAGTAGTACTCCCAATAATGCACATATGTTCGATATATGTACATATTTATGCCATATTTATTGATTGTTTTTCAATTTATTTGCTGTGGGGACATTGAATGTACACAAAACAAAGAGAGTTCAGTTCAATGTTGACATTTAAATCAGTATTCAATTATTTAAAACGAGACAAACAGAACCAAAAATGTATACCAAAAGTTGCCCTTGTCCATTAACTAAATAACAAACACACACACAAACACATATAAGTATAGGTATTTGCACATTTATATGTATGTGTATGTAGTGTACAAATATTTTTGTTCGATTTGTGTTTGTTTTACCTTGATTTAAACAATGAGCTGGCTCCGCCCCGAACATGGCATCGAAATTTGTTTTATATATATATGTATAGGTTTTTTTTTTGGATATGGCTGCTCTACTTTGGCACACACACACAAAAGAGGGTAAGCGGGGCCAGAGGAGAGGGTCGGTGGGTCGACGGGTCGGTAGCTACCAATACGAGGTGAGCTCCTCCCACTTTTGACGTTGGGGCGACCCAATCACAGCGTTTGGGGCACTGCGCATGGTAGGGATTGCGATTGCGCCTCTGTTTTCACAGATAACAAATCTTAATCGGACCCCACAATGGTTGCTTGTTATCTCCACTATATATATGTGTGTGTGTGTGTGTCAATCGATTCAATCGAATTCGTTTGTTCGGTAATTAGCTTTTGGACAACAATACTTTTTTGGTTGGTTTTGTTCGTATTTTGTCTGAAATCTCTCAATGTTGCGACGGCGACACTAAAACACCCAATTTTCCAATTTGTGCGGTTAGAAAAATAAATGTTAAGCTTATAAATACATTTGAAACTAACTGTTGCGATTGAAATCAAATTCATGTCGCTAAATTTGTCATATTGATTGTACAAAAAGAACAATTTTTTAGTTGGAGTTAAACTTTAATTTTATTCAAAATTTCTAAAGGGTTTTTGTCGATGTTCCTTGTTTGCAAAATAGCATCTGTAATATATATATTAAATGGGAAGTTGTGTACTTAAATTCAGCACAAACGAAATGTTATTTAAAATTAAATCACAAGAAGATGTTTAAGATAATTAAGATTGTTTTCAACTTAAATCAATTTCAATTCATGACTCGACTAACTATTTTCAAAGGATTTTCTTTTTTTTAAAGTAGCACTTAATTTCTTGAGAACTTTACTTCATAATCCGAACCTGAAGTGATTTTTGGATGTTTACTTCAATAGAGCTCTAAAACTTTGAAGATTTCTAAGCTGTTGTGTTATTTTTAAGGTTTTCCTAACCTTAAAACAAAGATAGAAAACCCTACCAAAGTCTGATTTTTAAAGGGTATAAATATAAAATGATTCCATTTCCACTCACCATACCTATAGGTATGATGGTTCACCGATTAATCTGCTAAACAAATAGAATACGAGTTTCCGTATATCAACCCTTTAATCTTCTGTTAAAGGTTTTGGTAGCAAACAAAACGCGATCATAAAAATATAAATGACAGTGGTGTTTTCCACAGACGTTTACAAAGAGGTAAAGGGAGTAGTGTCTGAAGCTCGTAGACTTTGTGTCGCCATCGCCAGCCAGCCAGATAAACACTCAGATATATATAGACAGTTATTCCAACTTGTTTACAGACTTCGAGTTACATGTTGTAAATTATACAAATAACAATCAACAAAGCTGGTAGGGCATTTGGCTTTTCTGCTTGGAACAGAGAGACAAGCGATATAATGGATTATATAATGTATATGGATTAATAGAGCTATATAATATTTCCTGGATCTTTTGGCAAAAGTAAGTGAAAATTTCTTTAATCTTGGACTAAAGAACTCCTTAATTTTAATGGAAAAATACCTTTCCCGTTGCATTGTTAGCTTCCAGTATCGGTTAGGGAAACTGAAAAAAGTCAATAATTACAATATAAATTGCTGTTTGTGTAAATCGGGCCATAAATATTTACGTGCCACGGTTAAGAGACTTGGGGAGTTGGGACTTACCGGGACGGCCGGCCGTATGGGCAGTTTGTGGTGGCTATAAAACCGGAGTTTTATTTCAATCTGCCGCCCCTGGGCGTTATATATGGTCGTATCAGCCAAACCGTTCGAATCGAATCGATCTGTGACCCACCATTCCGATTCGATTAGATAACAAGAACACAACATCACGCAACACAATAATATTACTATATAGTATAGGGGCAACAGGAGGCTCGACCCAACAACCCAACGAACCACCGAATTGCAGCTGAAGGTGGAAGTTTGTGAAAGTGGGAGTTCTCTATATAGTGTTAATGCATCCAGATCGTACACACACACACACACATGCGGTTACACACACATCTATCGATCTATAAAGAGGCACTAAATCAACAAGCAAATAGCAAATGCCGCGTTCAACTGGAGTCAAGAGCTATAAATAATTTATTTATAGCTTCGATGGTGGAATATTGCCACCACACAGAGGTAATATGTAGACACACCAAGTACCATACCATACACTCCCCCCCCACCCAACCAATACCTTCGCCACGCATTCAAGAGACGGACAATCAGTACGGCATTTTTGTTTTTTTTTTTGCTGATTGCCGTCGATCCGTCGATCTGCTTATGGCTTGGTGTTGGTGTTTGTGGTTGAGGTTTGCTCGGCACCGAAAATTACTTTGATAACCGATTGTGCGCGCTGATAGCTGATAGCCATGTTATTATAAAGGGCTATTAAAATTCTGATTGAAAATTCATGTCAAAAATATATTTTATAACCGATTGTAAAACATCATTTCAGGCCTTTATGGCTTACAATCCGTTGGCAAGCTGTTTTCTGTTCACCTTCTAAATACCTTTTCGAATCGATGTTTAAGTCTAAGTTTCTGCACTGAAAAGTATTAACTTCTATTGACAACATGCCGTATACGTAATGTCAAATTTGACTTAGCTTTCATTACTAAGATTGTACACTTAAAAACTGTTTAGAAAAGAAATTTTTAAGTATTTACAACAACAATCAAAACAAATTTCTCTTCAAATTCTAAAAACTCTTTTCACATTCCACAAATTTGTTCAACTGCGATCAGCATTTAATGTGGGAACAAATGGTTAGAGGGTGCCCCTAAGTAAGTCACAGATTTCTTCTCCTCCCCAGCTGAAGAAAAAAAACATTTTTCTTAAGTTTCTAAGCTCATTTGGCGCAGCAAAGCTTTTTGGAGCATCATAAATAATCAATTTTGACAAGCGTCTAATTTCGAAAAACTCATGCATTTAATTGCGACATTAAAAGCCAAACTCTTCATACAAACACTTAAAAAAAACTACCCCCACCACGAACAAATATTGAAGACCTCGAGACAAGTTTTTAAAGCATATGTTTATTTTGTCCCCAAGCCGAAAATTATGACAAATATTTACAAACACAGCAAGCTAATGCTCCCATTTCAACATGCACATAAATAAGTGTTATGAGCTCCCGTTTTCCCGTTTTTCCCGTTGCCCGCCAAAAAGTTTTCGTCACAGATTTGTCGATCCCAGCTCGGAAGACACAAAAAATACTAAATTACATTATATATATATTTGTGTCAGCTCTCGAATCGGGCGCCATCTGCAACACATGGCAACGATTCGAAGCATTACACACTAAATTTAGCATGGAACTCCGAGTCATTCTCGAAGTCAGTTCCAAGTCTTTCCAAGTGGCTTTACTTACAATGCATCTCTGTCAACTGAGCATCATCTTCAACCCCTTTTTGTGGGCTTTGCTTTCGCAGTCGCTGATGCCTCAATTAGACAGTCAGAAATCTGGCTGACATGCAAAAGACAAGCACGATTCCATTAAGTTTCTTTTGGTTCAGTTTATATGGGTCACATTTTAAATCTCATTTATTAAATTGTAAAAAGTTAATATTTAATAAAAGCGAATTGAAGTTTCTTTCCTTAAATTCATTAGGTCTTAAAAGTGTCTAAGAGTCATTATTTCAAGACTTATTTATTATTCCAAACAAAGAATATCCCAGATCTTTTCAGAAAAGTGTAGTTATAGTTATTTGATTAGCTTTCAAGTTTAATAGAGTAAAATATTGGAAGAGCTTATAACCAAAATACAAGATCTTTTGGTTTAAAAACCTTAATGTTTATTACTTTTTTCAATGAGATTTTTTAGTTAACATCGAAGCTTGATAAATCCTTCAATATATTGCATATATACTTTTATTAAATAGTCAAAATCTCTGATGTAAGTTCTAATGAAGATAGATACCTTCAGAAATCACAATATAAACCTGATTAAAATATATCAAAGAATGTTTCCTAAGTGAATATTCTTCTATATGTTCAAACAGACAACTGCTATTGGCTCCTTCATTTTTTCTGAACAATTGAAAGCACTTCTAAACGCTTTGGAGGCAACTAAAACGATTGAATTGGAATGCAGAGACAGACATAAGGGATTGTGGCAAGTGGCAAGTCAAAGTCAAAAAGTTATTGGCGGGCCACTTGAGTAAGGTGCCACAGAAAGCACTTGAAATTAGAAAATGGAACGCATTGAACGTATTGTATAAAAGGCGTAGGAAGACAAGGGCGATTACAAGACGTTGGGTGCGTGGACGTGGCAATCATGATGGCGAGCGTGGAGGACCAAACAACCAACCCGCAAAAACCAAAGGCGATCCAAACACACACACACACACACATAGACTGCCAGCATAACCCCCATTCCGTTCGCTAAGCCCCCCTACCCGTACCCGTTTCGATGCATACCCTTGGCCCGTGAGTGGCGCATTGATTTGAACGAATCAAAGCGGTATGCGCACTAAAAATACCAACAACAAGCACCAAGGCAAGCACCAAATCCAGATAAAGCGTGACCATCTGGAAACGGGGCGTAGCCAAAAATCAACAGGCTGTTCACTGAGTTAGAAGAAGACAAGCAACGCCGAACAGTTAGCAAGAGAGAGAGCGCGCATGCCTTGGCAGCAATGGTGGTGGGCCACATAGCCTTCCAGCTGGCTGTGATTCCAACTGGAATGCTCATTTCAGCTATGCATCTCGCTCGCACATGTCACTTGGGTAGCACTGGTGGTGGCTTATCAAAGCGAAATGAGAGAGAGAGAGCGAGCGCGTGTGTGTGTTTGAATGAGTCTCTTGCGTTGTTGCTCCCGCATTGTTGCTGCTTTGGTTGTCGTCAGTCGCTGTGCTTTAAGGCGCACAGACGGTTCGTTTTGGTGCTCGGTCGCTAGCTCGCTCAAAAAACACACATACACATATAACACTATATAACTGTAACCGCAAAAGAAGAAAGCTAACGAGTGCGAGCGCGAGTTCTTGTTGTTGTTGTTGCTGTTGATGGTTTTTTCGTGTATTTACTCTCTCTCTCACAGCCTCTCGCTAGCGTCGCTGTCGACGTCGACGCTCAACTTGATTTCTTCCAATCTTGGCTGGGAAATCGGAATCGCAACAAATTTTGGAATAGTCGTCGAATTTTCGTATGTGTGTATTTGTGTGTGTGCGTGTGTGTGTGTTGCGATAAGAACAAGCAAACCCCCCCTCCCACCCATCCACCCACCCTGGTGTCGTTGTTGTTCTTGTTGTGTCAAGTGCAGCATTCTGGCAACTCGCTGCTGTCGCTGCCGCTGCTGTTGCTGTTGCTGCTGTTGCCTTGTTTTTGTTGTAGTTTTCAATCAGCAGCCAGATTCAAACTCTCAGTCTCTCAGCCTCAGCTAGCGCCGGCGTCAGCTCAGCTGCGTTCCATGGCTTCCACTCAGCGCCCACGACCAGCGACTAGCCGTGATTAACTTTTACGGTTTTCAGTCCGCTCGATGACGCCGAACACAACAGTAGTTATCCAACAGCCCAGCAGCTGCTTGCATGGCGCGCGTGCCGTCTAATAAAATACCAAAAAATAAAATAAAAATAACAGCGAAAAGAAATCTGTTCCCGTTAACCGATAACCATTCTTACAGTTTGTAAGTCGCGCGTGTAAATTAGTTTTCCGTCAATCGATTCCCAAACTTCCTTCCGTATGCCGTCGCGTGTGCCAATCCAAAGCTATAACTAAAACCAAAGCCAAGAAAAATACTGCAAAGCAAATAGCAAAAAGAAAAAGAAAAAAACTTGACCCAATGAACGTTGGCAAGATGCATGCGCCTGGCCAGCACCAGCATCAGCATCATTTGCTGCATCCGGCTGCCTCAGCTGCACCGCCGACGCAACAGCATCATTTGCCCATCGATTACAGTTTGGGCAACTTTAAGCCCGCCATTGCAGCCGATTTTCCCGGCGGCCCCTTTGTCGCCAGTCCCCAGCAACAGCACTCATCCAACTCATCCAACTCCTCCACATCGCCAACGATTGTCAGCTCGAGTGCTTCGCTGCAGGTGCGTGATCTCAGCACCTTGACCGCAATGGCAGCGATACCATCGCCCACACAGCTGCTCCATCAGCGCATGCAACCAGCCCAGATCACAGTGGATGCACAACACCAACACCAGCAGCAGCAACAGCATCAACAATTGCCGCCGGCGGCAACATCACCACATGATTATGCCCCAATGTCCGCCTTCAAGGCGGTCTTACCCAAAAAGCGAAATACCGACGGTAAGCAAAAAATATTTTATTAGTTAACGGTGTTTATGTGTTATCAAAATTCAAATCCTACATATAACAAATATAACAAATGGATCTGATAAACATCCGTATATACCTCTTAGAAGAGGTATGATTTTGAGATAAGATAATCATTTTTGCAGTGAATTTTGGCATTCAATTGAATCTTGATTTGGTACAACATTTCTTTTTTCCCTATAATTCGCAACTTATATGATAAATTTACCAAAAAAATTTTAATTATATAATTTGCAATGGCTTTGAAAAGGCTTTCTCTTTAATCTTGATTTGGTATAACCTTTTCCCCATCTTTCTCCTACATTTCGCATCTTATATGATCTTTACAAAAATTTATAATCTAATTTAAAATGGTTTGGAAAAGGTTTCCTATTACAAGTATTTTTTTTATTTCTACAAATGTATTAAAAGGAAATTTATTTTTAAAGCATATATATTTAATAAATAAATGCTAAGTTTTATCCCAACTGATTTCAAAACATTGGAAAAGTGCAATATTTAAGCAAGTCAATTGTTTAAAACTGAGTTCAGACATATAAAATAACTTTTGAACATTTTTCGAAGCTAATAAAAATATTTAATGGTGGAACAAGTCAAATATCTTATTTTAAAGATACTTACGATAGACTTCTCTTAAATTTGGGTTAAAAATAAAATGTTTCATAATTGACATGTCTTTATCATTATGTGTATATGTGTATTCCTCAAGTTGAATAAGCATATAATCATTTTTTAATAATTTTAAATGAAGTAGAAAAGATCTATTCAGAAACTTGCGATTTATTTTAACTTAACTATTTATTGCATCTATTTTCAATGAAGTAGAAAAGATCTATTCAGAAACTTGAGTTTTATTTTAACTTAACGATTTATTGCATCTATTTTCTAAATCAAATCTATAAAAACATCCTTATGCTTAACTTTTTTATCTATACATATACTATTAGTATTATTTAGTTCTACTTAAAGTCTCATTGCTTTAGGCTTAAAGATTCTAAAGCATTTTGATTATTGCAACAGCAAAGATTAAATTGTTGTTAACGCTTATGGCAGAGCTTTAACTAAACCATCTGTGTGGCAGGAGAAGTCACACAACGTTTTTCCCCAATGCCACATTTCATATTCCCAAGTTAATTAAAAATATTGCCACACACAAACACACAAACGTACAAATATATATATATATGTTTGTGTGTATAAAAAGTGGCGACAAGCGAGGTAAAATTTTACAAAAATTATTTGAATAATGTGTGATTTTAAAATATTGCAATTCTGACAATGCCCAACAGGCAGAAACGTTCAGCCAGCCAGCCAGCCAGCCAGCCAGTCAACCAGTTGGCCCAAAAGCCACCAACAAGGCCCCAAACGGTGTCAGTTTAATTGAAAAAAATGCAATGTGCGAAACGTATGGCAGCGGGCGGGTTGGGCGGGGGGAGGTGGAGAATTGCTGAAAAATATTCATTATTCCGTTTGTGTGCGTGTGTGTGTGTGTGTGTGTGTGGCGCTTAATGTGCAAATCTTCCGTGTGGACATGGCGGACAAATGGATATCGGGGATTGAAAAATCCATAGCGAACCACAGATACGGAAACGAGTGTGCACGGACAAACCAAAAAAAAGCTCAACAAACTCATACATACACAGATGCTTCGACCATGGCAGACAGATAGACAGCAGGCATATGGATGGATAGATGTGTGTGTGTGTGTGTGTTTGGGTATCTGACAGTCAACGTTGTCGTCGCCATCGCAGTTGAATGAATGAGTATGCGAGCCATGCCCCAAAACACACAAACACATATATATATATATACGCAGCTACAAGCGGATTTCATTTACCGGCATTACATGTATCCCACGGATATGTTTTTAGCTCCACAGCTTGAGCCCAACACAGACATGGATATGCTTGAAACACACACACACACACACATACTTGGGCAGAATTTTCAATTCCGTTTGGCGCGCCACATTTTTGTTTTTCACTCTCCGTTTTTCTCTACCATTTTGCACATTCTCTATGCGCTTTACTTTGCCTCTGTTGTTGTTATTGTTGTTGGGTATTTTTTTTTTATTTTCTTTAACGCTTTTGTGTTTTCAATTTTTGTTTTTGCTTCTGGCAAAAATGAATTTCGCTTTGTTTGTTCAAATATTTGTTGGTAAAATATTGGCAAGAGAGTTTCCTTCCTCTATCTGCTCTCTTTGCTCTCTGTTGGCTTCCTTGAGCGTGTGTGTCCCAAACGCTTTTGGTGACTGATTGGCCAGTCCTGTCGAGTTGTCGCTGTTTCGCAATCATCGCATGGATTTCTTTTGTGCCCCTTCCACACACACACACACACACATGAGTTGGACATGGGTGTGTGTGTCAAATAAGTATCACAAAAATCAAAAATCAAGCAAATGTGATTAAGCTCAACTTAATTCTATTTGTGTATAATGGTGGAACTGTTGGGGAAAAGGTAGAAGAATCTTCTCTTCTATAGAAAGTTTGTTAAGGAAGTATATATATCTTGATCATTCACCCCAAAAGTAACCTTTACATATCACCAACTATATAACGCAACTTGACATTCAATACTTTTATTCTAAGCCCAGTCTAATTCTAAGCACAAGCTTGCGCATTAAAGGTCACAAACACCCTCGCACACACACACCCTCGTAAACTCTTAACTAATTTCCGTCTCGATTTCCTATTAAGAGAAGAGACAAACAATTAAATTGATCAACAACATCTTAAAGTTTCACATACAAACCCTCGCTTTCAAGCTAGTTAATCATTCAATTAATGATTGTCGCATCGCAAAAACAAAATAGAATACTTTGACCGTATTGGGTTACTTACGTTACGTTACGTTACGTTACGTGTTACCGTAGTGCAAAAGTGAGTCACGAATTAAGTTATATTGTAATTGTCTAGAGCCGCCCGCGACAATATATACTTAAAGAGCTAGACGATATACATATGAGTTGAGCACGAGTCACATTTTGGTCAAAGATCAAATGGCCTAATCAGAAAAACTCACGCACTGATTCATATACTCTAATAATGTTCAGGGGGAAAGAAGCAACAACAGCTGCGCATACTTGCTAAATGATATCACAATGATATAGAGAGGGGGAAAATGGTATTTGTGCCCCTAAAAAAAACGTAGTGTATTGTATATATATATATTGTTGATATTACATGTTATTTATGTGCTGAGATTAACTGAATTTATATAGAGCATTGATATAAATTCAATAATAAATTCTTAAGCCATTTTCAATCACACCAAACAATTGAACAGCGATTCGAATCAATTAAAAGCAATCCAAATATCCTATCGTACATACATATATATATATATTGTATATAGTATATATAAATCGATTCAATGCACAGTACCAAGTGCTGAAGAGCTTTCTAATCAGTGATTGGATTTCCAAGTGGCCAACTATCTCGAAAATTTACGCATCTCCAATTGTTGTAAATATAATTTTGACAAAGGGCTGCAGAAACACCTTTAAATAGCTTAAAGATATTAATTTAAACTTATCTAATTTTCAATTATAGTCACGGTTTATTCAATCACGATGACGCTTGGCTTTATAATCTGAAGTGTTTTGGCAATCGCAGCAGATAAAATGCTTAGCTTAACTATTTTGACACGTGTATTGATTGTAGGGTATTCGTGGAACGACTCAGCTTGAACCACTTCTTGTTCATAAAGCACTACTATAAGAGTACACTGAACAAATTTATTGCTTATGTATTGGAAATGTGTTAAAGAAAGATTAGAAAGTCATAAAATTTATTAACTTTCTATTCTATAACCCAAAACATATTTTATATTTGATTAGAATAATTTTAAAAAATATTTTTATATAAAATTCTTTAACCTTCGCTTTCTTGTGCTTTTTCTGAAACAAAACTTATTCGCTCAGTGTATAAGGTATGAGCTGTTAAAGCTAACGTGTTGCTGGCGGCTACCTTTCTCACTCGTACATTATTGATCAATAACAAATTGTCGCAACGAAAATCAGAGCAATATTTATGAAATATTTATGGCACACGTCGTAATCATTGGCAACTCATCGAAATCGAATCGAATATGCCCTCAACGCCTGTCGTATATATCTTTCGTCAAACTTCTCCCAAGTTGTAGACGAAACACAAAAATTGGGCATTGTAAATCTATAAAGAGACCAACCAACCAATAAACAATATCATGTAAGCATGTAAGTGTATCTACAAGATACATTTTGCAGCTATAGCTATATGTCCAGGCTGTGTACTCAGTCGCTAATAACCACACGAACCGCACACATCGCGTTATGATTTACGATCCGAAGGTAAATAGGTAACGACATCTAAACATGTCAATATCCTCGTCCAGTTGTAAAGTTGAAAGAGTAAAAGTATCGTAAAACCAGCGATAAGTACACAACAACAACACGAGAAGTTCGTTGAGCCGACCGCAGAAAATAAATATAGTATATAAACTCTTCGCATAGTTGATGCCACATTAAAGAGTTCAGTTTATTATTTATGATTCGTTTATGTTTGTCCAGTTTATCGTTTTTACAATGTTTAACAAAGAAAAATCAATTTTTGGGCATGGAAAACCTTTTAAGCACTTCGAACACTTTCTCGTCACGTTCCAAGCTGGCAAAATTGGAACAGATTTTATAAATATATGTAAATAATGGTAAGATTATGAAAATAAGGTGTCAAAATAACAAATCACAATTTGTTTTGTCACCTTTTATGCATCATAAATTATCATATAATTATTATCGCAATCTTCGATTCCATAATAAAATATTTCTTCAGGTTTTTTTTTGCGTTGTTTCCAAACAGCCAATAACTGTATTTTATTTTGGCATTCAGTATGAGGTTCTGCGATTTGTTTTTAGGATATTGTTGATATCGTATTTAGGCCTCATAAACGCTACCAGTACGATATCAGCTTATGACTATATCGTAATATTAACTCACAGACAGTTTACAACCACCCCCAATTAAAATTGGAACCTAAGCAATATAACGTTATTAAGTTTCATTAATAATAACACTTTGTATGCGGTCAAATGAAAAAATGGAAAATATATATGGGAAAGTATATCGGAGTATACTCGATAAGGTTTTAATAGCACAATAAATGGAAATGGACGACAATTGCGCTATAGCAGTCAGTTGTTGTTGTTGTTGTTGTTGTTTATTATTGATTAGTTCTAGCGAAAAAATCACAAAAATATTTAAGCAAATAAAGAGAAGCTTCTACCAAGTATCATAAAAAAGAAAAAGAATACGAAAGAAACGAAACCAACACACAAATGTGAAAGATAATATTTAAATGAAATAACAAATTTTTGTTTTATTGCTTTGAATTTTGAGAAATGTGTGAATCAAGCGATTGTTATTTGTTGTTGTTTTTGGGCAGTTGATTTGAAAAGTGAAAACGTGCTGCGACAACAACTGTCAGAGCGACCACCAATTAAATGTCATTTATCAGTAAAAAAAAACTACGAGTCTAAAGTTTAGATAGCCTTCTGATTTATAGCCCCTGCGATAAGCCACAGCTGAGCCAAAGCAAAAGGGGTTGCAGTTGAGCCAAGGGGTGGGGAGAGGTCGGTGAATGTTAACATTGGCATTTAACGTTGCCTGATTGATTTGCAGTGTGTGTGTGTGTAAATATGTAATATGTAATTGCGCTAAGGCTTATATTTGCAATCGTTTCGAGACGCTTCAAAGCCCATTCACCGACACAAGCAGCAACAATTGCCGAGATAACAGCAACTGTTGCTGAGATGTTAGTTAGTTGGAAAGTCTTATGTTTGAATACGCAATCCCCATCTAATGCCGCCTAGAGTGCTCCTGAAGTGGAGCTTATCCTAAAGATACCCTCTCAATAATAAGATTTCCCTACCTTACCCCACCAGACGCTACCCTATCGATTCGTATCGAAATCTCAACGAATTCGTAAATCATGCATCATGTTTTTGTCGGCTGCCAGTGACCAAATCATAGCCCTAATCTATTGGCCACAGTTTATGGCAATCACTTTTGGCATATCGGACCAAAGCTCTATATATTTATTATATTGTGTTTTGACTTTCTCATTGTTGTTGTACGATTTGCTTTCATATTTGCCGAAAGCAGCTATTTTATAATATTGTACCAGGTCTTCTACTCTACTACTGTTCTTCCATTTGATTGATTGACCATCGATATCGATATCGATTGCAATCTACAAAAACTATTGTAAATTATTATGTGCAAACTAAGAAACGGAAATGTAGTTAAAGAATTGAGTATTCATTAGTTAATTTGAAAACTTAGGAAATGAAATTACAACGAATTTGAAATAATTATCGCCTACTTTGGCACAAAATAAAAGCCTGCAGCAAACTTGACACGAGACAATGATAATCCTGCCATAAGACCATCAATGGATATGGGTATGGGTTGGCAACAGGGGCAAGGGCAGGGGCAGGGGTTGTATAAACATGATAACAATGATTTCAATTACCATGCAGTGTCGAATAATTATTTTACCTTTTTTTGCCAGCCAGCCCCTGTAAATGTTGTGAACAAGTGCGTGGCGGATATTGCGTGAATATTGCTCCCGGGCGTATAAAAACAGATGAACAGCGAACCGTACCATCGCCAAGAGGGTGGCATTCTCACTCAGGGGTAGTAGTTGGGAATGGTTCGGACGACGGCTATGTCTAATGTGCACAAATTTATGACTTTACTACCGACCGAAGGATAGAGGACAGGATGCGTGTGGGCGGTTTGTTGTTGTTGCTCCTTCTGCTTGTCGTCTGTTTACATTGTCAGCCTCCGGGGCAGCACAATGCTGCCACCCTGTCGATGAGCATCGTGGGCACATGCTTAAGCTCATTATTATCATTTAAACAAGTCCGCCTACGTGAGCCCACCAGAGCCCACTTGTCCCCCCTTGTCACTCTCTCTCTCTCTCTCACTCTGGGGTTGATTCGCACTTGCCAGCAATTTTGCTGCGTTAAATCGTTTCCGATTCTACTTGTGGTTCAGGAATATTCCTTACTCAAAATTCACAAATACCATTTCCTAGATTTCCTCTTACTCTCTCTCTCTCTGTCAGGGAAAGCGCCCATAACTGGTAGTCGTGTGGCTCCAGTGGGTGGTTTTGTATTCGCGATTCGTTTGGCTTGTTAGGTATTTCCTTTTTTGTTTGGGTGTTGGGTCAACGAGAGAGATAGAGAGAGAGAGAGCGAAGGGCTCCCGGGACAATTGTGTGCATAATTAGAATAAAGGGTTTGCAATTGACATTTGCTGTAATGGCGATGATTAAAATTTGCCTGCCTTCAAGAAGGGCAGCTGGGTTCGGATTTCTTATATTGTTTTTTATGACCGAGAAATGAAAAAGTAGATTTGAAATTTAAATTACCAATTCAATTAGTTATGGAAAGAAAAATTGCAGATTTTTAAAAATTATGTAAACTTATTTGTTTGATTTTTGCTAATTTTAAAGATTTTGCAGTTCTGTAGTCTACCTTCTACTCTTCGGTCTGCTTCTGTTTTGTTTCGAGAGCGTGTAAGTTGGGTTTGTGTTTTGTCAAGTGTTGCTCTGTGCAGAGAAGCACTTAAAAACATCGAGAATAGCAACTAGAAGCGAACAACAATAACCGCAACAACAAAAGACAAATGCAATAAAAACACTTGACACTCTGACGCCAGAAGGCCGTCTCACCAACAACAACAACACACACAACACACACACACCCCAAAAATATAATAATAATAAAACGTTTCGTGCGTCTCTTAGTAAATGTATCTGTATCTGTCGGATGCGTACTTGCTACTTTAAATGCGACGCATTACCATTTTTGTCGGCGTTTCGAACGTTAGTTTTTTTGTTTTTTTTTGTGTGTTTTGGCTTTGCGTTTTGCCGCCTCACTGACTGCTGCCAAGAATCAAAGCAACATCATCAAAATCGGCCCCCTTTTCGCAACACCTCACCGCCCCCCCCCCTCCCCCCGCTACACCACCCCCTCAACCAAATAGCAGTTATTTTTATCTGTGTGGCGAATTAGAATGTTGTCAAATTGTTATTCTTTTGTTGCGATGCGTATTCATTCATTCGATTTGGATTCGCTCAAGCCCCTGGGCTATTCTACTGTTCCCTGCCTTCACTCTTTCCTTACCCCTTTTCCATACACACACATCGCTTTTGCGCGCCTGCGTCGTCAACCCACGATTGTCGTCGTCGTCGTTGTTGTTGTTGTCCTCATCTATGTGCCTGTTTTGTGTGTGTGTTTTCTGTTTTGTCATGCTCCATTTAGCCGAGATGTTCTATTTAAACGCACATTATTATTATTCCATTTCGACAAGCGAATCTGAGGCTGCCTTTGCGTCTTGTGTGCACCCAACAAATGTGTCAGAAACGTTACACACACAATGTGTTAAAATTATTTAAGTTTATTTATTTATTTAATATTATTTATTAGTGCTCTTATAAATATTAAATATATTATTCAAAGTTGCTTAGCTTCTAGAAGTGAACTCGATTTGTTATTTATTTGTCGGGTGGCTATGAAAGTTGAACCCTGGGCGCAATACTCGGTGACACAGTCCTGTTGATGATGATGATGACGCGTTGATGTCAAATGCGGAACGGGGCAAACGAACGAAGCAATGGTAACATCGAGTCGAATGTTGTTTCTGTTCCAGATCCCATTGCTGTGTGCTTGATTAGGGTGAATTAATGGTCATGTAAGGTGGATTAGGCGATTGAATACGAAAATAATTACATTTGAAATTCGATATGCTGCCAACTGTCAGCGAATACGAATATACATGTGTGTGTGTGTGTTCAATACAGGTGGTCCTGTGTGTTTGTGATTGATGATGATCTGCCCTATGCTCTGATTTTGCTAATAGTTCCGTTCACACCCCTTCTTCTGCCTTTACAGATGCGTCGCACCCCTTTAGCATAAGCAGATTGGTCAAGACTGAACACCTGACGGCCATTGTGGCCGCTGCGGGCCTGAAACCGCCTCCGCCTCTGCCACTGACGGCGCACAGCGTCGCCCTGGCCGAGGACAACAACAATTCCATCTCGATGCTGAGCAAGAATCAACAGCAGCAACAGCAGCAGCAGGAACGTCCCAAGCTGTTGCCTTATATGAGTGCCAGTGAGCAACTGCGTCAATCTCGCTCCCGTTCGAGATCACGGTCGAGGAGTGCCTCCCACTGCTCCTCACAGATCGATATGGATGATGCGGATAGCAGTCATGAGCGCTATTCACGACATTCGCGTCGCTCACTGCACTCTAGATCCCGTTCCCGTTCCCGCTCCCGCTCCCGTTCGCATTCGAGCAGCTCCTCGGTGGAACTGGAGGTGGATTCGCCACCCGGTAGTCCCAGCATTAGTTCTCCCAGTGCCGCCTCTGTTTCTGCCTCCGAATTGCTTATCACAGCGAACAGCAACCTCAGCGCCAAGAAATCGGATCTCTTCTCTGTCTCCGCTCTCCTCCGACGCGATGAACCCTCCACGAGACGTGCTCCACGTAGTCCACCCTTCAACCTGGCTGGTGCCTCAAGTGCTGCCTTGGCTGCTCTGCCCACCAATCCGTTAGAGGTCATGCGCCAAAGCTACCCGCCCAACTATGATGCGGCCATGTTTCAGCGCCCCATCTTCTCACCGGCGCTACCCTTCTTTGCCGCCATTGCCTTTCATCAGGGACAGCAGCAGCAGCAACAGCAGCAATCCGGACTGGTTGCAAGGTAAGTTCAAGACTTTCTTATTTTCATATTTTATATTTACGGAAAATCATTTCTTCTGCTGTAAGATTTAACTTTTTATCGCATAAGCTGAAGTTTTACATTAAAAAAAAAATATTTTGACATTTATTAGGAAGTTTTTTTTACATAAAACTATATTACAAAATTCAAAATATTCATTTTACTGTATTTTTATATTAAAAAAAAAAATATATTTTACATTTAAAAAAAATAACTTGGATAAGAAATCGGTTTTCTTAAAGTTTTAAATATAGAAAATAAAATAGTATATTTTTTTATATCAATATTTTGTATAGTTTTATGAAGAATGTAAAAATTCTTAAAATGCTTGGTTTAGGTTTTTTTACATTCTTCATTTTCAATCCGTTGAACCTAATGTAAATGTAAAAAGTATTTTTCCTAAATTTTTATAAGCTATAAAAAAGATTTATTTTATTTTTCTTATAAATCTTTTAGATAGTACCAACAAAGATATTTTATTTATAAAGTTCCATTATTTAAAAAAAAGTTCATCATTTAATTTCTCAATTCTCAATTTCTCTCAGTGCATAAACTGGTCTTAAACACCTATCCTAATTAAGCTGCCTTAATTAAGTGCATCATTCCAAAGCTAATGTTCTCGCTTTCTCTGCTTTCTCTGGCTTTCTTTATGGACAGCTACCATCCGGATTCACAGGAAAATCTCTTCCGGTTGCGGAGTTTGATGGTGCCACTGCAATCCGCTGGCCAAAATGGTTCCACAGCGGCTGCGGCAGCAGCGGCGGCAGCAGCAGCCGTTGGCGTGGGCGTGCCACCCGGTGCCGGGCATTTGGGTCTGCCACATCCGCCGCATCTGCATTTTCATCATATGGCTGCTAAGTGGCCGGGCCTGCATCAATTTAGCGACCTGTACTCGTGCATGAAGTGCGAGAAAATGTTCTCCACACCGCACGGACTCGAGGTGCACTCGCGCCGCACCCATCATGGCAAGAAACCGTATGCCTGCGAACTGTGCAACAAGACCTTTGGCCACGAGGTCAGCCTCAGCCAGCACAGGTATGTGTACAAAGTGTTCCAACCACAAGCATTTGCAGGCCAGGCTCGGGCCACTCGGACTGGGCCACCTCTGCCTCATCCACTGTTTAGTTTGCATACTTAATGAGTGGTCGGTCGGTGTTGTTTGGGGACAAGGGGCGACAGTTTTGCGTTACTTAATTTAACTGAAATGTTGGATTTAGCCTGGCCAAATGTTTGCTTTGTGGTTGTATTTAGCTCCAGGGAATACGAGCTTGGCTTTAATTACACCAAATAGCCGCCAGCTTGTTACTTAAAACACACACACAAACATCCATATGTTTATTAGTTGTGTGTGTGTGTGTGTGTGGCATGTCGTCTAACGCTTTTCCCATTGTCCCATTGTGGCACTCTTTATTTTGCAGGGCGGTGCACAACGTGGAAAAGGTCTTTGAGTGCAAACAGTGCGGCAAACGGTTCAAACGTTCCAGCACCCTATCCACCCATCTGCTCATCCACAGCGACACGAGGCCTTATCCCTGCAGCTACTGCGGCAAGCGATTCCATCAAAAGAGTGATATGAAAAAGCATACCTACATTCATACCGGTAAGTTTAGTACCACAATTAAGAGTTTTTGTTTACAAGGTTTACTATAAGAGGTTTAGTATTGGAGGTATAGAGGTTTGGTTTTAGAGGCTTTGAAAGAATAATAACTAGAAGTTTCTGGATGGTTGGCTCTGTTACTATTGGAGTATTGTGGAGGAATAGTAACGAACATCTTTAAATCATGAATTAAATATTTTTTAGTCATAAGACTCTGGAACATTTTAATGGATTTTTTTAAATATTCGTTCAGTAGTGGGATAAAAGGAAACATTTTATTAAATCTTGCTTAAAAGTCAGAGATTACACACAAACAAGTTAACAAACATATGTTTGGAATAATACACACATACACATGCCTCTTTAGAAAAGGGATATGCATTTTGTTTTTGTGTTTAAAGAGAATGGAAAACGATAAAGGCAAATGGGGAACATTGCCCGGAAGCGGGCGCCATTAAAGTGGCAACAGCGAAGAGCAAGAACAACAACCACCAGCGAAAAGCCACAGTTGCAAGTTCCAATTACAGTTACAGTTGACAAAACGGTGGAAGAGTAATGGGTGAGGCGGGTTAGGGCAGGGCAGGGCAAACACTATTGCAAAAATATGGACCTGACGACGGCGATAGGAAAGCGCAAAAATCAGCTGAAAAGAGCGCCAACTATTAACGCGTGCTCGCTCTCACGAAAAAACACCAAGAGAGAGAGAGGGAGAACGAGAAAGAGAGAGAGAGCGAGCAGCAGCACCCAACACACACACACACACACACAAACACACATAGAAAATGTAACGAAACTGATAAGAGATAGAACTGAAGACCAAAGTTATATACAAAGCTTGGGAGAGAGGCATTGGAAAGACAACAACGACACACAAACAGCAACAACTGCAAAATATACACACACAGCGACAGCGACTACCAGAACGCCTTGAACGCGCGAAAGAGAGCTAGAGAGAGAGAGCGAGAGAGAGAGTCAGAGAAATCACAGCCGACCAATGAAAAATTTAGTCAAGAGATTTTGATTTTCTGTTTTATACGCGCGCACACACACGAATAACAAACACGACACACATACACAAACACACACACACACTTTCACTCGTCGAGACTGTGTATCTGGGTGTATGTGTGTGTGCGCATACACCCCTATAACTAGTATAACAACAACAAAGCTCGGCCAACAGCGCTGCCGCCGCGCAGCTAAGCGACGCCATTACGTTCCGTGCCTTTAAGGCATCGATTTCCATAGTTTCTGTTTTTGCTACACTATTTTCAAGTATCTACGTGTTAATATAGAATCTACAAGTCGAATCTCTGATAATTCCCAAATCTATCAACTTTATTTAAAGCTAAGTTGGCCAAGTGACTAACTTATGAACTTTGGAGCTCAAATGAATCAAACGTTTATTTTATTGATATCAGATTTATTGATCAGTTCGTTATGATTTAAAGTGATGCAATATTATTCTATGGTGCAATAACTTATTTTAAAGCAAATCTGTTAAGTAATGATGATTAATCATAATTTAAAGCATTATATAAACAAGATTTCTTTAATTTGTCATTAGTTGTTATGTTTAACTTCCGAAAATATTTAAATTTAACCCAAAAGCCTTTAAAAAGCTGTCTTCAATCTCACAAAATCATATTTGCATCGATTTTTCGTTACGCATTTAGATTTTGTTATTTGCAAGCTTCTTAAATTTCATTCGAACATTATTTTTTTTTGTAAATCTTTTGTTGTTGGTGTTGTGCTGAAATCAGTTTTGCAAATTGCAAGGATAATAACCTTCTAATAAGCATGCCCCCACCCCCCCGCACAAGCTAAGGCCCCATCTGGCCACACCCATCAACCCCGTCTCGCAACCCCAGCAGACGCGCGCGTTTCGCACTCGTTTTAAGCGAGCGTCTGGCCAAATCAGTGGAAAGCGACTCCGCACACACACACACACAAACACACACAGACACAAATATTTCCGACATTTTTATCGTTTGGCGTTTTCGATTTAGGACGTGTGCTCCCTCCTCATACTACTGTTGCTTGTTGCACACACACACACATGTGGCAAGGTATACAGTTACGGATCCCTAATGTCTCGGGATTTGTATACGTCTCCGGCTTTAGCCAAGTTCTTTTGCGCTTTTTGTCTTATCCAACTTCGGTGCGTGCTTCTCTTTACGACCATTCTTAATTTTTTCCCATTTTCCCTTTATATTTCCTAGTTTTGTTTTTTTTGTTTTTTCCTCCTCAAGTTTCGTGTTTACGCGACGTGTTTCTATTGCTAGCAATAACCAAGGCAGCAGATTTTGTTCACATTGATGTGATTTGCCTTAACATTTCTTAGCCTTAGCTAGGTTTGGCTACGTTTTTATATCCTTTTTGTGTTTCGCCCGCATTTTCACTTTTTATTCTCTTGCCTCAGATTTTTTGTTTTCGTAAATTTATGCACCATAAAAGCAAAGCAAATAAATTTGTTCTATATATATATATATATATGTGTGTGTGTGTTGTTTATTTATTCATGAGTTTCATTTCGATCTGGGACTTAAAACTCACCCACACATACAAAATTCATTTTCACCGCTTAACAAAAATCAATAACTTAAAGCTTGCAAAGTCCTTAAAGTCCTGACTGTAAAACAACATTGAGAAAAATTTAATTGAAAACTGTATTATGGCTTAAATTTTGTTGTTGACAAGATTCTTGTTTAGTTTTGTTTTCTATGTATTTAAATCCATAATACGAATCAAATCTTAATGCATAACAAATATCTTTCAAAGGTTTAAAGCGTATTTAGTTATACTTTGTCTGTCTGAACCACGTTGCGTATGCGCTATTTTATTAAGGAACAGAGGACGCAATCTTAAAAGGCATTGCAAAGCAAAATATAAAACATGTTGAACTGAAAGGATTTGCCAAGTATCCTTCTAAGATTCAAACACACACACACACACACACAGATAAAAACTGACAGACTAACAGACAGACATAAAATATTAGAAGAGTAAGAGAAAAAGCAGCGCAGAAGCAAGCAAAGATTTAAAAGAATTTCCACAATGTGATGCAATAAAAATCCTTGAAATCAGTACATACAAAAACTGGGCACTCCCCCAACCCCCCAGCCACCCCCACCAACTCACACCCAAAGCAAACAAACTGTATAGAGTATATATATATGTATTGCTGACTTGGACTTGGACTGAGCGTGTTAGTTAGAGCAGAAAGGCAGTCAGCAGCAGCAGCTAACCAGAGACATCCTCTCAGCCTCTCAGATTTTGAGCGCTGAGAAGAAGCAGAAGAAGCAAAAGCAGAAAGCAGAAAGAACAGCTCCCACATTTTGCGAACTGCCGACGGCCGACGGGATTTGGATTTGGGTCTCGTTAGTGTTCGTTGCTCGTTTGCTGTGATAAATAATAAAAGCTGCTCTATAATCTCTGCGACTACGTGACGTTATTTGTGCCGATAGTGCACGAACGTGCCCCGAGCTAAAGTTCCAGGAACCCCTTTTTTCAACTAAACACAACGGCAGGGCAGGCCATGCTCCGTATGGACGAGACGAACACTCATCGAGCAAACCGAGAGCCACTACTACAACAACAAGAACAGGATGACTACTCAAATTTTTTACTACTTTATGTTGCTACAGCTGCTCCATGCTCCATGCTTCATGCTTCTTTGTGCTTAAGCACAAGCAGCGCTTGCGACTCCTGCCGCGGGAACTAAAGTTGAATCAGAGCACATCCCAACGGTCGAATGTTTCAGAATCACGTCGCTGCAATTCCATTATATACTTACAGCAACATCTTCCTTCCCTTTCTCGTATTTATACATGTATATATGTATATGTATATAGGGATCCCAACTGGCTGTAGGGTGGGCGCATGTTATTGTTATTTGTGTGCGTGTGTTTACTTTATATATATGTGTGTACACAACGTTCACTGTGTTCACTGTGTTCAGTGTTCACTGTTACTTGCCCTTCCCTGATGCTCGCAAAATTTAACTCAAGTTAGCATTTTGTCGTTATATTGTTGCCATAGTGTCTGTTTGTATACGTGTGTGTGTGTGTGTGTGTATGTTTAGGCTTGTTGTGCAGCCGATGACATTATCTCTGCTGGCCAAAGTGTAAAGGTTCCATAGATAAGCATACAGGTTTTGTTTTGGTGTGAGTGAAACTATCATAAAAAATAGACAACTTGGTCAAATGATATGTGGCTTGACTTACGTTTTGCTTTGCACAAAGTCATTTGTACTGATTTCAAAAGAAACAAAGTTAGAGAAAGATTCTTTTACCTTTTGTAGGATTTTGTAGATTTTTCCTGACAACACATGTTTAATCTATCAAATCCGAGCATAAATTTTATACATTTGCTTTAAGTACAAAATAATTTTGCGAATTTAAGGTTTAGTCGAGTTATGCAAACACAAAACCCGATTAGATAAACACAGATGCAGACGAATATATATATATATAAAAAGCTGAACGCTCATTATTTCCACTCTGATAACTGCGAATCAAATCAAATCTCAATGAAATCTTGATAGCACTTGGCGCCGTTGAGCCACAAAATAAAGAATAAAGAATAAAGAAAAAGCACAATATTAAGAGTGAGGGTGAAAGGAAGAGCGAACAAATCTCTAATGAAAAATTAAACAGTATGAAAATGTGCTATAAATGAGTGATAAAAGCAAAGAAAACAGCACAAAGTGAAGTAAAAGCCAGTAAAAATGCTTTAAGCTGCCAGTTGAAATTCTCTTCTAAGCATTTTTTTTCGTTCTTCGTTAGACATTATGTGGGCTGCCTTTAAGTGCTTAACCACAAACACCACACAGATGAAGCCACACACCAAAAACACAAAAAAAAAAGAAGTTGAAATTTAAAAACTCTGTAGAGCATAGAGAGAGGAGGCTGGGTGGCTGAGAGGGGTTCGGGGGTATCGCTGTGGTTTGCAACGTCGTCGACGCCATTGCTGCCATACGGACAAGATGATGACGATGACTTTCAGGAGAAGTGAAGAGGGGGGTCGGTGGTGGGGTGGCGTTTGTCTGACTCAGACACTTTGGGGGTTGCTTGTGTTAGCATGTATGTGTGTGTGTGTGTGTGGGTGGTTTTTGCTTTCTTTTTGGGAAAAGCAAAGCTTGTCTAAAATGGCGCGCACTGCTTGCAATGCAAAATGTGCAAAAAGCAAAATGCCTATCGATTTTTAGTTTTAACAAATCTCTCTCTCTCTCTCTCTTTCTTTCGTTCTCTATATGTTTGTTGCAGGTGAAAAACCGCACAAGTGTCAGGTGTGTGGCAAGGCGTTTAGTCAGAGCTCGAACCTGATAACGCACTCGAGGAAGCACACCGGCTACAAGCCCTTCTCCTGCAAGCTCTGCCACAAGGCCTTTCAGCGCAAGGTGGATCTGCGACGCCACAAGGAGACCCAACACACAGATCTTCGTGTCCATCTGGGCAAGGTGGACTTTATGTCTGCTGCAGCGGCCGCAGCAGCTGCTGTCGAACTGAACGGAGCACCTGGTCCTGGCATAACTATGTCCACTGGAGCACCACAAACGGGAGTGGGTGGAGTAGGAGGAGGAGGGGGGCCAGTCAATGGCTCTACGGCTGTCAGCTCGTTGAATTGCCAAAAGGTATCACTGCTGGCATAACAGCAGCAGCCGGTATCTGTTCCAGTTCCAGTTACAGTTCCGCATAACCCATTCCCAATCAATCGGAACCATTGTGCAATAGCAGCCGACTTGAATGTTCGGCATGCATTCCCATTTGCAGCCTCACGTTAAAAATACAAAAAACAAAAACAAAACAAAACAAAAATAATGAACGTTAAAAAAATTTAAATAGTTTAAGCCAATAAACCAAAATTATTAAAAAGTTTCCATTGTTGCCAAAAAAAAAAAAATAAATACAAATAAATAGCTAAACAAACTATAATCTATACCAAAGAAAAATTAAAACAGTTACAAAATGATTAAAACAAATCTTAAGCTCTCCATCTCTCTCTCTCTCTCTCTCTCTCTCTGTAGTTCTCTGCGCACAAACACACATTCTCAAAAACCAAAACCCTTAAATAAAAATGGGAAAACAGTTTTTTTTTGTAAATTATATATGTATATTCGATATGTCTGTGTGTGTTTGTCTGATTGTATTTCGATTAATGTGCATTCAACAAGAAATATTTATGTATAACTTCTAAGCTGCTAATATTGAATCATAAAAAACCAAAACCAAACAACGTTTATAGCTGAAAAAAGGCGCAAAATCAAATCCAACAAAAACAAAGCCATGAATCGTACGTGTACTACTTGTAAAATGTATTTTAATAAGACCAAATATTGAACATTAATTATTTAAAATTAAAATAAAAAAAAAAAACAAAACATGTTCCAAAAAATTTTCGCTTCTAGATAGTTGTGAAATTTTAAAACGCTGTACTATGCAAATATTCTGATATTATATCATTCCAATGAATTTAGTCTAATTAAACAATTTTTAACTTATTTATACATATATATATATATATATATATATATGTGTATATGTAAAAAAAACAAAATGAAACGAAACGAAACAAACCAAAAATGCTAAATAAATATATATTTTCATTTTAATGTTCAACAAATAATATAAAAACAAAATATCTAATATACATTTTAAGTATTTTTATGTTTTCCAATAAATTAAATTTATTAAGCAATTAAAAAATATTATATTTCGTTTGTTCTTAAGCCAAGGAAAACTATCAGATCTGAATATTATGACTATACCAAAACTTTCCATTAATATTTGGGATACAAATTGGATTGGGGTACTTTTTGTTATAAGAAGAACTCGAATAATAAATACTTAACAGAAAGTATGAATATGAAATGCAATCATTCTGCTTAATAACAACTAAAAGTCAAACTGTCAGTTGAAAAAAAAGAGTTAAGCTGCCCGACAACTGACAATGCCTTTGTCTATAGATATAACTTGTAGCGAATTGAAAATATATTCAAATACAGACAGCTACAAGTGTCGAACACTCTCGTTGAATATGCAAAACTCCATACAAACGAACTCACATACATATATGATTAAAGAGTCATAAGTGGATGGCATTCTCAAACATATTCCCCAAAGTGTCCGACGTCGAATATCGGATATCACGTACAAGACGAGGGTAAATGTTGGCCCCGTGTCGCAATCGTTCTAAACAAATTTGACAATAAAAAATAATAATCTTAAATGGGCAAGCAGGAGTAAAAGACACTTTTCCCTATTCAGACTTGAGCGCATTTATTCCCAAGTCTGCAATTTGCACAGGCAGCCAAAAAACACAGCAACTTGTCTACTTTTGCAAATGGAATCGAGCCAAAAACCAATTTCATCAATAAAATACATTTGTCTACCTTACAACACGTGTATGATCGAAACGTTTTTGCAACTGTGTAAGATGTAAAATAGTTGAAAATTGTATGAAAAACTACAATAACTATGAATACGATATGTATCTTACACACTTAGTGTAGAGTAGAGAAATCCTTGTACTAAGCCTGTTGGTAAGGTTTTTCCGAACCCATAACTTTGTCAAAACTGAACCGATTTTTAAAAGGAAAGGCATTTTAATCGTAACTTGAGCTCAATAATAATACTGCATTCAAGGTTGGAAATGTTTTATTTTCTCGAAATTCGTGTTGAAAATTCCTGACCCAAATATAACACATAGGGAAGGATAGAAAACTTTCCAAGCCCATAACTTTGTCAAAACTGAACCGATTTTTGAACGGAAATGCGTTTTAGTCTTGGGTTGATCTCAATTATAATACTGCATTTATAGGTGGAAATTCACTTCAAAATTCCTGACCCGAAAATTACATATACAAAACTTTCCAAGCCCATAACTTTGTCAAAACTGAACTGAAAACTGAAAACTTTCAAAAGGAAAGACGTTTTTTCTGGTAAAGCATAGCTTAGCTTTTATCATTCATCATTCATATGATTTACATGACATTTTCAAAACCGAAAAGAATAATTCTTTTTAGCTGTGAGTAAGTAGTTTTTATGTTGTGTACCCATCAATGTGTGTGTTGGAACCAGCAGCATTTTGGGGGATTGATAGATTTATGCATATGTCATCGAGAATTAGTGAGACTTTGCGTAACTCATTACCCATAATTACCACAGGCAGCAATAAAAATTAATAGAAGAAAAAAAATAGAAGAGCTGGTACGCGAAGGCAGCAAGCAAAACTGAACGAATGTTAATTTATGCAATGATCGATAACATCCTGCGATTTAATCAACAAACGTTTGCCGATAAACGCGACCTAAAGCAAAGCAGTCAAAAGAGTCGATGACCGGTCGGGTGGCGTAGGTGATCATAAAAACATTGATCAATCAATCTTAAACGATTCGAAGTCACGAATTGAAATCAGCAACTTCCGTCCATGTTCGGCTTGAGCATATAGTATGTATGTATATATGTATTTATGTATAGTGGCTATGTTTTACGAGAATATAAAGTGCTATAAAAGAAAAAGCCAATGCCTTACTCGTTGCCATGCGGGCTCTTTGAACAAATTAAGCGCAATTAGCGAAGGTACTTTTTTGTTTAAGGGTGTTCTACACGAGGAACAGAGAGCGAGAGAGAGAGAGAGAGGTCGGGTAGCCCAGCAGGATGGTTGATCAATGCGGAACCTCGACACGCAACTTGTTTGATTTAAGATCGCCTCATGTTTTTCAATTTTATAGTCATTGCCAGAGATCTGCATTATTATACAGAATACTTGGGATTATCATTGTTTCAAGGCGTTCTTAATGCGAATTTATTGCCGCCATCATTATATGGCGCCCAGACATGAAGATCATTTGAAAAGATGACTCAAGACTTTTCTTTCGTTGCACCCTTTTAAGTAATTCTGCTGGTGCAGCCAACCAAAAGGGTAGCTTAGCCGCAGATAAGACAATGGATGTTAATTAAATTTCATTTCCAAATTAAGTGTTAATAAACCAAAAGAATGTATTTTGCAAGGTATGTACGATTGTAAGTGTGTAATAACTGTCATTGTATGATTAAGTGAACGCTGGAGAATTAAGTTTGTTTTGTGAGTTTTAATCCGTTCTTTGTTTGAACATCGAACAATGTCTTCTCTTCTCTTTTATATGATGATCTTGATAAGGAATGGAAATTTATAAAAATAGCTTGTAAATATATATATTTCACCATTACTTAAAGTTTCAATATTATTTTCCCGTACCTTAAAAAATATTTCCTGGAATCAATAAGAATCTCTCTTCCAATTTCAATCTAAAAAGTCAAGTATTCGTTTTTATTTATGATCGATTTTCAACATTATCACAGCTCTTGACCAGTGCACCTTCTGGACATTTGTCATGCCATATCTGGCGTTATTAAGCTGCCCCATAGATGTGACCGAAGAAGAAGAAGAAGAAGCATCACAGTTGTGACATATTCGCAGCACTTAATGACAATTGCATTTTTATTACACAAACAGTCGACGAAATGTTTATTAATGGCCCGAACATAAAAGGCATCATGACCTTCGCCATGGCAATCAGCTGCAGCTTAAATTGATTTCACTCCCATGTAGTAACTAAGTATCTGTATATGTTTGTTTATAACTGTGTATCTGTATCTGCGTATCTGTAACTGTGTATCTGTATCTGTAAATGTTGTTACAATGCATACGCTGCACCTGCTGACAATTTCAAGTGCACGACAATAGAAAGAACAACACGCACAACTGGGGAGATTCCCCTCCTTTGCCTGTTTGACTATAGCCACCCTCAACAGGCTTGGCGTAAACCACATCGAACCGCAATAGTAATTTACGGATGCGCAACATAAGGCTGCTTCCCAAACTAATCGCACGCTCAGCGGGACAACAAACATCAACATCGAAGTGTCAACGATTCTCTATCGTCTATATTCTCTCTTTGTCGCGGTGGTTGTTGCTTTTGTGTGTGTTGGGTGGTTGTTGCTCTGCTTGTTGCCAATTGAACATCTCAATTGCAGCAGCAGCAACAATACGGTGTTGCCAATGCGGCCGCGAAGTCGTGCTGCGTGATTACACAAGAACAAAGTGAACAGTTTCATTTTCAGTTCCAGTTCCAATTCCAGTTGCCAACAACAAACAAACAAAACACATACACTCATACACCCCTACCTTGCCATCCCGCCCCCGGGGCCAGATAATCCCACTGGACTAATTCAAGTGTAACCCCTTGTTATCCCACCCCCACGGGCACACGAAAAGCGCAACGACCGACAATTGAGCAGTTAAATATTTTGGTGTCATAAGTTGGGATTATCGCCCAACCCTCGTTCCTTAGCCGAATCTCACAAATGCAGGCTGAAAATTGATTTTAAGCCCACAATGTGTCTAATAATAACAGTAGCTTACATTTGATTTACATTATTTCGGAAGTAACCCTTAAGAACTTGTAGAAAACAAGGATTTTAACATGGTATAAAAGACTCAAATAACATTTAATATTGCACTTTTGTTTATCTTCTAGTTTCAACTGTTCAAATTCAGATCAAAAATAATATAAATTCGAATCCAAACTTTCTACTGGCACAACTTATTCTAAGCCTAGTACATTGGCAAAAGCAACAGTATTTTAATGTAGGAAATTACTATATCTTTGGATTCTGTTATGTGTTAAGATTTTTTAGTGCCAGAACGTTATCAAGTTATACCTTTTAACTAGAGATAAAGCTATACCTTTTCCCAAGACACAAAGTTAGCAATTTTAGCTAGCGCCAAATGCTATCCATTTCAGCATTAATTAAAAAAGTAAATTCATTAAGTATTCGTGATTTATTCGTCTCTTGATTTGCGCCCAGCGTCCGATGAGGCAGATGAGTCCGATGAGTCCGATGAGTTATTGCCGTAAATCACGTAGAAGGTAAAAGCTGCAGCAAGACAAAACTATGAATAAGGACGACAATGAGAGATAAAGAGAGAGAGAAAAGGCACTGCTGTAACTGCTGCGAACCTGTTTATTAGTCCTCTAATGCACAATAATGCTTAGTGCCAAGGGTAGGAAATTACTCGGCTCCTCAAGGGAATACTTACCAGCCTGGCAGCCAAATGTGACCTCTGTGCCCGAACAGTCAGAGTCACAGTTACAGTTAGAGCTCAACTGGAGCTAAAGCGTAGGCTTTTCATATTGAATTACGGGACATGTCTCGACTTTCAGGTTCTTTGCTTTGGCCCCTGGACTATATCTTTGTGTTTGTCTGCTGCTGTAGTTAATTTCCACCTTGGAACTGAAATTGCTGCTGACATTTTAACATAAAGCGACGAGTATAAATCACATTTGCGCATTGCCAAAGCAATCAGAGTTCGGTACCTCTCACTCTCTGTCTCTCCCTCTCTCTCCTTCTATTATGTTATGATTTTGCTGTTGGTTTCTGATTGAAAGTGTTGCTAGACTTGTGAAATATGAAACATCCAATGAGATTATAGAGACCAGACAGAATCTCTTCTCATATTAACACAAATGGCCACAAATTTAGCAACGAGTTGCCAAACACATGCTTCAAAATCCATTTTTGGTCGCTTAAGTCGCATTGAATTACAAATGACATTTGCGGCATTTGCAGTTGGCTAATTGGCAAGGCAAAGTAACTATGTGAAGGGAATTTTTAAAAATATGTTAATTTATTTATTTATATTTTTTTGGGAAAGGAAAACTTGATTAACACTCAAATATTAATGAAATAAAGGATAAGTCACGTTCTTTCCAATATTTAACTCTACAAAATAAATATTTCTTAATAATATACTACTACTGCTAGTATCTATAAACCTTTAACCCTTTAATGCATGTCAGATATATTATTTTATAATTTTTTACATAGCTCTATTTATTTTTACTTAGTTTCGTTCACATTTCCCACATGACAATGCATATTATTTTGTTTATTTATTATTTCTACGTTGCGTTAAAAAGAAATCTCTTTAATTTGGACGGGTTGTAACAAGTGGCTTCCATTAGTGGCGTTGTGCCAGTCAGAAATCAAACAAAGTCATAAAAATTTGACACTCGAAAAGCTTCCCACAATCCAAGCACGCGTCAAGTGCAAGTCCCAGTACCAGTACCAGTCCCAGTCTCAAACCCAATCCCAATCCCAGTTTGTATTCCCTGTGCAATCGGATATTGTTGCAACCCACTGACTGTAACTGGTGCTGGTGGTGGTGCTGGTGGCAAGGGGTGTTGCAAGGGGTGTTTGCCTACGTTGATAACCGTATGATTGCGTTGCCTTTGGAATGGGTGAATGACCATGGCCAGGCTAATCAAAGTGCGTTGCAGGTCACGTGGCGCAACAGAATGCCAAAAAATTGTCGAGTGTTGCAAAGAGATTCCCATGAAATGATTGCAAAGATTTTTTTTCGTTTCGTTGTTGTAAGTATGATTATGATTACTTTGTATAATTTTTGAACAAGTGCAGCCAAGTTCCAGCAGCCGATGCTAAATGCCAATGAGATTTATGAACATACGCATTGGGATTTGGACTGCCTGCCTGCTGTTCAACCCTGTTTGCAACTCAATGTTGCCGCACGCACAATTAAATATAAACTTAAATGTGTTTTGTTGGCGCTAAGTGAATTTGCTGTCATAATTTGGTTAAATTTAATTAAAACTATAAACGTACGAACATTTTGTGGCTATCAAAAACTTTCAATGCGTCCCAAAAACTTTTTACATAATTGCTTTAAATTAGTTGTCAGTCCATGTTGTCCATGCTCTCTCCCCTCTCTCACCCACTCTCTCTCTCTCTCTCTCTCTAACCGCAAGTTAAACAAATGCTAAGTGCAGACGAGAAGTTGTCAACCGAAAACAAACCATTAAGTGGGTCCAAAACACTCTTCTCGGTTTACTCAAATTAGCGTCTGGGTTTGCCAAAAAGCCCATCTCATATTGTCAAGTGTTTATGGTTAGTCCTCGAACTGTAAAGATAATGGTAGCAAGTAGCAGCAGAAAAAGCTACCCTTAAGCCAACTAAAACTACTCACAAATATATATATCGAAGCTGATTAAATCTAAAGTTTTATGGCTCAGAGAATAACTCTTCACATACTTAACGGAAAGACAACCATTTTAACTATAACTATGCCAACTTAAACTGAAGACTTACCTCGAAGGCTTGCACATATTTCATGTATTCCTTGACAGGCGTTTAGAGACCTTTCAGGTGTGTGTGTGTGTGTGAGAGAGTGTAAAACTAATCCAAGTTGAAATCAATGTTAAATAAATTATGCTCAACTATTTAGCAATAAATTAATCTTCATAAATCACAAATCAACAATGTCGACAACATCAAGCGGCAGGCAACCTAGCTCCAGACACCTTAGAGAGCAAACGAGAGACAGCGACAGAGAGAGAAAGAGAGAGGGAGAGAGAAACAGTGCAGTACATTAAATTAGAAACGAGCCGTCCTCAAGATTCCGTATAATGACAAAAGCAATTAATTTTGTGTGCCATCCAAATGCCAACCATGAGCGCAAGGTGAATGTGTGTGTGTGTTTGTGTGTGTGTGAAGGGGTTATCTACTCCAACCCTTAACCAATTCCCCACCTGATTACGTTCACAAATCGCTACAAACACACATCCAGTGCAGTGTAAGGCAGCCATATCAATGCCAACCCCTCCCTTACCCTCCCCACCCCAACACCCCTTCAAAAACCCCAACCCCTCCCAATCTACACACAACACACAATCAAAATTCCAGAGCACGACTATGGCCAGGTTGTACTTGGGCTGTAAGCTACAGAAAGCGCTCCCCAAGCTTTGCAATTAATTATGCGAATCTGACGAATCTTCCTAAGCGAACAACTCTTCGACTTACCTCACACACACACACACCAACATCCTCACACACACACAACTGTGTTTGCTGTCAACTGTTCTGGCATCATGATTTACATGGAAGCTCTATGAAAATGTTTGGAGGCAAGGGTGAGAGTTCAAATGTGCTTCAGCTATGAGGTTTCGTGTGGGTTTTGCGTCAGTTGAAATGAGTTTGGGTGGGGTGGGGAGGGGGTTGGAGTTAAATGCAAATTTAAAGGCGTGAATAAGCCAAGGCAGACTCTAATTGTAGACAACCCCCGTAATTATCCGCAATGGAAATGCCATTAATGGCATTAAGGGATTCCAAGCTCAACGCCTACACCGAGATCTCAAAGAATATACGAAATAACTTCCACTAGGGATTCGTAGATTTTTGTTAGTCCAATTTGAGGAGCGAGCATACAAATCTTATAAGGTTTTCCTACTCCAAATCGATACAAATTATTTTTACAGTATGGTTTTATCCTGTCTTTCGTTCAATCTTAACAAGATATGTAATCTAAAATCCTTGTAAATTAGTTTAAATCATAGAATACAATTATTCAATAAGAAAACACAATGTTTTCTAATCAAATCAGCATCATTGACTTGTGGATAAATATACAAATAGCCAAGCAAATAAGTTAAAAGGATGTAAAAAACATATCTTGGCTATTTTGTACCCTGTTTGTAAGCACTTACTTCTCAGGAAGATTGTAATATAACTCTTTCATATACTCAACGCTCGCCTTGGCAGTTTCTTGTAGTGTTTCCAAAAACTTAATCAAAGGGTCTTTCTAAGAATTTTGTTTACCTGCAAGAGCATTGCCTTACAGGAATATACGAACAGGGTAAAACGACTTAAGATTTGGCAATATTCACTGCAACAAATTGTGGTCAGCCTTAGGGAACTTGTATGCTACGAGAATGTCAGGCATGTAATTCAAACAAGATTGTCAACTCTTGTAAATAACTGCATTTGTTGCCAACTGTTGGGGCTATGCAATGTAAACCAAACATACAAAACAAGAAAAGGAGATGAAGAGAGAGAGGGGTAAAATATAGAGGCATATGCAAATTGATGTTGCAATTCGACTTTGTCTAAGTAGTTTTAGCAAATTGAAAGCAAAACATTAAGAATTATGCCTACAACATAGAGGGGGGCAAGGTGACAAGGGAACTTAGGGGCCATGTGTACGTACACTTACATACTAGTACATGGCAATTGAAATTAAATTTGAATATCGAATATTTTGTTTGGTTTGTTGTTGTTGTTGTTGTTAGTACACAGATTTTGAATATCAAACAATTGCATTTTGCATTTTGTTTTCTTACCATAAGGTTCCCTTTTGAGTCATTAATCTTGAAGACACTTCAAAGTGGGCTCCTCTGTGGCGAATGGCATCGAGTTATTTGCACAATTTACGCACCTGCAAAACTTTTAATTGAAAACCAGGAACCCCACACAACATTCCATTTAATCAGCCCAACCCTTTCACACTTTTTTCTTTCCTTTGTGGTACTATTTAATTTATGACACGCAATTACATGAAATGATTTTGTCACACGACAAAATACTTTTAACTCAATCTTAACTTTAAATAATATTTGATTTATTTGATATAGCTTTAGCTATATACACACAACATATACATGTAAAAACACAACATTCTCAATGTTTTCACCTTCAACTCTTTATTTAATCGCTTGCTCTATTTAATCAGCATTTAATGTAGATAAATATGGTATAGTGTAACGAGAATTTCTTAGTAATGGTCTGTTTATCGAGTAGTTAGTATCACTTATCTGCAAATAGTCTGATGTCACAATAATATATCCCATTATAATCATCAAAGTATTTGCTCACACAATTATGAAATGTACTTTTGTTTTTTTCTTTTTACCAGCATATCTGTAACTAGATATCAAACACTATATAGATATAGATACTTATAAGTGTGATTGCCTCATTTCTTTAGTCCTCTCGATGGGAATGTTATGTTGATTGTTTGTTTGTCTGATTGACGAGTCGCGCCTTCTTTTTTTGCTGCTGCTGATTCGGTTCTCACCTTAATGCTTAGCTGAGGGTCAGCTTGGTGAAGTGGAAGTAGTTCCTCTTTCATTCCCAGGGCCAATGAAAACAGATGCAACTATGGTGGTGGCAACCAGTTTTTTTTTATTCATTTAATCAATTAAGTCATCAACACAATATTTGTATTGTTTTTCCTTTCGGCTGGTTCCCTTCTTTAACACTTATAGTGGTGGTGCCCCTTATTGACTTTCCAATGACAGTCAGTCAGTCGCCCCCGATTGTTGCATTATCTTTCAAAATTCTCATCGGTTTTTTGTTTTTTGTAAGGAGCCACGTGTCGGTGTCTGTTGTATTTTTTTGACAAGATAAGTGTGTGTTGTGTTTCTTGGCCTGGCTAAGCACTTAATTAAGACGAAATGCCGCTGTTTTATTATTGGTACGGTAAATATTCCATAAATTGTCTAATGAAAACACTTAACGACACACGTCACACACACTCACACACACACAAAAAACAATGCGGGAATTCAATATTTATTTGCCCAAAACAAACTATTCAAGGGGAAGATTTTTTAATACCTACTTATTAATGTTGTTACCTAGAATTAAGTTTTATTTATATTTATTGCTGTTGATTAGAAGTAGTTAACATAAAAATACATTTATGTTTTTCCTAAGGGAGAATAATAAGGGAAAACCTTATAAAAGCATACTGAAATGTTTAACAAATTCTGTTTTTTCTTATTTCTTACTTTGTCTAAAATAAAACCAACCAAAAATAAATAAAGTCAGAATTGCAGTTAGTATAACTAGCAACCACTTAATGGTTCGTAGTTTTTTCTGGCCAGCATAATCCGAGAGCAGCAAACCAAAAAGGCAAAAAGCAAACAAATAAATTCAGAGCATGAAAGCAACATATGTCCACAAAGTGGTAGGTACGTATGTGCAACCCTAAGAAAGGGGGGGAGTGTGATAAATTTTGATCAGGAAAATTGTGTAAAAGTCACTCGGTAAGGTCCTATGGAACAAATCGTGGCTCGTTAATAGAAAACAATTACAGAGCAAACCGAGAAAAGGCGAGGGTTAAATACAAATATATACTATATATATATATGTATATAGTTACTGGTCACGACAAATGGCAATTGAATGTGGCTCACGTCGCGGCTAATATGCGAAATGAAAAGTTGAGTTTTAAATCATTTATCTTGTTTTTTCCATTACTCCCCAGGAGAAAAAAAAAATGACAGAGGCACGAGAAGAAATGATGCCGCTAAATGAAATTGGCAAGAGAGACGTGCATGCTGTGAATGCCAAATGAGCTGTGACACTGACACCGACCCAGGAGCAGAAACGGACACCTTTCTGTCTACTGCGGTACGGTACATAACCCTTTGACACCCTTTGGGGCGGGCGTACCCTTTTGGGCTAACGAATATTCTACAAATTGACGAGTTGTCGCCGTTTTTGAGTGTACTTTTCACATTTTTCAACCAAAATTGTGGCCATGATTAATTTTGGCTCATGACTTGACCAAACCCTTCTCCAATTGTCTTTTTTCAACTGCTTAACTTTATTTCTTTTTCTTGTACTTGTTACAAGCCACTTGACAAATTGTAGCTTAAACAGACTGGAAATTAAAAAGTCCAAAGAATTCCTTTTGAAAATTAGTTGAAATTTGATATGGCACCTTTCACTTTCACTCTCTCTCTTTCCATTCCAATTGCATTTTCAATTTCCTAATTGAAATTGTAAAATTATCTTATATCTTATGATGTTGTTGCCCAGCTGGGTTTCATCGTATATCATTGTATATATAGCACGTGTCTCAGTCAAAAAATTGCATTGATTGATGTTTGCCAAAATTTTTTGCAATTGCAAATCAATCATTTTTCGCGAATTTTAAATGTATGTGCATTTTTAAAGTATTTTTACGTTGCGTACATTTTTTAATTCATTTTAATCTTATAAATTGTATCTTATGGAAGATTTTGGAAGGGTGTTTAAAGTATTTGACTAAAGTATTTCTTCGAACTTTAATTACTTGGAAATACCTTCAACCTCTTTCTCAACCTGAATATACCTTGCTATACAGCTTACCACATACCTTACTATACACCTTACCACATACCTTACCATACACCTTCCTACCTTATAAAGTTAGCATGTACACCTTACCACATACCTTACCAAACACCTTCCTACCTTATAAAGTCAACTTGTAGACTTTACCATACACCTTACCACATACCTTACCATACACCTTCCTACCTTATAATGTCAACTTGTGGACCTAACTATACACCTTACCACATACCTTACCGTACACCTTCCTACCTTATAATGTCAAGTTGTAGACAAATTTGCAGCGATTAGTATATGAATCGCATCAAAATGAGAAACGATATACTTGTAGGAGCTGCTTCAACTCGAAGACACAAGCGAATTCATTAAAATGATAAATGAGTTCGGTTATAAGCGTATTACCTACAAATTAAAATTGTGAACGTAATCAGCTTGGCGCCGCACCCAACAAGAAGAAATGGAGAAGCAAAATAAACAATGGGTCAACGATTTATTGGCTAAAAGTGAATTAACGGGCAGCGGGGCATAAAATGTGCGGCCAAAATCAAACATAATCAAGCGAATTGGGTACTCTAACGCACACACACACACACACACCTTTATCCTTTGTCCCGTTAGTTGGTTAAAAATAAACGAAGCGTTACGTGTTTGTGCCAAGGACAGTGACATACATTGCAATATACACCAAGTACATATACTGTTATGACTAGCGGGTAAACATCGTTTGTCAAGCGTTTTGACTGCTCCGACTTGGCCAACACACACACACACTTTTTTCCCTCTCTCTGTCGTGCCCAAAAGGGAGGTCTATAAAATAACCGGGTACAAAATATTTGTTGACATTCCGCGGGAAATTACCATAATTAGTTGATTCGAAATAGACCAGGAAACAGGAAACTTGATGTGTCTCCTCCATTGGTGTTTGTTGTTTGATCAGCGTCCCGCCCCCTTTATGTCCGAGGGGGGTTAGGAATTTTTGTGTCCAGGTCACGGCATCGATGTCAACATAATGCGGAACGGCACTGCCCACAACTAAAAGGATCATAATTAGAGCATATGTACGGATTGTGTGCAAATATTGACGCTTATTCCACTAGCATGCATTCATTACATTCATTCATTCCCTCACACCCCAACACCTTGTAAGCCATGAGTTTTGGGTGTATTAATCAGTTTTTGGTTATATGTACATATATCAATCTACAACACGCAAACAATTCACACAAAAGATAAAGCCATGCGCATATTCTATATGTGGACATATGCATAAGCCAAATATATTCCCGTAAAACTATTCCGGAAACATAAATAAATACTAAAGAACATATGCATTGAAAACGGATTTCATTTTGTTGAGGCTCAAATCATGTGTTATAGCCTCAAAGATTAAAGTTATTAATATCCCTAGAGTTATTTAATGCTGACATTTCGAAGCTGAGGTTTGATTAAAACTTTTTTTGCTTTTCCCATATACATCGTATATTTCTTTATTATCATATATTTCAATTTTTCTTTTTTATAATCCAAATATAATTTCAAGTAATGAAGCAATTAAAACCAAATCAAAAAATTTAACTATAAACCCGACATCAAATTGAAATTATCATTAAAAATTTTCTTGGCTCCTGTCGGCAATTATAATAAACCACAAAGTTGGGTTGAAAACGAGGGATTAGAACAGCGAAATGACTTTAAATTAAGCCGATGTGTGTGGGTCTGTCGATTTAATTAAAATCAAAACAAAATCTTTGCCCTTCCTTCGTTGTGTCCCGGTACGGCGAAGGATAATAATAAACGCATAAATAATGCAGAAACAATAAATGAGCAAATATTCATAAATTATTAACGCAGGCGCCGCCGACTTCTGATTCCCTTTTCTGTGTTTGTGTGCCGACGAAAAGGGGGCACAAATACCCAAAATATTTTGCCAAAGCATTTAAAAGGACAATGAAGCAGGAACGGCAGCAGCCAGATAGAGAAAGAAAAGTAAATCCCCGCAACAAATAATTGAGCCTCATAAAGAAATATCATTCATTGATTTTCCTTTCTCCTTCTCTGTCACTCTCTCTCTCTCTCTCTCTGTCTGTGGCAGGGGAATGAAGCTGTGTTGGTTGTCAGCGCCCGAAAAGCCATAAGGACGAAGAAGGACTGATGAAACTATCAACGCGAGTGGAAGGAGAGGGGTTGTTTGCGGTGGGCAGCATGATTTTCACATGAATTCGAAATCTATGCCTCGGCATGATTTGCACAAAACTTGAGCTGGCAAATTTGTCAGATGGGGCAAAAGTGTGTCTGAGTGCAAGTGTAAGGGAGACAACAACAGCGATGAGAAGAATGGAAGTTGAGTCAAGTTTTGAGGGAGACCTGAAACATAGCAAATGATAAATTATGAAGGGATTTTTGTTAATTTGATGACATTGATGCCCCATGGCCAGAGATTATAACCAAGTGCCCTCATCTTAATCGGTCACAGCATCTGGGATTGCAGGAAGAGTATTCAGATGTTTGTGCTCGCATAAAGTAAGAATTAAATTAACCTTGATTTATTATTTTATAATATTGTTTAACCAGTCTTAAGTAAATAATATACATTGGTGGAATAATCGTATTAAGATTTTTATATATTTTATTAATTTTATTTGTTTTAAATGTTAAATATTTACTTTCATACAACTAAGCTACTTACACGATGCACACTATATAGTGACATAACAGTTACCTTTCTGCTGTTGGTGCTGCACTCATCGATATAATGTTACTCATCGATATGCACATGCATCGATATAATTTGAACAACTCTAATATTTGCATCGACGCCAATTGCTTTGAGAAATCCAAGCAACACACAAAACAAAAAGACAAATGTAAAAGTTAAGCTCAACAATAAGGCATTCTCATTCAAAACTCAAAATGAGTGCCTACAATCGAAAAGTGTTGAAGAAAATGAGCTCGGGCACAAGTTTTGATACAACAGATTGTGCAATGGACGAGTCGGGCTACGCGTCCTTTAAAGTGCTACACAACTCAACCGTGGAGGCGCCATTTTTATTTGAACGCGACTGTGAGACTGAAAATTGCCGCAATGCATCCAATACGACTGCAATACAAACCAAATCAAGCTTCAATTCAATGCAATTTCAAACGCCGGGCAACGAAACAAACAATTCCACACAGTATCGTAAATCAAGCTTAAGCCTGCTTGAGGCCAATGAGGGTGAATGCAAATTGTCGCAAATGCTTTCCACAAAGCGACGCAAGTCGCATCAGCCATTGGCGCACCACAGCAGCCCCAAGAAATCCAAGAAAAAACTGTTTCCACAGCCAGAGCTGACGTCTATCTGCCGCACTCGCTACTACGATGGCTTCGAGCAGCTAGATATCGTTGGCATGCTAAGCAATACGCTGCCTGCTTTGGAATGCATCCTGGAGCAGGTAAGCTCATACACGCTGGACGTGATGACGCAGGTGTCGAAGCGCTGGGCGCAGGCAGTGCACAGGAGTCGGCCTGCAACGGAGCGTTTAATGAATCATCGCTTCAAGATGAGCCTGACCAAGGAGAACGCCAGCACTCACCCGATGATGAAGCGTCGTCCAATACAGTCCACCAAACAACTCGTGCCATTCAACCCATCAAATGCCATACAGAAACAAAATCAAATACAGGATATAAGTTATAAGCACACAACGTTGCAAGACAACTGTACGCTGGTGGAACAGTTGCAGCGCATCAAGTGTCCGCGCTGCGGCAAGTGCAGCAGGGTCTTCTATAGCCAGGCGGACGAGCAGCACACGCCACTGACGATGCCGAGGCAAAGCACAGCTGCTGCCCTACTTTCACAAACATTACCACACGCTTTTGGCGCATTAAGTGAAACGAAGCCACCTCTAACACGCTTCTATTCCATGGATGAGATGAAGACATCGTCGCCACCTTACTCAGTTGGTGAATGCATTAGTGTTTCGTGCAAGTTTCGCTTTTGTGTACACTGCTGTGGACCGCCGCATCCGGGCGAAAAGTGTCTGGTCACAGAGATGGGCACGCCCTCCAAGATTATGATGCCCGCTGAGAGGGTGACGCCACCGAAGCGCAACCAAAAATATGACTCCAAACTGAGTCGCAAACGGTCCTTGAAGCGTTTGAACTTTTAAATCAGAACAGCAGCAACAAGAACAACTCAAATTATGAATCTATAGTTATAGTTATCGCATTCTCAACTGTTGAAAGTTTTTTTTTACATGTTTAACTAGTATTATTTAATCAGTCCAAATCACATCATATTAGTTTTGAGCGTTCTCAATTTAACTGTCATAAACTCGTATTAAATTTTCTTTATTATTGTATAATGTATTATGTATGCTCAACAAACATTCTTGTACCTCTGTGAGATTAATTAGATGTAAGCCTACTTTTTACATTTTATAAACATGAACAAACAATTAAATATTATTTTGTATAAGATATGTGCCTAATTTTTGTAAAAGCCTATATAAATATTTTTTTTCTTATCAGGCTGCAACCTTAACATATTTTTTAGTTTAGGCTCGTGTCATTAACGCATTGCGCAGCTAGTACATTTTGTGACGTCACATGTTCGTGCCGTACTATCGATTTAACATCGGTGTGTTTATACTTATCGTCGCACCTCCATTCTATCATTTACCGCCGAAGCACGTGTGAAGTCGTCGCACATTTCACGTTTATTTTTCAGTGTTTTTAAACACAAAGGAGCCAAATCAAAATGACGACGTCATTGGCTCAACAACTACAAAACTTGGCTGCGCCGCAGACATCCGTTCCCCTAACGGATGCACGCAGTCGCGCCTCAATATTGTTCGATCCCAAGGAGGCGGCCACAAAAGACAGACGAGCCATCTACGAAATCGGCCTGAGCGGTCTACTCGAGTTAACAGCCTTCAATCCAACCTTTCAGGAGTTCCAGCTGACGCTTTTTGATGAGGCCACTCTGACGCTGGAGCGCGCGGTCGAACAGAAGGAAGTCAATCAACTGCTTGACGCAGCAATTTCAAAATTCTTGCGCCTTTTGTCACCTTATTTTCTACTGCGACCGGCACATATGTGTTTTGAGTGGCTGCTGCGCCGCTTCCAGGTGCACGAGTACAATCGGGAGCAAGTAATGGCCTTGATAATGCCCTACCACGAGACAAACACGTTCGTTCAGGTGCTGCAAACGATGCGATTGCAAAAATCCGATGACGATTGGTACTGGCTGCGTCGACTCCAGCGTCCGGGCGTCCCTCTCTCCAAGACGGCCATAGTGACACGTGCAGCCAGCGTGCCATCGTTCCTCAGCTTTATCTGTCGCAACACACGCAAGGCAGTCAAGGAACTGGGTCCCCGCGCCCATCAACTCCAGGCACAAATCAACTTCTATGCAACCGTTGTTGTGGGTGCTCTGCAGACAGCCAAACCTCTGGAGGATTGGCATATTGCAACCATTTTGGAGTCGCTGCTAAAGGGTCTCGCCTCGGATACAGTGGATTTTGTTGCTGCCTCCTATGTGATCGTTGCCCAGCTCGTCTCGCGCACCAAACTAAAGACGAAAGTCTGTAATGCGCTCCTCGAGCGTGTGGCCAACTGTACATTTGAGCGGCTGCACACGACGGCACTGATGCTGCTCATTGCCATCCAGGATAAACAACAGTCGGCACAGCCCGAATTTACACCCAAGACCTTGTTAAATCTGGTCTGCCAAAAATGGTTAATAAACGCATTGGCTGCTTTGGCCAAAGAGAACATTTCCATTAAGGCCATTTGTATGCCGCTAATGCGCGGCGCCGTTGCAGCCATACGTGAGGGAGATGAATCCACAGCTTCGCATCAGCAGTTTCTCGACAATCTGCTTGCCAATGTGCCATTCTCCAACTCAAGCGCTCAACAGCTAATCAAGTAAGATGTTTCGCTTAATTTTTTAAAACAAATCTAATTTTGTTTTCTCTATATTTGTTTAGCTGTTTCCTCGACACATTTGTGGACATGGAAGCTGATACTGAAGCCATGAAAATGGATACCACTATGCCTGAGGATGACGAGAGTACAATCATTATTGATTCCGACGATGAAATGCAGCCTGCCAAAACCAATTTTCAGGCATGGTACACAGAGTTTCTCGAAAAACTCGAACGTCGCTATCCGGATGCATTTGATCTGAGTGTGAAGGCAGCTTTAAGCGCTAAGTCAAAGTCAAGCAATCGCAAGAAGGCACTCAAGCTGGCATTGGGTAAGTTCGCAATGATTCATATAATGAACTCCCAGAAAACAATAATCTTTTGAAACCCTTTCCGCAGGCTTTCGATTGAACACAACGGACGAGAAAGCGAAACGCGTGTTCGAGAAACTCTACCACTACAATGCTGACTGGCGTCTAAGCGCAGTGCAGCAGCTGCTACAGAATCTTAATGTGCCAAAGAGACGTGAGCGCTGCTTTGGTTTGCTGAAGGAATGTCTGCCCGACCGGATCAAGGATGACAGTCCCGCTGTTGTTGCGGAGTTGCTTACACTGCCAACGGTTGACTTTGTGCAGTTGCTCGGCGCTCAATCCTTTGCCCAGACGCTCTGTGAACTTTTGCTGCGTGCGCAGCAGCAACGTAAAACCCAATGGGATGCCGTGGTGCCACAAGCTGTCCAGCATTTAACAACTGCTGCTGTAAGCGATAATTATGATGCAAATCTATTGCTACTCGCTCTGATGCCCTATCTGTTTCCGTCGGATGCATTGAGTGTGCAGGAACATGATGCACTCTTGATTATCTTAAAGAGCAGCTTCGCCAAAAAGCTGTCGTTTCTGCGACAGCTTAACGTAAGCGCCAAGCATGAGAACTTCAATGTTTGGCAGCATTGTCAGCAATTTCTAAATGTAGTTGCCAGCGCTGGCCAGCCTGCAAGGCAACAGATGGCACTGCTCGACAGCGTGGAGCAGCATGGTGGCGTTGCCTATCTACGTGGCGAGGCGACGCAGTTAACCCATCTACTAATCCTGCTGACAGCCTATGCCAAGCGTGATTTGACCGCCGCTGAGAGTCTACAAACGCTGCAGCGTCTGGGCAGCTACACTCGCGGTTTTCAGTTTCGCCTGAGCAAGGAAGGCCGCAAAAGCAATCACAGCACGAACTATGTGCCACTGCAACTGTATGCAGACTTTTTGACAACACTCGCCAAGAACACTAAGTTTACTCAACTTGCTTCCACACACTGGAATCAATTGACGGATGAGCTGCGTTTGTGTCTTCTACTCCTGGATGCTTTGTGCGTTGAGGTTTATGCAGAACAATGTGCTCCAGCTGAGCGCAAGGAATGGGCGCGTGCTCTAAAGGATTGCGTCAACGTAATGCTGCCGGAGGCGCAACAGAAACTTGATTTTCTATGCAACTTTTACGTATACGAAACGTTGCCGGAGTTGTTTAGCAATCCCAACGATTATGCATTGTTTCGTGTGCGGGGATTCCAACTGTTGCAGGCATTGTTTCGTGCACCAGCTGGCGATATTAACTGCAACTTGTTGCATATACTACGCATTGCCACCGCCTGCAACTCTCCACTTCAAACATTGCGACAACAGGCGCTTCAAACTCTGAAATTGATCGATCAGAAGAAACTGGAGCCACATGTCGCACATTTGGTTGAGTGTCTGCTGCAGCGTCAAAGTGAACTGGCCATGGATCATGAGCAATATGCTCTTATACTTCACACCATCTTGCAGAACAAATCGACCACGCCGCGAGAGAAACTATTGCTGGCGAAGCTACGTCGAAGTGTGCTCGCTTCGGTCTGTGATGTGGAACAACCGGCAATTTTGACTGCAGCTTTGCTGAAGGCCCTGAAGCATTTGAATAATGAGTCGATGCTCGCGTCCCTGTTGCCATTGGCTGAGGCAACATTGGAGAAGGTGGTGTCCATTGAACCCGGCAAGGAGACAGCACAACTGGCGCAGCTTAGCTGGCCACATAGTGATATCTATTGTGCGGTAATGGAACGCTTTGAGGGTTCCGTTGGCTTGAGTGTGTTACAACGTCATTCAGACTCCTGGAAACTGCTGGAGACGACTTTCAAGCAGTACACCACCTATGTGGAACTTGAGCATAAACTTCAACCATTGCCCTGTGTGCTGCTCAGCTCTCTTTCTCCTGAGACCTACGAGAATCTGCAGAGTCAACAAAAGATGACCTTGCTTCAGTTTATTGTGGATGCAGCCACTGCTTCGGATAACGATAGCATCTTCTTGGCTGCACATCGTCTGCTCAAGCGTTGCGACATCGATTGTCAGTCCCTCATACCCATGTTGACCAACATGTTGACCCTGAGTACGCGTATTAGTACGACGCCAGAGCGTCGAGTTCGTGCTGCTAAAGATACCAAACTGGATCTCACATCCTTGGCCTGGAAGCAGGGCATGACGTTGCTGGAGCTATTGGAGCATAAGAAACAACTAAAGAGCGCAGAGCTTCTCATACCATCGCTCTTTGAGCTGTTGCAGTTGTGCCTGACACTGGAAGAGCATAGCGCTGCGGAGTATCCCAAGCAATTAATCCTCTCCAGCTTGATTCACTGCTGTGAATCATCACAAGCGGCTGGCATAGAACTGTCCAAGGTGCTGCCTGAGTCCTGTTTCCGTATTGAGCAAGTGGTTCAGTGTCTCCGCAACACACAGAATCCACAGACGCAACAACATGCATTGATATTCCTTACACGATGTGCTGAACTCTATCCGAAGCAGGTGCTGCACAAGATTGTCGAGATCTTTACGTTTGTTGGCTCCACAGTGGTACGACACGATGATGCCTTCAGTCTGCACATAATCAACAATGTGGTGGAAACCATTATACCCACATTGCTACTCCAACCGGGTGCACAGCGTCAACGTCTGGTTATTGCTGTGCTCAAGGTATTTGCTGATATATGCATCGATGTACCATTGCATCGCCGCCTGCCGCTGTATGAGACGCTGTTCCGTGTGCTTGATCCCCGCCAGCATCTATGGCAATTCCTTTGCATTGTCTTCGAGGCCCAAATGCAGCTGGCACAGAAATCCAAACAACATCAATCAGTGGACAAGGAACGTTTGGATTTTGCTCGTGAGTTGACATTAATGTTCGAGCAACCAGAAGTCATCGTAGACACATGCGTGCAGCTGCTCGACTATATAGCTACGCTACCCCAAAGCAAGGACGCTTTGTCCAAGGCCGCGTCAAGCTCCTCCTCAGTCAGCAACATCTCGCCGGAGCAGCAGCTCTTTAATGTGCGTACTCGTACATTCAAGGAGTTGCGTCATTATAAATACCTCATGATGGATTATCTCTCCAGTCTGAGCAGTTCTCCAGAGTTCCAAGCGAAACTGGCCAATCCCAATCAAAATCAATTGGCACTCTATCAGCATTTCATACTCAAAACCCTCTCCTATGTGGTTGTTGTCAATCAGGCCCAGGAACACGCCGATAAAATGCTTAAGAAATATTGGCATGTGCTGGGAAATCATGTACAAGATGTCCTGGACAGTGCCATTGGTCTGCTGAAACCCGAACATTTCCTCAATGTGATTACGGAGCTGCTGCAACACGAGCTCATCCATGTGCGCATCAAGGTGCTGGAGCTGCTTGTCACCAAACTAACGCCACCCAACGAATACTTTGCCCAATGCCAGGCAACACATTTCGGAATCCTCTTCGAGCCACTGGGTGGCATTGTTGATGGCATTCTGGACACGACCGGCGGCAGTAATGCACAGCAGGCGCAACTACAGCAGACGGCACTCCAAGCCCTCCAAATGCTGGCCAATCGACATGGACGCGATTATCTGGAGGAGTGTCGGGAACTTCTGGCCAAACTGACGCGCATCGTCAAGCGTAGAGCTAATGTGCCCAAAGCTGTTGTGGGTAATGTGGTGTTGACTCTTGTCGAGATCTGTGGCAGTATCAAGGCTCACGCTTTGGCTCAGCTACCCAAGTTTGCGCCACAGCTAACGGAACTGCTTAAGGAACAGGTCCAGCTGCTTCTAATCCAACGACAGTCCCCCGACTATGTCTGCTCGGCTTTGGTAACAGGTATGTTTTTAGTTCAGATGTTGAATTTCACCTACTAATCTCCACTTTCCTAGCCATGCACAAACTTTTTATGACGCTGCCGCTATTCCTGGGTCCATATTTGGTTGATATCATTGGTGCTCTGATACGTTTATCGGTGCAGCTGGAAGGCTCACAATTATTAACACAGGACAAACGCACGCAGGCGCTCAAGTTGCGCATTGTGGATGTATGGACGGCGGTGGCGCACGGCGTTGGACCGCGCATCTTAATCCCAAGTTGTGCCAAGACCTATAAAAGTCTGTTGGAAGCACATGCCTATGAAGAGGTGGGCATGCTGATGCGTCAACTTCTACTCCCATGCATACGGCACAACTCGAATGCTGATTTGCAATCTGTACAGGAACCACTCTCAGAGCTATTCCTTGAGGCGCTTGAATTCCGACTGGAGGTGCGTGGACGTAAATTGCATCGCAAGCGTGTTGCTGAGATTGAGGCGTCCGTGAGCGAGACATTCGTCGCCTGGATACTTAAGCTATCCGAGTCGAACTTCCGGCCCATGTACAGTCGTGTGCATAAGTGGGCCATGGAACGCACTGAGATCCAGCCAAAGCTTACCTTCTTCCTGCTGACCAATCGCATTGCCGAGGCACTTAAGTCGCTGTTTGTGCTCTTCGCTGGCGAGTTTATTGAGGATGCGGCAGGATTGCTGCATGAACATAATACAATCCGTTCAGAGTTCTCTGACGATATCGATTCCGACGATGTTATTGAGCTGTTGTCGGCCATTCTGAGCACATTGCATCATGTGTTCCTGCACTGCAGCAGTGACTTTATTAACGATCATCGTTTCAATACCCTAATGCTACCACTTGTGGATCAGTTGGAGAACAGCCTGGTGCTGGCCAGCGAGTCGGAGAAGGTGCAGCAAACTCTTAGCGATTGCATTGCCCAATTGGCAGCCGCCAGCAATGATGTGCTGTGGAAGCAGCTCAATGCTCAGGTGCTGCTCAAGACGCGCAAGTTCACGCCTGAAGTTCGAATCCTGGCCTTTAACACCAGCGTTGCTATTGCCCGCAAGTTGGGCGAAAGCTTTGCTCCACTGCTGCCGGAGACGGTGCCGTTCATTGCCGAACTCCTTGAAGATGAGCACGAGCGCGTGGAGAAGAATACACGCAGTGCTGTCCGCGAACTAGAAACGATTCTCGGTGAACCTGTGCAAAAATATTTATAAGCTGATAAGAGCTTCACATTTTTTTAACTACTATGCTTAGCTTAGGTGAATATTATATTTTGTACTCCTACTTCTTCCACTGTTAACTGAGTTGTTTAACATGTGAATACATTGTAATTGTTTGTTTGTATTTTCACATAGATTCAAAGACAAATAAAATATACTATTTTTGCATATTGCTTTCGTTCCAAGTACCCAAACTCAACTCATTAGTCATCACTTTTTACTTAATTTACTCAAGTTAATATTAGTCTCGTATTTTCTTCTGACCGTCCTATAAACATATAGACCAGCGGTCGGGGAACTTTTTTTTATCATTACCCCAAAATATTTTTATTTAAGTTGATATTACCCCATAGCGGTTCCTCAACCGCTGTTGTGTGGAAACAAATAAGGTTTATGCATTGGCTTAATTACCCTCTAAAAAAAAAAAAGTATACATACTTTTAGGCAGATCGCTTATTCTTTCATACTTGAAAGTGAAAAAAATCATTGCATACGACATAGGCCGTAAACGGCAAAAAGGACATTCGATTTTAAGCCATAACTTGAACATTTTCTTAAGGATCTTTAAGGAAAATACATTTTTGAACTCACAGCAACAAGATCTATCGATTTGCTTATAAAGGATCTCCAGGATTAACGAAAAAAAATGTTCGAAAAATTTTACAGGGGGTAGGTCAGAAAAAATTTTAAAAACTACAAAATCGTCTATAACTCGGCTATTTTAAGGACTATCCGGATGTCCTTTGGACCACAGGTACGCCTAGGCCCGCCGATACGAGCAAAGGACGATAGTCCTTCAAACAGCTGAAATAAAAGGATAAATGTTTAAAACATAAAATTGGTTATAACTCCGCCAAATCGTAAAGGATTCAAACGTGTCCTGTGTCAGACATTTTGTTTTGACCAGGGCTACCAACTGGCCAAAGGACATTCAAATCGTCCTTGTGGTTTCCGAGAAAACTGCACTTTTATGGTTTTTTCTTATATTCGCTCGGCCTTAGAGTGAAATTTTTACAAGTGTTTTGTTCTTAGATGACCCCATTATCCTTGAATGCAGTTCGAAAGAGGTTTTTCATGCTGATCCAACGCACCATGGTTTTTGAAAATCCGTAAAGTTTTGGCCGATTTATACTTATATCTAAAATTTCGGCAAAAAGGACATGCGATTTTAAGCCATAACTTGAACATTTCCTTAAGGATCTCTAAGGACAATACCATTTTTGAATTCAGTACAACAAGATCTATCTATTTGCTTATAAGGATATCCAGGATTCATGAAAAAAAATTTTCGAAAAATTTTACAGGGGGTAGGTCAGAAAAAATTTCAAAAATTACAAAATCGTCAATTACTCGGCTATTTTAAGGACTATCCGGATGTCCTTTGGACCACAGGTAGGCCTAGGACCGCCGATACGAGCAAAGTATTTCAAAGGACGATAGTCCTTCAAACAGCTGAAATAAAAGGATAAATGTTTAAAACATAAAATTGGTTATAACTCAGCCAAATCATAAAGGATTCAAACATGTCCTATGTCAGACATTTTGTTTTGACCAGGGCTACCAACTGGCAAAAGGATATTCAAATCGTCCTTGTAGTTTCCGAGAAAACTGCACTTTTATGGTTTTTTCTTATTTTCGCTCGGCCCTAGAGTGAAATTTTTACAAGTGTTTTTTTTCTTAGATGACCCCATAATTCTTGAATGCAGTTCGATAGAGTAGGTCCTTGAAACTCTTACGCAACATGTCCTTTGAAAATCCGTAAGGACATAAGTGGCTTAGGACTATTTAAAAAAAATTCAACACATTTTAGGTCAAAATTCGTCAATATCATTAAGGATCCATCGGTTTTGCAGTTAAAGATGGTTGCGATTCCCACCCAACAAAGGAAAAATAAGATACTTTTGTATTGCTCGTATTTAAGGATCGTATTTATTTACCTCAATTACCAAAAAATCTTACAAAAAATCTACAATCAATTATTAATAATAATATAAGACATGGACTGAAATTAGATATACATATAAACTTAGGTGCTTCTTGTTTATTCATATGTTTAAATACAAATTTTTCTCTTAGCAAAATGTATGAATTTTAAATCATTATCCCAAAACATTTTTGTTTAGATTGGTATAAATCCATAGCGGTTTCTCGACCTGTGTGGAAACAAATATGGTTGATGCATTGGCTAAATTACCCTCTAAAAATAATTTGGCGAATAGTACATACTTTTAGGCAGATCGCTTATTCTTTCATATATAATCAATAACAAAAATTATTGCATACGGCATAGGCCGCATATTAAAGTCAATTCAATCCACTTGCTGCTGATTCTGTGCGCCTGGTACTTTGAGTCAAAAACTAGCAAGCATTATCTCGGCAGTATTTTGGCAAAGTGGTAAAATCTATAAAGAAGGGTGCCCATAGTTGTAGAACTTTATGCATTTTGAGTTTTAAAGTCTTAGTTCGTCTAAACTCTTTTAATCATTACACCAAAATATTTATGTGTAAGTTGATTTTACCCCATGGCGAAGAAAAATATATACTTTTTACTCACAAAAGTTTCATTTTTTACCACCAAAAATTGCGTTTTTACCCCATTTGGGGTAATTTACCCCGGTTCCCTGACCACTGATATAGACAGATAATGAAAAAACAATAATATTGTCTTTGTGCCCTCCTCTGCGGTTCTCAAAAATTCAAGTAAGTCATTAAGGATTTTGATCTTATTACTAGTTAAGTGTGAAATGAGTTTGTGGGAGTGACTGTTTTCGGGCTTTCCCAAAGTGCTCTTTTATATATCAAACGTCACTCTCTCCCCCTCTCTCTCTCTCTCTTCCTCTCTCTCTCTCCCTCTCTTATCACCGACTCTTGATCGGGATCGTCGATAGCACTGTACGCGTAAATTATAGCGTTCAGGGTATCGTGTAGTCGGGACTTCTCGACTAGAGCCTTCTCTCTAGTTTTTGTGTACATCTTGTGCACACTTAAGCAATTATCTCCCACACTTAAATGATCACCGATGTCACAACACTGCTGCTGCTTTACGATGTACGAAAATATATTAAAAGTAATTATACCATCCAACCTTAGCTGGAGAGTCATGTGATGCATTGCCATTAATCAGGGCAAGTAAGCTGCTTTTGGGGAAAGCTAAAAACCTTATTACATGCATTTCAAAACTATATATATTGCGTACTACATTTACTATATTATGAGTTTTTGAAAATGGTTTACGCTAACTAAGCTCTTAACTTTTATTTTTGTATTAAAAAAGAATTAACAAATCGTTTAGTTTAAGCTACTTCTAACTATTTGTTGTATGTAAACGAATAGTTTGGAATGTGAATATTGCTTTGGGTATTGTTTTGAGTCTGCTTGTCCCTTGGAATCTCGGGATCCTCACGTTTCTCTTCCTCCTCATTTATACTGATGTCGCGTATGGAAGGACGACGCCAGCCGGTGAGTGCCTGAGCCTGTTTCGTTTTTGTAAGCATCCTTGGACCCGTTACGGATATAAGAATAGCACCCAAAGGAGCTGTCAGCAAAATACTCAAAATACAAATTGTTTGCACAATTTTCGCCCAGTTGCGTTCATCATCGGTGGCTGTTGGTCCCAAATTTCTCAAAGCCACTGGACCCAGTGCAGCCTGGACTGTTGCCTTGGCCATCCAGGCGAGACCGACAAAGAACTTCTCTTTCGTGTTGAGACGATCACCAACTGCAATGCCAGCCGTGACAAAGATGCGAATAATGACGCCAGTGAATATGCAGAGAGCGCCAATGTAAAGCAAGCTTGAGTCCAGTTCGCGCAACTTGATTGTGGCGCCCGTAATGCCAAAAAGAATGGGCTCAAAGATCATCCAGAAGATCTCGAAGCCAGTGCCAACTGGATTGTCATCGATGGTCCAGCCATCCTTGCACCAGAAGTAATTTGATATGAATGATGAGAAGACAACGGCCAGCGGTCCAGCGCCCTCATAGCCCAACTTATCGCTGCCATAGATGGCCACCAGATTGCCAATGAAGAGCAGCAGGGTCCGCAAAGGCACCACATACGCATCACCCTTCTCAGGAAAGATGCGTGCCAGCAAACCCCAAATGATGCCAAAGCCCAAACCGCCAACAATGCACACGGGCACTTGGGAATACAGATAGAGTTGTCCTCGATCCGAGAACATGATCGTAGTAATAATGCCAAACATAGCCACTGAGATGGCATCATCCACTCCAGATACGGCGACCACCAACGTGGGTATACCCTTGGTCACACCATAACCCTTAGTGCGCAGCCGGAACAGACAAGGAACCACAACAGCAGGTGCGATCGCTGCCATTATGGAGCCCAGCATGCAACCCCAGATCCAGGGCAGACCTAGCAGATAGTGCGACATGATCACCATAACACCGAACTCCACAAACCAGGGCACAATGCCTAGCTTAAGAATTGTTTTGTACACCTTCTTGAAGGCATCCGGATCCATCTCGAGGCCAGCTCGCGTTAGGATTATGGTTAGGGCAAATTTACGCAGTTGAGCAGTAACCTTAGCAAAGTCGCCATCGAGATCCACCCAGCCAACATTCTTTAAGTAAAAGAAATAAAGAAAGGTAAATAAAAACAACCTAGGAGTCCAATCTAAACTCACCTGAAACACTAAGCCCACCAGGAGCATGCCAATAAGCCTTGGCAATGTCGTCAAAGAGATTAGGTAGCCACCAAAATTGGCAGCCACTGTGAGGACTACCAGATTAAAAAGCTGTCCGCCAGGGGCAGCCGAGTTGCCAATGATCACAAACGAAATGATCCAAAGTAGAGCACCTTCAAAAGTAAATATCAATCAGTACACAATAAAAATCTCAGTTCTTATGGCTTACCAATCGCTATGATTGAAACCAGGCGGGAGAATGTCCTGAAGGTGGGACAGAGCGGATAGGGAAAGACCTGTTGCCAGCAGGGTGGCTCCCATGACTCGGACGGTTCCTCCTTGCGACACTTGAGGCAAAAATTATATATCCACGATTGTTCCACATAGTTGCCATTGCTATCCTGTGATCCATTGTATTTGGCTTGCGTACTTTGTTTATAGTTCTCTGTGAAATGATCGATCGATTGATCAAGGGTGTTATATATATAGACTCACAAAATTAGCGTCTAACTTTAATTGAGTGATAAGTGTGGCATGCTGTGGCAGATGCTGTTGCTTTATAGACAAAACAACAAATCCAAACGTCACTTTTGAACGCATGTTAATTATTAATGCCAATTTTACGTTTTTAAATTCAATTGACATTAGTTCCATAAGTGTTAAATGTTTTGATTTTCCTTTGCTAACAGATATTCTGTGGCCACATGCTAGGTCTCTGTCATTAACATTATTATCATTTTAATTTCATAACAAAACAATGTAATTAATTAAATAAATAAAACGTTCGAAGTTGCCCACGTGCCTGTCGATTTTTAAGAGTTAAGAACCTCAATGATGACCGAATATATTTCACGCTGTGCAAATACTTAACGTTTCATATACAAACATACGTTTCACTTTTGGGAATTATAATCACTTGATTAAGCAGATGAGAATATATATATTATGAACTTTTCGAAAAGAAGGGAAACATATTAACCTAGCTCTACAGTAAATTAATTAGTTAAATTGTTCATCTTTCAATCTGCGAGCTTTTCCAAGAAGAATTACGTTTTTTATATTCAAATGATATTGAATTCATGATTTAAGGCAATCTCATCACATGTCTGTTAATATTCATTAACAACTTTGTAACAAATTAATCAAAACAAGACCTAAAGTCCTCTTGTAAATACACTTCAAAACAATTTGAAGTAATCTATTTGTTTGTATTCTACTATTTTACTTCACCCCCGCTTTCTTGACTTCACTTACTCGAAAATCAATTAGTATTCTTGATGTTAAATCTCGACTTACCATTACTATTCGTTGAAACACGATCGCAATCATTTTCATGGGCCGGACCATCCTTTAAGATGCTTCTTCTACATCCTGGCGGTCCAAAGTCCGAGTGTGAATGTGTTGAGGTCTGTTGATTTGCCAAAATTGAAATGATTTTATTTTTAGGGGATTAAGATTTGCATGGCTTGATTAGTTTAGAGCGCGCGTAAATCACCTGTCACTTGAACACTATGGTTAGTTAAACAATTACGTTCGTCATTATAAATGCCGTCATTCACGATTAGTATAGTATATACATATGCTGGAGCGTTACGAGAGTACTCGCCGAAAACTTGGTCGTTAAACACACATTAAACCAAATGTTAGATCTTAGTCACTGTCACTGATCAAATCAATCCGAATAGCTGCTTACCTGTGATGTTTTACGAGCGTTTGCTTGCTCAAAAGCGGGATTATCATATCCAGAGTTATTGGCTTCCTGCACCGGTTCCTCGGAGACAGTGCTAACACGCCGTTTGGGCTGACTTTCGATGACAATTGTGCTTTTGTGGTTTGGAGCTGTAGTTGTTTGTCCAGATATTGGTACATTGATGGCGTTAGCTGTGTTTATTGGAGTTCCAGCTCCCACAGAGCTATCCACATCTGCATTGGTCGTCATTGTGATCTGACTCTATATAGGATAATGTAAAGTGGTTTGAGTCAACTGATTTGTAAAATTTAATTGCTGCTTACTATATACATGTCATATATATACTATATGTAAACGTTAATTCCACGCGACAATTGTTCCGTTACGCGGATTTTTACAACTGGCTGGTTCAGCGTTTAGTGTTCAAATAAATTCATCAGCGGCTGTCGATTTCCATCACGGCTTTTTTGGGTGGGGTGCTTGCCTTTTTGTGAGCTTCATCACACAAGCTCTATGTGTGTGTGTGTGTGTGTGTGTTTTTGTCAGTTAATTGTGTTAAAGATCGATGCAAATAACTTTTGATTATTTTATATCAAAATCATAAAACTAACATCCAGCCATAAACAAATGAAAAATGTTTAATAATTAGCTTTAATTATTTGACACATTAGAAGACTGGAATTCAACTCAAACCCTTTGATTCTACAGCATACTAAACATACATTAATATATAAATACATGGATTTGTCCGGCCAGCTGTCGGTTGTGCTTTGATCGGATTGTATGTCGTTTAAATGTGACGCATTTTATCTAAACAAATTCACGTGAGCGCTCAGTAGACAATCGTCTTATAACAACGAGGCTGAATTAATTGTTTAATGGAATTTGTTTCGCCGGTTTTTTTGTTTAGCTTACTATTGTTATTGTTTTGTTTTTGTTTTGTCTTTTGAAATTGAGTTGTAAGCCCGGCTCTTTGTTGTACCCTAGAACATAGTATAAATTGCCAAATAATTATTGCATCCATGTCGGTTGCTATAAATATATTCTTGACCTGTCTCAATGCATGACTTGATATACAATCGAGCTACTTAAATGATATGTAGCGTATCTCATAGTCGTACACTTCTCATTTGTAAAGTTTTTACTTGTTTTTTGGTTGCCACCAGTCGAGAATGTGCCATCAAGTCATGCGGTTCGTTAGACTAAATCCAACAAAACATCTCCCCTCACATGTGAACTGTTTGCGCCTTTTTTTGCGCCATGTCATTTAAATGATTAATTATAATATTTTATTATTTATTACTCACGTAATGGTAACCCCGTTTAAAGCTCATATTCACTGCATAGATAAAATAAGCAAATTATTAAATTATTAACACTTAGCTTTTGGAATTTTTTAATTTTATTATATGTGAAAGAATTTCACGCTTAGAGTTCACAATGCGGATAACAATTTGGTACATTATTAATTTCTCTAATTGATTTATTTTTCCCAAGCTTACTCTAATTTGCATATTAAAGTTATAAAATTTCCAGAACAACTTTTTCGTACAACGTTTAAAATATATAAAAAAGGCATATAAAAAGTTCCCCTATTATTTAGGAATTCATTAAAACAATACTTTAAAGAGCCGCACAACATTGTTTATCACGTGTTGAAAATGTGATATTTTGTAAGTTCAAAAAAATTTTAAATCACCCAAAAAAAAAATACTATCAAAATAAACACTAAGCGACATTTTGTTTATTAACATTCTTTATTAATTTGTTTTTGATTTTTTGTTTGATTTCTTAATTTATTATTTGTTTATTAAAAGCAATTTGTTCGTTTGAAGCTGTTTCGATTAACATTTCTATATATATATATAATTTAATATATATATTATAATTCACTTATTTATTGGCTCAAATCAGTCTTTTAAGATTATAAATTATGTTTTTTGGAGGAGTAAAGGAAAAGAACAAAAAAATCTTGATATTTGGCCTCAAATGTGATTATTAAGTATGACGAGGCCAGCGGTCGGGGAACCTGGATAAATTACCCAAAATTGGGTTGTAGCGAAGACACAAACCTATTCTCAGCAAATGTACTTTCTGGTAAGAAAGCTTATAAGGAAAAGCAACAAATAAAGAAAAGCGACTTTAATTTTTCCACAAATCACTTCGTAACCAAAAATAACTATTAAGTACACAAACCAATACAAAGTGCTGCTCACATGAATAGAAACACTTTAATATTATTATTCTATTCATATGTGTATATATATTATAGCTGCCAAAGGAGCAAAAAAAGAACAACACCTTATAATATTTTACTTAATGTTTATTTGGAATGCAGGTCCACTATGCTAAGTAGTATTGTATATAATAACAATCAACATCATATATCTTAATACAACAAAAACTGGAGCTTTACGCACTTTAGACTTTTTGATTACTTATTTGCGGTGTACGATAAATGGGCATTACTTTGCGTATTATCATCTGTTTCCTTGTCTCTAGGCAACTCGGGATCGTCGCGCTCCTCCTCCTCATCAATAATACTAATATCGCGAATGGAGGGACGATGACTGCGTCGCCAGCCGGACAAGATCTGTGGCTGTTTCGTCTTTGTCAACATACGGCTGCCCGTCACAGATATCAGAATGGCACCCAGTGGAGCAGTCAGCACAATACTGAATACACAAACGGTTTGCACAATTTCTGCCCATTTGCGTTCATCGGGTGTTGCATCAGGTCCCAGATTCTTCAAGGCCACTGGACCCAGAGCAGCCTGCACTGTTGCCTTGGCCATCCAGGAGAGGCCCACAAAGAACTTTTCTTTCGTATTGAGACGATCGCCGACAGCGATGCCAGCTGTTACAAAGATGCGTATAATGACGCCAGCAAATATGCAGCCCGTTCCAATTGCGACTGTGTTCCCGTCCAGCTCGCTGATGATGATGGTGGTACCGGTCAGGCCAAACAGAATGGGCTCAAAGATCATCCAGAAGATCTCAAAGGCTGTCGAGACGGGATTCTCATCGACCTCCCAGCCATCCTTGCACCAAAACAGATTCGATACGAATGAAGAGAAGACAACGCCCAACGGACCAGCGCCTTCGAAGCCCAACTCTTCGCTTCCATAGATGGCCACCAGGTTGCCGGCGAAGAGCATTAGAGTTCGCATTGGCACTACATAGGCGTCACCCTTTTCGGGGAAGATGCGAGACAGCGAGCCCCAGATGACGCCAAAGGCCAGACCACCCAGAATGCAGACTGGTGCCTGTGCAATCTGATAGCCCAATCCCTTGTCCGAGAACATAATCGTGCTGACAATGCCAAAGATGGCCACAGAGAGAGCATCATCCACTCCGGCAACGGCAACCACAAGAGTGGGAATACCCTTAACTACGCCATAGCCCTTTGATCGCAGACGGAACAGGCAGGGCACCACAACAGCTGGCGAGATGGCGGCAATGATGGAGCCCAGCATACAACCCCAGATCCATGGCAAATCGAGCAGAAAGTGCGACATGACTGCCATGACTGCGGCTTCCACGATCCATGGCACAATGCCCAGCTTGAGAATGGTCTTGTAGACTTTCTTAAAGGCCTCCGGTTCCATTTCGAGACCAGCTCGAGACAGGATTATGGTTAAGGCAAACTTGCGCAGATGCCCCGTTACTTTCGAGAAGTCACCATCGAGATCCACCCAGCCAACGTTCTAAAAGAATTATCAAAATGTTGTAACCAACAGTTTACAGTTTGAGAATCACTGTAAATCTTACCTGAAACAGTATGCCCACGAGCAACATGCCAATGAGCCTTGGTAGGGTGGTTAAGGATACCAGATAGCCACCAAAATTAGCAGCCACTGTTAGCACAACCAAACTGAAGAGTTGCCCGCCCGGGGCAGCTGTGTCCCCAATAATCACAAATGCTACAATCCAAAGTAGCAGACCTAAAACAAGATTTTACAACCAAATGGATTAAGACAGGGATAGAGTTATTAAAATATTGTCTTACTAACCAATCATAATGAGAACAATGAGGCGAGAAAATGTCCTGAATGTGGGACACAGCGGGTAGGGGAAGATCTTTTGCCAGAATGGTGGTTCCCATGCCTCGGTTGGCTCCTCGCCGCGACATTTCAAGCAGAATGTGTAAATCCACGAATCCTCCACATAATTGGCGCCACTGGCATCCTGTGAACTGGAAACTTGCTGTTGGTGGCCCTGGTACTTTCCATTTAATATTTCCAATGCACTCTGCCTGTAGTTTTCTGCAATTGAAGCGGAAAGATATGAATATGCCGAGTGCAGAAGTCCCACAATTATGTACTCTGATTACGAGTCGTATACATATAAAAAACTCTAATTGTGTCTGCGTTTAAGCAAACAGTCAACAAAACAAGAGCCAGAGACTTTTCCCCAATGCTTGACTATAAGGTTTCCTCTAAAAGCTGCAAGATTGATTTAATATGTGCAAAAACTATAATCGTTTAATATTCTATTAAGAACATCATCAATCGAAAAACTCAAATATATTGCAAAGCTCAAAAATAAGCTTGTTGTATGTTTAAATAATAAAAAGTTAAGCATAAACTATTTACAACTCAAAATACCCTTTACATGAATGAATGCTTAACGCAGTAAATGAAAATTGAAAATCACTTCCCGGACTGTTAATTGATAATGTTAACTGTGTGATGGCAAATTAGATTGAGAATCGAAACACAACTGCTCAAATAGAAACCTTACGTTAACGTATTTGCTTTATGCCAACTGACATTATTTGGCCTTCGGTACTGCCTTTGAAATTGGCATATCAAGAGCGTCAGATAATAATATATATAAATCAATAAATGTGCTAAGCTTAAATACGAAGAAATCTAGTTTACGCATATGCTTAATTTATTGGCTTACTTACCATTGCTGTGCGTGGATCCGCGATCGCTTTCATTATCATTATTATGCAGCGTTGGCTCTTTCAAGATACTTCTCCTTCTCGACGGCCCAATTTCGGTGTGCGAATGTGTCGAAGTCTATATTTAAAGCAACAAGAATTGATTGAAAAGATTAGACATTTTATGGTTCATTCTGAAATCCCAGGCGATTATCTAAATGCAGCAGTATGTTGACGTTGGCCAAGAAAATAATCAATATACTTTTGGTTTTGTGTGCCGCGATTGTCGGTTCTCGTGTTTACAACCCCCGCACGTAAATAAACACACAAATCCATATTTACGAGCCCATTAACCAACCATTGATCGATCGTAATCGCTATCGGCGCCACCTGCTATGCTAACTCTAACCCGTTGACTAGATACTTAGTTTTGCCACTCACCTGGGATATTTTACGTCGGGGATTTTGTTCGAAGGCGGGATTGTCATAGCCGGAGGCACCACCACCTGTGCCGATCATCGGTGCATCCGCTATAATGCTGACACGTCGCTTGGGCTGATTTTCGATGACATGGGTGCTCTTGTGGCTATTATTGTTGTTGTTATTGCCATTGGGCATTGGCGAGGTGCGTATATCCGATGTTGGCACATTGCTATCCTCGCTATTATTGGCGCCTGGTTCCCCGTTTGCCGTCATCGTGTTCCGTATTCACGTGCTCTGCAGAAAGAGAGAGATGCGCCCGATCAGTCAGTTATATATTTATGATATATAAATCGTCTCTGGCGTTTGGCAACTTGTTAACGTTATTTATTTGGCTCGTTCACGTTACGCGATTTGAACAACTAGCTCGTTCGACGTTTAGCGTTGAAATAAATTCATTATCACTCAGCGTTGGCGTTTCAGATCGACACTCTGTGGGAGTTATACAGGCCAACTGTATGTGTATGTGTGTGTGTGAGTGTTAGTTAGTGTGTGCGAATTCGACACAAACTTGTGAAAGGGTTAAAGATTAAAGCAAATATTTGGCTTTAAATATATATATAGTATAACAGCTATAACAATCATCAATATAAATAAATACAAAAGTGAAAATATATATTGAAATCAATTATCTCCAACTCAACGAAACTTTTTATCAAGTGTTAAAATATTATTATATAATATCTGAGGGAAAGAGATGTTGGTTAATTAACAAAATTATACATTTGCTAATTGATAATGTTTTTTTTATTTTTTCTAATAAATATAAATCAAATTTTCCGCTAATTGTCAGAAAGCTTGCTAAATGATATATTTTTTACTGACCTATATTATATATATTTATAGCTATAATTAAAGGTAATAATAAAATCCCTAATCTGCACTTAACGGCTACTAAAATTGTACTTAAATAACTTGCATTTAGTTGAGTGAGGTAAAAGTCAGATAGGTTATACAATGCATCGAATTAGATCATAAAAAACTAGGTGCTAACAATTTGCTTTTAATTTTCTATATATTTTTTTTTAACTAACGAACAGATTCGTCATCAAGTTTAACTATCCAAAATGATGAGCATGAATTATTTTAGTTTTTTCTTTTTTGTTACGAGCAAATATTTTTATTTTTATTTGCACCTAGTCATAAAATATTTATTGCTCATATGTTAATAAATAGAAAATATTTTTTAACCAAAATATTTTCGTATTTTAAACTTATTCATTATCTTCCACTGTCAATAACACGAATTTGACTTTAAAGTAAGCGATATTGTTTATTTAATACGCGCTCTAATAAAGCTACTAAATATAGATATAACCATTCGCATGCGTTTGTTGACTTCTGTCTGTGACAAGAGCAATCAATATTTGTTTGCTATCAAATCTGCATAATTGACCAGACACGCTCAATGTTTTCAATTTTCACCTGTAATTAACGCCATTTCAACATTGATATGAGTAATTCGCATCACTTCATACCGACGACCAAGTATCATCAAGTGATCACAATTGATTGTGAGTTCTATTCGTTTGCTTTGAGTCAACAGTCATGCATCTGAATGCGATGCCACCCAAAAAAAGGAGTATAAAATAGTAGTATAACTGATAAGAAGTTCATTTTTGCATAGGAAGGTTTTGAAACTGAAGAAAACTCAAGTTCAACTCAACTTTTGAACTCATTTCAAGAACGTTCGAGTCTAATTGACGATTGTCTGGCAAGTGCGTTGGTTGACAAACATTAATACTAAGCCATCACGTGCTCTCGCCTTGCGAATGGCGAGAACAAAGCACATTAATTAGCATGTCGGTGTCATTTGTAGAAAAGTTTTTTAAGGTTTTTTTCTTTCTTTTTTTGATAGTGCTTAATTTGATATCAAACAAATTGTGTACACTTCGCACAGGGCGAACGATCACGTGTAAATGGCACAAGTCAAGTAGAGAAATATTTAAGAAATTTATATAAATTTCGTTTTTGTTCACTGTTTCTCACTTTTCACTCGAGTCTTGTGAATGTTTGCGATTTACATAATGCTTTAAGCTAATTGCCCACGATGTGTTGTTGTTGTTGCTGTGGCTGTTTGTCGGCTTAAATGAGAGCTCGTCTATAAATCGCGACACTTGCCAGCCAGTGCCTGACCTTGCCAGAGGTGGCATACCACGAAAAAAAGCGCGTCGCATTGGCACCGAAACGAAAAATCGTTCTACGTGACCTGCTTGCCAAAGTGTATAGCCACCGAGTTGTACCGCAACCCAGTTTCTCAGTTTCCCAGTTGCCCATTTGCCCAGTTGGCAATAAGCAAATTTGCAAGCTTAGTTAGCGATGGGTCAACTGCCGTTCGACACTTTAGAGGACGACGCACACAGTACCGAGAAACCGTTAATATTGTCTTTAGTACCCTCTAAGCAGTAAGTGCTTGATAAAGGGTATGCAAAACTAGTTAATGTTGAAGTAAGAACAAGTAGAAGAAGTTTAAATATTAAACAGCATTCACTCTCAGAAAGTATATAGAAATAAAAACATTTAATTTCACATTTAAGTTATCTTTTCACGCTTCGCAGCTTATCACCAAGAACAAACAACACTAACAATTATAAACTAATAGTCTTGAAAGTAAGTGTAAAAACCGATAATGTAACAGGAATATATATATAACAATCAGTTATCGAATTCTGCAAATAAACTTGAGAACCAAGAAGCTCAAGTACGTGGGGAAAACCCCAACCTAAAGGGAAACTCGGAACTAGGTGAATTCAGACATACCAAGATGTCAAACATTAGCTTTATCAGACAATAATATAATTACTGTGTAAAATGTTTTAATTAATGTTTTCAATTATCCATAAACACACACCAAAATTCATTATCTCAACTTGTTAACAGGGTATTATGATGTCAACCACACTTAAAAACATGAAATTGCTGGATTTTTTCAAGCTACGATTCACAACACAGTTGGATGAGTATTCACCGAGCGTTCGGTTTGCATTCATCCAGTGTTCTCAGTGGGTCAGTGTCTCTTACTGTGTTGTATAAACATGCTTATATTTATTTGATTTATTTCTCCACTTCGTTTGCGAAGTTTAAGCAGCGTGTTTTTGGGTGTTAATCTAATCACCTTTCGGAGCACCAGACAATATTTTCACTGTTTATGGAATATTATTGCTATACACACAGATAATCGGCATAGATAGTAATACTTCAAAATACTTGGCATGGAATATTATTATATGTGTATAACATATAGATTATCATTATAGACAATAATACTTCAAAAAGAAATGAACAAAAATCGTGACATTATTGATAAGAACAACATGTGAATATACAGTTCCCTTGGTTCCAGTTCAAGTTTGCAGATTTAACCGATTATTATTATCTCTTGAAGTAGTGCTCTAGTAGTATATCCATACATTTTCGCGTTTACTCAACTGCTTAATCTATTTGGAACTCTGCGTCAAAGATCTCTTCGAATGTGAAGTTGATAATTGAATGGAAAATTGTGGCGAAGATGCGATTTAATTGATTGTATTGTATTGTTCTGTCATCAATTCGAGTTGATTGTGGAGATTGGTTAAAGTAGTGCTTGACGTCAAAAGAAAAATTCTCAATTGATTTGGTCAGCAACCCAAATGAAAGTACTTTAAATCATGCAAAGAGTTACTGATTTGTAGGCCAGTGCAACTGGACTTTAAAAGAAAGGCATTTTTATGATGGCTTTCAGATTGATATCAAAAGTCATATATATTGGCAATGGTTTATAGCACCACATCCTAAGCGCTAAGCCGCCTCGCAAATGGTGATTGATGGCACCACAAATAAATGACTATTTATTTTGGCTAAGTAGCTACTCGGTCGCAGCTTATCGCATAGTCAATGAAACTTTTACCTCACCGATAAGAAACTCGCGCCCTTTGAGAGTGTAACAAAAACAAGATTTATGCATATGAAAATCCACTGAACCAACCATCAAAATCGTGTTCGGGTTTCGTGTTCGGGTTTCGGGTGTTTTTCTTATCATTTTTTTATTGTTGTTGTGGATTGTGAATGCCAGTTAATTGAGTTGTATTGCGCTCTTGTTGCGTTTGTTTTAATTACCGTGAATTGTGATTGATTTGAAATACAGATGGGTTTGATTTGTAGCTGCCGATCGGATCTTGCTTTGTTGATTATTACTCCACTTATTGGTTGTTTGATTACAGCCAATCTCCACTTGAATATCAATCAGCCCTGAACGTTTTATGGCTTACCCAACATGATCGACACACGGATGTATTCAATTCGATTGCTTACCTCCCTATCGTGACTATCATAATTAAGTGTTTCATATAACTCGTGACAGATTTTTTGTTTTTGTTGTTGTTGTCTGAAACCAGTTTAACATGGCTAATGCCTGTTCTTTGGTATGAGTATTCTTTGAAATAGATAAGAATTTGTTTTTTTTTTGTTTTTTAATTATTTATTATCGCCAGTCTCATTGTTCCGATTGTTATTCCGTTTGCTTCTTGTGACACAATAATTAACTGACTCAAATTCAATACGCACTTTATCTATGCATTGAGGAATGTTTGATGTCTTTTGAATCTTTATTTCGTTAACTTTCCAATGCCACCCAGTAAACGTATCTAGAGTAAAAACGTGATTTTTCACTCTGAGGCAAATAAAAATATGAAACAATTAAATTAAGATGTTAATATCAAAACAGAAACTGGTTTAATTAACGTTTAACAAATTATGTATATACATTTTTATGTCATTGAACTGACTTCCGTTAGAATTCACCTAAATGAAATTTAAATCTTTTGGTGCCAGAATTCATTTAAATCGCTTACTCGCAATCACATCTTAATTACAATTGTGTGAATTGTAAATTCAGTTGGATTGTTATTGCGCATGTTGTTAACAAATAAATGTACATATGTATGGGTGTATTTATCATTAAGTACACTTGTCATTTATATTACAATTTATGAATGCAATTTGCATTTTTTAATCGATCAGCAACACGTACAAAACAACGTTCATAAAGTATTTTTGTTATAAGTCAAGCACAAAATTTGAACTTTAGCGCAAGTGAGACGGAATGATAATACACTTTGATTGAACCTACATTTCAGTTTCGTTCCAGACAGGAAATTAGATGATTTGTTAATTGCTACAAATTGTGCCAACTTTTACTTTCGCGAAGTAATCGAATGTTTGGTTTTGTTTTTTTCAGATCCACGGTCTCCGGACTCCCGAGCGTGGCTCCGTTTTTAATAAGACTAAATCGCTGCAAATTCTTGTCAGCACTTTATAAGCACACATACACAGGCAGATGCTTACAAATATCGTTTGTGTGAGTGCAGTACTTACTCGTACTTATTCATGCGAGCAAATACGAATAAAAAAAAAACAAAGTGAAGAATCGAAACGCAACGCAACGCAACTTAACGATTACCACAATAACAACTAACAAACTCTTTCGGATCGTGCACGAAGAGAATTCGATTCGTTGTCCGTTCGTCTTGTAACTGATATTGTTGATATAAGACTAAATCGCTGCAAATTCTTGTCAGCGCTTTATACACATACACAGGCAGATGCTTACAAATATCGTTTGTATGAGTGCAGTACTTACTCGTACTTATTCATGCGAGCAAATACGAACAAAAAAAAAAGTGAAGAATCGAAACGCAACGCAACGCAACTTAACGATTACCACAATAACAACTAACAAAACTCTTTCGGATCGTGCACGAAGAGAATTCGTTTCGTTGTCCGTTCGTCTTGTAACCGATATTGTTATTGGCGTGCGAACTACTTGAGTGCAGCAGATAAATAAATCAAAACAATATATTCGTTTATTAATTGATATATATTTTATATATATTTACGAGCGCCATATAATAATATATCACGGCACATAAATTAAGTTTTGCTAGCATCAAAACAACAACAAGTAAATATTAAGCGAAGTCAAACTTAAGTAAATATTAGCGGAGAACTTAAAGAGTATACTCAGCTACGCATACACATACGTGTGGTATATACATATATATGTACACATACATATGATACGCAAAAGTATGCAATAAAAATGATTGATGACTTGGATTGTTTTCAACAATGTTGACTCTACTCAATTAGTTTGCCTTCAAACATTTATTTTATCAACAAAATATATATATACACAAATGTAGCTGATTTTATTGCAGTACTTCACATTTGTTTTTCTCTTCTTTTATTTTGTTTTTATTGCCAGTTGCATTTTTTAATGAAATGAAATTGAAATCATAAAGCTGTCAAAAACTAACACTTTTTCGGTAATTGAAAGTTAAAAATGTCATCAGAAATTCTTATTAGAGAATTGTGTTATTTTTATGGCCCAGACAAGTTGCATGATTGATTGTGTTGGAAGTAATCAATAATATAATATTTACTTTTTTCATAATCCTTCATTTCCATTTAATATACTAAAAGCCAAGTTAGCACAGACCAACATTTACTGACCTACACCATAGTCGTTGAATCATTCTCCGATTTATTAAATTTTCCACTTACCTTCCCATAATCTTTGATATCAAATTCTTTTATATCTTATAATAAACCAAAGTTGTTTATTCATTTTGGCAAGCCCAACGTTGAGTTTTCTTATCTTAGATCAATGACTTGCATGAATGATTTCATGGTAATATAATTCATTGACAATAGATACTTAAAAAGCAAGAAATTTTGAAATATTTTTATATGCATATCATAATAAGTGTTTGAGTATGAATTTGTTATAAATATTTCCATAACACTTATAAGTTGTTTATTTATATCAAATTAAGTTGCTTTACAATTTTCTTATCGGTTACCCATAATAAATTTTTTGTTTAGTGCCATAAAAGCAAGTTTTGATTTGTTGTAGAGAAAACAAATAAATAACATTTAATGATACTTATTGGGCCACTTTTAGTGCAATGACGTTGGCTAACTTCAAGTCATCCATCCACTTCAAACTTGGCTGGGCAAACAAATGCTTTGGCATAATTATCATTAATTATCATATTAAATGTACCCATCTATGACGTATGTTTCTTGAATTCGCAATCAACATTGAAATTTACATTCATTTTTTATATTCAAAGATCGTAATCAAATAATAATAAAATGATTCACAAGGCGTGAAAAATCACAAAATTGACTTTAACGCGAAGAGCTTTGAATAAAAAAACTTATCAATATGCAAACTAACTAAATCTATATAGATTAACAGCTTTAAACATAATTCATAAAGTTTCGACCCAAAAATGCATTCTATTTTATATGTTGTAATAAAATTGAATCGCCATTATTTATGATGTGTCTAGAAAGTAATAAAAACCATTTCGAAGCTTATCATATATTGCATTTTTAATTGAAAGGCTTAAATTCGTTTCGTGTAACAAACAAATTTAATGCCGAATAATTTATGAACAACATAAATGAGAACTTTTATTATTTATTTTATTTTCTTTGAGTCTAAATTGCCAAATTTGGCAAAGCACATACGTTAAGGCTTAATAAACCAGAGACAACCTATGACATTATATTGTTTGTTAACATTAAAAAAACAAATTCAGTTTGTTGTCCTTGTACCTCAGCAAAATTGATATTTGTGCATCATATTTTCTTCACTTTTTTCGAAACTTTTACTTGCTCGATTTTTTTTAATATTTTTTTTAAATAGGCAATCAAAATATAAGTTTAATAAATAAAAGTTTTTTTCAGTTGGTATTTATTTTATTAAAAAATTATTTCTTTGAATGAAATCTTCCTGTAACATTGATATATGTCCAAAATGTGATACAACATTCACATCTGCATACAATTTACATAAACGCGAACAAAATTTCAATTTGAATTTTGTTACTGCTTAAATTCCCGCTAAACACACACACACACACACACATACACACAGCAAAAAACCGAACTGTGTAAATAAAGCTAAAGCTTTGGTTGCATTTATATAATTGGGTTCTCTCTAATCAAAAAACAAAAATCAAAGTAAAAACCATAAACCCAAAAAAACACAGCATAAACTAAACTTCAAAAAAAAAACCAAAAATCTAACGGTCGGATAAGTTTAATGATGAACAGCGCCTGCTGCTGCTGATCGGGGCTTGGCTTGGGTAGTTATAAATTAACTTTGAACAAAATTACACACACACACACAAGCACAGAGAGAGAGAGAGAGAGAGAAATTTTGCACATTTAAACCCAAATCACGAAGCTAGTGAATGGAGCAAAGGAGCAATTTCAATTAAAGCTAATTACAACCAATATCGAATGCCAGCAATGTCAAGCGTCAAACACAAACGACGAGCAGAATGACGATGACGACGACGACGGCGACGGCGACGGCGATGACGATGCCACGAATGTAGACAGGACAGGACAGACATTCAGCGATTTGGCAACACTGTCGGATGCGGCGCTGCTTGTGGGCGGTGCGGTTATGTCCGTTACGTTGTTGGCACAGTTTCGGATGCGAATAGTTACATTACAGCCAAACACACACACACACACAATGTGCCACAAAGCTGCTAAAGATGCGAGCTGTGTGTGCTTGAAGGTGTGAAACTTAACGGCTGTTAGCCAAAGAATGTTACTTGATTCATTAACTTTATATGAACTTTAACCAAGTTTGAACTATTTATACATAAAAATATATAGTTAAAGTATAATATTAAAGATATGTTTGAAAATAAGGTCACACTAACAACAATACTGTAACACTTTATCACGCAACCATCTCTAGTCTAAGAAGAACTTAAACGCCCAGAAAATTTATTGTCAGAAAATTGTAATAAGTATCAGGCACCAAAAAAAAAACGAAAAGAAAAAGAAAAGAAAATCTCTTTCTTAACAAAATGCAGTCGTTTACGTTGCGAAAACTTTCCACACCACTTGAAGAATAATAATTCCAGCAAAAAATACTCTTCAGACAGTTGGATACGTGATGTGTTTGTTTGTTTGTTGCGACTGTACTCCCACTGCGAGATGATAAAAGGATTGAAAAAAGGAGTGCGAGAGAGAATGGGAGAGAGGGGGAGATAGAAAAATAGAAATGTTGCTCGCGGGCAAAAGTAAATGTTGTTGTCACCGGCTCTACTAACGGTCATGTCCACAACCGATTTTGTGGGTTGTTGTTGCTGGAGGTAAAGTGCTGCTGTGTGTGCACATTGTTTGGGGCACACCAATGCATGACAGTGGGTGATAAGAGTGTGGTGCCGGTGGCGGTGCCGGTGTTGTTGCCGTTGACGCTTGCCTCCGAATAATTAAAGCAAATTTGCACTTCAGACTGCAGAAACCATGAGAAAAAAAACAATGCAAGCTGAAGAGCAGAGCATCAACCAGGTGCTTGACAACAACAGTAAAAACAACCACACTCATACATACCACATACCAATACACCCACAACGAAAACAACAATAACAACAACAGCCACAGAGTCAGAGACAGCAGTCAGCGACCAACGTCAACAAAAAGGGGAGGGGGGGGAGAGAGAAACGCACAACAAACGCCAGTCAGCCGGGAAAGTATGCGAAATATACTATGTATTCGTAATATCTATGTATGTGTAACTGTAAATGTGTATGTGTGTGTGTATAATATAGAGCATGGCACCAACAATGGCAGTGAGTGACATAGACGCGCCCAGGGGCGGACTTCAAATCCAAGGTGTTGTGTTGTAAATAGCGTGAACAACAAATACAAATAAAAATAAAAATAAGAATTAAATGAAAACAGTGTTTGGAGCTGTTTGAATTGAATTGTTGGTTATTTCAATTACTAATTGAGTTAAGCAAAGTGTAAATCAACTTAAAGAAAATTCAATTTTAAGCTAATTGTATTTAATTCATGAAAATATTCATATAAATGTTGTTAGTAAAGAAAATAAAAACACCTTATCGGTTTGAGATCTAAGAGACACATTTTTCACTTCCATGCAAGTTTTTGAAAAAATATATAAAATACTTTAAAAGATTTAAGATATATAAGATAAAACGACATGCTAAAGAATCAATATTTATAATATTTAATTTAAAAATGTTGTATTAACTTGTAACAGTATTAAATCTTTCAGTATATAATCACTTTTGCAGTCCCATTACAATGTTTTGAAAACATTTACAATAAAATCATACGTGTAACATCAAATAAATAAAGTAAATTCCATAAAATAAACTATATGAGTGTTTACTAACTAGTTTATTGCACATAACATAAAAACAACAACCTTTAGCCCAAAAAAAAAAGAATTTCGAATACAATTTATTGTTATTTTAATAGCATTATAACCGTTTTCAATGTTCCGATAATGCCCCATGGCGCCAAACATTTGCCGCTGAGTTGCTCGCTATGCTCGCGGGCCTGGGAAACGAGAGCACATCGAAAAAACACACGAAGTACAAGTGCGACAACAACAACAACAGCAACAGCAATGGGAGCGGGAGCATAACAGTGGATGCTGAGCGCAACAAGGACCCAAAGCGTGTATGGAAATGCCAGCGCAGCAGCAACAGCAGCCGCTAAAACAACAACAACAACAACAAAAGCAGCAATAACAATCAGAAATGAGAACAACAGTGGATGCCAACAATAAACTGAGTTTGCGCCGAAATTTTGAATGTGTGAAAGCGAAGCTGCTCTCGCGACGAGGCTGCAAAACAAAAACAACAACAACAACAATGCTGAGATACGAAAATAATATATACACACACACGCACACGAGCACATTAACAGTTGTAGCATCACGAAGTCAGCAGTCGGTCACATTGAACGGTAAATTTGCGAGCAGGAGCAAGCAAAAGAGTCAAAGTCAAAGTTAGTATGTGTTTGTCAGACTGTGAGTATGTGTGTGTGTGTGTGACAGTGTTTCAAATAAGTTTTCAACTTGAAATTGAACCGTACAAATTGAAAGAAGAAGCAGCATCAGAGGCAGCAGCAGCAGCTGGCGCACTCAAACAAGAGACAGACAAATTGGAGAGAGAGCAGTAAGATATGATTGTTGTTGTTGCTGTTGTAGTTGATGCTGTGTGCTGTTGTTGTGGGAGCAAGAAATATTTTAACGCAATTAGAGTCGAAGGCATCGTCGTCGCATCAGATCCAGAGCGAACGCGCACGCTTACGGACACGGCGCACGGATAAAATCACATACTTTATATAGAACACTTTTTCCAGACAGCATCGAACAAACTCATCCAAAACGCACACATTTTTTGCATAAATCGTAGCGAAACGTGCGGCAGCTACCGAATGAGTCAGTGAGAGAGAGTGTTCCAAAAAAAAGCGTAGTAGCTGCAAAAAGGTAGCAAAGCGGCTCAATTAACTATAAAAAAGCAGCTGCAGCATGAACAAAAGTGTTTAGTGAGAGGTGTGAAGATAGAAAGAGAGTAATAGAGAAGGATAACGGGACGAGCGCAAACAATTTGTTGAATACTGCAGCGTCCGCACAAGTAATCGAAAGTAAAAGTGAAGAAACACACACACACGCTAATACCGCGCGCTATGTATGTGTGTGTGTTAGTGTAACTACTTAATACTAATGCAAATATAAAACTACCATATACACACGCACCTAAAGCCGAAAGAAAGGCGAAAAGTTTATTGAAAAGTGCTAGCTAGGCAAGTGAAGTGGAAAAAAACCACAAACACAGCATAAACAACAACAACAACAACATTGGCGGCACCAAAGTTAAAAAGGACAAAGTCGATTAAGCAGCTTTGCTTGTGGCAGTCAGCAGAAGCGCCAGCGCCAGCCTCAACAGAGACAGCGACAGCATCAGCGTAGGGGCAGACCAAGCGAACGACGAAAGGTGAGCACAAAATAAGTCATGCAAAACGGCAACACATCTTAAGCAGGCAGCAGGGCAGCAAGACAGCAAGACAGGCACGCAATCAGGCAGGCGGGTGAAAAAACGACCCCAAAACAGATTCTTATGGTTTTTTTTTTTTTATTTTTCACTTGTATAGTGACAGTCGTCGCCACGGCAAACGACTCAAGAGGCGACAGCAGCGCGCCTTGAGCTTTGGCTTCGTACTAAGTACAATATATATATATGTATATGTATTCGTATTCGTATGCGTGTGTTCGTGTATTGTGGGTGTTCGTGCGTAGTTCGCGAGAACGCACGAAGACTTACGTACGTCTTTGAGCTCTCCCACTTAAAAACCACTGCTGTTGTTGTTGCGGCTATGCGAAAGAGCAACCTGCAAGCCTAAAACAACAACCGCAAACCTTAACAATAACAACAACAATTACACCACGTTGATGTCAATAGCAACGGTGGCGACGGCGGCGGCGTCGTCGTCATCGTCGGCGTCGTCGGCGTCCAACGGTGATAACTCATGTCCCACAGACATTTTTGGGTCAAAAACTAAAATATTATGTGTGCTGCTTCTTCTTTTACTTTTTTTTCCGTCTCGTTAAACTGTATTTGTCTTTGTGGTTTGGCAGTCAATATTTATTATGTGGCGTCTACCCTGCTCTTCAACACCTTTACTGCCTTTTATTTCTCCCTCTCTCTCTCTGTCGCAATCTCTGTTGTTGTGTGTGTGTGTTCTTTTGTTTCGGCTGACAGATTAAAATTGCATCCGGTTGGCTGCAAACAAAAGTGTTTTGGCTCCGTTTATAGCATAACAACAACAATTATCACGCACACAAGACCAGCGGGATAGGTTACAACAGGGCGCCACAAAGCAATAGCAACTAAAACGATCACAACAACAACAACAATAACAATGGCAATGACAACAGCAGCAGCGAAAACAAACAAAATGGCGGGCACACACAGCAAAAAATAAAACACAAAATGAATTCAGAGTAAAAGTCTTAATTGAAATTTTTCCTTGAAATATGTGCAGTTGGATTTTTTTTTTTTTGTAATTTTTACTTGTGCGCTTTGTGTTCTGTGTATGTGTGTGTGTGTGCCACCTAAAAATGAAAAGCAAGGCCATGAAAGTCGAAATGCCAGCGACATCTCTTACATGTGTTTGTGTGCTTGACGTATCTTTGCCAGCGGCAACTTTTGTTTGCCAGTCATGGCTAAAGTCATGAGGGGTGTCCTTTAACTGCCGCTGACGCTGCCCTTTCTTTCTTCAACCTACACAATCTTGAATGAGTCTTTGTGTGTATTTGAAACAACAGCATTTTTAAAACTTGACATGCAAATTGCCAAGCACAAGCTGCTTGTTGTTGTTGCTTTTGTTGCTGTTCCTCTTCAACTGAAGGCATCTCTTTGTATCCTGTTACAGTACAAAGGTAATCAACGCCAAAGCCAAATAGCCAACACTGGCTATATTCGATGTGAAGCAATTACCAAAACGCCTTAACACAAAGTGGAATTTTCCTCTTTCCTGTTTTCACATTGTTTTTAATCTGGATTAGTACTTGTAGCATTTAATTTATGTACAAGGTGTTACACATACGCCCCGTTTGGCTATTAGTTCAAAATTTATCGCACAATCTGCAAAAATGCCTTAAGCTGTCTCACACAGATTAATGATCTTTGCATGCATACTCAAAATGTTTTGCATGTACAATTTTCATTGCATACTTTCGAGAGCAACCTTATTCACATCACACGCCGGATTAAAAGTGTTTTATGGTATTAAATTGTATTCCATACAAACTATGAAGCTTACATTTATTTAAAAACTGCAGCATTTTGACACTCTTGATAACCCTTTCATAAACGTTTCCGTAAACGGCTTAAATAAATTAAGAACTTATCTTTTTTTGACTTGAACTCGTTTCAAATCGTTGCAAATCAATTGATACATTTTAATTTATGGCATATTTTAAGAGCTGATTTGAATGCGAATCGATTCGTCAGATCCCCAAATGATAAATGAATTTCAACAAAATGCCTAGCCGCAAAATTATTACAGTACTTGCTTGCAACAGCCGAAACCGTACAACTAAAAAAAAGAAACCATTTTGTTGATTGGCCACCATAAATCGAAATATAAGCTTTTGATGTGGTGTACGCGCCATCAAAAATCATTTGCTTCTGATGTGGTCTACAATGTGTGTGTTACGTGTGTGTGTGTGTGTGTGTGTGCGTGTGTGTGGCTTTAATAAAAATTTGAATCGAATAACTTGGCTGCCAAATGAGTCGAGAGGAGGCGAGGTGCGTTTGAGTCTGAGTTAAAACGAGTTGAATTGAGTTGCGTTTTGCTTGCCAAAGCATTTTCATTCATTCATTCATTCATTCAAACGTGCCAAGCAAATGGGCACAAAAACGTTTCAAAAGGTGGAACCCAACACACACAAACAACAAAGGAACAACAACAACATCAGCATCACACCCACTAAAAGGCGTCGCCGCCCATTTCGACTTTATCATACAGATAGTAGATGCCGCTCCATAAAACGCTTCAAAGCTATTTTGGTAGGCAAACGGATACATCTAAGTTATTTGTCAGTCTTACTGTGTGTGTGTGTGTGTTTGTGTGTTTATCTTAGCCAGCAAGCTATATAGTTTATCTATGTTGCATGTTTTGTGTTGTTGTTGTTGTTGTTGTCGACTTTTGCGCACTTATTCCATATTTAAGAGGCAATTTATATTCCCTTTTTTTGTTGCTTGCCTGCTTTCTTGCTTCTTGCTTCTTGCCTCTTGCACTATGCCTCTCGAATGCCATTCAACTTTCAGCTACAGTTTCCGTTGCGCGACTGTTTCTGATTTCTGACCGACAAAACACACACACACACACAAACAAACAGAACAAAAACTTGCTGCACGCCCACATAACATCCTGCACAGAGAGTGACAGAGACAGAGAAAGATAGAGTGAGTCCTGCTGCCTAAGCTGTCTATCCTTTTTGCCATTTCAGTTTTAGTCTCGTCGACGTGTAGCCAATTATCATTTTCTATTTTTTGTTTGTATATTTCCGTCCATTTTTTTGCGTAATGAATGGATGCGACTCCTTGACTCCTCCAGTGCGCCAGGATGTATGGCATTTCCATAGCGTGCACCTTGCGGCACTTGCAATGCGTTTCACGGGTTTTCTTTTTCATTTTATTGTGTCATAAATTATTCAAACGTAAACATCATCAGAAGCAGAAGGCACAAAACCAGAAACCAGACCACTCTTTCCAGTACTTTTCTCATTATTAACAGCACCACACACACACACTCACACACACACATACACACGTATGCAGTTGCTTATTATCTGTATTTTATATACATCTCGTCCTTCCTGGCTGTCCTGCACAGAGGCTCTGATGACGCGGAAACCGGAGCAACATCAGCAACAGCAGCAACATAAATATAAAAGGCGCCATCACTTGATAAATAAGTAGTGCACGTAGGCATTTGGAATAATGAAGCGAAGCCCAACCAAGCCTGCCCTACCCTACCCATTGCCCCTAATTTGTTGTGCGTGTGTGTGTGCGTGTGTGTGTCACGCATTGATATGCCATTTAGCCTCGAACACGCAGAACGAACGCACGAACGAATGCAGAAATGAGAGATGAGGATACAACACAAGCTGATTTATGCAGTTGATTTTTGAACAGTCTCAACTTTATTGTTTTTTATTACGCAATTATTAATGCTTAAATGCCAGCACACGTGCCACAAAAGGTAACACAAACACACACAAACACAGACACTTTGTTGATGCCACTTGCAGCATTCAATTTAAAAGTGGCGCCACAGCTAAAGTCGTTACAGCTCTGATTACATGTTAATTATCTTATTTTAATGAATTGCCCATTGTGTGCGTGTGTGTGATGTGTGTGTGTGTGTGTGTGTGTTTGTTTCGGGTTTTACCAATTACTACTACAATTACATTACGCCAGACATCGCTGTCAACATCGACGCGTTGCGTTTCGGGCACAGCAGGACGAACACATTGTCGTGTGAAGAGTTTTTCATGAATATGCAAATTGATAGTCACGAAAATATTTCACAACCCCCCGCTAAAGTTATCTGCACTACCATACTACTACTACTACTATATAGATGTATATAAATTATATGTAACTGGGTTACTAAGTTGTTAAAAAGAACAACAACAACATTGCGTAGAACTGCATAAATTGCGATTGGTATTCTCAAGTCAAGTTCGTTCGTTAAGACTTAATTAAAGTTGAAATTCCCAACAGAGCCTATATAAAATTTGTAGCTAAAAATAGGTTAGATACATATTTTTATTCGACATTTTCTCTTTGTTCTTGCTTTGAACTTAACTTAATTAAATATTTACTTTTCCTAAGAACTTTTGCTTTAACTTTGAGCTACTTATGAATCTATTTTTAGTATTTTTGTTAATTGAACAATGAAAAAAAAATGTTGTTTGCTTTTTCCTGGAAATCAAATCTTGTTGAAAGCAAACTAAAGGGATAACAATTTTATTGTTTGTTGTTGCCAAACATGTGTTAACTCAAAAATTGTGTTTTTAAAGTATTTTCTGTTAAATGTTTTAACACGATAAGAGCATTAAAAAAATCAGAAGCTTGCAACGATTTAAATGTGTCTTTGTTTTATTTATTGTTTTTCGCAATGCATATTTATGGTTTATTGTATGGATTATAAAAGTTTTACTTAAATGTTTTTATGTGCCATACCATAAATAATACATATAATGTATTCAAATGTTTATTAAAAAACAAACAAACAAACAGCAATTACCAGTTGAGTTTTAGGATTGTTTTTAATTAACCGCACCTCTGCCATGCGGTTAAACTCCTTGGATTTAATGATGTCGTTAAAAACAACACACAAACACTCACTTAATGTACGTGTATGTGTGTGTGTGTGTATTGAAATGGTAATTATTTTTACGGCCCAATTGTTTCGTTTACCTTCAATTATGTAAATTGCAATAGAAGCAGAGAATGTGGTTTATATCCAAAATAAACATTGCAAATATTCCCAAGCATAACAATTTAACCACAATTTTGCATGAATTTTTAACTAGAAAATCCTTAAACTGACAGTGTTAAATTCATAACAATCTATTTTACTATTTAATATCGAAATCAGATTTCATTTAGCTACACTTTCCACATATACTTGACTTTCCAGCTAAATATCATTAAGCAACTGTTCTAAGTACTATTAATATCGATTAATATCGAAATCAAATTTCATTTAACAATTTAGCTACACTTTACATATACTTGACTTTCCAGCTAAATATCATTAAGCAGCTCTTGTTAGTTTAGCTTAAAAGTACTCTTCATCTTCAGCGCCAAAGTTTTAGCAAATGAAATAGAGGGGGCGGGGGGGAGGGTTTGGGAAACAATCGAATTGTATTTAAGATGCTTTCCAACACTTGCAAACAATTCGCCATTGTTTTTGGCGTAGACAATGAACGAAATTGTGTGCTATACGACGCTACTTGTTGTTCTCTAGTGTTATCTCTTAATAAAAGGACTTACACTTGACACACACACACACACACACACACATACAACGATACAAGCACTCAGCTACATGAATGCATAAGTACAACAGTGTGTGTGTGTGTGTGTTTTGTTTTGTGCGATTAATTCCATTGGCACCGATTGAAACTTTCCGCTTCAAGGCAGCAATAAATTTACAACTTGAATATATATATATATAGATCTATATATAGTATCGTATAGACAATGAGAACAAACTGCCAGACTTGTTAGTGTCTCTGTGTGTGTGTGTGTGTGTGTGTGTATTGTGTTTTTGCCATTAAGTGCATCCTTTAATTTACATATTCATTAAATTACAAACGATTCTCGCATTTCCGCATAAAATCCAGACAGAAAAGCATGCGAAAAACAAGATATGTTCCCGGGAACAACAACAACAACAACAATGAGAGATAGATAGACGGTTTTTAACGTGTCCATGTCCGCGTCCCGGCTGCGTATATCCTGCACATCCTGTAGAACGAACGCATCTGTTCGAAACGGAGCAGGATGATGAATACAAAGCTGGCGTGTCGAAGAGCCGAAGAGCAACAACAACGTAAAGCCCATTTAATTATACTAAGTACATAGTAAATACGACAGTCGAGCCAAGTTGTTGCTACTGTTGTTGTTGTTGTTGTTTTAGTTAGTGCTTGTTTACATTTTGGCCAAGTTTGAGACCACTATGCCAATGCCTTATTGCCCACTTGGCAACCAACTCTCCATACAACACTACAATATATGTATAACTATGCTACTCAACTTGCTTGCGGATATACCCATACACACACACACACACACACACACAAACACACATGTATGTTTGCACGCTTGTTTCGTCCTGTCGCAGTCATAAATAATTTATGCATGCGTGAATTGGTCAACCGCTCCTCCGCCCCCCCACAACCATACCCACCGCCGCCAGCACCAAAAACCCCAAACGAGTATGTGTGATGTCTTCATCTTCATTTCCATGTTAATGCCACATCTATGCCACATGCCACTGCCACTTCTCTTCATGTTTTCATGCATTATTATTATATGCACAATGTAAATCAGCTGCTGGCTGGCTGGGGAAGCATGTTTCTATTGCCTCGACCGACCGAGACCATTAGGCGCAACAGTCCCCTGACTCTAATTAGTAGAACTCCAACACATATTAAATATATGCATATACATCTATGTATGTGTGTGTGTGTACATGCATGCTGAGACATTTATAAGGTCTTGGGATTACCCACACACTCATTGAAACTTAAAATTAACAACAAAGACTTTTGGCCAAGTTGTTGTCATATTAAGTTAGGAGATTCTTGAATATATTCATGCAGTCGCCTTTTGTTTCTTACATTATAAGTACGTAATTACATTTACGTTAATAATGTGCTTAAGATTCAATTAAAGCTCGTAAGACAATTTCAATTAAATGCTTTGATTATTTGCTTTGATTATTTCATGTTAATAAAAGAGGGAGAAATCAAGCTAACGCCTTGACAAACGTGTGAGAAAATTCAATAATTTAAATGTTTAATTTTCCTGCAATGCCAAATTGTATTGCATACTTTGAAGCGCCTTAAAACTCTTCTAGTTCAATTTGTTAATTAAAGTAGCGAAACTTTTCCACCAGTTATCAAGTTTAAAAGCTTAACAAACTGATTTGTATCACAGTGCTTAGCTTTGGCCTTCACAATCAGTTTAAAAGGTTTGGCTTAATACACAAAAATTAATCAAAGAAACTCCTAAACAAAAAGTTGATGAAAAAGTATCACTAATTTAATCATAAATTAATTGTTTGGGTTTCCATTTTGTGAAAACGGTTCGTAATTATGAGAAAAGCTAAAATTAAATATTTTCGGCAGATGAAACTATGGCTTCTGGGGCTTTGGGTCGGTAAAGGGAAAGGGCGTCAATTTCAATTTCCTAGAAAAGAATTACGCTTTCATTTTGTATTTTTTTGTCTTTTTATACCCTGATCCCATTAAAAATGGGAAATAAGGGTATAATGAAGTTGTGCAAAAGTATGTAACAGGCAGAAGGAAGCATCTCCGACCCCATAAAGTATATATATTCTTGATCAGCATCAACAGTCGAGTCGATATAGCCATGTCCGTCTGTCCGTCTGTCCGTCTGTATGTATGAACGCGTCGATCTCAGAGACTATAAGAGCTAGAGACTCCAGATTTGGAACTTAAGCTCGCCTAATCCTAATATAAGTTTGTTTCCGATTTTCGATAACTCTTCCCGTTTCCGATATACACATGGGATCGATAACAAAAAAATCTTGAATTTTGAAAACTTTGAGATGCAATTTGAATTATAAAACAAAATAATGACAATCTGTGAAATAATGACAAATTATCGAAATCGGATAATAAACACCGGAGATATGGGACATTGAAGTTGTGTATGCAGCATGCAGTATGCGCGTACACGCACACACACCTACTTGCAAGCACTGACTGTACGCGGAAAGTATAGGGATCAGGGTATCGTCTAGTCGGGATATCTCGACTAGAGCCTTCTTACTTGTTTAATTATAATTCACATTTGACCTTTTTCTTCGAGTGTGCGTGTGTGTGTATATGCTAAAATGATTTGTTATGCCTTTGAGTGGGTCTGCATTTGCCTGCCAAAAGGAAAGGAATGACTCTTCTCTTGTCCTGTCTCGTCGCGTCCCTTCCCATCCCATTCCGTTCCGTTTCGTTTCGTTGCTGTCAGAGCAACTATTTTGTTATGTGCGAAATGGCAAAGGCGAAACTAGCGTCACCCTAAGCCTAGTCGCCTAGTCACAAGGCACAAGGCAACCGGCACCAAAGTTCAACTACAAAACAAATTTTCAAATGCCATTTAGTGCACCTAAAACACACACACTTGAGCTTTGTGTGTGTGTGTGTTTTTTGGATGGCAACGCCGGAACCATGGGCGGTGAAATTGCAGAAACTTTCCCCTTTCATTATGGCCGGGCACAACAACAACAACAAATATATAAACGAGGTTACATGCCTGCTTGAATCCAACAACCGAATGAGACACCGCCTGGCAAGCGCTCGAAATACTTTGCTCTCATTTTTCAACTTTACAATATATATATATTTATTTCTCTATATATATGTGTCATTCTTCTATTCGTTTTTTTGGTGTTGTTCCTATATAGAAATTGCCAAGTTGGCGAATTACATTCGGAACTGCAATTTTTTTTTTTGTCAATAAAGCATTTTAAGTCAGCTTTCGTAGAGTAAAATACAAACACACACACACACACACACATACATACATCCTGGCACATATTGTAACTGTGCAATTTTGGTATTAAATTTGTTATTTTTGCTTCTTTTGGGATTTGAGCAGGATATTATTAAGGTCGTACCGGACTGACTACTGAACGTAATTAGAAATAAAATAAAATGATTTCGATATGAGAAAGTTGCGAGTTGAGAAAGTTGTTCCAACAATCGGATTTATGTGGTCCAATGTCAGGGCATCATTCTGCGACTTTTCTCTTTCTATTCTTTTCCTTCCTTTCCCCCCCTTTTTACACATTCTCTACTTTTTACTTTTTGGCTGCGGTTTGTGGCAAAACCTAAGCAAGAAGCATGAAATTATTATTGTCCCTATATGTTTGTGTGTGTGTGTGTTGCATCCTGTGCGTGACTCATACGAAACGGGTTTTCTGTAAGCGGAAATCGAAAACAAGTTGGCCGACATATTGAAGCCAGGAATACGTCCCTTTATTATTATTGGCACACACTCACACACACACACACACACACTTACATAACAAGCTGCGAAATTGCTTTTTAATAGGCTTTTTGTTCGATTGGTCATGCAATTCGGCCAATTCCCCGTTGCCAACTTATGCAAAATGGCCCTAAATTCAAAGAATTATTGCGAGCCGTTATTACCATATGGCCATAAATCGAACAACTCTCAGGTATGACAAATTGAGTAGAAACTTTTCAATTGCTTCAAGTAGGCAATTTTTTTCACACGAACAGAACTAAAAAACTGGCTAAAAGATTCATAAAAAGGTGTTGCGAGAATAGATGAGTAAAAGTGAAATAAATCACGCAAAACTGAAACAAAGTTCAGTTTTTAATTAGAATTCAAAAACAAGGAAACATGTCAGGTTCAGTGTAAAAATCAATAAAAGATAATTTATTCAAAATTAAATTTCGTTTAAGGACATGATTTTATATTTAATGTGTTTTTGGTTCTGTAAGTTAGCAAAGTTTTTGGCCAACCAATCAAAGCGCCACACGAAGCTTAATCTCTACAGAGAATAGAAACTCTTGTTGTTGCTTTGAGCGAAAGTTGTGTCTCTGGAGATGCGTTGTTCATTTCAACGAAGTTATTTTCAACTTATGGTTTAATCAAAAGCAGTTCATTTCAACTAGGCTATATTTAGATTTATTTTCTTATACCCCATACAGCACTTAGCTGTTTTGTTAACTTTCGCCAAATAGTACCTAACTATTGGGAGTGAAACTTGCTTTTAAAATTTGTTGTCATTATCAATGGCTTTCTACTAAAAAAACTTCAAAGTAAGCAGAGACACACACACACAGTCATAGTAATGTCTAGTTAACAATTTTGTTTGACTAACTTATTTTTGTGTGCTGCAAAACTTTACTTCTTGAACTATATATATATGTTCACGACTTACTATATATGTATGTATGCACATAGCACATATGTGTACTTAGTTTCTTTCTTGCAACGAAGTTTTTCCTCCTCTCTGTGACTTGTTTTTTCGTGTGTGTGTGTGTGTATGTTGTGCGAAGTTCTCGACGACGTCGATTGTGCAAAGCTTGCACTTTCGATGCTACTTTTAGTCCATAACTTTGTACATTGATTGCACAACAACGAATTTTAAATATTTGTTGCTACTTTGCTTTGAAAGTTTGTAACTTTTTCACCTGTAGTTCCTTCAATTTTCCTATTTTCAATATTTATGTATTGTGTTTCATTTCATTTCGTGACGCTGAACCCAAACGAATCTCACATTTCGAACTGTTCAATACTTTTTTTCGTTTGAAACATAAAGCTTAAAGGTTTTTTCCATTGTAATTCAATATTATGGCAATGAACAGCAACAGTTTGAAGTAGCACGATATTGAAAAACTTCAACACGACAAGGTTGACTAAAGTAGAGCAATCAATCTATTGTAAAAAGTATCACAAAAAGTAAACGATACAAATACATTATATATATAATGAGTATCCTTGTTAAGCTCAACAATCAATCGTTGTCCGGCCAATAAACAACCAACCAACAAGCAATTGATATTTTGTCTTTCAGTCAATTTTGATGCGCTTCAGTTTTTTTTAATGCCATCAAGGTTTTTTCACTCAAGTGACATTCATCTGTTTGGATTTCATTGCAAGCTTATTTTAAAGATAAAAAGAAAAGAGCGGAAAAGCGCGAGAGAAGAAGAAGTGTTGACAATCAGGACACGCAACAAGAATCTTTTTGTGAATGCAACAATTTTTAATGCGCTTGCAATTTTTATTTCGACTTTTAATGCAAAAAGTTGCACTCGCAATGAATATATGTATGTGTGTATAAGTGTGTGTGTGTGTGGCAATTTTCTTTAGGATTTTTGCTTGTGCAGCTGCAAGTGCAACATTTCCGGTTGTGCACTGCCATGATTTGCAGTCATTGCTCCACTCAGACCTCCTGTCTGTCTCTCCTTTCTCTTCCTCCCACTCCCACTCCAACAACATTCAACACCATTCCGCGCAAGTGAATGGACATGTGACATGCCTGAAGTAAAGTCTACGTCTGCGTGTTGTCGTCATCTCCTCCTTCCCCACCCCCCACTCCTCGTCGTTGTGTGCCTTTCATGCAGAAATATGCAATTTTATCGGTCTTTACAGATTTGCCATAAAAAAATAAGCAAAAAGAAAAAGACCACATAGATGCAGAAAACAGGGAAACATAGCTGAGTTTGAGAATGCTGTTGCTTTGGGGCATGAAGAGAGAGAGAGAAATGCATGGCATGATAGACGTTTGCCAAAGCGAAAATGTAAATATTTATCATACCGGAAACACATACGTGTACGTTGTTCGTTCTTCCTTCAACTACGTCTACTTCAATTTGTACATGACGGAAACCACTAAAAGGAATTTAGCCAATGGCAATATTAGTCGTCGTCGTCGTCGTCGTAGAACTTCTTTCTTTGTAACTCTACGCATCTATTTTGTAAGCTTACGAGAGAGTGGCGAATGCCATTTTAAGCTTTTAGTTAATTTAAAAGTTGCAATTTATTTGAAAAATCCCAACATTTTGTAACTGCCTTTTCAAAAAGACGAACTCTTGTTGTTGTTGTTGTTCGTTCCTATTGCTGACTTCTTCTTTTATCTAAAGCATAGTCTCATAGACTCACACCACAAAAAGGAATAACGACTAAGTGAAGTAAAGGCACGAACAAGAGTTAATACTTCGACTAGCAGCTACCCTGTCAAAGATTCAAGGAATTGTTGCTAAGGAATCGTCAAAAGATTTGTTAGAAAATAGAGATATAATATCTTATCTTCATATATAACATATCATGGATCCTAACTGACAAATCGCCAAAATGTTTAGTTTAACTACGTTAAAAATTGTTAAAAGTTGTTTATTTGTGATATTTACTCTAATTACGCCCACATTTGCAGATTATGATATGAAAAAAAATGCTGCAGGGTATACAAAATATTTTGGTAAAACGTGCCGACATTTTGGTTGTCAACACGCACACACACACACACACACACACACACGCAGAGGCGCTTTTGTGCAGAGACATTGAAATGAAAGAGATGAAGCTGGTCATGGGAATACTTAGTACATAGGAGAATGGTCTATGGTATATGTGGGTTTCGGGGCTCATAGTTAAACTTTAGTTTTATAGCTGCAATTTAGAGAAATTGTGAGCTTGTCGACGTTCCGCCCATGTAACACACTCTATGTGTGTGTGTGTGTGTGTGTGACCGTCGCAATCGTTACATTTTAGTCAATTGTTTAGCCTTAGAAATATTTATATATATATACGATTTAAACGAGTCCTGTTTAGACCAAGAGATAAATTACACTACTCGTCATGTGTCTGGGTATTACAACACTGTATGTGTGAGTGTGTGGTTGTGTGTGTAAGCATTGTTAATGAGCCCCAAGAAGCTTAACCGCTCACATCATTTGCCATGTTTTGGTTCCTTTCTTTCTTTTTTTTTTTTTGGGTTTCGGTTGTTTTTTGTTCAAGGACTAAGCTCTTCATGGCCTGACTATATGCTTAACAGATTTACAACAAAGAAAGATTTCAGCTCGAAAATTTGCAGGTACTTTAAACATACTTTATAAATATTGCATTATGTGTGTGTGTGTGTGCGGCATTAAAGTGTGGTTTTTTTGGCATTTTAATGAGGTTAAATGTTGCTTCAGGGAAATTCCAATACGAACGAATGCTCATTTATAGCCAGGAGAAAAAGTATTTAACAAGCAAACAATAATTAATAATTATTTCACATTAAAACGCAGAACAATCAATTTAAAATTGACTCTTTGACTGTAGCTTTATTCGATAAATAATATGAATTCTTAAACTATCTTTACAATGCTTAAAGTTGTATCTTTACCTTATCATCTTTTACTTTAACACAAACGAGAAAGAGTTCAAATTAGTACACAGAACAGATTGATTCAATTGAATGACTCTTTGACTGTAGCTTTATTCAATAAATTATATGAATACCTAAACTATCTTCAAATACAATGCTTAAAGTTGTATCTTAAGCTTTAACAAAACTACCTTTTCATCTTTTACTTAAACACAAACGAGAAAGAGTTAAAATTTATACGCAGAACAATCAATTTGAAACAGATTGATTCAATTGAATGACTCTTTAACTTGAGCTTATTCGATAAATAATATGAATACTTAAACTATCTTCAAATACAATGCTTAAAGTTGAATCTTTACCTTATCATCTTTTCTTGAACACAAACGAGAAAGGGTTAAAATTAGTACACAGAACAGATTGATTCAATTGTATGACTCTTTTACTGTAGCTTTATTCGATAAATAATATGAATACTTAAACTATCTTTACAATGCTTAAAGTTGTATCTTTACCTTATCATCTTTTGCTTCAACACAAACGAGAAAAAGAGTTCAAAAGGATTTGTTAAAATATCAGAACTGCTTTTTTTTTTGTTATCGTTTTGGTCCACAGAGCCACAGTTAATTTGCAGGTCTTTAACTATTCAGTTGGAGCTTAGTACATATATCGGTTAGTTCATGAGGTATGCGGAACGTGTGCAACGCTTGATAAACCGTATTTGAAGCCATGCCACAAGCTGCAACCAGCAAGCAGCAAGCTGCAGCTGCATCATGCGCATTTAAAATGGCGCATAAAAGCCAGGTCAAAAGAAGCAATCGTCTCGAATGGGGCACAAGAGGGCAATAGGTGGTGAAGAGGGGGATGTCTATGAATTGAGTCCAGTTTTGCCACACACACACACACACACACACATACAGAGGCAAGTAGCATTTGCGGCGTCGTCGTCAAGCCCGGATAAGGCGAAAGCTATTTAAGGATGCTACGCTCTGATGCGTTGCACAGTTAAGTCTTGAACTCGCTTGTGAAAAGGTGCAACTGAGCCCAAAGCGTCCATAAAGAACACACACACTACTCACACACACACTCACACACACATATCAGAAGAGTCAAGTTAATGGTATACTTAACGTTTTGCTTTTCATGTTCTTCTTTCGTTCAGAGTACAGCGAGAGCGAGGGATTTGTGTGATTGCCAACGTGCAGCAGGCAGCGTGTTAAGTGTATAATATTTGAAATCAAAGCGAAAGGGTATGAGCATGTCGGCGCAACTCTATCTCAATCACAAGCTCAACATGCGAACCACCGCTGTCAAAATGAAAATGCCGCCAATCATAGCATGCAGCAGCAGCAGCCGACAAGAACACAAACAGGAAATAGAAGCGTCTGTCACAGCCAATTGATGACAACAACAACAACAACCACTACTTTTACAACAACACATTCAAGGAGCAAAAACCAACAGCAACAACTAAATCTAAAACTAATTCAATCGTGTTTTCTACGCATTTACTGTTACATTCTCGTCGGTTCTTCCTTGATGAGCTACATTAGAGCTATTTGTGCAACAACTGTGACGAACACGAAGACGAAGACGAAGAAGAAGAAGAAGCAACAAAATCTGCAGATGACAGCGGAAATGAAAATGGAAATCCGCAACGACGCCAGCAACAACGCCAGCAACAGCAGCCTGCAACTTCGCACAGGCATTTGCATTATAAGACTGATAACATTAAAAAGATTTCTACAGAATTTGGCAACGCCAACACACAATCAGCAGCAGCAACAGCAGCAGCAGCTACAATCAGCGCATAGGAAGCGACATTTATGGCACTCGCAGGTCCTGGCAACAACAACGACAACGGCAGGGGCATCCTGTTGGCGCCATCAGACAAGCAGCGGCACGTGGCTGTTGGTGCTGCTGCTCTTATCCTCGCTCTGGCCGGACTGCGAGTGCCTGCACGGCGCCAAACTGAGCGCCAACACGGTGAAGACCAAGTATGGCCTGCTGCGAGGCATTGTGGTGCGATCCACGCCGCTAGTGGAGGCATTCCTTGGCATACCGTATGCATCGCCGCCCGTGGGCAGTCTCAGGTGAGTTTCCATAACCAGATTATGCGGGTCTAACCCGAACCGACCCAACCCGACCTCACCCCTCACCCGCCTACGTGCCACGAATATCACTGAAAGTGTTGTCAAATGTGTGATTTTTCCCCGTTAAATTTGGCTTGATATAAAACTAAAGGCATTAACATGTGAAAAATGCAGTTAAAATCAAGAAATAATATTATTATTCTCAGAAAACATTTTTAAAACCCCATTAAACTAGTTTTGATTCCAATATCATCATAGTATCATCTTTCCTAGAAACTTAAATATAAAACTAAATCAATCTAAAGTATGAACTGAAATTTGTTGTTGAGAACAATGACAAATAGATTTATTTAACTTATACTTTGTTAACAACTTTTAAACAAAATTTAGCTTTAGATTTGACTCAAATGAACAAGTTAAAAGCTAGTTTTAACGTTTGTCAACACTGTTTGCCTGCAGTTAGTTTTTTGTGTGTGTTGAAGATTTTTGCAAAAGTTGCTGGCCCAGAGCAACTTTATCAGCCTTCTGCGCCCAGGCCAAAGCAATTTAAATAATTATTTTTTTATAAAATATATATAGTATATATTGTATGTGAGAACAGCGGAGAACAAAGTACTACGTTCGGAACTTTTGCACATTCGTGTAAAGCATGCAACACAAAGCTGCATTGAGCTTCACTTTTAGCCCTTTTTTTGGCCTGGCCAGAAACCCGTTAAGCTGGCACCTGCTCTAACTCCCTGCTGCGGCCATTGTTTGCCAGATTAAAGTTCCAAGGCTTTTAGGGCGGCGGGCGGCGGGCGGGGGTCAATTGCCAAAGGTCTCTTAATGAAGCTGAAACTGCATCCAGAGTGTTTATTTTACAATTAGCAGTTGGCAGCATTTTAAACATTTAGTTTTGTTAGAGACAATGGGGGCTAACTGAATTAAGATTTTGCAATTAAGCTTAGCGTAACGTAAACGAGCTCATTTATATCAATATAAGCACGACTTCAGCTAAGTTTCGGGACAAGTTAGCTAAGCAAGTGGAAAAAGAAGGGTATGATGTGCTTTTAACAACTCTTAAAACGCTTCAATATGATATGCTATATTATAGTTTAAGTTTGTTTTTTTTTTTGGGTATTCTTCTGCCAAAATAACTTTAACAACTAGTCGAAACTAGTTTTGTTTAAAGTTGTGTTCATCAAAAGTTTTTTTTACAGCTTTGCATGATATGAGTTGAAACCGAGAACAGCAGCAACAAAAAATAAGTTTTTATTTTTGCATGAAAACTTTTTTATGAAAATATATTTGAACATAAATTTGTTTAACACTACTTGCCACACATAACTCATATACAATACATATATTGTTATAAAATGTAATAAACACAAAATTTCTCTTTCGCAACGGCACATTTGTATAATTGCGAGCTGTTTATGGCTTATGCATTTCATAATGCAATATTGAAATATTGAAGTATAAAATATAAGAGCATTAAAAATAGCTAACAGCATGTCGCAATTAAAGTTATTATCAGTTAGATTTGTTTGTATTGTGAAACCCATTAAAAATATAAGTAAAATTCGTTGCAAAATGCAGTTTTGATCCTAATCTCTCGATAATGTTATTATTATTATTTTGTTAGTTGTTTTTTCATAAAAACCTGTGTCAAAGCTTGTAGAAATATTTACTAAAAAAAAAAGAAAAATGCTTGAAACGAAAATTCCTTTTTAATGGTCACTTATTTGGTTCAATTATGATAATGAATAAGAAAAAAACTGAAAAAAACTGAAAAGCCCTGAGGCTGAATTTGAAATCAAACCAACTTAATAGCTTTCACTTTTATAAGCATTTATGCGTCTCAGTTTTTTTTATGATGTGAATTCATTAGCAGCTTTCGCTTATTATTAATTCAACAGATTGCCTTAAAGTATCAACTTTTTTGATGGGTTTAACTACATTGACTTTTAGCCAAAATCACGATTATTTACCATAAAGTGCACTTCAAGAGCTTTATTATTGGTCATTTTATGGTTTATAAAGTTAAGCAGCAAAAATGTTTGATCTAATTACTTTTAAATTTGTGAATTGCTGTTGCTATTTGTTTATTTTTGCGCTGATGGCTAAAGTTTGTATAATATCATTTTCGAATTTAAAACTTTTCAGTTCAGTTTGTTTTCTGGTCACTTAATGTTAAAACAGTCGAAACTAGGTTTATTCTGTTCTACATAGTTTTAACGCGGCTAACTTTTGAACAAATTTTGCCATTAACAATGTTTGTTTGTTTGTGTCAAGGTAATTGTAATCACGACTTTTCTCCTTGCTCCTTTCTCCTCGTAGTTCCCTAACTAAGTTCCTCAATAGTTTTATGTCTCTGGCGAGTTTGGGCGACGATTTCCACACCAAAAACTTCAATGAAGCAGCGAACCCAAACAGAAATTTGGTTTTTGCTGCTGCTAGACGTCAAGTTTGTTGCAAGTTGCCTAGTTTACAGTTGCGAATTGCGACACGTTGCCACCAGACACAGACACAGACACACTGAATCTAAAGCAAGTTTTGCGGCATATTGCAAAAGTTTTCTGCTACACTTTGTCACTTATGCACATTGAGTTGAGTGCGTGTCCTCTATCTATGACCATACTTATGCTCCGGCTTGTTTAGCCGGCTAAAAAAAGTTTGAGCTCAAGTGGAGTTTGATGTGCACAACAAGTGTGTGTTGTGTGTTGTGTTGCATGAACTGATTAAAAGCTCTTGTTGTTGTTGTGGCATACCCTCCATAACCCTCTCATCCACTTGTTTAGCACAAATTGTTCTTTAATTACTTGCCGGCACACCGAAAGTTAAATGAAGTCTCTCTCTATTATGAATGTTGCCTCATTGTTATGCAGCATCAACAGATGCCACAAATGAGCAACAGAACAGAACTTAATCAAATGCCACTGAATTACTGTTATGGCTTAGACCCAAGACACGTCGTCTAAAAGTCTCTGTCTATGTGCCAATTATTCATGCTCCAATGACAATTGTCGTTGACAACACAGGGACGTTAGGGTGGTGTTGGGGTGGGGGTTGGCATAAATAAACGTGATATTTGACAAATCGTCGATTTGGGGGATACCAAGCGAAAGCTAATTAATCATTGCGTCTAAACCAAAATCTGTTGTCTATGTCGTTCAAAGTTTCTAATCTAAAATTCACAAAAACAAAGCAAATCGCACAGATTATAACACATATCTAGCTAGTGTGATATGTTGATCTTGATTCAAACACTTAAATGACATAATTATTTGTACGACTTTAACAAGCAGAAAAGTTGAACTCGCAAAGTTTTGAAGCCCCATTCATATACATGATGTATATTGAGTATGTATGTATAGAGAGCGATAAAATCGCAAGTGCGAAAGTATCATAAATCTTGTCGCCGACATATGGAGTATTAAAGTTAAGAACGCAGCGCTTAACAACAACATCTTTCTGTTAATAGATTATCATCCGACAGCTGCGAAAATCGTGCATAGTTTTAAATGCATTTAAGAAAATAAAATACAATAAAAAAGCACACATAAAAATGAGTATGAAAAAAAATAAACGAATTACTGTGTGGATTAAAGGACTTTATGGCATGATAGTTGAGTTGGAAAAACGATGAAAAATATATATAAATGCAAATGAAACTTATACCTGATTGATTTTCAACCTTATAACCAGAAGCAATCAATTTAAAACTAATAGCAAACATTAAATTAAATCATTTCGAACAGAGAATTTAATCAATTAACTGATTTTAACTGATCGAATTTGAAGTTTGAAATCGAAAACAACTTAATTCAAGCATATTTCTTAAAGCTAGTTAAAAATTTTCTGCTCAACTGGGTAACTGGGGTATAAAATTGATACATTTATTGCCTTTTTGTTATCGTTGTTGTTATTGGCGAAACGAAGGGCGAACCAACAAAATGCGGCGTTTAATTTGAAAGCATTTGGCTTTTATCCATTGAACCAATTCGAACCATTTCGTTTGGTTTCGTTTCGATTTCAAGCTGGTAGCCAGGAACCGCAACTTGTGCCAACTGATTACGAATCGGGAATCGAATGAAGCAATTTGCTGTTACGGCAAAGCAGCTAAAAAATTTATGAGAATTATTATCTCACCATGGGTTGAGGGGGGGAGGTGGTAATATTTTCATTGTTTTATATTTTTGCTCAGATACTTTTGTTGAACGAGATGATGATGATGATGATATGGAATAAGAAAATATAAACAATAAAAACGTTTCGCGTCAATTGTTGTGTCATAAAATCAACATTGAATCGCATCGCATCGAATGGTTTTCAATTCGTTCTTTTGATCGATGACATTCAACGCAAAACAATAAAATGCACAATTAATCAAAAACAGTTGCCAAACGTTTGATTGATGGGCTGAACGTGGTACTACTGTACTGTCTGTCTCGAATCCTTTACGCCAACAAACTATGATAACAACTACCCCAACTACCCCAACTACCCAACTGCACAAATAGCCAAAACGGAACGGAAGTAATCGCGATAGTTTGATGCCATTAACCATTACCAACAATGAAAAGCGAGCAAGCTTCTTTCTAGTCTCTGCTGCTGCCTATATTTACTATATTCACATACTATATTGAGGGCCATTTACATTGACTTGCAGATTTATGCCACCCATAACGCCATCGACGTGGAAAACGGCCCGCAATGCGGATCGATTCTCGCCCGTCTGTCCACAAAATGTGCCCATACCGCCCAATGGACCAGAAGCGCTGCTCGAGTTGCCGCGCGCCCGTCTCGCCCAGTTGCGACGTCTGTTGCCGCTGCTCAAGAACCAATCGGAAGACTGCTTATACCTTAATATCTATGTGCCCTACGAGACGAACCAGAAGCAGCGAACCAAAAGTAAGTTATGCGCAATCCATTAATAATTAACTACTATTTACTTATTTATTAAGCGAGTGAATTAAGGTTAAACGTATTCAAAACATGGTTTATCCCACTTATTATCATATTTATTCAATATTTCATGTCAAGCAGAAATTATTAACGTTTTTAATACAATTATATTTGAAATATTTGGTTGTAAATGTCATGTTTAACAATTTATTTAAGTTTCACAAATATATATTTTGCCTGATCAATTAATCGTTTTGTTAAAGCGCCTGTTGGCTCGATTAAAAAGTGTGTCATAATCGATTAAATGTTAAAACTTTATGCGAAAGTGATTCCATTGACAGTTCAATTAATGCTGAAATGGAACTAGCCCCGCAGTCCTACTGCAAATGAAAATATACTTTTTTAACACAAAACTTTCGCATTGAACAAACAGAGTTAAGCAATGTGAACGAAGGAAAAGTTGGATGGTGATGGAGAAAAGCGTTGGCAACGTAACTTTCAATTCCGTAGTGCATTGCAGTTGATTTAAGCAATTACTGCATGCTCTGCAGAATCGGCAGCTATGTTAACCACACACAACATAAATTCTCTATAATAAATAAGATTTTATATCATCCAAATGTTTATCACAACCTATAATACTATCTCTCTTTTCTTTTAGCTGATAATGAGGGCGGAAAAGATAGTTCGAGTTCGAGTTCGAGTTCTGAGTCGTTGCTTTCGACTGTGGTTTTTGTCCATGGCGAATCGTATGAGTGGAACTCGGGCAATCCCTATGATGGCTCGGAGCTGGCTGCACATGGCAACGTTATCGTTGTGACAATCAATTTTCGCCTTGGCATCTTTGGTTTCCTCAAGACCGGCGGCAAGGAGAGCGCACAGGGTAACTTTGGTCTAATGGATCTGGTTGCTGGCCTTCACTGGCTCAAGGAGAATCTGCCCGCTTTTGGTGGCAATCCGCAGAGCATAACATTGCTTGGCTATGGCACAGGAGCTTCTCTCGCCAACATATTGGCCGTGTCGCCAGTTGCCAGTGGTTGGTTTTTATAACTTTTATTACCTTGTGATTGCCTTTTTTCATCCGTCTCTATGTTTCTGTGTCTCTAGATCTTATACAACGCGCTGTGTTAATTAGTGGCACGGCTCTCTCCTCCTGGGCCATACAAAAGAATCCGCTGTTTGTGAAGCGACGTGTGGCGGAGCAAACTGGCTGCCATGGCGACATGCTCTATGATGATTTGGCGCCCTGTTTGCGCACCAAAAGCGTTGCGGAACTACTCGCTGTTCAAATCGACCATCCGCGGTAAGTTTCGCAATTTTCCTGAACATTTCCCCCAAGTTACCGAAAGGGGTTCCTTAAAAAATGTCATCAATCAACTTTTGATTGAGTTCGGAAAGTTCTGACTCATCTTCAAGCTACGTTCAGTTCAGATAAGGTAGTATTGCGTTTCAATTTTGAAGCAGTTATGACTTTGGAAAGTTCTGACTCATCTTCAAGTTGATTTTTTTGAGAAGAATTTTCTCATGCATTTCGAGTGAAAACTATTTTATAAATTAGAGTAGCAGTTATAATCTAGTTGCTTAGTCTTAACTTATAACTTATAAGGAATTGCATGTGACAATCGGTTGAGTTTTTCTTTATATCCGTTTTCTTTGTTCATATTGTAAACCTTTTGCTTATCACCCTACAGTTTTCTTGTTGGTTTTGCTCCTTTTGTGGATGGCACTGTCATATCGCCCAACACGGATGCCATGTCCAGCACTGCCCTGCCCTTGGGCTCAGCTATTGTTAGGTAAGTCAAATAGAACTTTCGAAAACAATTAATTATTCATTATTTGCTTAAACCCACAGTACTTCAGGAATTGAATATGCCAACTTTCCCAAACGTGACCTTATATTCTGTTTAACATCGGTGGAATCGTATCTGGACCTAAGCGCACAGGACCTTGAATTTGGTTTTAATGAAACGCGCAGGGATCGCATTTTGCGTACATTTGTGCGCAACAATTTTCACTATCATTTAAATGAAATATTTGCTGTACTGAAGGTAAACAAACGCAGTTAATTAAACAATTCACTATATGTTTACTTAATCCCCTGGATTGTTTTTGTAACTGTGCAGAACGAGTATACGGACTGGGAGAAGGCCATACGTAATCCGATGAGTGCCAGGGATGCTACGTTGCAATTTTTGAGCGATGGCCACACAGCGGCGCCACTAATCAAATTGGGTTATATGCACAGTTTGCGCGGAGGTCGAACATATTTTCTGCACTTTAAGCATCGCACAATCGAAGAGGAATATCCACAGGTGGGTTGCCATTCTCTCTCTCTCTCTCATTCTCTCACTGAACTCATAACCTTGACATGCTTTTCTATATTGGTTCATTTTAGCGAACTGGTTCCGTGCGCGGTGAAGATGTACCTTTCTGGTTGGGTTTGCCAGTCTCTCCCCTCTTTCCACACAACTATACAACGCAGGAACGTCAGATTGGACGTCTCATGCTGCGCTACTTGGCCAACTTCGCTAAAACAGGGTATGACTTCTTGAACTTTTAACATTTCTTTTGCCAAAGTAACAAGCAATTTGTCATCACAAACAGCAATCCGAACCAATCATCGTCCAGCACTGCACTGTCCAGCACCACCAGCCAAAGTCAAGTTCCAATACATTCACAACGCAAACGCTCAACCCGTTATTTGGATGCAATGGCATCGGGCGAAGCGCTCAATCTGGCTGTCATCTACAATCAGCGTCGCAGCAATGCAATGCATGAGAAACGTTCGTATATAAGAAGACGTTTGCGTAGCAACGATGGCATAACGACACAGCCGGGTCTCAGTAATGGAGAGCTGGAGACAGGTGGCTATGATGGGGATGAGTTGCCCTTCTGGGATGCCTACGATGTGGTCAATCAGCTGTACATTGAATTGGGTAGGTTAACATATATATAAATATATATATTCAGTACTTTTCTTAACGTCTTCCTTTTCTCTCTTTGTCCAGGCAACAAGGCAAACATTCAAAGTCATTATCGTGGCCATAAGTTGTCCATGTGGCTGAATCTAATACCACAGCTGCATCGTCATTTTAACATCAACGATCAGTCCATGCGGCACCATCAGTTCCAGGATGACCTCAACAATCGGGATCTCTATGAAGGTAATTAACAAAACCAATCTATTTTATAGAGATATTAAAAAAAAAACCACTTTAATTACTTTAGGGGTTGTGCGACCTCAACTGCAAACGAAGCCGGCCGAAGATGACAATATCCTGATAATACAAACGACTCGCACCACAACAACAACCTCTTTGCCCCCACCCCAAACGCCACAGCATGACAGTACAAATGCAACAAATGCTTTAAGCGCCGCAGGTGCAACAGCAACAACTGGTAAAATATAAAAACTAATTTCGAAAACTTTTATCTCTCGTTCTAGCTTGAGAACTTTTGTTGTTCCTTGTTTTCTTTCTTTTGTTTGAAGAAAACATGATAACAATTTTAACTCTTATTGGTATTGTAGCTGTCAAAATTGAACAGACAGTTTAATTTAAAGTTTTTTCATTTTTTTATACAACATCTAAAACTCTTTTAAAGTGTTTGGCATTATAAGATTATAGTTAACTTCAATACTTTTCACAGAATGTGGCATTGATGGCGCCATGTCCGTGTCCGAATTAACCACAACACAATCACCCAAGGATAATCGTACGCACGCAAAAGTGGAGACACACAAGGATTTGGCCACTGCCTCGACGGGCATCATTGGCAACTTGGAGCTGTTGCGTCGCCTAAGTGGCAAGCAGTTCCAAAGCTATACGACCGCATTGATAGCTACTGTGGCCGTTGGCTGCTTTCTGCTCATACTCAATGTCCTGATCTTTGCGGGCATCTATCATCAGCGGGAGAAGAGAGCACGTGATGCCAAAACCAAGGAGGAACTACAAGATGGCGAAACCAGCAAGAACTCCAGTGTACTGAAGCTCAATGCTACCGATGGCAATGATGCCTATACGTTAAGTGGTGCCGTTGTGGACAGCAAGCGAGGTGGCATGGGCGTTGTCTTTGGCGAGTACAGTTGCTACGATGAGAAGACAAAGCAGCTGAAGGAGGAGAAGTTGCTGGTGGAGTTGCCACCAGTGCCACATGCAGCACAAACCACACTGCTGATGGACAGTTGGGAGCCGTGCTCGACCAGCACGTTGGATCTACTCAAGACTCGCCCGCAGGCGCATCCCAGTGGCAGTCACATCGAGATGGTCACCTATAGTGCAGTGCCGCTGGCAACTGTTTTAGAGGCAAGTCCTGGCCACACATCGGTGCCGGGCAGCAAACGTGGCTCCTTTCTGGACAGCAGCGGGCAGCTGCAATTTGATTATGCCGTACAATCATCCGATCAGATGTCCTTCAAGGCCATTGAGGATGCGGTCAAGGCGGCCGCCAGTGGGACTGATTCGGATATCATGCGAGACGATGATATACCCGAACCGCCTCCACCTCCACGCTCCTTTCTAGCTGCCCAGCAACAGCAACAGCAAATGGGCATACTGCGTCAGGCGGGAGCTGGGGGTGCAGCCAGTGGATCGGGCAGCAGCGGCGGCAAGAAACGTGTACATATTCAGGAAATCTCTGTCTAAAACAGATGGCTCTCAAATACTTAGCTAATGGAATTTCAGTTCTACTCACACAATAGTACTCCAAGTACTTAATCCCCTACATACATGCATACAAACATATATAGTACGAAAAAAAGGAAAAAAAATTTAAGCTTTACATTTCGAATTTCTATCTACTTTCTCTTTGACTGCCTTTTTCTTAAAACCTTAAAACCTACTTTGCCGTAGTTTGTGTCCAACAAAAAAAGAAAATGAAAATGTGTTAAGGATGTGTCTGTGTATATGTACTTATTGTCTGTTTGTACATTATGTAAATGTTCCTTGTAGTCGTGTCGCGTACATAAACTAATTCAAGTGTATGTAGGCTTCATAAACTATTTATATAAACATATGTATTATTATTATTATTATCATATTAAATATATATTGAGATTGTTTTTCATATATGTGTGTGTATAGTTTATGTTTATTTGACTATGGTTAGAATTAAAAATATTTTATTACAATATTTGCTTGTTATGTAATTAATAATTAGCGAAATCAAAAAACGAATAAAACAAAACGTGTGAACAAATATAAATGTAACAAGCTTTTAATTATTATAACTAAATATTATATACACATTATACAAATAAAAAAATATATATAAATATATATATATGTACTAATACACATAATGTATTTACAAGTAAATGTATTGTAAAATATTGAATCTATTTGTATGAAATACACATGTAATAAAATATACTTATGTATACTCGGCATTTTGATGAGGTGATATTGGAACAAAACTCCAACAATTGTTGTTGTTTTTTCAATGTGATAACTATAAAAAGTAATGCAATTTCTTTTCTGGAGTCTAGCAAAGTTTTTAAAATACTTCGCCAAACAGATATAAATCAATTTCAATTTCAGATAACCTCCAAAAGTGTATGAATTATTATTATATGATTATTGTCTATCCCACCATTGTTTCTGTATCAAATCGTACCTTTTGGTGACTATGCTCAGGCGTTCATATTGTCACCATACTGTCAACAAACTGTGTATTTGTAAAAGTCTTATACAAATTTACAGTTTATAGATTCTTTAAGTCTGTTGGTCTTAGTTATAATTTGTACAATTAACAGTTTAAGCTACTCAAAAGTTTTTAAAAACTAAATGGCTTCTACTTTTATTTTTTTCGTTTTTTTCAATGGTTGCACAACTTGGTCGGTTTCAATTACGGTTTTCCGTTTGCTAGACTTTTTCTTTTTTGGCGACGCCTCAGCTTCTATTAACGGCTCCAATTTAACGAGTTCCACCAGAGCATCCAGCTCTATATGGGGCGATACTATTTCTTCGACTTCCTCGCTGTCCTCAAATTTCATAGATTTGTTCTAGGAAAAGAAGAATATGTTAAAGCTTGTTATGGTTATAAATGTTATTTCTACTCACCACTGGTTCGATTCCTTCAAACAACAGTTCGCCTTCAATATATGGCATCACGGTGCCTATGTTAAAATCTTTGATTCGGAATTTGATTTCCTGATCCATGACAAAAACATCTCGACTTTCTTTCTTGTTCGTGAAACGTATGGTTGTGTTAAAAACTCTGTAGATGATGGCGCTAATTTGATGTTTTGATATGTGTCGCACAACGCCATGAAGCACAGCGCCAGCCACTGGCCTGAACACATAGAAATTGGCATTGATAGCCAAGTGCAACGCTGGATCATCGGACCGTAATCCTGCTGTCTGACCCAGCACCTTGATATTCCTAATGCCAAGTACTATTCCATTCAGCTTAGCATCGTATATGCCTACTTTTGTGCGGATGAGCAGCTCGTGTAACGCATGCTTGAATTTGGCCATGCCGTATGGAGCCATTGACAGGTGCAGATCTGTTTGAACGCAACGGACACATGACTCTGGGTTGGCGGCATACTCTTCCAGCTCTTGCGTTGTAAACTTGACATATTTCTGAAGTATTTTAGCCATTCTGTTAGAAAGTAGCTTGGATCACTTGCAACCACATGAGTTTCTGGTGTTGCTAATGAAACATTTTGCACAAGCACTGTGTCAACTCTGTAATAACTATCGCAACACGAACCATTGAATTACAAAATCACACTATCGAAAACATCAAATTATATCGATAGCTGTACAAATGCGACATGGCTTTGGGGGTTGTTTTTTGAAACAAAGATCATTCATGATGCTTTTAAAATAATGAACACCATTGAATAATATGACAACAGTAATAATATCTTTGCTTATACTTTTTTTTCCAAATCAATTTATTTATTAAACTGACTGTCTAAATCCAATTTAACCAATTTATGCTCTTACTTATAATAAATAGGTTTATTTCACCACTCCTTTTGTTCGAAAAAAAGGCTGTAAAACGGAACACTAATTAAAACAACATTTGAGAGTGGCTTTATGGATACCATTCGATTTATTTGCGAATGAAATGATCTTACATGTTTTTGCCTTCAATGTAACATAATAAATATTTAAATTACGAAAACAATACATACTATTTTACAGTTTTTACCGAATATATATATATACAAAATGTGAATTTAAAAAAAACTAAAGTTTAAGGCGATACCTTATGACGCATAATTATTTCTTTTTTTTATTAATTTTTCAAAAAACTTCACTGTGTTACGAAATATAAGTTGGCATTCTTGCGTTCAGTTTGCTTTTGTAGAGTAAAATAGGAACAACCCTCAACGAAATTGAGGCTCTTTGAAAATGCGTAATGCGCAAACAACTTAAAAAAATATGAATACGTTCTTAAATTAACAAGAATGTGAGCTTTGTTCACTTTAAATGAGGAAGATTATAGTGCCGGCGTTAAGCTGAATCGAATTGTCAAACATTTGTAATAACATTCTTGTTTCGATCGCTAAGATTATTAAATTTTGTATGCGAAGCAAACGGCGTTCGCATGCGTCGTGTAAATGAGCGCAGGCAACGTTGACCGTCGAGTGGATCCGATGTGGGTCCTAGAAGGAAAGCTGGCGTAAATAAATTATTACTTTTAAATGATATCGCAATTAAGAGTTGTTGTTCAGTCCGCTTACCTCGCTGTTCGAGAAATTTAATATGTTTCTTTGCTTCCCTTAATTTGTTCATCAGTATTTCATTTTTGCGCTTTTCAACTGTCAGCTCCAAACCAAGCTGCAATTTGCTCTTGGAGTCCACAGCGCTCAAAATTCTGGAAGCGAAAAAAAGGTTTGATTTATTAATAAAGGCGAGAAGTTTAAATTGATCTCAATTCAATAACATTTTTGCGAAAGCAATATATAAACGATTTCTACTATTTACTTACGGATGACTATATATGGACATGGAGCTGGGCCTCTCATTTGGCTCTGGATGCATCATTTTCGCAATAAGTTCATTGAAATCCTTGCTTAGCGTTGGTATTGCAGGCACCTCACCATTGCGCAACTTGTGCCATTCGGGACCGTTCTTGGGCAGCGGTCCGCCACCGGCTACCTCGAACAGCGTTATGCCCAACGAGAAAATGTCGGCCTTGAAGAGATTACTGTAGTCCTCCTGAAGTATCTCCTTTGGCAGATAACGACAGTCGCCCTCCTCAACGTGAGGTTCCTTGACAGACGTAACATGACCTAAATCGCCGATTTTGTACGTAACGAGATTCTCGGAACGACGCAACTCCTCGTAGACACTGTCCATGCCATCATCATCCTTGCTGCCTGGTTGCTGCTTCTGCTGTGGATTGGCAGGATCGGCGCATAGCTTGTACGCTGTGTGATTCATTGTAGAAAATATGTTCTCCGGCTTGATGTCCATGTGCACCAGATCATTGGAATGTATATAGCGTAGGCCTTCGATCACATGCATTAGCAATATTTTAAGCTCGGATTCACCCAGACAGTGCGCCTGGATGCGCGCATGCAGGCTGCCGCCATCACAAAATTCATTTTGTATCAACATATGATCATCCTCCGCCCAGGCCGAATAGTAGCGTACGACATTGTCGTGCTTGCCCAGAACCGCATGAGCCCAGACCTCGTTCAAGGCGCGCTTTCTGTATAGAACCAATGAGATATATATCAATATTGAACTGATGTGTGTTTGGTGATTCAAAGAAACTTACTCAAATGAGCTGCCCGCAACAGGTTTCTTGCTCTTTTTAATCGCATAGATGCAACCATCCAAACGATTGACGCATTGAAAAACGACACCAAACTCGCCGATACCAATGACGCTGACCTGCATGAACTCGCGCTTGAAGCGACTGATATTTGTGTCATGGAGTGCCAAACGTTTGGGCGCCTGCTGATGTATTTCCCGTGCCGCATCAGCGCGGCCTCCATAGTCCGATGCAGCGTCCTCGTCGTTAGGCACGCTGAGCAGAAACTGTTGCATGGCATTCACACTGAGATTCTCACGACCAAATTGAGTTCGACAACGCTTCTTGTTGTGTGCCATTAAACCTGGGGCAAGCAGACAGAATGTTAGTGTTGTAAAGGATTTATTTACACTGTATGTTGTAGTTACTCACTGTCAGGTGTAAAGGGATTAATATTAGCGGTGTCTTGTGGTTGCATGCTCCTGTGATTGTGCAGCGGCAGTGAACGCGGACGTTCGGTGACTTTAAGCAGATTCTCGGGCTGTTTGCTAGCATTTACAGCGGCAGCGGCGCCAGACAAATGATTGCTAAAGTTTGTTGTTGACTTTTGCAAGATGGTCTTTGGCGTTGCCGGTGTATTAAACAAACGTAGTGCTCGAACCTTGTGGCAGGGTGGCGACATATCAATATCTCGCTGTGGATTGATGTTCGATTTTTTGTTGTTATTGTTGTTGTTTTGCGGACTTTCCTGCGGATCCTTGTCAAAATCATCGTCGGCAAAGCGCAGTTTGCGTGGATTAAATACGAGCGGTGATGGGGAACGCGATCGCATTTCGACGCTTGAGTCGAGCTGCTCGAGCGAAGTTTCGTCCGCACTGATGACGCTCGTTTCGTGCTTAGACAAGCGAAAAGCCATTGCCATTGCAATCTTCAATTCACGAAGCACTTTTTCGATTCGTTTAACACCACTTTTCTTTAATCTTTCAACTAATTAATCAGGTTTGAAAAAAAAAATAAACAAAACAAAAACACAAAACAGCATTAAGTGTAGGAATGCGAAGCGCAATTGATCAGGTATCGATATATATGAAAATATGGAATGCGATCGCAACGTGACAATGCCGTTGCGATATGTCGTATTTTCTGCGATAGCAACTATCGATATTTTAGAGAAATATAAAGATCACACACGGTTACTTTGGATTATTAATGCAAACATTAAAATTGTATTTGACTTGTAACATGCAAAATATAGAATTATTATGACTACTTGATGAGAAACTTCTAAGATTGCTTGGAAATATCAATTAAGAACTAAGGGAAAAGTTTTATATGTATTAAGTAATAAACTTTAAATATTTTTGTATTAATTTTGAAAAAAAATTCCACTAAAGTTTTAAAAGTATAGAATTCGAATACTAATAGTAAATCATAGAGTAAATTGATCGTTGTTTTATGTTTTTGCTAATAATTAAAGCATATTTATAAAGACATTTTTAATATTAAATAATAAAAAATTCAGTCGGTTGTCAATTATAAATTTCCATTTTTTTATTGAAAGAAATTGGCAACCTATTTTAACGAACTCTTTTTATTTGGAAAACGGCAATGATTTAAAGTAAATTTTTAATCTGTTTAACCCGCATGGTCCTTGTCTTAGTTTTGCAATCTGAAAAGAATAGAATTTCCCTGAAGTTTAAGAAAAAAGCATTTTTGGCATTTGATTTATTGATTGAATAATTATGTATTGTAGGTTTTTTTTAACGCATCTGGTACACACAAATACGCATTTCAAGAGTCATACATTAATATTATAATACTTAACTATGACGTAATGTATGAGAAATCTGAATTTGCAATTTTTGTTTGCTTAATTTATATGAATATTAAAAAAACACCTTACAAATTTGAAGTGAAATATCATTTTGGGGCATTGCATTGTGTATTCAAGGTTAAACGGATCATTGATAAGTTACATCTTAAAATTGACACGAGGATAGAATTTCAGTTGTCGAGTGAAACTTTAATTTTATCCCTACAAAAGACTTCAAAGCTGCCTCATTCAATCATGTTTTTTTTTTCTTCTTATTTTTTTTCGAATACAAAACATTCTTAGCCTGATATAGAAGTATGTTTGTTAATGTGTATGGATGTATTATGTGTGTGTATGTGGGGGTTTTTGGAGATTGTGTGTTGTGGTGGAAAAACATAAATATAATCAGCAGAGTATGACTAGATCGACTTTCTAAGTATAATTCGGTTCGATCTATTGTTTCTGTGTTGTTGGTATCTATAACTTTGTGTACATAAACTTCAAAACGAAACTTCGGTTGTTCTTGTGTGGCATTTATACACGTTAAGTGCACAGCTCTGATAAATTTTGGATTTGTGTGTGGCGGACAAGAAAAAAAAAGGGAGTATGCATGACTTTATATGTATATGTAATGTATATTAATCTATAGATTATATTTTAAGCTAAGAATGTGGGCAACTCAAATGATTTACTGCCTCTCAAACATGTTTAGATGCAAATTGGGTTTTTCTTGTGTTTTTTTTTTTTTTACTGATTTGAGGAATGAAGGAGCAGGTTGAGCCCAATTGGTTTATGGCCAAAATCATCAATTCCTGCATCGCTAATCCCTTGACATGGAACGCGACACAGATGAGTCGCCACGACGCCTCAACGCCGGTGATGCACGACGCGGTGGCGGTGACGGCGAGCGTGAGCCCCTATCTCTGTCATCATCATCATCGTCGTAGCGTCGCTTCACTGGTGGCGGTGAGTCAACCACACCGCCGGTGCCATTGCGATCATGATCACTGTAACGTGATACCGAACCGTTTTCATCACGTCCATTCTCACGTGAACGTCCCGAACGACGGCCCACAGAGCCGGGTGAGCGGCTGCGCGAACGAGTCCCAGATTTGGAGCGAGTGCGACGACGTCTCGATGTGCTGCGAGATCTGCTCAACGAGTTGGTTCTGCAAAGAGTAAGGAGTAAATGGAAATATTAAAATATATTACACATGAAGTTTGTTAAAGAATAAGCAAAAGTAAATTATTGAGACAGCATTTTTATTTATTTTTTTCAAGAGAAAACTTTATTTGTAAACTCTTTTCGAACATGATTGATTTCTATTCTAATATAATTTGTGCACATGGGTAAGAGTAGCGATTGCTTAACCATGTTTCTTGCCACCTTTCTTGTATTGCTTGTGACCATGATGTTCGCCACCCTTTTTACCATGCTCCTCTTTCTCCTCAAAGCTATCGCCATATTTGTGCTCCTTCTTGTACTTCTTTTGGTCCTCGTCGTGATGACCCTTCTTGTAGTGTCCCTCATGTTTCTTGTGCCCCTTCTTCTTGCCACTTTCGTGCTTTTCGCCCTTCTTGTGCTCTCCATGATCCGCCTCATGATGCTTGTGCTCCTTGCCGTATTTCTTGTGATGTCCGCCCTTGTGCTCGTCATCGTAAAACTTTTTCTCCTTGTAGTATTCATCTTTGTTGAATTTCTTATGGTACTCCATCTCCTTGTGGCCCTTCTTGTGCTTCTTCTTGTGATGATGCTTGCCGCCCTTCTTATGAGCACCATGCTCATGCTTTTCGCCATGCTCATCCTTCTCACTGTAGTGTTTCTTCTTTTTTTCACCCTTTTCGCCATGATGATGCTCATGATCCTCCTCCTCGTGATGTTTCTTTTCATCCTCTTCCCATTCCTTGTGTTCTTTGTGTCCATGCTCGCCTTTGTGCTCCTCATCGCCATATTTCTTCTTCTCATGCCCTTCACCACCCTCTTCTTCCTTCTCCGACGAAGATTCCTTCTTCTTGGCTGCCACGTAGCTCAGCAGCAGCGCTAACACCAACAGCACCTTCAGTTGGCCTCTCATTCTGTTTATTAACTGAGCGCTCTGATCATTTATCGCCTGCGCTTTTATATTACTCACTAAATTGGGATCAGATCAGCTTACCGCAAAATCCGCAGCCTCGAATGATGCAAGACATCTTCGGGCCTGAAGCTGTTGTAAATTTGCCGCTTGATCGCGCATTTAAACACAACTTTTTGTTGGTGTTTTGTGGTTGGCATAGGTTGTAATCAAACTAAATCCAACTTACAATGGGCTTATTTCTAGATTTAAAACCTTAAATACCACAAAATGTAAGAACAAACCCTTTCACGCACAATAGCATACAATAACAAGATTAATGATATATACACTACTTCTATAACAAAGAGAAAAGTAAGAAAACAAACTGATTATATTTTGTTTGGCATGATACATTTTTTTATTTATAATGTAATGTACATAAGAAATAAAACTGTATTGTTTTCGTATGCTTTAAAACTAAAATTGTAAACTGCTAAAGAATTGTAAACCTAAAACCTATCCTTAAGCTCCAAAACAACAACAACTCATTCTTCTTGATGTTTGGATTTCTTCTTTTTCTTCGGAGGCTGGGCAGGCGTTTCAGCCTCTTCAGCCTCTGGTTCTGGTGCTTCTTCATCCTTTTGCTTATTCTTTTTCTTCTTCTTTTTCTTTTCAGTTTTCAACTCGGATTCATCAGCAGCATCAGCAACTTCCTCTTCAACTTTAACCTCCTGTTTTACGGGCGTTTCAGCTTCTGAATGTTTGCGTTTCTTCACCTGCAACGTATTATCAGCCTCCGGTGTATAGGTGAACACCTCACTGAAAGTTTCAAATTGTGTGATTAACAAATGGTCAACAGAAAAGATGTTGAACACTTGGAGAAGTTAGAAACTTAATCAGACAGCCAAGAGAGGTATCCTCACTGTGCAATCAGCTAATTGCGAAACCCATGTGGTATCATCATATTAAGTTTCTACTTCTACCAAAATGAACAAACAGTTAGAATTATAACGCACCTCTTAGCCTGGTACTTTTCGAACTTGGCCTTGGCTTTGCCTGTGCCGGACAGCTTGCGCAGATTGCCCTCCTCAAGCAGACGTAGCCGTGCCTCCAGTTTGACCTTGTGTACGGCACCCAGTTCAAAGGTGGCCTCCTCGCCAAAAGCATCAACACGCGTTGCCAACGATGCTTTAGCTGCCAGGGATCTTGACATTTTACCCTTGTTCTTCTGGCTAGCCTGACCCACCAGTTGCGCGTGATAGATGAGACCGTATTTCGGTGTATCCTTCTTAGTTTTGAGCGCGCGGAAAAGTGCTTTCTCTGCGCCCAATATCTGTACCGTCGATGAGGGATGCTTAGCGAGATTTATCAACGAACCAGCGTGGGCAATTAAACGTGCGCCAACAGTATCGCCAACCAACACGGTTAAGTTGGGTGCCATTGCCATCATGCGTGCTTTTAGGTAGTCATAGAGATGTGTGCGATAGTCGTTGATGGAAATGATTTCGTCGCATAAGCATTGAATGTTCATCACATCTTCATCACTGATTTCAGTGCCCATTGAAATTTCTGCTGCTTCCTTGACCTGCTGTTCCACATCTTCGGGCAGAATGTCGGACAAATCCGCCGCTGACATATTATCTCGGGTGCCAACTAGTTTAATTGTCTTCACAAACGCAACGTTGTCCGTAATCAGCTTGCCAAGTTCGGGGAAATGCCAGCCATACCATTCCCGAGCGCGCATCATATAGTTATTCAACTCCTTGTCCAGATCATCAAGCAGACACTGCGCCTGCACAATCATTGTGTCAATCTTGTCCGGTGAGAACTTTAGCTTGTAGCGGGAAAGAGAATGAGCCAGACCCAATGCCATGGCGGTCATTTCGCGTTTGGGCAGACCACCGAGCAGACTGTCCGCCTGCTGTCGTATGCAGCGCATTAGCTCCTGCACGCCTGTATTGAAGACACACTGCACAGACAGTTTATCCTTGATGGCTGTACCCAATTTGGCATCTGCCACAAGCAGGGATGACTGCACTTCATCGACTAGCAGCTTTTTTAATGTTTTCTTCAGCGGCTTTGATACTTTGCCTTCGACTGCTGCTGTGGCAGCGGCAAGTGCCTCCGTAGTATCATTGAACTTTTCAAAATGCTTTAATTTTAGCAACTTGTTCGCCTTTTCAGGTGTCTCAAACTCCATATACAAATTGTCAACCTGCTCAAGTTTTTTTTGGTCGAGCAGCTTAAAAATTGCGTAGCCCGCCGGCGTTTCATATAACACAAACATTGTGCACACTTAATGCTACAACTTATGTGAAAAATATTTTTTGTCGCGCAGCTAACACGAACTTAACCTTTCTGAGTCTAACGCCGCGTGTAAAAGAAAAATCCAAAATGAGGCATGCAAACACGTGCATCTCCGTGCGTCAGAGTTGCTCTTTAGCGCGAAAAAGATACGATAGTGCGCAATAATTGCGTCCGACACATATCGATACAAAAAACAAATAAATTAATTTCGCGGAATTTCAGGTATTTACCAAAGTTTACAATTTCATACACAACACAATTGCAAATGCATAACTAAGCTTAAATCGGACTTACATATAGAATACAATGTGATTTACTTTTACTTTTACATTGCCAATAATTCGCGCGCATTCATATGAACTTAGACGTGTACGCACTTTCATAAATTCACCACACCCAAACTCACCACGCCACAACAATTTAAAATTCGATGTGCAACATCCAGGCACATACATTTGTATGTACATATGTACATACTTTCTGATGTACGTTTACAATGAATATAAGAGTTATGAATAAAATTGTTTACTAACCTGCGTCGTTGTCTAGCCTTGCGCTCGCGGCAATGGCGCGCAAAATGACCGCGCATACCGCACTCATAGCATTTATCGTCGCTACGACCGCCGCCTCGATCACGTCCTCCTCCAAAACCACCACCACCGCCACCACCTCCTCCAGGTCCACCGCTTCCACCTCCGCCGCCACCTCCACCACCACCTCCGGATCGAGCATATTTTCCTGTGGACAACTCTACACGAGCTCGTCGACCACACAATTGTCGACCATCTAGGCCGCGGACCGCATCAGCTGCGTCCCTGGCGCTCTCGAACTCCACAAAGGCAAAACCTGGGGGATTGCGTGCAATCCAAACACTTCGCAGACTGCCATAGGCACCAAATACATACTCCAGATCATTTTTGCGTGCATTATTTCCCAAATCGCCAACGTACACTTTCCGGTCGCTAGGATGCCGCGACATTTTCTAGCTTGGGTTTTTTGTTGCTTGGGCGCTGTGAAAATGGCAAGCAGCGCAGAAAAAATCGATTCGAGTGCAAAAGTTTCGCGTTCCGTCGCCCTTTGTCAAAAGCGCATTCGGTTATTCAAAATGAAGGTTGGTTACCATTACTTTTGTTGTAATGGATTGTAACTTTTTGTAATTTAGGCACTAAATTTTATTTTCGGCACAAAAATGTTTTTGCCGACTCGCAAAATGGTTAGGTGAGTGAACCGAACTGAGTTGTTCACAGAAAGAAGCACTCGGTGTTCTTTCGTTCTTTTCAGTTCAGGGCGAAAAAAATGTAAACAACCATTGAACCAGTTCGATAAATGTGTGAGCGTAGCTCTCAGGCTGTATCCTTTATTGCCGTGGTGGGTTTACTCACTATCGATATTATAAATACGATCAACGCTTGCTTTTTCTTTTTAGCACTCTACCGTTATGGTTTAAGCTAAGTAAGTTTGTCTCTTATATTAATAATTTAAAAATATCAATTTTAAGCAATCAAATCGATGGCATACATTGAACATTTACAATGGTGGGTGAACCAAACTGTACAATGGCTGTCAGGGCTACATACGCAATTTGTAGTCAGAAAGCATATATTCTTTGAAATATTTTCTTACAATTTATTACGCTAATTTTGTTTTAGTAAAATAGGTGCCAATAATTTGTTGCGTATCCAATTCGAGCTGCAATTATATCGCTGACGCCCTAAATTATGCATACAAAATGCAACCATGTGCTACCGATAACGAGAGTATCGCGGTGAATTGTGAATGGCTACCACCATTAAACGTGGCGGTGGCAAGTTTTCTATCATAAGTTAGGTTATATATCGTATGCATCAAATCATACAATTATTTATAAGCTAGTTTTTTAAGGAAAAAACACTTAAATTTAGTGAATTTGCAGTGCGAAATCTTTAAAAAACCACAGACGAACACTTGGCACAAACGGTAAGCTTGAACAACAATGCAAATATAAATTTTATATAACAAATTTGGTGCATTAAAAAAACCAAGCCTCTGCCTGCCTTTCCAAAATTAAATGTGCGACAGCAGCAGCTGCCTGGTGTAGAAAACAGATTTAATTTGACAAATAACAATGCCGCTAACTATGCAGAAATACTCTGCGCCTTCTGCAAAAATAACTTATTTTGTTTGTGTTTTAACAAAGAACTATTAAAAATTATTTAACTTAATTTTTCTTATTTGAGTGGAAAAATTCATATTTTTATACATACAAAAAAAATGCTATGTATAACAGCACACTAACACATACATACACACAAGACACATCGGCCAATCGCATACACACACATTAGTATGATATGCATACATAGACACGTGTGAGCTTGTAAGAGTAATTGCAAATGTATGTATTAAAGATTGCGGTGCAAAATACAAAAATCATGCGAATTTTTAAAATTGCGTTGTACGAAAATGCACTAGTTTATCGAAAATATTTAAGTGTGCGATATGGTGGTGTAAATTGTGCGCGTTTTTGCCGGTCGAAGGTTTTCGGTAATTTACAAGATTCTAAAAGAAAAAAAAAGAAGATATGTGGCAAAGTTTCTCTTCAAATAATTTCGCTCATGTTTGCGTCTTTACAAAATCAGTTCTTCAGATTTCTTTGTTAAAGCATTTTTGTCGTCATCGGCAAGACTTCCATTTTGTTTTTTTTATTTTGCTGCCGTCGCGCCGCCAGCGTTGCTGCTTCTGCTGTTCGTGGTGAATTTCTCGCATTTCATGCAATTCATTGCGTTTGTTTTGAGTTCGTGTAATTATACAGAATTTACGCGCAACGCTAGTTTATAATTATTTAAAAAAAAAAAAAACAAACGAGAGTTCTAAAATGTGTGCTATTTAGTGTATAATTAAACTTTGATTTCGTACATACGTGCGTGCATACATACGTACGTACGTTTTGAGGGCATTGCTTTTTGTATCTTTCTTTTCGTTTTACGTTCGCTTTCACATAGCACATGGCGTTGCCACATGGGTTTCTTTATTTGTCCGCACGTAGCTACAGTCTCGTAAATGTTATGCGTTTTAATATAATTTGTTCAATACTAAAAAAGTTGTATGTTCCGACATATAATTCCAACGAAATAATTGTGTTTTTAAAGTACATCCATTGTTTGCTTTCCGGTCATCCCAAATTGTCTGGCAATGTAGAATAAATGGCGCGCAAATGTGGTGAACCGGCACATTGCTTTATGCCCTTCTGTTCGTCATTCTGTTTTCACCATTTTTACCTTGGAGAAAAAAAAGTTCGTTGTTCTCACGACTCATCGGTAGGCACTTGTAGTGTGTGCGCGCGTGTAGGTGTTTGTGTGTGTGTGTAAAAAGTGAATGACGCTGTGGCTGGGACATGACTACGCCAACTACATAAGATAGTCCATGTTGTTACACAGCAAAGAGAAAACCATAATACAAAAGTTTTAAACACATACTTTCTAATAGAAAAGTGTAAATAGACAAAACGGCAATCAACGAATAGCGCGCTCGAAGACCACATAAAAGAGCAAGCAGAGCGTTGCAAACGCCGAACATTTTGTGAACGTGTACAAAAAGCAGTTAGACAAGGCAAAATCAAGCACTCACATATGTGTGATCATTCCTACGTACATACATATGCGTAGATATGTACACCGGTCGGTTGCTGTCAGCGTAGCTGCTTACCTGCCTTTCATAATTATTTGTGCCTATTTTGGTTGCTTTCTGTATGCTTCATAAGTGTGTTCCTATGTTAGTGTGCGTGTGTGTGTGTGTGTATGTGTGTCTGCTTTATTGCTCTCATCCATTCTGTCGTCCAATGTGGCCAGAGTTAGTTACGATTTACCTTTAACTTTAACTGTTGGTATTTCTTGAAGCTAATGATTTGTATTTTTCTCTTTTCTGCAACCGCTGACGCCTGGCGCCATCAGAAAGTTACGTGTAAACGTCGTGGCTTTTGTTTAATTATTTTGAAAAATAATAATAAAAAACAACAAAAAAAAAAAACAGAAGAAAACTTTGGCAACTGAAACCAATCCCCAAAACACGCAACAACAACAGCAACTTGTGTAAAAGTGTAAACAAGAAGCAGAAACAGCAACAACAACACAGACACCGATAACAAATTCAGTCCACAAGTGTAACATAAACAGCAGCAAAATTACGTCAATTATAGAAAACCTACCCGGCGCAATAGCTCACAATCACCAAAACAACATCATGGAAGAAGATGAGAGGGGCAAACTGTTCGTTGGTGGCCTGTCCTGGGAGACAACGCAGGAGAATCTCTCCCGTTACTTTTGCCGCTTCGGCGACATCATTGATTGTGTCGTCATGAAGAACAATGAGAGCGGCAGATCGCGCGGTTTCGGCTTTGTCACCTTCGCCGATCCGGCGAACGTCAATCATGTGCTCCAAAGTGGACCGCATACGCTCGATGGTCGCACCATCGACCCGAAGCCGTGCAATCCTCGTACGCTGCAGAAGCCAAAGAAGGGCGGCGGCTACAAGGTTTTCCTTGGCGGTCTGCCATCGAATGTGACGGAAACCGATCTGCGCACCTTCTTTGGTCGCTATGGCAAAGTGACTGAGGTTGTCATCATGTACGATCAGGAGAAGAAGAAATCCCGTGGTTTTGGCTTCTTATCCTTCGAGGAGGAATCGTCCGTAGAGCACGTTACCAACGAGCGTTACATTAATCTGAACGGCAAGCAGGTGTGTAGATCTTTATTAAATAAAAAATTATACGTATCGGATCTTGCCGATTTTACTTTTGATTAATAAGATATATTTTTTCACATGCAGAAATCAATAATATTTATACTTTAAATCTAGCTCGAAATTTCACAATGATCATTATGCTAATAATGCGTATGTGTGTTTTACAGGTGGAAATTAAGAAGGCGGAACCCCGCGATGGTTCGGGTGGCCAGAACTCGAACAACAGCGCTGCGGGTGGTGCCTATGGCAAGCTGGGTAACGAGTGCAGTCACTGGGGACCGCATCATGCGCCGATCAACATGATGCAGGGCCAGAACGGCCAGATGGGTGGTCCGCCACTGAATATGCCGATTGGTGCGCCCAATATGATGCCTGGCTATCAGGGATGGGGAACGTCGCCGCAGCAGCAGGGCTATGGCTATGGTAATAGCGGCCCGGGCTCGTACCAGGGATGGGGCGCACCACCTGGCCCCCAGGGACCACCACCACAATGGTCGAACTATGGTCCACAGCAGACCCAGGGTTATGGCGGCTACGATATGTACAACTCGACATCGACAGGCGCTCCATCGGGACCGTCGGGCGGCGGTAGCTGGAACTCGTGGAACTTGGCACCCAATTCAGCTGGACCAACTGGAGCTCCAGGCGCTGGCGCCAGCACTGCCACGGATATGTATTCACGTGCTCAAACCTGGGCAGCGGGAGGACCATCGACAACTGGACCCGTTGGTGGCATGCCGCGCACCGGACCCGGCAACTCGGCCTCCAAATCGGGCTCCGAGTACGATTACGGCGGCTATGGCTCCGGCTACGATTACGATTATGGCAACTATGTTAAGCAGGAGGGCGCATCCAACTATGGCGCCGGTCCGCGGTCAGCGTACGGCAACGACAGCTCCACACAGCCGCCGTATGCCGCCTCGCAGGCCGTTTAAGGAGCCCAGCGACAAACATATATATATATAAAGTGTGCGCGCGTGTTGTCTCCTGTCATCCTGCGGCCCCCTCTCTCTACCAATACCTGAATGAGGTGAATGATGAAGACAAACAAAGAAAGAATGGTGGTAATTGTAAGCTAAAGCGTCGTCTGTTCGTTTCATAATTTTTGAAAAGGATATTTTTTAATTGAGATCAGAGATGTTGAAATTAATAATTGTAAAACTCTTGTGTACCCACAACAACAGCAACATATACTTTAAAAACCTATAATTTAACATACACACACACACACATCTACATACATACAAACACTCACACATACACATACTACACAAACACATATAAATCACATGCAAAATCCCTTTCGAGAAACAACTGCAAACATTTGGCGACAAGGTAGTAGCAGTAGCCCCCCAAAACTCATACAGAAAACACAGAAACAACAGTTTTGGGATATATAGAAAAAGAGATCCTGCTCGCCTTAGCCTCTCTGTATGTTTTTCTGTATATGTTTGCAGGATTGTTCGGGAAAACAAAAGAAAGAAGAAAGAAAAGAACAACAAGAACAACAACCAAAACAGGGACCTGGCATGGACATTTAGTTGTTTTCGGCTGTTTGCGCCGAACAACACGTTACAAAATTTACCATTTAAAACATAAAAACAAAAACAAAAACTTAAACAAACAAACAAAAACAAAACAAAAAAAAAACAAGTAAAGTAAACAACTAGCTAAAAGTTAAACTACATATATAAAGAAACCTAATTAATAAGCGTATGTCGTATGTCGTTTGCATGTAAGCGAAAGTTGAACTTGAAACTAGAATTATATAGTGTTGGAATTATTATTTAGTTAAAGAAGAGATAACAGAACAGAACAGAAACAAAGAAAACACAAAACGCAAACAAACAACATAAATTCTGATGAAAAACAAATAAAAACCTAATGAAAAATAATAAGAAAAAAATTCACAAAAAAAAAAATACGAAACGCTCTAAACAAAATATACATAAAAGAATAAAAAACGGAATAAAAACCTATATACATACTTATATACATCTCTATATATATATAATATATATATATATAAAAAGTAAATTTAACTACAGTTAAAACAGAATAGAAAACAAAAGTCATAAGAGAAACGAGAAAACAAAAAAACTAGAGAGAGTTTGAGAAGAAAAGAAAAGAAAGTAAAAAAAAAACGATGCTTTGAGTTGCGTTGCACATTTTTTTTGAACATTTTCATCGTTTGCCAAGCAGACAACACCAACAACAACATCATCAACAAACAACAACTGCAATTAGCATGTCTCTGTGTGTCTGTGTGTGTGTGTGTGTGTGACTCACAAACTGCAACACGCACACACGCACTTACACCACCCACGTATATATATCTATACACACACACACACGCAAAGAAGAAAGGATGAGAGAAAGAATTGCATATTTTATTGATTATATACATATATATATATATATATATATTTCTTTAATTACTTTATATATATATATATTATTTACTCTTAATTACTTACATAATCATTTGAATGTGTTTTGTAAACTACAACAACAAGTAAACTAATTCTTAAATAATTAATGCGATTTTACAATTTATTATTACATAATTACAACAAACAAACAAAAAACCCTTTACGTACGTACATATATGTATATTTTATATCATATATATATATATATGTATATGTATATGCTTAGATACGCGGAATACATTTATACACTTACACATTTACATAATAATATATACATATATATACAAATATGAAGTAATATTCTTTTGCTACTAAAAAGTAATTTTTAAATTGTTGATTACGCGAACATTTACGATTTACATTTACAATTACAATATACATATATATACATACATACATATATACCTTACTTTATTTTTCGGTGATTTATTGCATAGTGTTTTTTTCGTCTAATTTTTACAAATCTACTTAGCAAACAAATCCTACAATCATAAATTCCTAATTTAATTTCGTTTAAATTACAAATATACATATAAACATATGCTTAAATTTTTTTATATAATTATACACTTAAAAACAAATTACCACAATAACAAACTAAACTAACGTAAACAATGCAAAACAAAAAAAAATATAAGAAAAATATGAGAGAAGAACAACAAAGTAAAGTGGAACGTATGAAAAGCGTTTGAAAAATTTTTGAAAAAAAAATCAATATCAACAAAAAAAATTTGCTTTTGTTTTCCTTTAATTTAAACAACAACAAAAAATTCAGCTGTGCGCTGCCTCTAGTATATGTGTGTGTGTGTGTTTTGGTTTGTTTGCGTGTGTATGTGTATGATTGTATGTGTGTGTGTGTGTGTTTGCTTGTGTGTGTAAATTCATGTCTAATTGTATGTTGATGTGTAGATAAACTGATACACTGCGCTTGGCCAGCGGGACGCAAACACGTGGCGAAAAAGAGAAAGAGAGAGACGAAGATATTTCTGCTTGTAACTTTAAAATATATATTTCTGTGTTTTTTCCAGCAGGCAACAACAACAGCCGACTTTAAGCTAGCTAATGCTGATCGTGCAACAACAAAAAAACAAAACAAAAAACGTATCAAGCTTAAACCTAGACATTAAACGATTAAAAACATATGCATGTATATATATTAACAGATATATATACTTACATATGTGTGTTTGAGTATCATACACAAAAAAAAATCTTACAATAGTTGATTGAAGTAAGAAATGTGTTGGTCAAGAAAAGCAGTTAAGAATACAAAAAAAAAAACACCTGATGTAATTTTATAACTAAAAACAAAACAATACTTATTTTTATTATTATAATTATGATTCATTACATACTTACAACTTATACAATATGTCTTATTTTGTTTATATTATCCAACACCCTTTTTTTGTCATACAGAAAACAGTTTAAAAAAAAATTACACAAAAAAAAATAAAAAAAAGTGATGTTTAACAATTTGAAATAAGTAATGGTAAAATTAATTAACTAATTCAAGGTAACATATACATAAATAGTTAAAGCAAGGTTTAAAGTAATGGAAAATGTAAACGTAAAGCAAAAAACAAAAATATTACAAAAAAAAACACTGACTGTTAATTGTAAAACAATTTCATTTTTAATCCGTACGTACTATGATTTAAAGTTAAACATTTTTTAAATAAAAAAAAAACCTAATAAATGAACTACATATATATGCATCTAAACGTAATTACAACTACTATATACAATTATATATATATATACTATATACATACATATAAATATATGCATAATTATATCAATTTAACAGTAAAAATAAATCTAAATATTGTACTAAAAAAAAAAAAACAGAAACACAGAAAACAAAACAAAGTATAAAGTGTTGCACTTTCAACAGATGATAAAAAATAATGCTAAAAATATTTCAGAAAATGAAAATAGAAAATTGCAACATACATTTAAGCGTGACATATTGTAAGGATATTGTTATTGTCGCAAGTCCATATAACAAATCCAGAGAAACAAAAAAAAAGGTAAAAAGTAGAAAAGAAAATAATGTATGTCCACGCATCCAGAGCATATGATATGATATTGGATCTGTTCGTTTTTTGTGTCTATATTCATTTCTGTTTTGATGTCATTTCGTGTATTTGGTTTTGTTTTCTTTTAATTTTCGTCACAGATTGATGAAAATCTATATTTTTATTATTTCTTTTAGCGGATCATACACATATATAAATATTTTTGGTTTGGTTTTGAGTATGTGCTTGTTTATAAAATAGGAAATAAATTTAAATTAAGTATTTGACGTTTACACAAAGAAAAAGAAAAACAGGAAATTTGACTAATTGGTAAATCTGTTTTGTAGGGCTTTCAAATTTCGCTAATATACCGATTTAAAATTAAATGACAATGAAATAGCTATTAAAAAAACGATCTAAATAATATAAAACATAGTACATATAAGCTAAATACTTACGAATACTGCGCCAAAAACAAAATCGAAAAGATCGAAAAACTGAAAATGCAAACCAAAATATAATTAGAGAAGAGAGATGAAATGAACCGTTTTTACACATTGTAGTTGCTAAAGTCAAGTTGAATATATATATTGATATTTGGTTAAAAAATTTTCGACTGGTATCATAGTTAAGCTAAGGTAACTGGATTTTCTAAAAAGCTATACATACATAAATATATACAATTTAAAAAACAAAGAAAACCGATCGATTTTTCCAAACCTCCCCCCCAACACACAATTGTTTATGTATTCAACTGAAGAACTGTCGTATTAGACTAACTAGAATGATTTGAAATAAGTAAATTTAACAGATATCTAAGCTAAATTCCTAAGACAAAACGATTCCACCTAAGACACATTTTGTAATGACTAAATTTATAGGCAAGGCGCAAACCAAACAAAATGAAAACAACAATAAGATAACGACATAATGACAGAGATCTAACAGATGTAGACTTAAACACAAACACATTCATGATTAAATAGGGTTTTTTTTTTGCGTAAAATAATTAAATCAAGTATGAGACGTTATGATAGAAAAAAAAACATTTTAAGAACAAACGAAAACATAAATAAGAATTATGATAAACAAAAATAATAATAATAGTAGCATTGATTAAGATATGTTGATACGATAAAGGATAAGTCGTTTAATGATTGTTAGTTATGCCAGCAAATTGTTTATACATATATTGTCTTTGGTGAATTTGTTTTTGATTTCTTACTTGGCTTCGGTTCGATCTTAAGCATAAATTCTAAACAAACAAGGTATGTATGTGTATCTATCTATCTATATATGGATAATTATTAAAAAAAAAACAAATGGAACAACAACAATTCAAATAAACCAAGCAAACCGAAAGAGATAGTGAACAAAACTAATTTGTATGTAGTTTAAAGATAATAATAGAACTAATAATAATAATAGACAAAAAACGAAAAGAAAACAAAAAAAGAGCAAAAATATGCAAAATAACCAAAATAAAACCAAAATTGAGACTGTTAACATGCAACAAATGACGCAGAGAATAAGATGATTAAAAAAAAAACGTAAAGCTTAACTAACACTTAACTCGTAAAACCAAAAATAAAATAATGAAACATACGATAAATAGGAAAACTCAGATGAATAGGCTACCTACATAAGTTCGTGTAAGGATTACGTTAACAAAAAAAAGCATTAAACAGCAAATCTTTTGGTTTCTCTCTATCATTTTGTATGATTTTCATTTATTTGTTATAACTCGAAGAGATTGTTATAATATGATGTTATACAGATACAGTTGCATTTCTTTGGTTTTCATCAATTTTTAAGTACAGTTTCGGGTTCTTCGTTAAGAACTTTTCGTTCACTTTGCATGGTTAGAAATACACTACACTCACACACACAACATATGAACAGATGATTTCTTTGTTAACTATGTATGTATAGAAATAGAGTTGAGAAGAGAAGAGTTACAACTATAGTTATTTAGATACTAGAATACATACATATATAGTGGTTTGATTTTTGACGATCTAAGCATTAATTACAACAAACATAGGCAGGCTAAGTGAGGATTACTTTAAGCCATAACTGTAACTGTAACAACCCAAAAAAAAAACAACAGTTAGTTTGTATAACACACACACACGAACATACATATGTACATACATACATATAGTATTTACATGTACTTATAAGCCAGCTGTAACGGGTTTTAGGCGTATAAGTGTTGCGACTTGTGTGGTAAATGTTTGGGATCTTCAGGTTACCTACGGGCAATATTAACTCTTTAGTTAACATAAAAGTATTACACACACACACACACACACACCCACAAACACACTCACATATTTGTAATGAAATTCTTAAGTTTCTTTTGGATTTCCTTTGCTAGACTTTTCTACTTGTACTTTTTAGAGATAAAAAAAAAACATTAAGAAACCGAACCTGGTACAGCGTTAAATGCATTGATTATGTATTGAAAACAGATAAGTTACATACATACATACATAGAAAGAGAAAAACAAAAATACTAAATACAAAAATTAAGAAATAATTAAAATGCTCGAAAAAACATACTTACAATGGAAATACATACATACATATAGAGAAAGAGAGAGAGTTGCAAGGTTTTAGTTTACGGTAAACTTAATGAAAATTTTTTACAATGTATTTATACATACCTAAATTTAAATTTTTAATTAATTTTTTAATGTAATACGAACACAGTGCCTAAGTAATATCAAAAACAAAAAAAAACAAAATAAATATATAAATACAAACGAGTATAAGCAAGATGCAAGTAAGTGAACAAAATATCTGTCAAGGACATTGTTACTACAACAAAAATAAAATAAAAAACAAACATAATGATGAAGAAAAAAACACCATTGGAAGCGACAAAAAAAGAAAACCTAGAAACAACTACATAACTAAGAACATTAACGATAAAACCCAACACCACACAATTTACGTGTAAATGTACTACTTAAAGAATACCGAATTGCATAATTGTATAAATGTAACTGAGACATACTTACAATATCCAGACCGCTAAGTACGCTAACTAAGCTAAACGACAAACGAAAAACTCAAATGAATACCATACGAATAAATATTATTGCAACGTACCCCCTACATACGTCTCTCTTTCATAATTCAAATAGTATATAAATAATAAATGTATGTATTTGAATGCTAAATGTATTGAAAATCTTTGAACAAAAAAAAAAAACATTACACCCAAAATAAGATCTTTTATTTCGTGCAACCGCAATTCACGACGTTGTTTAATTTGTTGTCCAAATACGATATGAATATATATATACATAAAAATAGTATAGAATTTTAGGCATGCCACGTACTCAAAATGACATCAATTTCATGTTGAATATTATTTACGATATGATATATAAACATTTGGTTTGCATTTTGCATTGGTTTTTTTTTTTTTTTTTTTCGTCGGCATTATTAATAAGAAAATAAAGAATTCTTAAATGTAATAATAATAAACAGTTCAAAAATAAGTATATCGATAATAAACTTTTTTGTTTATGTGAAAAAATTCAAGTTCAAATTACAAAAAATTGTTTATTCGTTTTAGACAAGTACTTAAATACACGAAATGAATTATATAAAATTTATAATTATGTTTACAATTAATGTAGTTTGTAAAAAAAGAAACCGTTTTAAGCAAAAACAAAAAAATACTTTGAATATATACATAAATTGCAAGTAAATAGAATAAATGTAACTCACTCTTTTTATTTAGCCTGCATTTGATCATTATTAATTTAAAGAAACCCTTCGGAACTCCTCAGCGTATCTTAATATGCTGCTCGCTAAAAATGTTCGTTTACAATTATGGTTGTGTACTTTGATAATGGTTGCAAAACAGGATGCTGCCTTTGGTTTAACTGTCTGCTGGACTCGTAACGAAAGATGCAAGTGGCGTTATCTTAATGGTCAAGTTGTGCTTGCTGGCGGAAGAGCCACATCAATAAACATTTACGTTAGCACGTTTTGAATAACAATTGCCAACACTGTTATTAAAGACTCTATCAAATGTTGAAACTGATAAAATTTTAACACTTATAACATTCGCAACTCAAAGTTAAACTCAATTTATCTGTGTTTTAGCTATGAATATCTGAACAAAGTGCTTAGGCAATCAATTATTTGCCAGTTGTGCATTAAATAAACATGGCAAAGTATTTTTATATGCCTTTTTATGCGGCTGCTGCTCTTAATGTGGCATTCAGGTCCAGCTGAGTACTTTATACAAATGCTGAATAAATTCGTTTATTGCAAACGGGACAAAATCTAATTTTATTGGCAACAATACTCAGCTGCTTGTATTTTTATTTTAATGATTTTCTTAGCTCGTATTTCACCTATCTGTTTAATTTCAATTTATTTTTATGGCTCCCCGGTTTTTTTTATTGGTAAGCCACAAATTAGCGCAATCAATTCGAAAATTCGTTTCATGCTCAGCTCTTGAGGCATTTTGTGTTGTTTTTTTTTTGGCCACGTAATGAAATCCATTCGAGTTTAATGCTGCCCCCAATTCAATTCACATTATTCTTGCACAAATTATTGCTCATTTTATTGTAATTTTGTAACAAATTTATTTGTAGTATTTGCATATCGATTTGTTAGAGCCAAAAACGAATTAAATTGTGTTTACTGTTCATATCTGAAAGCTGCTATCAATTCTTAATGCTAGGCCTCAATGAAAATGCTGTCTGGCCTGGCATCTAGATTTTGTGTCTAGACTGCAAAGAAGGCAAAGCCATCGTTAAAATATTATTTACAAGCCGATGATGTTGATTATTGAAAGGCCATTTGGCATAATAAATCCCAAATGGATAACTGTGAAAGAAAAATGAATATAAAAGTGAAGAAATATGGGTGCTTAACTCAATTTATTGAATACTCAACAAATTTTAGATGATAAAACAGAATTGATGGCCAAAAATTATGTTTTGCATTTGATAATGAGAAAAAGTTTGCCAATTGAGATATAAAATTGAATGAATTTTCACTCGAACCAATAACTGACCAAATGCGGAGCAGAACCATTTTCGACACACACAAAACAACTTTTGGGAAAAATAATTTACCATCATCTGTTGCGTTTGAAGCTAGCATCACGTAAATAGAACGTTACCTGAACGCAGCAAGAGGAAACGTGCCACTTTCTAACTGCTACTAAACGCTTGTTGCCACATCTTGTTGCTGCCACAAGCAAAACACATGTGTGCATGGCAATTTCAAAGTCATTAAGATGCTAGGCTAGAGCTGTGTGGAAAAACGGGTGTTGAACTCATATTAAATCGAATATGACTTGTTTGCTGCAAAAAGCCATCATTCATTTTTTTCACGTTCCTAGCCATAAAATGTAGCATAGTTTTATGCGCTCGTTTGCTAACCATGTTGCAGAAAATAATTGAAATCACCTGCCAAATGCCAAAAAGTTAAATTGCAATTTAATGAACGTTTTTGCTTGCAGCTTAGCTAAAGCCTGACTGGCAAAATCCAAAAAAGTAGTTGAAGTAGAAATAGATAAACATAAGAATTTCTAACTGATGAATCCGAAGGCTGTGCAAACAAATGCACTTTATGCTTGTGTCCCAGCATTTTGCTTGTCTATTGTTCATTCTTTCTCTCTGTGTTTGTGTCACTTGCTTGCCTAGTTGATGTTTGCTTGGGGCAAAGACGCAACTGCTGTTGTTGACAAATGTAAAGGCTTCGATTGGAGGACGACCCGTTTTGCCAGTTAATGGAATTTTTGTCAGAGATGGACGTCTCGAAAAGTCTCTCCAGCCTGAGGCATGCTACTTGAAAAGCACAAGAGGAATGTGTATTTGTATTTGTGCATATCATTCAATATACTTTCGGACGTTTCGGCCACAAGTTGTTAGGCTAATTGAATTTTTAATGATGCCACTTCGAACATCTCAGAAGCTGTCATTTAATATGTGAGCCAATCTATAAATTAACTCTCAATTATTCAAGCACTAACTATCGAGTCGTAATTAGATAAACTATTTCATTTAAGAAATTTTGCTAGCTTTTGCTTATGTTAAAGTGTTTAAATGTTATTACATTGCATCCGTTTATTAATTTGCTAACAAGCTTTGATCGAATGCAGCAGCTGCCTTATTATTATTATTACAATTCCCATTCCGCATGGCCAAATTGTAATTTGTTTTGCAAATGCAATTTTGGATTTCATGCTTTGGGCGTGCCGCACTTTGGTTTGATATACTATTTTGGGAAAAACAAAAACAGAATCGATAGGTATCGAGTTGGATTCAATGGTTATTTGGGCCATATTTCGACCCTGTAATTTTGTTAATTTATGTTATTTAAATGTGCTGACGCAGATATTGATTTTTCTCTGGAATAACACATACAAAATTTTATTTGTGATTCCAAACTGTTTATATAACGAACAACCGCAGACTGTAATCATAATTTATACTCAAAATGCGAAATGTTTGGCGTTGTCACAACAATAAAAAAACTCACAACGATTTTATATAAAGAAATCAACCGAAAAATGTGTCTCTTGATTTTACCAAAAAAAATAAATTGAAATGATTTTCATTTTTGCGTCTGATTTTTAAAATCTTCAATACACAGAGCACAAAAGTGACTTTTCTGTGCTCTTATTTTTATTTTGTTGATATTTCGCTTTTTCTTTTACGTTTTGTCAGGCGTCTGAGCTGTGCTCCAATCATTTTAAAATATTAATCGAGCGTGAGAAACGTTCGCCAGCCCAATTTCAATGGCGGCGAAAGAGACGGAGACGGAAACAGCAATCGCAATGCAAATGAATGTCAATTTAACAAATGAAAGTATCCGACTAAAGAGTGCTCTACATATTGTTCGACAAACTGTAAACATCTTAAACTTTTCTTTTATAAGTCAAAGGTATTTAGTAGTTGTTTTAGCTTCAGAAAAATGAAAATGTTTAACAATTTATAGTTAATCAAGTACGTCCATCATGCATTGTTGTATGTTGGGCCTTAACAACAGCAAGCAAGAATCTTATATGTGAGTTAATTCTGTGTGTGTATCCGGTTTGTGTCTGCTGTACAGGTAGACATATCCTTGAGCATCCTGCCTGTCTGTCTGTCAAACAGTTTGTGATTATTTGTGATATGATGCTTCAGTTTGCCAAGTATCACTTATTGAAATGTCAATTACTCAATTGTTTATGCGTTTCGAGTGTTTTTCGTGTGCGTCAAAGGTTGTTAACAATGCGTGGTTGTTACATCAACAAGTTGGCACTCGAGCACCGAACACGTAAGCAGTGCTAATTGGCATGGAACCCTACAGCTGTGTATAGGTGGTGTCAAAGTAAATGGACTCCCCACTAGATTAAAGTGGCTAAAACTAGTACGAGTTGTTTGACCATGTACTAGTTGCATTCAATAGCCATGTTTGTTAACTCTCTACATATGCATTCCATACAAATGCCATTTTTTGAGTGCACAATTGAATATTCTAGCATTGAGCGAAAACTGCCCCATTTGTAGTGCCAGGAAACACTGCCAAAAGTCAGTTAAACAAAATGTAAAAAGCGTACAAACGAAATACAACTTGTTAAGGCTTAAGTGTTGGCTATACGTTAACTAAGTTAACAGCAAAGCAAAAGCAGACAGAAAACCAAAGCTCAATTCATTTTAATGGGACGATTAATAAACGTGAAGAGGGCAAACCAACTTAACCGCAACAACAAATGCGAAGAGGTTAAATATTTTGTTGATAAATAGTGTGGAGTACAATTTACCATCCCTTTAGATTTACAGTTAAAGCTTTTTCTTTCTGGCGAACTCGCTTCAAATTGTAAGCCAATTTGCAGAAGAGAAAACACTTTTGGCACGCTATTTGACTACTCTGCAGTTTGCTTTCATGCCAAAAGATTTAATAGTCGTTGCCAAAAGAAAATCTGACTGAATTAAGCCTATAACATCAACATAAACACACAAAATCAAGTTGTTAGCAAACATTTTAATAGAACACGAAATTGCACTCAAAGCAAATACGATGATAAATTGAGATAATTTTCATTTACGCAATGGTTTTTGGCAACATGGCAACATGCTTAATACCTTGTTTGATTCAATTCGAGGTATGAAATCGAATCTGTTTGTGGTCTTACTTCTTTGTTGTGTGAATAATTTACAACCTTTGCATAATGTTCGCTTTAAGAACACTTAAAAAATATTACTTGGCATTAAGGCGGCGGTCGGGGAACCGGGGTAAATTACCCCAAATGGGGTAAAAACGAAATTTTTGGGGGCAAAAATGAAACTTTTCTGAGTAAAAAGTATATATTTTTCTTCGCCATGGGGTAAAATAAACTTGCCAAAATACTGCCGAGTTAATGTTTGCTAGTTTTTGACTCAAAGTACCAGGCGCACAGAATCAGCAGCAGGTGGATTGAATTGACTTTAATATGCGGCCTATGCCGTATGCAATGATTTTTGTTATTAATTAAATACGAAAGAATAAGCGATCTGCCTAAAAGTATGTACTATTTCCCAAATTATTTTTAGAGGGTAATTTAGCCAATGCATCAACCTTATTTGTTTCCACACAGGTCGAGCATCTCTATGGTGTATAAAGTCGTGTTATATATATTTGCATACTTTTAGGCTGGCTTTTTATTCATAATATAATTAATTAATTAATTTATTAATTTTACTAAGAAAATTATTTTTATTTAAACATATGAACAAACGAGAAGCACCTAAGTTTAAATGTATGTCTAATTTCAGTCCATGTCTTATATAATTATAAATAATTGATTGTATATTTTTTATTACATTTTTTGGTTTTTGAGTTAAATAAATACGATCCTTAACGATACGAGCAATACAAAAATGTCTTATTTTTCCTTTGTTGGGTAGGAATCACAACCATCCTTGACTGATGTCCTTTATGATATTGACAAATTTTGACCTAAAATGTGTTGAATTTTTTTTTAAATAGTCCTGAGCCACGTTAATCCTTACGGATTTTGAAAGGACATGTTGCGTTAGAGTTTCAAGGACCTACTCTATCGAACTGCATTCAAGGATTATGGGGTCGTCTAAGAACAAAAACACTTGTAAAAATTTCACTCTACGGCCGAGCGAACATAAGAAAAAACCATAAAAGTGCAGTTTTCTCGGAAACCACAAGGACGATTTGAATATCCTTTGGCCAGTTGGTAGCCCTGGTCAAAACAAAATGTCTGACACAGGACACGTGCGAATCCTTTGTGATTTGGCCGAGTTATAACCAATTTTCTGTTTTAAACATTTATCCTTTTATTTCAGCTGTTTGAAGGACTATCGTCCTTTGAACTACTTTGCAGGAATCGGCGGGCCTAGGCCTACCTGTGGTCCAAAGGACATCCGGATAGTCCTTAAAATAGCCGAGTTATAGAGGATTTTGTAATTTTTTAAATTTTTTCTGACCTACCCCCTGTAAAATTTTTCGAACATTTTTTTTCGTGAATCCTGGAGATCCTTATAAGCAAATCGATAAATCTTGTTGCTGTGAGCTCAAAAATGTATTTTCCTTAAAGATCCTTAAAAAATGTTCAAGTTATGGCTTAAAATCTAATGTCCTTTTTGCCGAAAATTTATATATAAGTATAAATCGGCCAAAACTTAACGGATTTTCAAAAACCATGGTGCGTTGGATCTGCATGAAAAAACTCTATCGAACTGCATTCAAGGATAATGGGGTCATCTAAGAACAAAACACTTGTAAAATTTTCACTCTAGGGCCAAACAAATATTATAAAACCCATAAAAGTGCAGTTTTCTCGGAAACTACAAGGACGATTTGAATATCCTTTGGCCAGTTTGAAGCCCTTGTTAAAACAAAATGTCTGACATAGGACACGTGCGAATCCTTTATGATTTAGCAGAGTTATAACCAATTTTCTGTTTTAAACATTTATCCTTTTATTTCAGCTGTTTGAAGGACTATCGTCCTTTGACGTCAAAAATTTTTTTTCGTGAATCCTGGAGATCCTTATAAGCAAATCGATAGATCTTGTTGCTGTGAGTTCAAAAATGTATTTTCCTTAAATATCCTTAAGAAAATGTTCGAGTTATGGCTTAAAATCGAATGTCCTTTTTGCCGTTTACCTATGCCTATGTCGTATGCAATGATTTTTTTTATGAAAGAATAAGCGATCTGCCTAAAAGTATGTGTACTTTTTTTTTATTATTTTCAGAGGGTAATTAAGCCAATGCATAAACCTTATTTGTTTCCACACAACAGCGGTCGAGGAACCGCTATGGGGTAATATCACTTTAATAAAAATATTTTGGGGTAATGATCAAAAAAGTTCTCCGACCGCTGCGTTAAGGGGACAAGTAAATGTTGAATACATGAACTCGCACAGCAATTCATTTGTTTGCACTCGAAATAATGAAAACAATGAACCATTGCAAAGCACTGCTGACTGGTCATTGAGTACACAAAATACTTTTGCCAGTTTTTAAGTCGAGCCTTTATTAATGTATCCTGCTGATTGCATTGCTTTCTCCATTGTGTGCACAATAATTCTGTCTGTCTGAAAGCCTGTATTAATACGAAATAAACGAGTAAATATATATATTTGTAATTCTTTAGTAAACCAAGGCTTGTTATAAATTAATAAAAATATTCCGAATTGATTTCCATTTTAATATTAATGGTCGATACGTGGGAACGTTTAAAGATGAACAATTCTTGCCACGTCAAAAACATTCAATACGCCCAACTTATTTAGCTTAGAATGGAATACATTAGTTAAGCATAAGATAACCTAATCACGTCTTAGCGTCCATTTAGCCTGCTTCTTACATCAGTTGTCCAATTAAAATCTGGCTATGTCATGCACTGTTTTGATGTCTTAATCAAACGCAACCTTTTACCTTTACTTTCATTTTCTATCTTTTTTTTTTCGTTTAGTCACAAAGGATTCAATTAAATACTTTGCAAATCAAGCGTAAAGATTCGATCACAATTTGCGTTTTTATGCTGAATTTTCATTAAATGATAGTAAAATGACTTGAAACTTAATTTGCAGTTAGTTTGGCATTGTATTCAAAGACAGGGAAAATAATGAACAGAAACTACTAATTGCACATTATCCAGAATGTTAAAGCTCAGTTGTGGATTTTCAAAATTCAAGTGCACGCAAAGCCAAGCAACTCATTATACTCCTAATTCAACAAATGAGTACAAGACACTTCAAATGACTGAGCTAAAAGGATTAAGCTCTTCAGCAGAAGCAGCTGTAAATCCCCGAGCCGTGTAATTTGTGTGCAAGCATACGCTCAACCAGGTGCAAATTCCCTAACCGGCTAAACTTAGAAAGGGGTGGGGGGTGAGGGGAGCGGGTTTACCTAGAAAATAGCGTGGCAACCGCTTAACGAGCTTCCAGGTTTCTTGTGGCTTTAGCGAAATGTGTGCAATGTCAGAGGCTGCAGCCAAGAAGGGACGATTCACGTTATGTTTGGGTTTGGGTGGTGTAGAAAGGTTGAGTAGTGTAGAGCTGATTTATGTAAACATCCAACGATGAGATGAGAGTAAATTAACGCCTCTGCTGCTGCTGCTGCCAGAAGTCTGCTAATGGAAGTGGCAACAGAAACTGAAATGGCAACAAATTTTAAAACCTCACACATTTTCCTTAGCATTAACCGCCACATCTGATAAGGGGTCCCATTTGTCGTGTATATGTGTGCTTGTGTGTGTGTTTGGCATTCTTATTAAGAAGAAGTGAAATTCTTAAGGTAAAAAAAAAACCGACAGGATTCAGTTTCATTCAATTCTGTGGCTTTCTGCATAAATATGTTATTTTATGATAATCAAGTTTTAATTAAATCATTGAAAATGCTACACAAACCTCAAGATTTTAATTTAACAATTTAATTTTCTTCCTTTTGTCAATATTTTATTGCCATCTACTTTAACTTAATACTTAAAGTGCGCCAGTGCTCAGTTGTTGGGCTGCTTTCAAACCACCTAAATCGAATAATCCAATTTGATATTGTCAATAAGAAAGTGAAGAAGGGAGAGAGAGCGAACCTTTCAACAAGTTCTTTTATCATAGATTATGCCTTACACTGGGCATGTTTATGGATAAACTTTGCGCTTGAAAAAGTTGGCGGCAATCAACTTCAAGCCTATTGGAATATTGATATTTATTGATATCTAATACTTGGATTATTAATCAATTTCGCAAAACAAACTGACGTTAGCCCGCCAATATACATATACATTACACTTTCTGATTGTTGAAGCCTTCCTTACTTTCAGCTGTCGCTGCCTTTCAAATGAATGTCAACAGCAACAGTTGCTTTGTTTGTTTGTTTGTTTTGCATTTACGAGAGTCTGGTAACCAGACAGAGTTGATAGCTGCTACAAAAACATGTTTTATTTCTGTTTTTTTTTTATTATTGTTTAGTTCACTCAAAGTTGAGTGACAATTGACATAGACGAGACAAAAGAAATGGCAAAAGTTGTCTGGTCAACTTTCAACTTCGTTCCACTGCATAAAAAGTTCAATAGCCATGTGCAATTATTAAGGTGCTTGTTGAACATTTTAACGCATGAAAGCACAGCAAACGAGAGTAAATTAATGCATTTAAAAGTGTCACAGTTGACTGGACAATTAAGTGCAGAAAACACTTAAGGAATGAAAGAGCTGACTGCCTCTAAAATGTCCTTGGCCTAATAGAAATAATCTTATATTTTAATTTTGAAATTTCAACTTCGCCATCTGCTGTTGTAGTCACATAAATATTAAAGGTCAGCTTAATTCTAAGTTGAGTTCAAATCTCTTGCCAAGTCATAAATTATTTTTATCGCATATGCAAAAAAAAGAAGATGGTAAAGCACAACAATAAATAGCTCGTATGAAAGCTGCTTATGCGATACTTGAGACTCTAATGCGCCCAGCTAATCTGGCCAAGTGCAGCATAAAACTTTTGTCTAAGCCATGAATATGAGCATATTTATGCACACACACATATATATATATATAGGCCATTAAATTCTCTCGCTAACTCGTCAGCTGGCACCCGCTGACATTTTTATTTGCAGCCTCATATTCACGGTTATTATTTTTGTTTTCAAAGGATTCGCAACTGGATTTAATTTTGCGAGAGCTGACAGCGTTTTGTTTCGTATTGTGACAGTCATAACTGTAGCTTTAAATAAAAGGTAATGTTGGGAATAAAAAACCTACAGGAGGTGTTCAAGGGCAAATAGCGAAAGCAGCCAAGATGAAATATTCACATAAAGTTAGTCCAAAGGTAAAACCTTTTAAGGTAATTCTTTGTGCGATTTAATAACTAGTTTCTCTGCAGAATTCCTTTAATCCTAAATCTCTAAAAAAAATCAGGAATTCAAGTATTTTCTTAGCTAGTCGTTTTTAAACTGGTATATCCCGCGTGGCATGGCGAACAATTTGCAACTGAATAAATTTAGCAAGTTTATTGCAACACTGTGGGACCGCTCCACTCATTATGATGCAAATTTGCAAAATTTCTCAGTAGGTGGTTGCGGTCCCTTTTGATCAGCAAGTGGAAAGACCACTACAAACTGCAACAGCAACTTCCTCAATAAAGTTTGTCAGGCGAATTGCGTATAAAATGGGTAAGAGAGAGAACGGAAAAATTCAGCTAGTTTCTAGATTATTCAAGAAAATTGTCTATATATAGAATTTGCCGCAACAATATTATAACTTCAAGTCAACTTTTAAAGTAACACCATATTATTTAATCGTTATCTTATTAGTTTGGTTTTTTTTTTTAAACAAACTAGCAAACAAAGTTCTTGGACCACATCAAAGAAGCCGCAACTATACAATTACATTGATAGTCCCAGTCAGCTTCTGTTTGTGGCCAGGCCAAGAGAAACAGATGCCCTTGACAGGTTGAATGATTGCCATGAGCAGTAGCTGCCCATCTTCAACTATGTTTGTCTTTCTTTCATATTTACACAGTGACCGAGTGCCGAGTACCGAGTGCCTGGGTTGTTGGTAGGAAAATAGATGTGGCCACAACTGCACAAATGTAACAAGAGTTGTTGTTTTACAGTTTTACAGGTTGTGTTGACCACAGTCTCTTGACTTTAAAACTATATATGTATATATATTTGTGAGTGGACAGACATTTGTTGCCACTGTTGGCTATTGTCTACGCTCTGGTTGTTGAGGCGCAAATGAATTGCTGTTATCACTCGAGGCGCAACGCTGTTGTTGTTCTTGCTGTTGCTGTTAGTGTTGCAAGTGCTTTCTGTTGATTTGCTAGTGTTTAGAGCTGCTTCCTGCTATTTAGCCTAAAGCGCTTAGACAATGGTTAAACGTTCCCGTTTTGCACTTACCCCCCAATGCGTTGCGTTGTCCTTTTGTTTGTTTTTGTTTTGTTTTTTGTTGCCAGCCTTCATGGGAATATTCCTTCTTCGTTTTTGTTGTAGTACGTAGAAGTTGTGTTGGCAACGAGGCGAATGTAGTTTTTAATTCATCTCCTGGGGGAATTGAATGCACGCATTGTTCAAGAATGAACAGGATGCAGTTGCAGGATATTGCGACATTTGGGTAAATACCCAGCACACGTCAATGACTCTAGTGTTCTCTGTTGTCCTTCTGTTTTACTTCTTTGCCAGCAACTGTGGCATAATTGTGGCTCCACATGCAAATGTTGCACGTATTTGTTTAAGCAACTGCTTGCTTTTTGCTGTTTGCCTAAAACTATGACCTCCGACTAATGACTGCTCCCTGGTTGCAGATTGTGTTGACTTGCTTTTAATATTGTATAACTAGAAATTGCTTTAAAATTGCATTGTCATTCCCACGACGCTTGCAACAGAAACTAACTGTGTTTCTTTAAAGCAAAGGCTGTCTCTTTATTGCATAAATTTGAATTTTACCCTTATGTTCTTGTTGCATTTATGGTATTTTTCAATTGCATAACTAATTTAATCAAGTTTCTTGGCACAGACATTGTCCTGCCACTAACAAATAGTCCTGCCTGTTGATCAACAAGTGTCGGAGGTCCACCAAATTGCTCTTAATTATGCGCAAAGAGCGTCAGGGACCTTCCGCCAGGCATCTTACGGCTGTTGGCAAGCCAAACAAAACTGGTCCGGGTCCGGGTCCGGGTACGGGTCCGAGAGGGCATTAAGTTGACCCGACCCAACTGGATGCAACAGTGCGGAAATGAATTATTTAAACGAGTCTGTAGTTCTTTGAATTAAGTCAAAGAATTTATCGTGGTTTTTGTTAGCTTTATCTATGATTGAACTAACTGAACTTAGAGATTTAATCAGACAAACAAACTTTAGGAGTTCAATAAAGGACGTTGAGCTATATTTTTTATTTTATTTATTAACTATCTATTTGTTCCTATGCAACCTAGAAAAAATTATATTCTTCGAGTTAAAGAATGCAAAGACAGTATTTTCAAATCTCTACTTGTAAATTCTATCTGATGACATGAACATTATTTACAATAACATCACAAATACGTAAAAACATATTTTTTCTCGCCTTAGGGAAAGTTCAGCTACATTTGCCTTGCATTCTTCTCGCATTCGGTTACTTTATTTTCGACCTTTGCTTTTGAGCAAAAGTATGCAGCTGTGGCCATTTATCGTCAACTATCTATTTTAGTTGCGGTGCCAGACTTTAGCATGCATAGTAAATAAAGCTCAACTGCAGGAGCAGTTAGCTTTCAGTAAATTTACACTTTGGCCATGAGGTAGACAATAAAATTTTATTATTCGAATTCGGTCGTTTCTACAAGTTTGTTTCATGTTCCACAAACGAACGTAACTTTTAAAACAATGTGCAGATATACTTATACTTGAATTAATGGCATTTTGAATAGGTTTATTCTTATATCGAGCTAAAATAAACTATGTTTAACAAGAATAATAAGTTTAAAACAATGTTCAGATATAGTTATCTTGAATAAATGGCATTTTGAATTAGTTTATTCTTATATCGAGCTAAAATAAACTATGTTTAACAAGAATAACAATAGTAATATGATGACATTTTAGGTTTCTGTAGGAGCGCATTAGAATGGCCCTGCAACTTGAACTCACAACTTGTTGGTCACAACATGTTTGTTAAAGTCAACGTCAAACTCGTTTCGGTTAAATCTTTGTGTGCTTAAACATTAAGTTTTATAAAAAATTTAAACAGACATACCTGTTGCACGTTCACAACGTGTTGACGTTAAATGCAATGCATTTAAAAATTATATTAAATTTCGGACACATCGTTTTATAGTTCTTAACAAGTTTAATCTGGATAATAATTGCTCGTGTCACTCACTATAATTTATTTAACGTACTTAAAATGCACTTAAACTGTAATTAATGTCTGAATAAATCGGGAACGAGATTACCTGTCATAAAGCAATACAGCTTCATTAACTTTACTCAATCAGAGTTTTTAACAAAGCGTTTAAATGAAAAATATGTGTTAAGGGAGCTTGTGGAGACTGCGTGCTTTTGATTTTGATGGCTACATACAAGATAATTTCAACATTGAAATGTTGATTTACATTTCGAGCCAATATTGTTAACTGTTACAACAATTAATGCCTGACACTGGCAGGTTCTTAATTGAAATTTATGGCGCAGATTACAACATGAGATTGAGTACATCAATGTGTTGTTGACTGACACGTGTTACACCTCTTCTCTCTCTCTCTCTCTCTCTTTGCGTGTCTTCGCTGTCTTTACTTTTCCTTTTAAAGTTAAGACTACCAACTGAAGGCTTTAACAGAAAGATACAGTTTTAAATGAACTGTTAAACGAATACTATATATTTTTTTAAGTTTAAAACTAATAAACTTTTAAGCTGTCAAAATGTCTTACTTATAAGTGAACAATTTCATTATTAAAATCCTAGACGGCAACTCGGAATATTTAAAAAGAATTTAAATTCAAGTAAATAAATGAGTTAACAATTTGGTCAGCAATTATATTCTCAAGCATTTGCCCCACAAATACAAAATGGAATCCGAAAATTTTGCAATTTTATATTCACAAAAAATAAAAAAAATAAAAACCACACAAACTGCAAACGAACTGAACGAAAACTTTGGCACTTATAATGAGCGTTTTTCTTTGCCCAATGGCAATTGCAGTTTAAGAGGTGGCAAAAAGTTTTCCAACAAGGCTCGCGGCGTCTAAAAACATGCGGAATATTGTTGAAAAGTGTTGAAGGGAATGAATATTATATGACAATGAAAGTGCTAATGACTACATTTCAAATTTCCATAATCCGCAACTCATTTTCTACTTTTTCATAAACAAGTCAGCCAAATCTGCTTTTACAGCAATATTTCATTTTAAAGTAATTTAAATTATTAAATGTTTACTAAATCTTTTGGCAATTGTAATACTACCTGTTGCTTTAAATCCCGTACATATGTACGAAACGAAAAAAAAAAATGCAATTTTGACAAAAACACGTTGTGCACACATTCAATATATTAAGCAAACAGAGAACCTCAAAAAAAAAAAACGAACAGGCAAATATAATTAATTATTCATACCCTTACGTCACGCATCCTGAGTGTATAATAACCGAAACACCGACGGCAGGCAAAATACGGTCTGCAGTGTTCAATACTTTTGTTGCTGAGAATGGGAAATGGAAGTACTTATTCACACAATGAAACAAAATGCTGTGGCAGCTGACACGACGAAATTAAGTAAAAGGAATGTGTAATAAGTATGTTGGCACGAGGCTGGAGGTCAAATGGAATGTGTGCAAACGAAGCGATGTGTGATTTATTGGTGGGGAAAAGACAATCAAAATAATTAAGTTAACTGATTAACTCGGCTACCAAGTAAGCTCGATGAAATTGCTATCCGATGGCATATTCAAATATTGTTAATTACTTTTTTTAATATTAAATGTATGACCAAGGATGTGTGAATTTGATTCATTACGTGTCTGTTAAACTTATTGTTCATCATACCATCCAACAATATTTAACACAATTTTACTAACAACAATTTAATATTTAACTTTTAACTGCAGAAGCTTGGCAAATATTTAACTTGGGAAGTCAAAATGGTTTACTTGGCAACCAACTGGTCGTGTTTGCAAAAGTTTTCTCTTTGTCTCTATTAAAGTTGGGTGAAAGTAATTTTCTATTGTAATGAACCTGGTTTGTCTGTTACACAATGATGGCTACGGCATGAAGAAACAATTCGGCCAACAGTAATTTATTTGTTGGTATTTTTTTGGCAAACAGAAAAGAGAATTTAATATTTCTGGTAAGTCGGGCGGTCTTAACAGAAGCACACTTTTCATGTCTGTAGTTGTAAAGTTCAAACAAAAAACGTAAGATGGAAAAGAAAACTCTTGAAACACTTCTCAATTTCTAGCTTTAGAGGCAAAATTCTTCCATTTATTTTTCTACTCGTTGACCATGCAATTTTGTTATTCAAATCAAATGGCTCTACAGCTGGGAATTGTACAATTTTGACAAGCTCATGAAACTTAAACTCAATAATTACATTCCAAACATGTTTTCGTTAAGCTCAGCAAAATATTTTTTGTTTTTCTACACAGTTTTTAAAGGACACCCTTGATATTTGTGAAGTTTTACACCTTTTGGTTGGTAAACAAGCATGTAATAAATATTGCAGAAAATTCTCTAATGCAATTGCACAAACACTAGCCACAATGCGGACCGGCAACACCACTGGGAGAGAGAAATTACATGTCCAATGAGCACATACACATGCTAACACACACATACATATGTATGTATGTATGCTACAAAGATTTCTGATCTGCCAAACTGTCCAGGGGAATCGTCCTTGCCTCCCGTACGCCGTTAGACACGATTTATGGCTGCCATGCAGTGTGCAGTTATAAATATTTTTAATAGTGCAGGTGTTTTAGAATATGTTAGCACTATCTTTGCTTAGATTGGTTTTAAATTTTAAAAAATCTGTGGAAATCCTATCTTTGTATACTATTTACAAGTTTAAAATTAACTTTTTTTTTTGATCGAAAAACCCTTAACTAAACCAATGCATAATTAAGTGCTTCCCGCTAACCTTTAACAACAAGATCTGAAGATTAAATTGTACAGAAACTATGGAGAACAATAGCACGTACAAAACAATTTAACAATGTCCAAGCTAGTCGAGGATAACTGTATAACACGGAAATTTCGCAGCATTGTCTGCAAAATAATATGGCCCTTAACATGTTTATGACTGTGGCTCGTTAACAATACATTTCATTGAAAATGAGTGCTCCATTGTATTGTAGCATTTTATTTTATTTCACTTTTAAGTTGTTGGATACAATAATGATCCCATGACGTTACTTATTTCTTTATTTTGTTTTTTTTCTCAAATCAATAACATCTTGCTATGTGAATAGTTAGTTTGAATTAGTTACTTTAACATCGCTTTAAGGTTTTTTGTAACGTGTCAAATATCAAGCAACCAAGGCACAAATGCACTCTTAAACATTACTACACTTAAGCTATAAGCCTTTATTGATCCGCATTTTTTTCCCCGGCTGTCTGTTTGACCAAATTGAAGGTCTGATTTTGCTTTTGCTTTTGCAGCGCTTTGAGTGCTTCTTCGCTGATGTCTGACACTTCGCTTGGAATGCTCCATCTATCGCGTTGTTTTTTTCTTCTTCTACCATGACGTTCATCTTTTGTGGGTGAGCTAATCGCCTCTCCATCTACCCGCATCCACAGACACTACGTAACTGACACTGGACAAAAAGAAAAAAAAAACAAAAAAATATTGTCAGCAGAGATTTCCGTCGCAATGATTTATTTATACTGACATTGGCGCCGGGAACACCTTATCAGATAGTTGTTATATATGCTTTTGCCTGCATTAATTCGGTTCCGTTCAAGTGGGAATCTTTAATACTTAAATCGTTTTCTTTCTGTAAGCGTATATAATTTTTCAATTTAAAAATCCTGACGCTACAAGACAAATATTATTTTTTCGAGTTCTGTCACCTCTATTGGCATTTTCGGAATATTTTCTGCCTTCGCAGACTGTTTGCTCAGCACGTTGGCATTTTCTTCGCTTCTCTCTCAAGAGCCGTGCAGTTTGTAATAGGCATTGCTGCTTGACATTTAACGTACAGTAAGTGTGTGTTTGCGTGTGTGTGGGTAGATAAAACAAGCAGCTTCAGAGTTGGTCGAAGGAATATTAAATAAATCTGAATCTCACTTTAAAGAGTTAACTGAGTATTTGGTCTGAGACACAGTTTAAAGTCAGAAGCTGTCTTCCACAGAAAGTGTTCCATGTATAAATTAAATCAGTTATGGAAAATCAAAAAGTTAAATTATTATTAAACTTTCTTTGCTTTAAAGCTATATTCATGATTAAAAGTCATGACAAGATTTGCGTTTAGTAATTGTTGAAATATAATTTGATTTATATTCGATAGTATGTAAGCGATAATATTATCGATCTGGCAACACCATTCGAGAGCAATGAATTCTCTCTTTCTTTGTTAGTTTGTAGTTCCACACTTCTTTTTGTACTGCCATCTAGTGCAGACCTTTCTTAAAATAAATCCGCGTTTTAAAAACTCTAACAAAGGTTATGGGCCCAGATCACAAAGTGATTGGAAATAAAAAGAAGTCAGAAGATTTTGTTGAATTGATTTAAGTCGTGAACAAAGTTACGTGAACAATTAACAAAATGAGTGTGTCGTTTCAAATAGAAAAACTTTCGGAAGACAACTACGACGTTTGGTGTATGTCTATGCGTAGCGTACTCATAACGGCAGATTTGTGGAATGTGGTCTGTGGGCAAAGTGTAAAGCCTGAAGAAGACGGACAAGCCGCAAAGTGGAACATTGTTGATCAAAAGGCATTGGCAAATCTAATTCTCAATGTAAAACCTTCGCAGCTAATTCACATTAAAGCATGCAAAACATCGAAGTCGGCATGGGACAAATTGCGCGATATTCATGTGTTTGTTGGACCAGTGAAAAGAGTACAGTTATATCAAAGGCTCATACGGCTGGGTATGCAGAATGGTGAAGACATTGCGAAACATGTGAACTCGTTCGTGGAAATTGCAGATAAACTTGCAGAGTTAGAAATTGAGTTAAAAGATGAACTGAAAGTGATAATGATTTTATCAAGTTTGCCAAGTTCATGGGAAAATTTTGTGGTCGCTATCGAAACACGCGACAGCTTACCAACATTTGAGAACGTACGGTTAAAACTTATAGAAGAAGGTGTGCGAAAAAGTGAAAAAGATGAACATGAGCGTGCTGTGCAATCAGCATATGCACTCACACACCAAATCAGTGATCAAAAAAGAAACGGTAATAGCGTCGGGCAAAGAAATAGCAAAAGTAATGCGAAGAAAAAGCGCAGTTATAACGGGAAATGCTACGTTTGCGAGAGACCCGGGCACAAATCGTTTGAGTGTAAATATAGAGAGAAAAATGAGAAAAAGCGTATCAAAGAACGCGACAAAGGCGCGCAGTCAAACTGTTTAATGCATACATACGTGGCTATGCAAAACAAAAGTAAATGGTGTGTTGACAGCGGCGCCACGTCACATATGTGTTGTGACAAACAGTTATTTACATCATTAACGAAACAAAAAGTAATAATAATGCTCGCAGCGGATAAAAATGTAGAATCTTACGGTGTCGGTACAGTGGAATTCGTCGCGAATAAAGTGAATATAAAATTACAAAACGTAATGTATGTGCCGAATCTGCATATGAATTTTATATCAGTCAGCAAAGCGGCTGAGTATGGTAACTTCACAACATTTAACAATAAAGAAGCAGTGGTACACTCTAAAGAAGGGTATGTGATGTTCCGCGCGATTAATGAAAATAACTTGTATGTGTACCACATGAAGAAAACAAGTGAAGCAGTGTATTTTATGAGAGATGCGCTGGCGGTAAAATGGCACAATAGATATGGACATTTAAATTACAACAATTTAAAGAAGCTCAATGAAGAGGAGCAAGTGATAGGAATAGACATCGAAAAAATGCCTGTCGGGATAAATTGTGATACTTGCAATAAAGCAAAGATATGTGCGCTGCCATTTCCGCAAAAAGTGAAACGCGTAACAAAAAGCGTTTTAGAGTTGATACATACCGATGTATGTGGCCCAATTAATGTCAAGTCTTCGGGAGGTAACCGGTATTTCGTAACATTCATTGACGATTTTTCGCGAAAAATCCACGTATATTTCTTGAGCGCAAAAAGCGAAGTATTTGAAAAGTTCAAATTATACAAATCGTATGTAGAATGTCAAACGGGGAAACGTATAAAGTCGTTACGCAGTGATAATGGCAAAGAGTATATAAACAATGAATTTTCAAATTTTTTGAACGAGTGCGGAATAAAAAGACAGTTGACGGTCCCGTATACGCCTCAGCAAAACGGAGTTGCTGAGCGTGCCAATCGAACAATTGTTGAAATGGCCAAAAGTATGTTAATACACGCAAATTTACCAGAATATCTGTGGGGTGAGGCTGTGAACACCTCAGTGTACCTAAGAAATAGATGTCCAACAAAAGCGCTCGATGGGCGCACGCCATTCGAGGTTTGGAAGGGACGCAAACCGTCCGTAAAACACCTGAGAGTCTTTGGTTCTCGCGCTTTCGCACTGGAGAAGATAAGAGGAGGTAAATTTGCAGCAAAAGGCAAAGAGTACATAATGGTTGGATACTCTTATGCATCGAAGGCATACCGCCTATTTGAGTTGTCTACGCGGCGTGTCATAGAGCGTAGAGACGTTAAGTTCATCGAGGGTGAATTTGCGAATTACCAAGATGAACAAACAAATGACAATTATGCTACCGTCATAATCAGCTTTGAGTCAAACAAGGCACCTACAGCGCAGGTGCACAACGAGGCAGTTCCAGCGGATGCCAATATAGGCAATAGTGGGTTTGACAACACCGATAATGAAGAGGAGGAAGAGCAATTTGTCAGCGCAAGTGATCAAGGCGAGGAGGATGACATCCAGCCTAGCGTTAGTGATTTAGAAGAGGATGATGACGTTCAGCCAAGACGTGGACCAGGTCGTCCAAAAATCATCCGTACAGGTCGAGCTGGTCGACCTAGAAAAATGTACCAGGTACTCAACAATCTAAACGTAGATGTTGAGACGCCTCATTCTGTGGTAGAGGCGCTGCATGGCCAACACGCATCGGACTGGCAGACGTCCATGCAACGTGAGTATAACGCATTGGTTAATAATCAGACTTGGTTATTAGCAGATCTCCCACCTGGACAAAAGGCCATCGGTTCGAAATGGGTATTTCGAATTAAGAAGAATGAAAACGGTGAGATAGAAAGGTTCAAATCGCGACTCGTTGCTCAAGGCTGTGGGCAGCAGTTTGGCGTGAACTACTGGGAAACATACTCTCCAGTCATCAGATATGAAACGATTAGGATGCTGTTTGCCATAGCAGTCGAAAAGGAGTTATGCATGCATCAAGTGGATATTTCAAATGCATATCTGAACAGTAGGCTTCATGAAGACGTATACATGAGGCAGCCCCAAAACTTTGTGGACAAGAACAATCCAACGAAGGTTCTCAAACTGCAAAAGGCGATTTACGGGCTGAAGCAGTCTGGCCGTGTGTGGAATGATACGCTCAACGAGGTATTATACGGCATTGGCTTCAAAAGGAGCAAACACGAGGCGTGTTTGTATGTGAAGCAGCAGGAACAAGTCTTCAGCTATATAGCGGTTTATGTAGACGACTTGATAATCATATGTCCACACGAGAAGGAAATCAGCGCGATTAAGGAAAGAATCGCAGCCGCATTCGAGATGCACGACGGCGGCCAACTCAGCTTTTTCCTTGGAATGAAGATCAAGAGGGAAGGTAAAAGAGGCGCAATAAAACTGTGTCAAAAGGCATACATCAAAAGCCTTTTGGAAAACTTTGGAATGCAGTCGTGTCGAGCTGTTGGAACCCCCCTGGATCCGGGTTTTGAAATTGGTTGCAAAAATGACAAATGTGTCAAGGTAAATATGACAGATTACCAATCGTTAATTGGTTCTCTTATGTACTTAGCAGTAATAAGCCGTCCGGACATTTTGCACGCCATTTGCAAATTGTCACAGAGAAACACAGATGCTCACACGGAGCATGAAACAGCAGCAAAGCATGTGCTGCGCTATCTTTCTGGTACGATGAATCAATGCCTCGAGTATCGGAAGAATGGGATGCCCCCAAAAGGATTCGCAGACGCGGATTGGGCAAACGACAAGCAGGATAGAAAGTCATATTCTGGTTACGCTTTCTTCCTGGCCGGAAGCGTTTTTTCGTGGACTTCGGCAAAGCAGAGTGTCGTCGCACTGAGCAGTACAGAAGCGGAGTATGTCGCTTTATCAACGGCAGCAAGGGAAGCTGTATATATTCGAAGACTGCTAAACGAGATCGGATGGAAGATTCCTGGACCGATAACTATTTACGGCGACAACACTAGTTCGCATCAGATTGCGAAAAATCCTGTCCACCATAAGCGCACTAAGCATATTGATTTAAAGTTTCATTTTATAAGAGAAAAAGTTGAATGTAATGAAATTAATTTGGAATATGTATCTACAGACAAGAATGTTGCCGACATTTTGACAAAGAGCTTAAGTAAGCAAAAGCATTGTGGCTTTGTAAAATCACTTGGATTAATTGAATAATATTAAGCTTAAGCAAAAGTGTTGAAATATAATTTGATTTATATTCGATAGTATGTAAGCGATAATATTATCGATCTGGCAACACCATTCGAGAGCAATGAATTCTCTCTTTCTTTGTTAGTTTGTAGTTCCACACTTCTTTTTGTACTGCCATCTAGTGCAGACCTTTCTTAAAATAAATCCGCGTTTTAAAAACTCTAACAGTAATAATGTTTAAATAGAATATAATTTTGAAGCATTTTTAATAGCAGCAAAAATATAATTTTAATAATTTCTTGCACCATGTTTCTATTAAAATATTTACAAGAAAATAAAAACAAACTTCATTACAAATGGTAACAAATATTGTTTTTTATATGCTTCTTGTATAATATTTACTATTAAGGTATCGGAATATAATATTTAAAAGAAAAGTATGAATAAAAGGTTCCCTGGAGCTGCGGCTATAACACATATTGCTTTTTATAAGCTTATTTTATATTTACTAGAAAAGTATCTGAATATAATATTTACTAGCAAAGTATCTGAATGCAAGGTTCATATTGCTTGGGGCTGTCGCTTTATTAAGTGCTTTTTTATGAAAAATACTTGGAATAGTAAACATTAATAAAAATGTTGTGAACAAAAAAAAAACAGAAAGGTACACAATGTACTTCGGTCATGTTCACTAGCTTGTTAGGAGGCAGATGGAAAAGTATGGAAAGTGGAAAATGCAGGCAAGGTAAGCTTTAGAAAATCCGCTGTTGGCAACGCCAACGAAACGGCAGCATAAAAGAACGGAGGAAAAAATATACAGAAGACACGTGTAGACGATGAAAACAATTAAATACTTAAAAATTAATTAAAGAGTGTTTAGAAAATCCGGAAACGGTATAAAATGGGATTACCTGGCATGAAATGTAATCTTAACAACAAACACCAGAAGTACCGCAAACAGCCTGGTATAAAGTCAATCTTCTTATTAACATTTATGCTATTTATTATTAATTAAAGCCAGCTCCCTTTTCATTTCTCATTAATAAGCACAACAGAAATGCATTTATTTTGGTTAAATAGCAGAGGACTCTAGCTGCCCCGCCACAGCCGCCCGTAATCCACAAGCCACAGTTTGCATTTAATGAATTATTATAAATATTTTTCCGGGACAACTGTTCAGTCAGCTTGAATCTGAGGTTGTGAAATCCATTTGCGAATTGTTTTTAATAATTTTAAACTGTTTCGCAGCTCGTTGTGAAAAGTATTTTGAAACTTTACGACTTAAATTACGGAAATACTCATTTAATCCACATTAAAGAATTGTTAATGTATTTAATATCAACATAAAGTATATTTTTTTTCATTTTCACTACAGTTTACTTGCCATGTGCGAAATTTTCGAACTTTTTCGGTGTTGCAAGAACTCTTTGCAAGCAGCTGCAACTTTTTCTTCACGGCTTTTGTTGCAACTTTTGTTGCAGCTTTTGTTTGTTATTCTGGTTAAAAACTTGTTTTTCTATGAAGTGTAATGTAAGCTTAAAAGGTATGTTAAGGCATTTTTCGCAGCTTGCTTTTATATAAGCAGCTTAACTTTAAGTAAATTTACTTATTCGAACCTTTTTAAAGTAACAGTACAGTGCATATTAAACGCCTTTGACCTGTTTCGCAAAACTCTGCACAGAGGTGTGTAAATTGCCGTCGGACTACACCTCTACATGGTCGATGAAAGCCATTTGATCGAAAGCAATATATATTCATGTATCCAATTGGTAAACAGTGAACAGAACAGGAGGGAAAACAAAAAATGGTTACTATGACGATAAATGGGCATGGGAATGGTTTACGCAGAGCAATAAACTCCAATCGGATTCAATTTTATGCAAAGTATTCCTTTCTATGCAGTGCAATTAAAATCAGAGGCTGCATTGGTTTTCACCCAAACCCCAAAATTGTGTGTTTGAATTTCGCATTTGTGCACTCGCGTTGTCTGATTACAAATCCGATGCGGAACTGAACATGATTTTAGCTCTCTTTACCGGTGTTAAAATAACAGCGGTATTCAAATTAGTTTTAATGTGATACTTTTGACATTTGAAGTTAGGTTCTTAATAGCATAATTATTTTTAATTCAGCTTATTTTAAAAATCAACAAAGCCATATATTTGTTCATGTGCTACACTTTATAAAGTGTTTTCGAACACAAAGTAAATGTATGCTACAGGGCTAAATGAAAATGTTTATTCATTACATGTACATATTTGTGTTTTCCAACTTTTTATAAGCATCAAATGCACTCAGTTAAAAAATATTTTGAATGTTAAGCAAAAAAATAAACATGAACGTTTAATGAATACATTTTTTTGTACATTTTATTTAATTTACTTATAGATTTTTCCAATCATCGATGCAAATAAATCAAAGGTCATTTAATCTTATTAAATAATATTCGTTTTGTGCATTCGTAAATGATTTATTTACTTGTTTTGTGGTAGGCTTTATTAAAGGATTAAAAGTCAATAAATTTATGGCATGAGCACAATATTTATATTTATAAAATCATAATCTTTTACAGCAATTAATATATATATATTTTTTTTTAAGGTCTAACGCTATGTTGTCATCATTAAAGTTCTATACAATTTGCTTACTAAGCTGAACTACACGTACTAAACGTGATGACATAAGAATGGAAACGGAAATTTCTGAAAAAAAATAAACACAATTGAGAGATTAGAACAGCTCTAATAATCCATAAGAGACAAACGTAAAACTGGAATTCATTTCGCAGTATAATACACACACACACAAACACATGTATATTTATATATATATATATATATACTACATTCATGTACTAATGTAGAGAAAGATAGACAAAATAAGCTTCGGACAAAGACTAATTTAGTGTTGTTGCTTTTGCCATGGGCTTCGCAGCGTCAGCTTCATTAAATTTCCGCTAATCCCGGGCTTTGTTATTTCACTTTCTTCTTTTGGTCATTCTGCTTTCAACAAAACTATCGCCACCTTCTTATACAAACTATGTTTGTGCTTTTTAGTTAAACCGTGGCGCAATGCTTTAATATTTCCTTCCTAAATTTTTGAAAGGATTTATGTCCCTCTTTAAACAAAATAAGAAACATATTTCTAGTATAAAAAAAATTAGAATTAACTGCTTCTATAACACAAATAAATGAATACTCGGAAAGCAAACATTCAAAGTTTAATTTAAACATTTGAGAGAAACATATTTCTAGTATGAAAAAAATTAGAATTAACTGCTTTTGTAATACAAATAAATGAATACTCGGAAAGCAAACATTCAATGTTTAATTTAAGCATTTGCATTATTTAAAACTGTTTGCTGTTGTCCAAATTAATTTTAAATTGAATTTGCATTTGCATTTAATATGGTTGCTCACTTGTTTACAATGATGTGGTTATGTATTTTATAAATTATTCGCTTATATATATATATATACACTTTTGCTATTAAGTGCTCCTAGATAAAAAGCACAAATATTGCTGCAATAAACAATAAATCCAACCAAACAACAACAACTTTGTGCAATATCGAAAGCAAACAAAACAAAAATAAATTAAATATTAATTAAATCAATAATGTATAATAATTATTTGATTATTGCATCAAATTTGATTTAAAATTAACTGCAATTTTGTGGCTTTTCATTTTTGTTCGAAATGCATTTCGAAAGGTACTTCAATCCAAAATTATTAGTTAAATAATAATCAATGATTACATATGCAGTTATAGCTGTAACGCACACTGATACATTATTGCGTTGGTGAAAATCACTTTAGTTATATTCTTTATAACTGATTCATAGCTTTTGGAGTCTTTTGATTGATTTTATGTTGTGAGTTTCACCTTTTAAGAGGAAAAGTAAGTACATCTATTTATACATTTAGCTTGAACGGATGCCATCTGCAAATTAACGGAAGTTCAAATCAGTATAAAACGTGACAAGCTTTTCATTTGATTTTCTACTCAACGCTCTTTTGATCTATTTAATAATCATATTTATTGACAGCCTGATTGACACCAGCAGCAATTTTTCACCATCCCAAAATGCAAATTGAAACATTACGTGCATAAATTAATGTCATCCCTTCTCTTCATTTACTTTTAAGATTGTGACTTAACTTAATGACGTTTATTAATGAGCAGACTTTGTTTTATATTTTTCTTATTTAATACACTTACAATTAGTAAAATAAACGTTTAACACTTATGTTTTAAGGTCAATCATCGTTATCAATATAACAAAACGACCACAAACAGCATGTAAAAAGCTCTTAAATGGCTTCTTTTTACATATTTTCATATCAGTACATTATGTTTGTGTTGCCAACATTTTAAACCATTATAATACGATTGTGCTGCTCAGAAAACTAGATTTAAATTTCCAACATGTAATGGAGTCGCAATTTCTTAGACTGACGAATCGTTCAATGCATGTACTTGTGTACATTTATGTATGTATGTATTTGCCTTGCTAAGGTAGTCAATTGAAATATTGACGACTGCGTTGCCGAGGAATAAAGGAAGAAATTTAGCCCATTTTTGGCCTCGTTGCACGATTGGCTGAGCAAGAAGAATATCATAAAATTTGACACATTTTATGCCATTTGAATGGCATTACGAACGCCTCTTGACAAAGTCCCTACGCTTTAATACTTAAAAGCGAACAGAAAATCAATCTAATATATTGAATACCGAAAAGTTTTCATACCTTTCCGTGGCCTAGTTCAAAAAGGACACACTGTTAAGGCGCAGATGGCTTATGCCGTGACGTTCGCTGTTTTGAGCGACTGCTGTGTGTCGTCTTATGAATACATTATGTACAGACTGCTTGCTTTAAGTTATTTTGTCGAGAGTTAAATGTCAATTGCATGTACTTTATGATTCAATATATATTTATAACTTGTTAGTTTGTTGTAGAATATAAAGTTATCATTTTAATATATATTTCTGAATTGTATTGCTTATAAGTATTATGTTAGTAGTACTATCTTGGCAATAATAATGCTACAGAAAACGATTTTCTGCTTCAAAGTCTCTTCTACTCAAACTTTCACTTGCTTTTTGACAGGAGGCTTTCGTAACAGTTGATGGGATTTAAAATGCATTTTCAATTAGCACCACAACTGTCATCAGCTGAAGCCCAAACGTAGCTAATAATGAGCTGACAAATTAGTGGCATCAACAACACACAAACGAAACGAATACAAACAACAACAAATAGAGAAACATATATATATAGAGACCGCACGTGCCACAGCAGACATCTTACTTGGGTGCGTGACTTTGAATTAAAGCAGGCAATTCCAAACTGCGTTGACAGGGTCTATGGTTGTATGTATGATATAATGTTACTAACACCCAAACACACAACACAAGCAGAAGTGTTCAACTCGCCTTGTCTCGGCTTGTCTCGAGTGTCGCGTAATTTATATTCCACCTGCTTGGCAAACGACTGACAAATGGCCTGATAATTTGGCCTGACTTTGACTTTAGTATTTTAGTGGTTTTCATTGTCATGGACCACATTTATCATTATGATTAAAGTCTTACTGTTGACATTAGGATTTAATTGAAGTTTCGTTATCGCGAGTCACAAATTAAAACATAATATCAAGATTTTTTCCACTTGCTATATCTTTTAGCCAACCTCAATTGAAGTATTATTTTTTGATTAGTTGCGGAAATGAGACACTGTTCAGTTTCTATTATGCTTTCCAAGGTTTGCAGTAACATGATTAAATTTTTAATTAATTTTGTACAGCCGTCGACCAAAGTGTTAAATGGGAAATGAGTTTGCGTTTTAAATATGCCACAGAGTGTGGTTAGACTGTGGAAAAGGCATTCAATGCTAAAATTTGCTTTTAATTTAAATCATGATTTAAAGACATTTTAAATAAATAAACAGTTTCATAACTTATCTGTCGTACGTATTCTGTTTCGATCGATATAACCATTGAAAATGGGTAAAAAGGGTATAATGGTATGTAACAGGCAGAAGGAAGCATCTCCGACCCCATAAAATATATATATTCTTGATCATATAGATATAGCCATGTCCATCTGACCGTCCGTCTGTATGCCGCGTCGATTTCAGAGACTATAAGAACTAGAGACTCCATGGTACATAAGCTTGCCTAATCCCTATTGACATTCAAATTTTCGATAACTCTTTCCGTGTCGATATACACATGTGATCGATAACAATAAAACACACACACATACATACTTGCAAGCACTGACTGTACGCGTTAAGTATTGGGTTCAGGATGTCTTGTTTATAACAAATATTTCCATGGTTGATTTGCAAATATTCATTTTTGATCTGAGCTGCCTTATAATTCCCAACTGGTTCCAGCTTGATCAGGGTGGTATGATAAGTGGTAAAGCCTCCTCAGGTTTTTTCTAACAGCTGTATAGTTTTTTTTAATGTGTTTGCGTACACACACACATACATACATACAAAATACATACATACATACATACATACATACATACATACATACATACATACATACATACATACATACATACATACATACATACATACATACATACATACATACATACATACATACATACATACATACATACATACATACATACATACATACATACATACATACATACATACATACATACATACATACATACATACATACATACATACATACATACATACATACATACATACATATACACATACTTTATAGCAGTGAGTGTTCGCATCAAGTATAGGGCCTAGACCCTTCTTATTTACACACACACACATACACACATATACCAACACACACACACACACACACTTACTTTATAGAACTGAGTGAACGCATAAAGTAGGCCTTGAGCCTTCTTATTTGTTTTGTATTGCACTATTTAAAGTTTACTCCTTTTCAACAAACACGTCTTTCAATCGTTGACTGCTTAGTGCACTTTTCGTTTGTCGACCGGAAGTCGTTAGCTAATGAATTAATTTGCTAGGGAAAGCGGAAATTAAAGTCCTGCTAATTGAAACAATGGGACGAGATGCGAATGCTAATCACGAAAATGTCGAACAGGAAATAATTAATGTGAAAGCTGCGATAATTGCATGAAGCAGCAAAACTTCAAAGAGCAAAGAGAAAACCCTAAGGGAAAATAAAAAAATAATACCTCATCTGTTAAAAAAAGAATGCTAACCATTAGCAATGCGAAGTGTCTTTGGTAAAAGATTAAACATTTCAATGTTGCGGCTTACCAAACTGACGTTAAACATAATGTCAGCGATGTCATAATAAGCCAGCCATAAGTTCGAAATGGAATGTCAAAAGATAAGAAGAGAGCTTAAGAATATGAGCGATGAAGTCGTTTGTTAGAAATTCTGATTCTGATTTTTTGCGCCATCTGTCAAAAACCATATTTTTCGACTTTAATGTGCAAGAGCATTAAAAATTGAATCTCAATGAATTTTTTTCTTGTATATTCTGTTTTGTTAGAGTCGTTAGAAATTCAAAAGACTAACAGCAGCTGCTGTTAGTGCTGTTCGTATTTGCATAATTTTACAACTGGCCTGTAAATTTGTCATCAGCAAACTACCAAAACAAATGTCAGCAGCTGTGGCAGCAGCAAAAAGTTTCGCCTTTCGCTCAATGTTGCACGGCTGCTGACACAACCCAAAATGGGTTTAGTCATGTGAAAATGCTCAAAAAAAAAGGATATCATAAGGTGTAAAAGTTTTCCAAAAAGGCCAAAAACATTAAATGCATGTCTTGGATCATTTTAATGAGCTATCTAGCAGTTAAGCAAGTTGCACATTTTATGACAACTCAAAACTTTTTATAATTAGCCAAAGAAAGAAGTTTATCCTAAGAGAGCTGCAGCTGCAGATTAAGAGTTCGACAAAAGTCAGTTGATTTAGTAAATTTTAAGTTGAATTGTACGAAATGTAAATGTTTATTTACTCGTCGATTGAAAGGGATACTCTGACTGAAGTTTCCAACAATAATTGCTGTTGTACACGACTAAACTAGAATGTCATTTGTTGTCCACTCTAAACTAGAATTGAATGTTGGGGCTGCCATGCACGCTCCTAAACGGATGTATGGCTGTCGTACAAACTTCCTGAAGCCTGCAGCTAATTCTAGGCGGAAGTATTCGCGTTGTTGTACTATATTGAAAGCAGCGGAAGTTTTACTGTCAACACACAAAATGCATACATGTGTAAGTAGTTTCCTCTACGAAGCAGAGAAAACGGAAACTCACGCAATCTGAAGTGCAGAAAAGTTTGCTGAAATAATTTTCAAAGTGGACATTGGTTAGTTGAAGCCTACTTTTAATCTTGCTGTAGTAACACTTAAATAAAATATTTAAATAGTTAACGGCTTTCGTTTTAAACTCACGTAAAGACTGTGACGAACGAGGAGCTCAGTTGAATCTCGCATGAGAAATCCAATAAAAGAGGACCAAATTTAACAGGAGCTTGCAGCCAGGACACTCTCGCATTACCCATCGCATCGTCGCTCTGCAATTGAATTAATTAAATTAAAAATTTCTTTTTTTTCTTTCTTTCTCGATGCTCTTTGCTGTCTTTTATATGCAAATTTATTGGTTTTTGCTGTCGGTGAACGAGTTGTAATAAAAAAATTCCCTTTTTTATTTAAATTACAATTGGCATTAATTGCTTGAGAAAACGCCACAAAAGTCGACTAACGAAGCCCCATTTAAAAACGGTAATATATTTTTAAATACAACATTTAATTTCTTAAGCGCCTTTAAACTGATTCTCTGCAGCAAAGCCATCTTATCTGTTTTGTGAACTTTGATTTAGGTCAAATTGTTGAAGTCAATTATTACAAATAAATCAAAAGCTACAATGCTCTTGCCAAATGTACACAAAAGGTTAGCCAAAAGCTAACCCAATGAAGCGAAAATAATTCTCTACTCACACACTCGCTCGTAAAACGACATAAATTTCACACTGCCGCACATCAATCATAAAGATAAATAACCATTAGTGTCTAAGAGCATTCGCATTAGCGGCGCTATGATTGAAGTCTTCGGGTTCATAGTCTGGGTGTCATTGTATATATTGTAAAAGTATAGTTTTTAGTGTGCTTCTATTCCATTTTGTACACATTTGGGATTGTTAAACTGTTTATAAATGCAATTCCATAGTCACCGAAAATTAAAAGCGGCTGCTATTCAGTTTTATTGCTATTCCGTTTTAATTAAAATCGTGTCGAATTATTGCCTGGACGTGGTGAGTATGCCAACACCAACATAACCCCATTGTTATTGTGCCTAAGCGTTAATTTATAATGCACAAAAGTATGACTTTGTATTGAATTAAATTTTATACGAACTGTAATTACACCCTATGGTACATGTGTATTTTAGGTAAATGTTGAGTTTTAAGTTGCGAAAACAATGTGGAAATCATAGTAAACCCTGCCACGTTAGTTTCACAGTATACACGAAAATAAATATTTCAGGCAACTGAAACTTTAAACGACTCATTAAGAATGTTATTGTGGCCATCGCTTATACTCATTTTGATGGCATTTTGGATCAATGCGTGGCCGTTGACAGTTCAGAATGAGCTGCTTTTGATGGGCCTGCACAATCATAGCGAAATGCCTTTAGCCATGTTGCAACTGGACAGCTTTAATGCGGACTCCTACTGCTGGCTGCTGCTCGTCCAACTGCAAAGTGCGCAATGTCCTTTCATGAAACTGTTACTTCACAGTCTTATAACGCTGCTCGTCTACAACTTGTCACTAATTTTGATTGGGTAAGCGTTAAACTTTAATTGGCAAACGACATTACAGACTTGACTTCTCCTTTTTTTTGATAGCTACCGTCTTTACAAGAGCTCCTCATGCAGTGCCAAGCGCTTGGTATTGGTCCTTCGGCCGAGAGAGCGTAGATTAACGCTACCATCAACCTTAATAACAACAACGTTGGAGAGGCCACCTTTGCCACCACCACGTTGCAAGCGACGCAAAGCGCCAAGACCTCCACGACGTCCAACGCTTAAAACTCTCGATGTGTATCCCAGCCAGAAGGATCCATTTTGTGCCCATCCGGATCAATACAAGAGCCTACGCAAAAATCTAGAGCGTGTCCTCGAAGGCCTGCAGCAATCACAGCCGCAGGCTTTATCTCTATCGTCGTTCGCTCCTTCTCCTGCTGCTCCTACTCGAACGCCACCACCCACGCCTCCTTTGTCGCTTTCGCTCTGCAATACTTCACATTTGCCTAAACTATCCAACCAGTCATTATCGCCTGTGTTGAGCCAGGAAATGCCTAAGCACAAAGCCAAGTCTCGAAAATTGTTTCGCAAACTGTTCAAGCGACTGGGTAAACCCTTTGCCAAAAAAGAAGCAAACGAAATTTGCATAAACACCAACAACAACAGCAACAACAAAAGCAATAAGAGTGGCATACTGCAACCCATCTGGCAGCGTTTAATGTTACGTTCCAGTCGAAAGCAAAGAACTTCTGAACTTCAACTGCCAACAAGTAGTTCAGAGTCCAATTTCAGTTCCGTTTGTTTATATGCCTATTGAGCATTTAACTCCAGCTGCCTTAAAAAGTAGTTTGCCCAACTAAGTGAATGTTCATATATATATATATATATTTTGTTACTTTCATTAACTTTAACATTTAAATATATTTTATTATTTTGACAAATACTATATTCTCTCAATCGAATCACTTTGTGTCCAAATTAAGTTCAAGTAATTTATTTTCAACCCATTTACACACAATAGGGTAAAAGTGTCAAGATATATGCTTTTCCCCCTAACACAATTGCCCACACATTTTGGTCGAGTTCATTCTAGATTCGAACACCAATTACTCTAGCTGGATAAGAGCTATGATTTTTTTCTACATCATTTGGCATGCACGAAAAGCATTAGGCCTTGCTATTGAGTTTGACATTGGCATTTGGAATTGGCATTGGCATCCAAAAGGATACGTTGTGGGTATAATCTTTAGGCTCAAAAAGCAGAATGTACGCATTTAATCCAGCTTTATTTGGGCTTCGGGGTCTGCGACCCTTAGTTGTTATGCTGATTGTGTTGACACACTGATTGTTGTTGGCTAGCTGATTACTGAATATTTAATAGGAGCTCTCAGGTCGCAGTTACCTTTACTAGACCCAACCCAAATGCATAAAAATTCAATTTGATTTGTAGAAATTGACCAGCACTTTCACCAAATGATTTACATACACCATGTGTGTCTCTCTGTGTGTGTATGTTACATATACATGTATTTGATGTGCCAAATTCATGCAGACGAAAGCTAAAAAGTTTTAACATCGTTTTCTATGAAATATTGATTACCTAGAGGTTCAACCGAAACTTTTGGTGAGCTGTTAACTTTTCACGTGTTCTTCTCCTACCCCAAAAATGTAACTTTCAAGTATTTTCATGCTGCTTGTGTTAGGTTCTATTTTCTAAAGCTTACGCCCGACTTTTATGACAGGTACTTAACTTGATATTAAATCTCTTCTCCTGTCACACTTAAGCCAAAGGGCATAAGTCAAAGTTATTGGGCAGGCTGTTAAAGTTTTAATCTATTTTCAATCAATAAAAATGCAAATTTTAAATTTGAATTTTTATTTGACTCGAAACCATTTTCAATTAGGATTTTTATTTGATTTTTATAAGTTAATTTTCAAACATTCAAATTTTTTTATGCGTTTTATTATTTTAATAATTTTATTGCTCCTAAAAAGTGAGTTGCATGCAACCTTTTTAATGGACCATAATAAATATAGCTGAATTGAATTTATATTAATGTGCCAAAATTATTATTAAATTTTAAACTTTTCCACATTGCTGGCTTATCTCTGAAGGGATGTGTCTGAAAAAAAAAGAAACTGCACCAAACTGTTTCGAAAAACTTTTTTGGCGCTCAGATTGTGTGTATTTGTCTTTGTCGCTGTTTTATTTGGCAAAAACACATTAAATGTTTTATGCAGGTTCTTGGCAAATGGCAAACAAACTACGTGTAGCCGAAAAACAGTAAACAATAAATAAATCCCGCATATATCTCTGGACAAATACTCTCTACAAAACTTAAGCTTTAACCACATAGAAGCACAGGTGTTTTGAGACATTAAAGCTAGTTGAAAAGTCTGAACCTGTAGTGCTTAAAGACTTGACATTAATAACATTAAGCAGAGAGTTTCAGAGTTTGTGGTAACCCCTTTTAGCCTTTTCTTGGGCACTGCGCACGTGTTACCCACAGTTTATGGTTGTCCAAATTAACGCTTCGTCGTTCTGTTTCAGTTTGCATAATTAAAAGTGCCGCTTGACAACGAAACATTTCATAAATGCTATCCCCAAGGGTTTCATTTGTTGCCTTTGTTTAAAGAGAAAAGATGCTTTCGCTCTGCCCCCAAAAGGACATGTTTATATAGCCGAGATGAGACTAGCTGTAACTGATAGGCTTGCTTGCACAGTTGGCATCAACACCTAACCCTTACCTGTCTGTCCCTCAGCATATTTCAACAATGTTAACGGACTTCTTGAGCCAAGTTTGTTTGTTTGGTCTGCTCTATTTTTTTCTATTATTAAAGTTTTCTCTTTTATTTTTTTGCTTTAGATAAAGTGCCAACGGCAAAATTAAATGCACACAAATTTGTCAGTTAAAGTTGAGTGTGTGTGTGTGTGTGTGAATGCGTGGCAAGTTTTGATAAAGCTGTTGCAACATTATATAGCATTTTTAGATCAACACAACGGCACCAGCTGTAGCAAGCATCCTTTCCAAGCTAGTTTGACATAATGTGATAAATGGCGCTCTTTACCCCAAAAAACGAATTTGTGTCGCTCTTGTCTGTCTCTTTGAATGAATGAATAGCCCCCGCGAGAGGGGTGAAGTAATTTAAGCCCTTGAGAACAAGTTGACAACAATATATTGAAATTAATTTTGAAAATTGTAAAAAAGATTCATTATGATAAAAGTATTTGTATTTATAATATCCATAAGTGTTAAGCAATACTTCTAAAATATATATATATATGTTTTTGTTATGTTTACATACTTATTATGCATATTGTGTGCTCAAGTGTACTTTTATTAATGCATAGACATAAAAATATTATTTTAATGAGCAAAAAATATGTGTTGTCATAACAATAAACTCGCATAAACAATAATAACACTACATTTTTAATGAGAGTGTGCCAAAGTGGGTCACATAAGACCGCAAAGCTGTCGAGCTTTCTAAATTAGAGAGTTGGATGATTTCACATGTGGTACTATGCTCAAATTAAATGCCGTATTTTAAAATATTAATCGAGCGTAAATCGTTTTTGCACTATCAAATAATATCTGTGGCTGAGCTGTTAAACAAGCAAGCAAACAAGATTAATGCAGTATTTTATTTCTCAAAAATATATATGTCTTAATTTCAACACATCAAATAGAAAATAGTTGAAAATTATTTAGCTGGCGAGAACACCTCCACTCAGACTAACTACTTGTAGTGAATGCGTGAAAGAACACCCTAACAATTATAATTGTTGCAGCCCATTTAACTGGATTAGCTGAAGACGAGTTGTGAATCGACCGGTTAGTGGTGTCCCAGCTCTGTTAGCTCGTTATCTTGTTTTGCTTGTACTAGTGAATGCGTGTTCAAAGGCAGCTGCAAGTGACACTCAATGAATGCAAATCTGGAATGTCCTTGCTCAATGCTTGCTCAGCATGCGTCATTGGGCGCCAAAGTGCGTCTAACGGTTGCCCGGACAGCTTCACAATTCTGCTGGCTATGCAAATAGCGAAGAACGCCAAAAGGCAGACAAATCAAATGGATACAAAACACGAAAACACACACAAACACATACACATACACACAAGGATTCAAAAGGCTTTTGTTGACCGCAGCAAAAACCAATGACAAATTTTTTTTGAAGCAAATGCAATAACAATTTTTTTGTTGCCAAGTTTTTTGCTTGTTTGTTTTCGACTTTTAAGCCAATCTGAATAACTTTTTAACCGCTGGATGTGCAAAAAATTGCCAATATCGTGCAAAAATACGAGCTAATACTGACAGTATAAAAACAAAACTGAAACTGTTTCAATTTTTAAAGTGAAATCTAGAATATTCGGTATATTTCTCAAGATATTTAATGAACCTTGAATTATAATTGTATTTAAGCAAGGTTGTTTAAAAGTACAGAAAAAAGGCAACTAGAAAACAGTATTAAAAATTCAATTACGCAAGGAAACAATCAGAGCTGCACTAAATATTTACCTGATGGACAGTGGCAAGGTAAATAGTACAAGGCAGAAACAGAGATAAAATTCGAACTGAAAATTCCATTAAATTCGTTAATGAAACTAAGTTGATGTGAGCAGTTGGCTGTCAACTTACTAACCACTAATGAAACCACAATGCAACACAACAAAATTAAAAGCAGACAGAGAGAGAGAGAGAGAGTGAACAACTAATTGACAATGCTGGCCCAAATCCAAATAAGGTCACTAGAGCCAAGTACTCAACGAATCCTAAACGAGCACGAGAGATAATTTTATAAATTTTTGTGGCGCATTGCTATGGCAAAAAAAACCAGCTTGACGCTTTTAATTATTTTAATTGACGGTTAGTCCACTTGCTTTGTGCAGTCTTGTAGTGGGAATAATATTTTGGTATGACTGCTTGTTAGACAAAAAGCCAAAACTTGACCCAAAACGAAATAATATTTGAAGATTTTTCATATGTGAACTAATAATATTTATCTGTTAGTTGAGGTATTCAGTTGTTAGCTTTGATTGTCTGTTGCACTTTAAGTAAGTGCAACTGAATTCATTTTCATGTGAAATGTTGCCACACCGTGTAGACGATGCCGTGTGCCAAGCACACAACGTGACATGAATAGAGCTAGAGCAAAATGTTGCCACAACCTCAGAAATGCCGCTGCCATATATTTCAAATGTCTTTATTCACATATTTGCTATTCCGCAGGCACTCGCATTTGCCGCCGCAACGAGACTTCCAACTGTAGCGCACAGTGACATTTGAAAATGAAAATGAAAACAAAAAAGGTAGACATATTCATGGTTGAGCTTTTGTGTACAGCTTTCTGGCTAAGTCATCTGGATAATTGCAGTGGTACGTGGTGCGTGCAGCATGAAAAACTTGCGCCTTCAATATGATTCAAAAGCAATCAAAGACACGCAAAGTAATCATCTTTATGTTTATGCTGCAGCTTCATCACTTTTCTATCTGCAATTTTCTTTTGCAGTCCTAAAAATTACATTTGACAAACGCTGCCAAAAATGGTTGTTGAAATTTAATTTTTGAAAGAAAAATTCTATTAAATTGTTGGCGACTTGGCGCTGCTCAAACGGAATTGAGAATCTTTTTGCGCATTTTACTTTTGATTTTTATGCTTGAAATCGCAGCGCTCAAAAGTATGCAACAAAATTATATTTGATTTAATTTGAAACGCTTGAAGACCAAGTACTATAAGAAGCGTTAAATGTAAGCTGTATCAACAAAGAAACATCTTTCTCAAACAATATTTATGTTCATGTTTAAAAATTAATTCTCAGGCTGCCTTAAACTTAACCACACAACAACAGCCCCAGCACTCTTTAACCAGACGAAGCTTTGCTTGTGCCGCAGGCTGCTGGCAGGGTTAACAATGTCAAAGGACTTTGGTCAAGAGTAAGTTGTCGTACTTGCCATGACTGTGGCTAAAAGTCAAAAGTTGGCCATAAAACGCATGAATGCACAATGCGAGTGCATTTTAAATGTCATGTGTTTTTCAACAAACGGGTTGTTAAGTAGAACACTAAAGCCCAAGTGGAATGCGTTAATAGTTAACTTGTTGAGCAACTGTACATAGCACTCAACGACAAATGCAAAGTGTCCTTGACATATGCAGTACTTAATTAACATACATTATTATGCTTAGAGAGTTTCAATTCTCTCAAACAAATGATAAATAAATAAAACGTAAGTTATGAAAGACATATGTAACAACCCAAATGCGTTGTCAAATAGTTGCCAAGCAAACGGTAAAGTACCAAGTTTATCTACTTATCTTTTTACCTCCGTTTCCATTTTTATATTTGTTGTCAAAATTGTCAGTTTTATTTGTCGAGAGGGTTCACATACAGCTTCAAGTTTACAAGCTCTGTCAATTTCTGCACTATGTCGTTGTCGATGGGTAAAATCATCATAAAATTTCTACGATATTCAAGTCTTGCTGGCGGTATACACCGATGACAACGAAATTCGAAATATTGTCAGACTTCCATTTGATGCGAAACATTTGTTCATTTGTTCGCGTCAACTGGGAATTTTTCCGGTTGAATACAAATGCTTAACATGAGAAACGGCGATAAATAAAACACGTCAACGTCGACGTCAACAAAACAGAAAGCAATTAACAAAAATGCATACAACTGCCAGGAACACAGCCACAAAAAACATCAATATCAACAATATACCAACAGCTATGAAAAGAAGCTGTTTGTCACACTTCAATTGCAGTTCGTGGTTAGAAGCCTAAAAGGGCAACCACACACACACATGTATTTTATAAATATTTATAAAGATAATATTAATTTTATTTAATTAATCTATGCATGTTACAAAAACGACGTTTCAGACAGTTTGAACATGTGGCTGAGGTGAACCTTATTGATTTTAATGAAAACTAACATAAAACGAGGCAAAAAAGTAGAGATTTAAGAAAGTTAAGTACAATAATTGTTTTTTTGGATAAATGTCTTTTTATACCCTGATCCCATTAAAATGGGAAAAAAGGGTACAATGAATTTATGCAAAAGTATGTAACAGGCAGAAGGAAGCATCTCCGACCCTATAAAGTATATATATTCTTGATCAGCATCAACAGTCGAGTCGATATAGCCATGTCCGTCTGTCCGTCTGTCTGTCCGTATCTAAACGTGAACGCGTCGATCCCAGAGACTATAAGAGCTAGAGACTTCAGATTTGGAACTTAAGCTCGCCTAATCCCTAGGCAGTACAAGTTTGTTTTCCGATTTTCGATAACTCTTCCCGTTTCCGATATACACATGGGATCGATAACAACAAAATCTTGAATTTGGAAAACTTTGAGATGCCATTTGAATTATAAAACAGAATAATGAAAATCTGTGAAATTTTTTTTAAAATCGGTTAAGAAACACCGGAGATATGGGACATTGAAGTTGTGTATGCAGTATGCAGTATGTGCGTAGACACACACACACATACTTGCAAGCACTAACTGTACGCGTAAAGTATAGGGATCAGGGTATCGTCTAGTCGGGATTTCTCGACTAGAGCCTTCTTACTTGTTTTCGTAACAGCTTTTGGATAACATTTGTAACACTTACAAAGTAGTGCATTAGTTCGTCGATATATCGAAAATGTGTTGCTTGTATTACCAATTAATAAAATTAAACACATGTAAATTACACCCTAATTAATTTTATACAAACATTAGAAGCACACACTGATAACACGCGACACTTGAACCAAGTTCTGTGAAAGTGTGACACAGCATTTAAAGCTCTCTCGTTTTTTAGTCTCTTATCTGCGACAAGACTAAGTCCAGTACTATGTGTAATATACACAAAAGTTGATTTATTCCAAAGAATAAGAATAATTATTAAAATGTGAGCATGGGTTTGGTTGTTTTGATTATGAGTATTTAGTTTTGTGTTGCGAGATCTGAACAACGGTTGACAAAAGTGAACAGTGAAAATGATGAAGAAGTTTTTTATTCTTTTACTAATAACAATATTTTATACAATTTGCGCACAGGCGAATTTATTCGAAATTTTACGAATACAAGATCAGATAAAAGACTCATACAATGACATTGAAAAGTTGAAAGCAGAGTATAAAAGTAAAGTTGAAGCAGAAATTAATAAGGAAAATAAATCTAGACGAGACATTAAAACCGAAATAAACGACGAATTGTTAAGGTGCCGAGAACAGAATTCAGCTTATGAAGTGCTAAACAAGTTTTATGCTGAGCAAATCGTCGATTTGCAGAACAGGCAAAGTCCTTCCGACTTGGAGGAGAAGGATCGTCAGTTAGAGGAAGGTTTGGCGACAATTGCCACCTTAACGACAACCATTAACGAGCAGGCCAAGCAAATTAAGCTGTTAAAATACGATGTTTTAGTGAAATCACAAATAATCCAAAATATGCAAATCCAAACAAATGACACTGCTGATAAGTTTAACAATTTGGAAGATTTTGAAACTAGTACACAACCTGATTTAGTGGCCAGCAGCTGTCTGCCATTTGGAGACTCAAATGGTATACATTTGATAACCGTCGATGACTTGGATGCTTTCCCCGTGCCCTGTGACTCTCAACGTAACGGCCCCGGATGGACCGTTGTGCAGCGTCGTCTGGATGGAAGTGTTAAGTTTAATCGAAACTGGTTGGAGTACCGTGAAGGCTTTGGCAACTTGAGTGGCGAGTTTTTCATAGGTCTGGACAAGTTGCATCGCATGACATCGGCCCAGCCACATGAACTATACGTACACCTAACCGATTTCAACAATGAGAGCAGCCATGCGTATTATGATAACATTATTGTTGCCGGCGAGAGCGAGCAATATGCATTGAGTGCTCTTGGCGAGTACTCAGGCAACGCTGGCGACTCGTTGCGCGATAATGAGCATCAAAAGTTCACAACCTTTGACAGGGATAACGACATCAGCGAATTTAACTGCGCCAAGACCTGCTTAGGTGGTTGGTGGTACAACAACTGTGGCTTAAGGTTTGTCAATAATAATAATTGATTTGATTATTTTGACATCTAGTTTTACCTGTCTTGTAGTAATCTCAATGGACAGTACGCAGAGCCCGATGAGTACTATGATAATTCCGAATATGGCATTTACTGGGATGAGTGGCAGGGACCGGGATATACCATGAAATCAGTGCAGATAATGATAAGGCCAAAGTTGCCAACAATTAAATGATGAAACACATCCGTAAATTATTTTTTGTTATTCACAGGAACGTAATAAATGTTTAAACTGTACATGGTAAATATAAGTTTGTATGGCTATAAATAACTTTCATGTTTTTATGCTTCTTTAGTTTATTTTTAGCATATCATATGGCAACAAGTTACTATTTATATTTTTAGCCATCTTAGCTGTCAAATGATTATCCTTTCTTTAGAGCACATCATACATTCTTGAACTTTACTACACATACAAAGACTGCCTGGCAACAGTGTCACAAGGAAATAGTTTAATATACAACTGGGACAAAGGTGTAACGCTCTGTGGCACGTTCCTGGTTGTGGCTACGTGCCACACTGCGGTCATGTCTGAGGCCAACAACAATGGAAACATACGACAAAGTATGGTTGTTAGAATCCCATGGGATTGACTCGACCTGGTTAACGCTCGTTGTTCCACATACGTATGAATGAGGATACGGCAAAAGACTAGAATCAGCCGAAAGTCATCTTAGTGTCAGGTCTCTAACATTGTGCCATCAATCAAACAACAATTAGGTGGGATATTCAACAGACTTTTGATAAAACAACAAAATCTTTAACGTTTTGGCACTTTCATAGAATTTTCAGAAACTTTTTATAATTGATATGAAAAAAATGTTTATACAAGTACAGCGAACAATAAGATGTCTTTTCGATTTTATGTTGAGAAACTTTCCAAGCTCATTACTTTGTCAAAGGGAAAGGCGTTTAAGTCATGGCTTGATCTTAATAATAATAATGCATTCATTCATAGTTAGAAATGTTTTATTTTCCCGAAATTCATGTCAAATTTGCAAAAAAAATCTTTAAAACAAACAAGACACTTAATCCCATAAGAGGTTTGGTAGGAAATAATCGACTTTCGAGTTTTTGTAAAGAAAGACGAAGTTTGGTTAAGATATTATAAGTTGAAACAAATAAGTATGTTTATCCTCCAACATGAAAACAAATAACGCCAACCCCCTCTGTGTACGGATATAAAACCGTTGTAAATTAAAGTCTGATGGCTCCGGCGTAAGATTCACGTGTACAAATTGTAAATGTAATGTATAAACATGGAATAGCAGGTGTGTGCACATATCGTGTGTAATGTAAATAAGCGTTAAATCGAATTTTCGCACGTACGTTAAATTTTCTATCGGCTTCTTTTATTCAGCTGGCCTGGCTGCCGGCTGGTAGCTGATGGCTGCCAGTTGTCAGTTTGGCTGCTGAGCTGGAAATTTGTTTACTTTTCACTTCAAGTTTCCCATCAACGCCCCAAGCAAAAGAAGGCCGACTGGCAGCCAGGCAGGCAGTTAATGCAACTGCTCTTTTGATCTGTTTAGAATTTATTTGGTTCAGCAACAAAACGCGTGAATTGGTTGACATGTGAAATAATACTTTAAGGCCTTAAAGATTAAAGATTGCTTAGCTAAAAAGCAAGTTGTTAAAATGCCTCTAGCTGTCAGATTTGTAATTGATATATATGAGTAGAAGCAAACTATATAAGTGGATAAATGTGTTGTCAGCTAAAATGCGTAATGCATGTATGTTCTATTTATTTTCCCTCCACTTCTTACTTCCCTCACAAAGCAGCCCCCCAAGGCTGCTACAATTTTAAGAGCAAGCGCCATACACCTACGGAACGAAGACATACAAACATACGTGCTTATAGTATAATATGAGTAGTTAAGTTAAGTTAAGTTTTAGTGGGTAAAAAGTTTCTAACTGCTCGAGAGTGCAAATAAATGACGGCTCACTTATGCTTCACAGTGCCATTTGGATCTTATGTGCACGCCGGGGCTAGAAAATTTAATTACTTTCAGAAAGAGACAGCTCATTTTATGCCATCAACCTTATGAGTGAACAATTGTTTATGGTTTTTTTTTTTGTGTTCCGTGTTTAAAAGTTTCAACAAAACTCGGCAACAGGCAAAGTTTAAATCTCATTTAGGGCAAGCAATAAAGATATTTTAAACAAACTTTGACATGGCTAGTAAACAGTTAAAAAATTTTAATGCAACCGTTGCAGCCACAAAACTAATTTTCTTGTTTATTATAAATAACAAGAAATTTGATGTTTATTTAAATTTAATTTAACATTTTCTTTGCTTATTCAAAAACATCAAAAAAGGTAAGCAAAAATCTAATAACAACAGTTTGTTTTAATTGGTTTATCTGGTCAAACATTTGGAAAGTGAAACACACTTAGGCTGATTAAATAGAATGTGTTTTCGACAGCTAACCTAAAATCCAGCTAGAATTAACCAAAGTTGTCTCTTTCAACTGGTTTACTTGACTTGATTTAATAAATCAATTTGTTTGTTTTTGTTAAACAAGAAATTGATATCACAATCTCATTTTCATTTTAGCCATTCATTCCCCAAAAGAAATAAGGAAATTAACAACCCAAACATATACTCATGATGATGATAAATATTAGCTTTTCGCCTCATCAAAATCATCAGCAATTTGTAAACATTGTCAGAATTGCCAAGGGGATTAATATTGCACACGATAACATACTCAATCTAACAAAAACTCATTAAAATCTTCAGCTGTATATATTTTATAATGTACATTTTTTGTATAATGCCTCCCCAGTTTAATATATTTCCATGGCACAACTGCAAATTGCCTCAAGCATTTTGTTTAAGTGCACTTTGGTGTTTTTTAATAAAATTGTTAGCTGGATGCCGTAAGACATTTCCGATATGTGTCTTGTAAGCAACACTGTGATTATTTTGCCAATCTCTCTCTCGCCAAGGAACATTGAGAGCTATTCCCATAATAACATTTAATACAACTTTATTAAAGAAACCATAGCCACAGCACAAACGTAGGCTGTTATGCTATGGGTGAAACAATCCCTTATTGTTATAGCTCTTAACGCATCGATTCCCGTAAGTAAAAGCTCTTCTCCAAGTTCGATTTGTTACCAAAGCACTTTGAAATACCTTGGTTTTTGGCAATAAGTTGCTATTACAGCATATGCTATCCACAGTAAATAACAGCTAACCCACCAAAAGAGAGTTCAGAGGACTGAGCGCCTCTGATAGCAACTGTGTGTATAATTTGTGTGGCAAAGTTTGTCATGCGAAGCTAATGCAGTTTGTGCAGCGCTCCTTGCAACCATAAAGTTCCCAACAAAATGGAACAGACAGAGAGAGAGAGCGGCTGAAATATTTTCAAATTTACATGCTAATGAATGGTGGTGTGAAACAGTTATAAATTATGAGAGATGTCCATGTGCAATGCAGACCATCTACTATGTGCAAGGACAATAAGGCCATGAATTTTGAACAAAGCAACCAACAACTTCCAATCGTGAATATGCCAGTTAGTAGTTGCGTGCAAACAGGACATCACAGATTATCACTTGTAATTGCATGCCGAACTTTTACAGTGGCAGCCAACTGTACAAAACATCGATAAGGAGATTAGCAACTGAATTCCGATTACACAATAAATATAGGCACATTATAAATATGAGCAACTAGATTACTATTTTTAGCACTCCCTGATATGATTATATATATTGCATATAAAGAAGTGATGCTTTAAGCAGCTGCAGTATTAACGTCCTCGATAGTATAGTGGTTAGTATCCCCGCCTGTCACGCGGGAGACCGGGGTTCAATTCCCCGTCGGGGAGAAAACGATTCTTTTTTTTCACATATTTACAAAAGAGCGTAGAACACTATTATAAATCAATTTCCTACGTAATGATTTAATTTAACGATTAAAGTTCTTTTTATATTGACAACTCTTGAAAAAGTTGATTGTACTTCTTTTCTATTTCCCCATTAACATCGGTTTTCTTTAGACTGCAAAAAAAAATTAACCACTGCCAATTTTCCCTAAAAAAACTTTGTTCTTGTTGTTTCGCATAAATTGCTGTCAATTACTTTAATTGTCTTACTAAGGGTTTTTTTTCTCTCCTTTCTCCTTGCTGTGTCTCTCACTTTGCATTTCTCTTTGTTTCATTTCTATTGTTGTTAATTGCTAGAACTGTTGTACAACATCAGTTATGAGTGCGAAGCGTGCAAAAAACAATGAACCAATAAATAGTTTATTGGGAAATGAATTTCCCAATAACCAGATTTAGATTTAAATAGACTGAGTTCAACTTGGAGCACACCTGCTCGCATTATTTACTGATACAAATTAATCTCCTCTTCCTTACAGGGAATAATATCCAAACAATACAATTTTATTGCGCCCCTTCACCCCATTAGACCCCCATAAGTTGTGGCCATTTATCAAGCATAGGTATATTTTATGACCTTACTTTGAAAACGATGAGCAGCACTCGATTGGCATACAAATTGAATCCTTTAGCCTTAAAACGATTTGTGAATTGCTGACGCAATACACTCATCGGATTTGCGTCTAAAGATTGATAATGCGCCAATAGCTGATAGCTTGAACCAATTTATCTTGTGGCACGTTGTACATTGACATTTTTATAGCCGCCCGTAAAATAATAGAATATTTGTTGCTTTGGATTCAAATTTTTGACAGCAATAAACTTGTTTGTAATCAAACAAAAGTCATGCTTTGATATTAAATAATACAAAATATAGATTTATTTATTTGTATTTTTCTGAAGGGGTTTCATATTAAACAAACTCAATATTTATTTGCACATTGGCCATCAAACAGGAATCAGCAACAAATAAAAGCTCTGAAAAAGGAAAAGAACAAAGCAAAATTGATTTTAGATACCTCAAATCAATTTTCACAATTTACACAAAGTGAAAGCAAACAACGTGCAATCCGATAACATCAAATACAAATGGAAAATACTTTTAGAATAAACGCAGCAAAGTGCATGGTGAAAACAAGAATAAGGAGATGCATTTGCAAGCAAAGTGGAAAGAACAAAATTGATAATAAAGCTAGAAAATGTTCAGCACAAATTGGCAACAGTTGTTGGCATTTGAAAGTGCTTTGATTTGTCCGATAGGCAAAATTAGATCATCATGCCGTATCGGGTACTTATTCAATGCGACTGATACAGAAAGATAGAAAAGTTAGTTGTAACTACAACACTTTAAACATTTCGACATTACCTGAAAAACATTAGACGAAAGTGGCAGTATTGAAAATATGGGCAACATCGCTTCAGAGTGAACCACAAACACCAAAAACTGACAGGCCAATCCCAACGCCCTGACGACTAAGATACAAAAGAGTTGACGTTTGATTGAAAGCAGAGTGCACTGCATTAGCAACTATGACAACCCTACGTGCCAGCAGACTAATCCCCATGCTTCAGACCATGTGCAGGTGAGGTGGCCATTGTGAGCCTTGATTGCCCTAGCCTGCCAACAGCCAGTTGACCCACTGAACCATGATCTTAAAGTTTTCCAAACATATATATATATTTAAACCAAAAACTTATAACTTGCAAATATTCCTTTTCTGGCTAACAAGCATAGCATATTACCTTGCTTAAGCTCCAAAAATAAATTCAACAATGAGTTATGCGACACAAAAGACAGATAAAAGCAACGTTTTGCCATTGTTTGAGCGCTGTGGGCTAAATAGTGCAAATTTGTGTTGAACAGTTGAAATCAAGAGACAACGCTTGCAATGACAGACAACAGACTGGCGCCCCAAGTATAAGCAGCAATTCATTGGCGTCTCAACAGCTCAAGAAAAGCACAATGGTGGCCAACGAACAGTTGAAGGCGTCTGACAAATGACTTTTGTCTTTTTAGTAAGTTTAAAGCTGTTGCACACAAAAATCCTTCTGGGCGTATCCTGACAGCCAGTCTGGTCCACGTAAACAAATGAAGTGACTGTCGCCAAATGCAAAACAATGAAAGTGCTTTGACTCTGGATTATTTCATGGAATTCAAGCTGTGACCATTTTAATTTTATTTTTACATTATTTATCTAAAGAATTGTGTTTTGTTTTTTATTTGATACCTTTCTGATTTTTCTTTTATTTTGTACATTCATCATTCGAGAAAGATTCAAACATTCATTTATGCCTTTTTCTGGTGACGTGGATTGCTTTAAACACGACTCCATCTTGCTCGATCTGAACTCGAACTCACGATGTCCCATAGAACAACACGCAGCTCATACCGATACGTTGTTATCTACGGTTGGTTCAGGCAATCACAAACAAGTTCGAGTCAAGTGTGTTGGCTGAGCGAATCAACCGTTCGTCTATGATGTTATTCGAACATGTTCGCACACAAAAAGTCAAGTGTGTTGGCTGAGCGAATCGACCGTTCGTCTGTGACTGTATTCGAACATGTTCAAATACAAAAACTGTTCAATTTTTGAATGTTTTTTATTATTTATGTGTTAGAATGCGCTACTTATAGACCATATTATTACTGACACTTGCATTTACTATAGACTTTAGCTTAAAAGGAGCAAAAAAAACTTTTCGAATTACGGCAGGTGCTGTGCATATGTTGTACATATCCTAGATTACTTCGCAATCCAACTAGTTGGGATTTGTCTGTGCAGTTCTGGTTTGTGCATAATTTGTATCTAACTTTGTTTAGCGAGTTGCATCTGTCATTAGTTTATAATGCAGAGTACCCTGAAAGGAAAACCACACACCGGCTGATTCCGACTTTGCATTGAAATGAGTGGCGAAAAAATGCCACAGGGATTTCGACAGCAGTAAAACTTATATGTATGTATGTATATACATAGATGTCGCTTGCAGAGAATGTGTCGATTCAATAAATGACGCAATATGGAGAATAGCTTTAAGTGAAGTTGACTGCTAGCTGTTGTTATTTATTGTCATGTTCTCTGCTCACCTTCTGCATTGGCACAAATTAATTGTCAGTTGTGAATTTGTTGGCTTAGCTTCAGCACGAATTATGCCAAAAATGAAATATGATTCGCAAAACGAGTGCCAAAAACTTGCATGGATATTATTGCTAATTTATGGAGCCAAGACGTATGTAGGTGACAAGGGGTTATAACCTGCATTATCCATTGTGCTCGAGCTACAGAAAATTAAGTTTATTCTTAGAGTTTATAGTGCTTAAGTTGTGATAAGAAATATGCTTCGACCGCATATGAACAAAACGAGACAGAGGAAAAGCAATTGACTCAATCCCTACTGCGATGCGCGACTCACACATAGTGGCAAAGGCTCAGATTTTATATATATTTGCTTCATTCGTTGCTTTTTTTTTAGCTTTGCAGCATCATTAAGTAGCTCAGCATGTCGAGAATATGCTTATGGCTGGAAATCTCACTCTTAAAGGGGGCTTTTGAAATACACAGAAGGATGAGAAATTGCGAATACGAACCGCATACTTTGTCTGCACGTGTTTGAGCGTGTGTGTGTGTGGAATATATGTGTAGCATTGGAAAAGCCTTTAATCACTCTGACGCTTTAGCCGAATTAAGGGATAAACCGCTAAGACCTCTTTACCATTTTTGATAGTCATGTGTGTGCTGAATTTTACTTGAGAAAGTACTTACAAAGAGAACACAAATGCATACGAATGGCAACAAATCATTTAATTGGTTGCAAACTGTATATTCTTTAAAAAATTGCATATTTTTAAACCCAACGATGCACAATCTTATGTGTACCTCTATTGATCAAGGCTTTTAGCTTATTGTTGTGTTCACAAATCAAGGAAACCATATTGCTAAAAAAACTCGACCTTAAACAAAAATAGCATAAAATTGTGATTTGGTTTCCTTTGGGCCATCACCATAGCAGTAGACTTTTACGAAAGTTAAAATTATCTTGTCAAGAATTGTTTACAAGCCTATTTTGCACAATAATAACTCGCATTTGTAAGCATTCTAACAGGAATATCAAGAGGCTTGCTTAAACCTTCATACAATACATCAGCCATCTAAAATATGTTAAGCTCAATGAATACTACATAAAAATAACAAAGAGCCATTTTATTCTGGCCTTCTACGAATATCCGGCAGGCGGATTACACTGAGTTTCTACTTACAACAAAGTCCTTAATTGATTTTTCCCCTCGTGTCAAAAGCAAATTTCTAAGCGCCTTTCATTGATCTGACAGTTGATTAGTGCCCATCATGTTTATATCTTTTGCGCAATGAATCAAAGCCTTTTAAGCTCGGTTTTTGCTTAGCTGCAGCAGTCAAAAATATATTCTGTGAGATGCATTTGAAATTTTTGCCAGCCGGTTTTGAAATCCAATTAATTGATGTCACGTGGGAGCGAATGGCGTTAGAAAACCTGAAGTTGCATCTCTGTTTGTTGCAAAACGTATTTGGTGTACCTGAAATAAATGATGCCTTTGTGGCAAGATAAGAGTCTTGTCTGTATGTTATTACAATATCGTTGAAGCCAAAGACAATGTACATTACGATTCTCATTGGAGTTGACAAAACAAAAGGAAAATTTATTACCCCACGAGCCGATTTGAGGTTTCAGGGGTCACTGGTTTCCTGTCTTGTAGTTTACGTAGTCTTTGTGCCTTGCATTATATGCATGAGCTTTCACCAAAATTTAGCAGTCAAAGTTACAATAACAAACCAAAGTGACTGCAACTGGAATGAATCATTTTGCCAGGTTCTGTTTGTCTGTAGCCATTCGCCAACAATTGATTTTTGTTATTCACACGCAAATTTTTAGTTTTTTGGATGCTGGTGTCATTGATTGTAATCAAATAAACATTTCATGCTTCCTGTAGACACATAAAAATGATGTATGACTTTGCTGAAAATTGGATGGAAATAATAATCAATATATATAAAATTTATTCTCTTTGTCACACTAACAGAAAAACGTGAGAGATTTATATTTTCAACAAGAAAATAACCATTTTGAACATTTTAAGATGGGTTTTATAAAAATTCATCTGCATATTTTGAAAATAACACTTTTGTCAAGCTGTTAAAAGTTAAACAACATTTATTTAATTTGTATTCAATGTATTTTTATTATCATTTTGTTCTAGCTTATTATATATATATATCAACATTTATTGCTAGTGTAATGTCAAACAGAAATTAATGGTGCGAGTTGATGTGATGGCGAAAATGATCTTAATTTCAAATTGCGACCAGTATAGTTCAGTTAATTCCTATCAATTTAAGTCATATAAAATCTTTTCGGCATTGTTGGGTTCCTCGCAGGCAAATGAGGCCATCAGCAATTCTGTAAAAGAAAAGTCATTTATTACTTGAATAGTATTTAATTAGCATATTAACATTCATGAATATATAATTTCGAACACTTACTTTAAAAAATCCAATCTTTGTATACCACAACTAAGGAGACTGCCTGTTGTCTAAGGATAACCGTGTATTGTGGAAGGAGAAGGAAGTGTTTGGTGTTTTGTGTTTGTTTGCAACCAATTCTTTTCAACTCAACTAAGTGTTTGCACTGTTAAAAGCTTTTAAGGTAACATCTTTCTGTTGATATTAAACACCATTTAAAGCATCTATCTGTCTGGCTCAAGAAACTTTCGCAAAATCCTTACTGAATAAGTGTCTTATTTCCTTGTTGTCCAACTTCAACTTACAAATCGTTAAATCACACGCGGGCAATAAACATCTTTATGTCTAATACTTGACTTAGCCGAAGAGTTACATATACCTAAAAGTTACAATGCTTACCTGTTTCGCTGAGTTTGGTTGTTTGTTGCATATGGTAGCAAAAGCTTGCGTACTCGCCGCTAGATGGCGTATGTGTCGATTTCATTGAATGCATATGCTTTGTAAAGGCTCCAACCATTGCACCCATCCGCTGAAAGGCGTTGATGTTAATGTGACAATTTGGTAAGCTGCAAACATCAAACAAACATAAATTGTAATCAACTTTTTTCGACAGTTTTGCTTAGATGTGAGAAACGTTATTATATAATTAAGAAACCGAAATGAAGGAACATACTAGTGCAAACAGTTTTCGCGTTCGGCCAGTGCCAATTTAACAATATCCGCAAACACAGGAATAACGACCCAATCATTTGGTTTGCCACAACTGCTTGCTGCTGCTGTTGTTGTCTCAGTCAGAGTCGTTAATGGACGTAAGTCAACTTCGGGTGCAGACGGAGAGGATGTTGCTGTTGTTGTTTCTTCATTAGCTATTGTTGCTGTTGTTGCTAATGATGCCTCATTTGTTGCAGAATCCTGTCCTGTATCAGTCTGTGGAACTGTCTGCTGCTCATTCAAGACGATTGCCTGCTTATGCCACAGTTGTCCATGTCCTTCGGCATGTCGTTGCATGCAATCCAATTGCTGACATGTCACTTGCAATTTGCTCCACTGTAATTAAGTAAACATTTTATGCATAAATTTGTATACATTTTCGAGTATTTATGTTACCCAAACAGTATAAGATGTTAGGTGCTTGGACTTACCGTCACTTTGAGCCTGGATATCGCTGGCGATTCGAGTGATTCCAAGATGGCCGTCGCACTATTATAGTTGCCAACGAGCAGACAATACTGAGCCACTCCGCTCCACACCTCCACTGTTCGACTGCGTTCCTCGATGCCCTTGCACTGTAAATATACACATATATATTTATCAATAGACCAAGGCAAACAAACTAACTAAGGGAAGCTAGGGCTAACATGACTTGGCAAAGTTTTACAACAAGCAGGCTCACATGACCAGCAAAACAAACAAACTGAAGTCCAATATGGTTTGTTTGCGCATTATGCGAGCACGTAGTATTTGCATATTTAACTAACTGTTCTAAACATTGTAATTTCGAATGCAGTCCACATGTCCACACAGTCTAGAAATTCTTTAGGTAGTTCAATTTTCATATATGTATGATTCGCTCACCTGCAGTATCTCATTGCAGACAAACAGACGCAAACGTGCCGACCAGTCCAAATAAGTTTCCAGGTTACATGTCTTCTTTGGATCCTGTACACCTTGCGGTCCACTGTCTAACAAAGGTTGGTCCCACTTCTTCTGTAAGCAAGAGCAACAGCATAACAAATTATAATTGTAACGACATCTGACACAGTAGCAACATTGATGATAGCACTACAGCTCATTCTTTATGCTATACATATATTTTTATGTCTATTTAAGGAATGGTGAACCATTTCATACCTGTTTATCCAGGAGCACCATGCTGCTGCACTGCAGAAACTCCTCTGGTCCAATGTGCTTGGCCAATTTCTTTTCTAGACGGCACAAGACTTGTGCATATTGCGTGGCAGTTGTACAGTTGAGCGGTGCAACAAGCTGAGGCAGAGATAAGATATAATTATAAAGCTTATCGAACGCAATCCTTTCTGGTCAAACCTTATCATTATTGGTCTGGCAGGCACGCAGATCGGCCTCATGTCTCTCTAAATCAGTCAAACGGTTGAGTAAGGCACTTAATACTTGTGAAACTACGACTTCTAAATGTGAGTTGGAACACCTTCAAAATCAAAAAGTAATTCCTTTTTTTTAATATATTCTCAATAAAAGTTAGAACATCACTTACCTAGCAACGATATGTTTTATATGATTCATCATGCGCTCGTCACGATAATCGTAGGGAAATTTTTTCGTCCATTCGGCTAATACAGAAACTAATGTTTCCAAGCATTCACTATCAGGTACCGAGTCCAAAAGTTTGCCCAGCAGCTCGTGCGGCCGCAGAAACAGACGTGATGATAATAAAAATGAGAACAAAAATTCCTGAAAAACATTTAAGTGATTATTTGGGATGCAAAACTTTAACACAGCCAAAAGAGATTCGAATAGAATTTTATAAATGATTTTTTGTTCGAACTCAGTATATATATATATTTATATGGTTATGACATATGATTGCTCTTCTCTATACTTTGTTTTGCATCGCACAACAAAGCATTAAATGAATTGTTATAAAATATGCGGAGTTTGTTTTCGATTTTTTGTTGTTTTTTTTTTATAACAAATTTGAATACATTGTTTTGTGCATTCAATTTGAAATCATAAATAATACATATGTATATTGCGGATCACGTGTAAAATATTCAGAATACAACCAAATACATTTGTATTTTCATTTCAGTTCAATTTAATATGCATTACAACATTTTTCGTATTATTACTTGCATATCGTATGCCTCAATGCAGTTTTAATTTGCTGCATTTGTCGAATCATTTTCATTTATAATATTTATTGGTATTGTCATTGATTACCTTATCCAAGTCATTGACATTCTTTGGTATGAGAACATCAATGAATGAGTCCAGCGGGCCAGAAACTATTTTAACATTACCATTTATGTACATTGTGCCATCGACACCCAAAACAGAGCTCTGCACAAAAAACATAACAAATTGTCACAGTTAATAAATAATATAATTAATAATGTGCAAAGAAGTATAATAGAATAATTGCCTCGAAATTCATATCACATTGTCTGCGCTTTAACGCATTTTTTGGCACATCATATTGCACAGTCTCATTGACCTGAAACGTCAACAATAATGTCATTAATTTGGTTTTCATACATTTATGTTGAGCAAACAATCGCACCTTAAATTGCTGAAATCCTAATTCCAAATCACGTACATTTAATTCCGTTGCGCTGCCTTTTCCCTGTTGCAGGAGGCTGGTTGTTGGCTGCGCCTTTTGAACACCTGAATCACCAGAATCGCAAACATTGAGCGAGAAAATCCCAACGTTTGTGAATTGAGATGCTTTTGGAGAAACGATATCATCCGTGCTTGTCTCGCTATCGGAGCTGTGCTGCTGTAGACATCCTTTGCGCTGGCGATTGTTGCGCTCTTTATCGCGATCCCGTTGACCGCGTGACTTTTGGAGGACGGTTTGTTTGGAACGCGTGCCGCAGGCGATGGCTGATATCTTACTCGCATAAAAGTACATCGCCATGTGTCACGTTTTTGTGGTCGCTCGTGGCGCGCTCATGTGTCTGCTGCTCGACTGACTCTAGGTACGAATCAATAACTGTACTATGAATGTGTATGTGTGTGCTGATTAACGCACGGACACGCTCCAAACAGGCGAAACACCATGGAAATAGCAGTCGAGTGCTATACTTTGTAATGCTTTCATCATGTTGATGCGTGCACTGGAAACAATGACAAAATGCAGAAGATGCGAATAATTATTATACCAAAAAATAACTTAAATGATATATAGCAACAAATTTACTTTAAAATCTTGCTTATGAATGTATGTATATATATTTTCAATTTGTATATTGACAGCGCTATTTTTTTGTGCAAAGGGTTTTCATATCAGTTCTGCTTTTTGGTTGAATAAAAAAGAAACTTTTGTGCGCCCTTGAAATATTTGATGCCCTTCCAGAGTGGCCCCTCAACGCTTTTGACATTGACAGCACTTAAGAAGATAAAAATATGCAGAGCACTTTAGAACAGCGTGAATCACTAAAAGATATCCTCTACTCAACAAAGTATTGATTTGCATCAGTGGTTTTATTCGAAATTGAGGGTGCGACTGTGGATTGAATATCGATATCAGAGCCTGTGAACTAGTGAAAATGAGTAAAGGGTATAAAAACCAAAAAGGGTCGCTCTTTGTTTTTATATATATGCTTGGTAATGAAGCACTTAAACCAGTCCAAAACCAAAACCAGAAAGCAGCAACAGAGGTGGCTGTGCCATTGATGGATGGATCGTCTGTTGTATATATATATTTGTTGGCAATCATTTTTGCTTTTGGGTCCATGCTATTTTTATCGTTGTGCTCAAATTTGTTATCCCAAAAGTTGAAATGTGCAAAAACATGAATTTTTAGCACAAAATAATGAGCTACTACCACGCACAATATATATATATACATAAATAAACACTTGTTTTGTGTCGCAGCTGTTTAAACAGCAAAAAAAATTCTAAATATTCTAGATAACAAAGCCCAAAGCAAACACTGTGACCTCCTAATTAAATCTATTGCTTTCTTTTTCACTGTTTGTTTTGTTAAACCTTCCAATGCATTAGATTTAATTAGCAGTTGTTAACGCTTTTATCTTTGGACTTCACAATTAAAAGAAACACACAAAAAAAAGGAATTTTAGTTTTCATTGTGTCCTTTTGTTATTTTTGCAGCGCTTTGAAGCAATCGTGAAGCTGTTATCAAAGGATTGAAAACATGAACTTGGTTTCAGTTTCATTATGGATCAAATTTGTTATTCTTTAAAAATTTAAGTATGTTTTATGTTCACTAAAGTATTTCTTTGATTTTTCCAATTTAAATACCGGTTGCTTAAGCTTACAACTTACATAGTATATTGTTCATTTAAACCGTGTTTAGATTGTTGCTTGATTTAAAATTCATATATTAATTATTGATTAGAAAGTTTGGGTTTTGAAATCCGTAGGCACGTGTGTTTACCAAATGGCATAGGTATCATATATTACATATTTCATTTGATTTTTGTTTTGAATTTATTGTGAAAACCATTTTTTTTGACCTAGTTATGGTTATGATTTTCCTTACAACCAAAACATCAAAGTAAACACTTTCACAGATTTGTTACACTTATAGATATATAGTATTATAATTTTATTATTTTCACTTTCTATACTTAATGGGACTTGACTTGGGCCACATTTTTTTAAATTCATTTATGCTTTTGTTAAATTGAAATACTTTCACTTAAACGGACAAAGTAAGTTGCGTAAAATGTAACCAAGCACGATATCGTATTAAAAATAGTTTTAATGCGCTTTCCGTACCGCTCACGCCAAACTTCCATTTTGAACTAAAATGTTACTTTAGATTTTGCCCAAAGACTATGTTAGCGATAAGCTTAACAGAGCAGCCAAAGGCTATGTTATTTTTTATAGCAAATGTTTCCCTGTATTAAGGATTTCACAGAGTCGCAACATTTCCTTTGCTCCAAACATGTTGCACATCGAACATGATTACAACCTGTATGTTTCTTGAGTTTGGTTTAAGATATACAAGAGGATGGCTAATAGAAATTTCAGGAATGTTTCTACGTACGTATATTTACGTGTGTAGCTCATAAATTACCTACGCTGTAAGTATGCTAAGTAAATACGCTGTCTAGGACATTGTTTGTGTACACGTCTAATGACCCACCAAACTCAACTCTGTCTTCAGGGATGACAAAAAACCAGAAGACATGTATATGCATGTTTGTGGCATTGTTGTTGCTTTTTCTCGTGAATTATGGCCAATTATACGTCTGAAATAGCATGTGTTTAGCTTAGCTTGGCTTTTGAGTCTATATTTAAATGCCTTAAATGTCTGGGCCACAAAAGTTCGCACAACAAATTAACGAAATCAATTTGAGAATTTCATCGAGAGTTGCCAACTTTTCCTTGGCCTTGGCTTGCGAGTCTTTAACACGCACAATCACCCACCCACAAACACACACAGCTAAAATAGTTGTGGTGCAAACATTTTGTGAGGTCATTTGGGAAATTGCTGAGGCAAACTTCAACAGAGCAAAAGTTTCAACAATGATAGCATGAAATATATATTTTTTGCCATTTGTTCGCCTTAAGGAATAAACATTTTAAGAATAAAAATACTTTTTAAACTAATTGTTTTATAGTATTTACATTGATATGCATTAAAAATCAAAGTAGTATTGCAGCGCCAAAGTTTTAAATTCATTTATTTCGATCGATTGCAACAATTTGATAGAGTTGCTCATGTGTTATCCTTAGATGTAAGTACAGATTGCGAGTTTCACTTACTTACATATGCAAATGTACATTTGTCGATACTTGAGGAACACACTTGGCTCGATGTCTAATCCAATTTCAATGGCTTTCCATCCAGCTTCACTGACACTTAAAGCAATGTCAAAATACTGGGTTAATGCCCAAAGATCCTTACGCACCACAGCACACACACACTAAAGGCTTCGTGAACGCAACCGTAACACACACACACACACACATACACTTACATATGTATGTATATGTATAACAAATTGTAGGGCAAATGTGTTTTAAAGCGCCAAGCAACTTCAATTCTATCAAAAGTGCTGAATAAAGTTGAGCTATCTGCGTTCCTAAATGACAGTTGAGTGCATAGATTCGATAAAGATCGTTGCTCATCTTAACTGTCAAGTTGGCAACTTTATCGGACCACAAAAACAAGATGAAATTGCATTTTCGAAAGAGTTATTAAAATGTTGCCGACGTGCGTGGTATCCAGAATATATGCTTCATCTATAAACATAACCAATTTAATAGTTTCTGCTACACAAAAAGGTTTTTATAGCTTCTGAATGAAAAACTTTCTAATTAACCTTATAAATTTACTAATTAAATTATTAATGCAGTTTTATGCAAATTTCATTCCTCCATTCACTGCTTTGGGCTAGTCAGCATTTTAGAGCTTGAAAACACATACTTCAACTGCTGTTCTTCTGCCCTTTTCTTCTCCACCCTTAACAAACAGTATCAAAGTTGTACTTGTTGTTAATCTTTGAATGTTGCTGTTATTGCACTTACAAGTCAGCAACATAATCCATGTTTAAATACATGCGTGTGTGTGTGTGTGTGTTCTAAAGCTTAAAATTGAAAATCAGTTCGCACTTAAGTTTAAAATCTGTAAACACTTAAGCAAACAGGCGATTACAAGCCAATGTTCTTTGTGGGAAAACTCAATTTACGTTCTCAATTAATGCATCAGCAGAAATTTTAACAGTTGTGGTAAATACTTTGTTATTAACAAGACATTTAGCTTTAAGTTTTTGCCAACTTTAGTTGACGACATTTTCGTGATAAATATATATTTTTAAACAAAGCTAACATTAAAGAGCTGATAGTTCTGGCTATAAGTATAATATAAAACCTGTTTATAAGTTGCATCATCATCATCCAGACAATACTAACTTTGTTTAATGTAACAAGTTCAAAGAACAAAAGACATTTGGCTGGTAAAGTTTTGAGCATTTTTCAACAACAGCTGCGGCCTTAAGCTGACAGGAGATGCTTTTCGTACACATCTTTGTATAACTTTTATATTGAAAAAAATTTTACCTCAGCTGACAAAACCTCCCAAAAACACAAAAGCAGAAGAAAAATCAAGCAAACAGTATTTAAATTTAAATAGGTTGTTAAAAAAAGGTAAGCTACATACTTAAAGTGTGATTTGTCAAGCACTCAAGAATACTTCATTATTTTAAGGAAAAAAGTATATATTGTGATATTTTTCAATAAAATGCATTAACACCTGTTAATTAACAAACTTTGTTGTTACAAAACGAACTGTTATTAATTGAAAGTTCAGCTGACCTCACAACTTTCTACTTTTGCAACAAGATTCATATTGTTATATGTAGTATGTACAATATACTATATACGTACGAGTTTCATTGTAATGGAAAAGTCTTAAATAAACCTTCAACTACAGTGCTAAAAGCAGACTTACACAAACAGATGTGAAATATCAGAAAAAAATGAAAAAACACAAGGATTCACATACGCTACATTTTGTCTCTGGAAAAAAAAGGTACAAGCTTGTGTTATATGTTAAAAATGTATACCCTGCAACAAAAAAAAACCCCTTCGCAATGTTACGAAAATGTTTGTCAACGATGATTATTATAATGCCGACTAAAAAGTAATTGAACATTTAATATTTATTATTTATATAATATTTATTGAAACCGAAAGTGTTCCAAAATGAACTATCGCCATAGGGTATTGAAGTAGTCGCATACGTTTTGAACTGTTACAAGTTTATATAAAAGCATTGGTCGAACACTTTGTGACCGTTAGCTGACATTCATAAACCGCACATGTCGCAAATGCGACGCGTTACAAATTTCATTTGGTTATTTCAATAAAAAAAAAATAAATAGGGATTATACTATGTATATATAGAGTACTTATGCAGTATGTCAGTGTGCTAAATATGAGTATTGCTTAATTTAACGTTAAATTGTGATCTGATCTCATTTTTGACAATAACACTTTGAGTTGGATGTGAAGGTTGATTTGGATCAAAACCAATTAAGGGAAATGGAAAAACTTTTCCATTGTAATTAAAATCATATTAAAGTAAACGATATGAAATAAAATGTTGCTAAGCTTTTGTTTTTTTTTCTTGTGTTTTGCTTGAACGAACAGTTTCGCATTTCGCATTTCTTATATTCTCGTGTAATACAATTGATTTGGGTTTTGGGCCAAGTTCTTTGTTTGTTTTGATCCACGCACAACTAAATTGGTTTCTAAGGTTGTGCAAGCATGTAACTCAAGGGGGAAAATGGCGTAGGGGAAGGGGGGAATTTTGGCTGCCACGAGGACCACTTTTCCATTAAATAATGTTATTAGCCGCAGCAATTTCAGTTAGCCTTTGTGTGTGTTTGAGCCTTTTCGTGCAATTGCTTAGTGTTTGGCCATTTACAAAGCATTTTCACTTGGCCTTTAAGCAGTGTATTTTAGCTGATTTCATTGTGATGAATTCTGTAAGCTGTTAGCTTAGCCAGGGCCAAACCAAGTCTAATATTACGAGTATTTACTCAGCTGTAAGAAAGATTTTCGTCATCATTTCCTAATGGATTCTCTATCGTCCTACACATTTCTGTTTTCCCCCCTTCGATTGTTAAAGCAAATTTGATAATGCGTTGATTACTTTACTCAATCTCTACTAACTGCATTGATGTACGTAACGATGCGTTATCTATTCATCAACCGAAATCTTTTGCCATTTGCATAAATCAGTTTGCAGTTTTAAGCATACCTTTGACCAGAGTCCAAAAATTTTTAAAATTTTGACAAACCGAGAATATTGTCGCTTAAAAATGTTAAAATTTAATTTAGTTTAACTAATATGGTAACAGGTGTTTATTCAATCCACAATTACTGTTCTTATCTTGAAAGGATTTTATTTGTCAACAAATTTGTTAATTTTTGAGCCAATGTACAAAATCAATAGAATGCAAATAGTAATTAATTTCTGCAGGCATTTCAGAAACCTATTCAAATTGTCAAAGTCACCTCAAAGTTGCGGTTAAAGATTTGTGTTTTAATTAAAAACAATAATTGGTTTAAGAATTAGTTGCGGTTATTGTTAATGGCTTAAAGTCTATTTATTTATTAAAACTACAAATCAAGAGAAAATCTTCTTTCTAGAAATGTAATCAAATTTAGTTCGTTCTCTCTTTCTCTCTCGGTTCATCGAGTACCATGCGATATTTTTAACATCTTGGAACATAAGTTCTTAGATTTATAAATAGATAGAAATTTATTCAGCATGCGCCATGCAAACAATTAGTAAGAAATGTAATTTTAATTTATGTAAATTACTGCAGTATTTCACTCAAACTTGAACACTTAAGTAGACCCAAAAATCTTTAATGTACCAAGCAGGCTGAGCATATAAAATGAAATTCACTCAAATATTCTCCTTTCGAGTCGCTCTTCGTTCCGTTTTGACATGCATCTTTCGCCTTTCCGCCTTGGGGAATGTGATGAAAGCGCAAAGGAATGATTTTGCGGATGAAGAAGACACGCTGCCCTTTTGTAAATTGTTAAATTAAATATATATAAGTATGCACATGTATGTATGTATGTACATAATACTATGCATGCATGTATGTTTGTTTGTTTGTATGTGAGAGTTGTATAAATATATAAAGACCAACAAAAAGTTTTACAATTTATTTTGAGGACGGCAAGAAGTAGTAGCAGCAGCAGCAGCCGGAAACAGCAGCAGCAGCAACAGCAAAACAAAAAAAGGCCACAAAATTGCGGCAATGATGAAAGCCAAAGTTCCTCTTACGACTTCACATAAAAATGATGGCAATGCCCTCAGTTGGCCTTAATTGAGTGTGGCAAAGGGAATTTTTCCATTTGTCTGCATAACGTCTGGCAATAAGCGCTTAAACAAAATTTACACACCTAACTGCGACAAGTTCCTCTTGCAAAGAAACGCACAGTTTCAAAACAATTACTTATTAAACGCTTTATATCCAACGCCACAAAAGCAAAAGCAAAAAAAAAATGGATACTTTTGTCAACTTGATGAGTGGAACAATCATAAAATATTATTTTATTGTCTTAAGTTGGTCTTTATAGACTTTTTGCTCCTTAGGCATTACTCATTCGGATTTTTGCGTTTTCTTTTCCTGCCTTTTGTGCGATTTGGGCTTTAGCTTTAGCCATTGTTGCCTTTGTGCTGATTGTTTTCCATTTTGTGGCCCAAAAACAAAGAGCGTGTTAATTAAATTCAAGCAAATTGCCTCAAGCCATCTAATTTAATTACAAAATCTTACTTTTTGCTAAGCACGTTAAATTATGTCAGGAACTACGATATTTATGCGTTCCTAACATGCAACAATAACGTTAAGAGAGACCCGACTTGATTGAACATAATGCTGCTTATATTTTTTTGATTTAAATTCACTTTCCACCAACTTAAAGCTTCTGCAAATATCGAACATCAATCTGACGCACAACTTTTTACTGTCTGTTAAGTTCTTTTTATTTCACAGCTTCCGCTTCCGCTTTGCCTTTTTCGACACTTTTCATGTGTAGCAATTGGCTTTTGCTTGTCAATTTACATTCATCTGGTATATGAATAGATGTATTCATGTACGCTTGACTTGCAATCGACAAGCGTTGAAGTATCATTGTCTGGCTTCAGTTAACATGGCGAAAAAGTAGCTTCCAATGCATTCAATATAAAAGCGATTTGGATGAATACATTTCAAAATATTCACTATTTTCAACTAAACTAAAAAAAAAGAAAGATTACCCACATGTTGATATCTGAAAGTTAAAACAATTTAATGACGTTAATCAAGTTAAAAAATCAAAACAAAACAGAGCAACATTTTCATCCATTAAAATGTCAAATTTGTTAGCATTATTGCATTATTCTGTGGCACCATTAGACTCATTAAAATTTGACACCGTCCATGTCGCCGTCGAGTTTGTGTCTCTTGTGGTCTGAGCCAAAGTCCCATTTTCAATATATCTATACCGCTATCCGTGTGCTTTACATTGTCTCAGTTATTGTTGTTGTTTTGGACGTGATTAACGTTCGTTGCTGTGCCATTGTCCCGGTTGACTGGAGAACCGCGGGGTTAAACTGTACGTTAATCAAATGTCAATTAAGCTGCGGTTTCCCAAAATGCTGCCAACACAGTTGCTGTCCCTATTGCCACGGCCAAACAAGGCCTCTTGACGGCTTTTGCATTGGTGCTTTTCATGGCAATGGCAAATGGCTGGCATACAGATACGGCAGAAGGTTCGCCGTCAGTCTTTGCTTTGCATTCGTTTCATTCGTCCTCGCCTTATCCTTATCCTGCACGCAATATTTCTTTATGTGCTGCCTTTTTGTGGCATTTTTGTGCAGCTTTTACGCTCGCTCCCCTTCCTACATTGAGTGCATTTCCAATTGCACACTTCGTTTCCATTTACTTCACTTTTGATTGCTTTTGCATTTCCTTCAAGTCAAACATTTGCTTCCCATATAAACTTTCATCTTTCTGAACGGTATCAGCAAATGTATTTGCTAAAGCGCATATACGAAACTCTGTCAGAGTATGAACTAATACCAGACCCAATCAATAACATAAGGTTCTATTAAAGCTAAAACAATTTAACTTTAGACTGTAAAAATTCTCAGCGTAAATACATAGTTGTTGCAAGTTCCTATTCACTTTCCTTGGCAATTTGCTTGGTACTTCATTAAAATGGTTCTACACTATAATATTATAAGGTTAAAGAGCATTCACAATTACAGTTGAGCAGCTCTGGATGTAAGTTAATCTGACTGCTGGCAATTGCATGCAAAGCACTTGCTAAGTGGCCTTTGTGTGTTAGAGTTGTTGTGTACAGGAAATGGCTGTCACGGAAGTGCCACAAAGAGCAGCGCAAAGAACTTTGTTGTCGGTGGCAAACTGTCAGTTTTATTTGAGGGCGTTAAATGCTTAATGCGGCCTCTTACCAAGAGCTAGATGTCATATACTAAGACTACCAACAGCAACACCAACAGCAGCCGCAACAGCAGCAAAGTTTATCAGCTTGTTATGATTTCATAAACATTTTGGCCGACAGCTGTCAATGGTCGGTCGTATTGTCCTTTGCAGCAGCACTTCGCAGTCAGCCTTTTGTCTTAGTCATCACCGGACGTCCTGTCGTGTCTGTGAGCTGTGGCATAAACAAAAAAAAAAGCACAAGGATGTGCCATGTTGTCCCCAACAACTCCAGCACAAACAAACCAACAAACAAACACACATATTGTTTATCTCAAGGAAGTCACGTAAAGTGTCCCAAGTTTTTGACGAAGGACAACAGAGTCAATTTCAACATTGAGTGCCTATCTGGTTTATGCTTAATCTTGATTTAAATTTTAATCTAAGCCATAAGCTGCTGCTGCTATTCATTTCGTAAATATTTGACAAACCCTTTTTTAAAAATTCATCAGGATTTTAAATTACGTTTTCTAATTAAAGCAAACCCTTTCACTGTAATAAGTAAGAATACGTACTTTAGTATGATACAACAACGCTTGAAGAGAAACTTAACTTAAGTACCTTGCTGTTAAAGTCTCTCGACTAACGTTGAAACTTTTCGCCTATTTCATGACCGCAGCTGCAGCAAGATAGTTTTAACAGTTTGCAAAAGTTGTAAAAGTTACTCGACCAGAAAATGACGATACACATTTAAGTATTTGTGGGCAAAGTAAACAGTGTGTGCATCAATGTAAGGCATACTTTACATCTAAGGGAGCTATAGCCTGCATTTCTTGCACATAAAATACCAATGGGTTTTGCTAGCATGTTTGCCAATACCAAGCACGTAATCAACTATTCAGCTTGAATCATAGCATTCTGATGTTAGTAATTCTTTTGTTTGTTTCGTCTTCTTTACTACACGTCTGTTGTGGAATGTATCTTTAAGCTCGTTGCAACATAAGCTTGCTTGTTTAAAGTCTACAAAACTAGTGTAGAAAAGAAAAGAGCTTATTTGTCATACCTGAACAAAAAAAGACACCGTGCTTTACATGCTTCACTGCATTTTAAATAATTATAGGAAACGTCCATTAAACCGGTTTCTTTTTACCCGTGCTATTGCACCTGCGTTGTTGCACATTTGGCTGAAAGTCATTAAGTCAATGTAGTTAAACTGGATGCAACTTTACTTGCTGCCTCATGATGACCTGTGGGTGTTTGCCCCACAGAAGGCCATCTTTCATTTTTGGCACAACACAAAACATAAGTGCATCTGAAAAGTGTAGCATAGTTTTGAGCGCACTTCCGCTCTCACTTGTGTCACGTACCATAAAGTAATTGAATTCTCCTGGATGCTGCCAAAGTTCAATTGAATTTTAATGAAATTTTTTTTGTTGGTTGCCATACGTAAGCTAAGCTCAAGTTGGCTAGGGCTGCTCCCTGATGCCCAAAAGAAATAAATAAACAACTGTCAACTGCCGATTCGACAGTACGACAGCGCAAACAAATGCACTTTGGACTTAAAACAACTTTGTGTGTGTGCTGTTTTGTGCCATGTGTAGGTTAGTTGGTTTTTACTCGATTGATGTTTGCTGTCTGCTGGGCAAACCATAAAAATGTAGCGCTCTAAAGCTGCAGCAGAAAGAGAGACTTAGCTCAAAAGTCAAAAAAACTTTTGTTTAAAAGTTGATAAGCAAAATGTGTCCATTAGGCAAAGCAAATTTGTGTCTCTTTCTTTTTGTCATGCCTATTAAACGGCAGAAAAAAATCAACAGACTTGAATTGATCATCTTTTCAATTTATTGCCTCTATTTCGTATTGGAAATTGCATTTTAATTGCTTTCATTTCCTGAAGCACTAGAACGAATGTATATATTTTCAAAGCAAATGACTTTTGTTTCTAGTTTTTTCTATAAAATGCAAAACTGTCGAATTTATTTGTAAAATATTTTCAATATACAAATTAAATTGCTCTTTCTGACTATTTTGCAATAAAAATGTTTTTAATAGAAGTTATTCAACACAATGCCTCTCATCACTCTCAAGATATAAATACATAGTGTCTGTGTTGAGAAAAAATTCAGAATCGATATGAACAAATGCAAACGGAGAATGGGTAGCATCCGGTTTACCATTTGTGTCCTTGTGTCTAGCATACAGTTTATAACGCCAGTTGCTCGATTCACGTCATTTTTATTCGACAAGTACGCAACAAGGTGTACTATCTTGAAATATTATGTTTCTGTCACAAAATCTTCATTAAATTGTCAAATACTCGCTTGCTGCGAGAGATGTTGGCTATTTTGGGTACTGCAAACACGTTGGACAAGCTCCATGCCTGGGGCATAAACCGCGCGCTTATTGGCACAGCACGTCGGCGAGAAGGTTTGTGGTCACATGGGAAAGCGAATTCATGTTGCCAATGGTCAACTTAAACAAAAGATGCCTCTGAATGCAAGCAGTAACGAATTGGCATCCGGCATTGTTGCATTGTGCTTGCCCAAATGGTCAGCTGGCCGTTTCTGCTAGCTCAACAAATGTGTAAGTAAACAGCGCAGACAAAGCAAGAGCAAACGTATTGAATATACAAACTCGCATACACACACACACACACACACTCACAGCTCGTCAGAGTCTTTCACACTTTCACATTCAGCAATTGAAAACATAAAAGACGAACGAAATTTTTAGCTGAACTAGATTTTTGGCTATCTACTAACATATATTCTATAATTTTTTAGAATTCAAAAAAGCAACCTTTTTAAATTCATATGTATGTTTCTAGATGTTTTCAACCAAGCCGTTTTTAAGCACAGCCAACAATCTGGCAACGAAGTGTGTCGCCAGCTTTTTATTTTCACAGCAATTAATTGGTTTACAGTCGAAATATTTATAACAAAATGTTCTTCAGCAAGTCGACGCCTCTTTAATGTGTTTGCTGTTGTTCTATATTAATATATATCCCAATGTTGCTGGCTGCATTCGGCAAGTAATGAACGACTGGTCAGCAAAGTAGTTGCTAATAAATACGTAAAAATTAAACGCAACTCAATACTGCACAGAAGTTTCGTGATAATTGAATGCCAGCTAATGAGAGCACTCAATTATTAAATGAATCAATTCATTGAATCGCTTCTGATACGTATCGTATTTATTCTTTGCATTTATTTCACTCGAAAACATTTTCATTTTACTGTGCAAAACAGGATCAATTTTAAAAGAGACTTTTAATAATAGCTTTGAAAACTGAAACAGATTTAAGTCAAGGCTTAATCTGAATAATAACACTGCATTCATAGTATGAAATGTTTTATTTATTGCAATTTATGTCAAATTTCCTGATACAAAAATTACAAAACTTACAATTTCATAACTCTGAAAAAGTATACATTCAACTCGTATCTATAAATATTTTTAAAGAGAAATCAATGGATTCCAAATGCCGTGATGTAGATTTAAATGCTCTATCCCTTGAGGAAACAGAGCTCAAGAGAACTTTTACAATGTCATACAAAATATACAAAAATGTACACTATACACAATCCGACAAATGCACACATGGCGTATGCTTAACATGGCATCCTGCTGAGGTTTTGCAAGTTCGTGTGTATCATTTTATCCAGTTATTAGCATATTCTCGACATGCTCACTTACTTAATGATGCAGAAATGTAAAAAAGGCCCCGCACACCCACCAGAATCCGTTTCAGTTTCAAGCCATTGATTATGCTTATGCCACAAATGTGGCTCAAAGAAAGAGGGAAAGGCAAAACTTTGCATTTTTGTATCGTACGAATTTTTATCTGTTTTGCTTGACGAATGAAAGTGTATGTACATATTGATGCCAATTTCAGCAATTTATGTTAAAAACGTGCGCTCTTATATAAACCTCAGTCAAATAGTGAGCTCAGGATATGCATACATACATAAATACACTAGGGTGTAGCTTGTAACTTGTTTGTTTGTATAGCACACACCCCCCATCGAAACAGCATGAAAACCTCAAGATAAAACACGTTCAATATTTCAGAGTTCGCAATTAGAGTATTTGTTGTATGTGTAGCAAAGTTCCAGATACAAGACGAGAAATGATTAATTATTCAATCGATTCGAGTGTGATTCGAGTGTTTGGCAATTCGCTTTTACGATATTCAAACGCAGCACTTTGTTCGAAGTGTCTTTTTCAGCTGTTCTCCCGTTGTGCCAATCACAAAGGGTTGGTTTAATTAAATACTTTTTTAACCAAACCTAAGAATTCTTGCGCAATCTTTGACTCTGCATTCAAATAACTAAAACAAAAATTAAAAAAAATAGCAAATTTGGAATCCTTTCTTAGAATACACAACATATTTAATTTAACAAATAGCCGCTGCCCATTAAATTTGACATCCAAAACTACTTAACTTAAAGGCTAAAAGCTGCATTACAGTATGGGCTAACATAGTTTGACAATTGATAGCTGGTAAGAGACAAAGCAAAGTAAGCTTTAAGTGTAACCTTCTTCAATGCGCTCCGCTTGAAATTTGAATGTCCTTTTTGATATTTTAGAACTGCGAAACAATGACGAAATTTGCAGAACAATAGCCAAAAGGAGTCTGAAAAGTTACTTTTTATTCCCACATTACCAGTTAGAACTGGAACATTAAAAAACAAGTTAGAAGGAAACAGTCGAGAAGTCCCGACTAGACGATACCCTGAACCCTTTACTTCACGCGTACAGTCAGTGCTTGCAAGTATGTGTGTGTACGCATAATGCTTACTCAACTTCAATGTTCTATATCTCCGGTGTTTCTATACATACGGACGGACCGACAGACAGACAGATAGACATGACATCGGCTAGGCTGTTGATGGTGATCAAGGGAATATATACTTTATGGGGTCGGAGATGTTTCCTTCTGCCTGTTACATAGTTTTGCACAAAACTATTACACCCTTTTTACCCATTTTCAGGGTATTTAAATATAAGCATAGAGCCTTTTTACTCTCTCATATATACACGTATATATATATATATGGTATGTATTTATGTAAATATCGCTAGCGGTAATTGTGACCGGAAAGGCAGCTGGCAAGGTTAACAACTGGCATGGGCCAATGGGTCAGTTGTGTGGAAGGCAGGTCCCGAACTGCAGGCTGTACGGCTGCAAAGTCAAAAGTTTTGGCCGGCGGTAGGTCATGAAACGCATAAATGCACAATAAATAAAATGTGTTTGAATGAATGCGCCGAGAACTGGAGCGCTGAACGCAAAAAGTGAACGCGAGAACGGTTGACTTGCTAAATAAGAACACAAAGCAGTCGGAAAAGAACGAGAAGGGTTGTGATGGCTTTGCAGCTTAAAGAATGCAACACGAGATGTGAAAAATTGTGCTAAACAATAATAATAACGATAATACATAAAGGATTATCCATGAAATGTGTTGTCTTTAAATAACAAAATATATTTGATGTACTAAGTGAATCGTGTGTTTTATTCTTTATTTAATAATAATATTTTTTTCCACACTTTGTTTTTGAATTATCAAGAGAACAAAGCAGTCTTCGATTTCTTTGTACGTTTGTGTTTTTTAAATTTTAAAGAAAACCTAAACCTTGTTGAGAACACACAACAAGCAACATTTACTTACAAATAGGTCTACAAAATGAAAGAAAATATAAAGAACAAGAGAAAGCCCCACAAAAGAAACTCAAACAAGCTGCGGCACATTGCTATGTTGGCAACGTTCTTTTTCTATGCAGCAATATTGTCAACAGCTGTGGCGGACGATAAATATTTATCCGCTCCAAACTATACCGCATATCAATCCACTGTTAGTTACTCAGGACCACCGACCTATCCAGTATCAACTCTTGAGCTGACGATCAATAGATTCACTCACTACTTGTTTGATACCCTCATACCGGATGAATATGGAATACCGTCGGGTAAGCAAATACGATTTCTAACTGACCAACCAACTATAACAAAAATAATTTGATTTAGGTTACATTTCGGTCAGGAACGACAGCGTAATGAGCTTAGGACCAATGGCGGAGTTCGATAACTGGACCGAACTCCTTAAACACTACTTGGTGCTACTAATCGTTATTCTATTTTTCGTTGCCCTTATCATTTTAGCACCCTTCATAGCGTGAGTAGTACACACATTTGCAATCTGAAGTTATATATGTTGTTTCATAGGGTATGTTATTGCTGTTTCTGTTGCTGTCGATATAATGGATATGATGGATGTCCCCGCTGTGATGTCCAAAAGAACGTTCGCAAACAATGCGTATTCACTAATATTCTTGCACTCCTTATTGGTGTTTTATTGTAAGTGAAATCAATGCCTGTTAAAGTCAACTTTCTTCAATAAATATTCGCAGTTTTGGAATCGCCCTTGTTCTTGCAAGCAATAATAAATTGGAAAAGGATCTTGGACGTACATCCAACGATATGAATTGGGCTGCAAAGAATACCTGCGCTTATCTAAACGATATTTCAAACCACTTGCACCACTTTTTCGTAAATAACTTTGATGAATTATGCACACAATTGATGTACGACTTAAGAAATAGTATGTACAATCTATATATACCTTTTCAAACAAGTAAGCCCCTTACTTTGCCAGATTTAACTCCTACAATGTGGAGAAATTATTATTCTAAATATGGTCTAAGAGACTATGTGCCTATGGTTGAAAAAATGAATAACATAGAAATCGCTATTCCACTTATGAATGATGTGACCGAATTGATTAAGGATTTACGCTTTTATGGAGCACAACTTCGTGATGGTAGGTAATTTCTTTTCTTACACCGACTAATAAACTATATAAAATGCTTTTTAGACCTGCGAAGCATTAAGCGAGATATAATGTTTACGATGAATGTTCTTTGTGGCAATACAGAATGCCTTCGATTTTTACATAGAATACATATTGAGGACATTGACAGTTCAAAATGCCTTCATTTTGACAATGTAAGAGTTGGGGTTCAACAACTTATTATCCCTAGACTGATAGTCTAGACTAAAAGTCACTGCTCCAAGCAGGCAAACTTTTTGCCACCTTTGTGAACTGTTTTTATACCCTGATCCCGTTAAAAATGGGAAAAAAGGGTATAATGGTTTTGTGCAAAAGTATGTAACAGGCAGAAGGAAGCATCTCCGATTCCATAAAGTATATATATTCTTGATCAGCATCAACAGTCGAGTCGATATAGCCATGTCCGTCTGTCCGTCCGTATCTAAACGTGAACGCGTCGATCTCAGAGACTATAAGAACTACAGACTCCAGATTTGGAACTTAAGCTCGCCTCGTCCCTAGGCAGTACAAGTTTGTTTCTGATTTTCGATAACTCTTCCTGTTTCCGATATACACATGGGATCGATAACAACAAAATCTTGAATTTGGAAAAAATTGTCAAATTTTTATTAAAATCGGTTAAGAAACACCGGAGATATGGGACATTGAAGTTGTGTATGCAGTATGCAGTTTGCGCTTACACACACACACACACACAGACATACTTCCAAGCACTGACTGTACGCGTAAAGTATAGGGATCAGGGTATCGTCTAGTCGGGATTTCTCGACTAGAGCCTTCTTACTTGTTTTTAATGAGGCACAGAAATAAGATTTAGTCTTACAGCTACCAGACTCATCGAAAATCGCGAGAGGCATGAAATCCGTGGTTGACAATCGTGGTCCAGTGTCTCCAATAGTACATCTGGCAAAAATGAAAGGGGGTTTTTTTTACCCTTTGGACAGGTATGTCGCACCAGTTCTTAAATTCATAAATGATGATTTGGAGATTGCAAGAGATATGTTCCGCATGCGTGCAAAAATCATTGAGGATACCATTGATTCGATGATTGGTGAGATTCACATAAAAAGTCGTAAATCGAGCATATCGTTTGATGATGTTTTAACAAAATTTGGTGGCGCTCGTAGCTTAATCACCACCATTGTATGCTTGCTTCTATCTACCGTACGTACACAAAAAAATTAATTTTAAATAGCTTAATAATTCAAATGATCCATTTCATTTTAGATAATCCTATGTCTGACTATTGGTCTCATTTTTGGATGCTGTGGAGAGCAACGGCGTAGCAATCGCTATGTCGTATGTAGCAAAGCCACAGGAGCTTATTTTCTGTTTATGTAAGTGAACAAAGATAATTAAGATTGAAATTGAATAAGTCACGTATATATTTGTTTCTTAGAGCCATATTGTTAATATTTAGTACATTTTCATTTATTGCTTTGTTTGGCATCTTTCACCTAGTAATGGGTGTCGTTACCTATCAGGGTGGCTGTGCACCCCTTCGGGTTCATCAACAGAATGCGATTTTTCGCTATTTAGACGCTGTTCTTGATCTCAATCAGTATCGTGGCAACAATAAGAATGAACCGCCAAAACAGTCGTTGAGTGTTTCGACCTTAATTAGGGCGTTCGAGGCTAACCAGTCAATCTTTGATATTCTTAAATTCTATGACTTCTATGATATTGATGAAATATCGGAAATTCAAGTTATTCGAGAACATGATTGGCCAACGTTTCAATTACATCCCGGTCAGGATTATTCAGGCGGTTTGCATCAATATATTTATAGCCCAAGTGATACTTGGAAATACAATTTAAACGACGATATAAAGCCATATAATAGTTCGAAATTTACAACAGAACTATGCAAAGAACTGACGCCAGTCGACCTAAACGAATTGGCCAATAAACTAATGGAGTTTAAGACCAATTTATGGACTGATTTTGGTATTTATGAATGGGCAATATTATCCCTGCAAGTGGAGGCTGAAAATTTACGGAATGCGCAGGATGAGTTTATGCAGAAAATCATGTGGATTATGGATGAGATTACACGTAAACTATCACAAATCGATGAACTCATTTTAGTAAATACTTCAATTTCATATGCCGAATCGAGAACGGGTATAGAAGACCTTGCACATAATGCCGAAAGGCATCATATATGGTCGAAGTTTGAGAGAGATTATAAAGTGATGCGGCAAAATGTTCCCACTGATGTACGAAAGCTAGTTGCAGAATACATAGAAATGGTGATACAGGAATGTCGAACTAAAGTCGGAAATAATGCTCCGATTGTCGACATATATAACCGTGGTGTGGATTTAGTTTGCGAGCGATTAGTAAATCCTTTGGTAAGTTGATTAACAGAAGTTTTAACTTTCTGTCAAATTTTGAATATAACTCTAGCAAAGTTGAGCAAGATTTTCAAACAAAGATTGATTATTATATTGATTATCTGTAAGCATTTCATTGGAGTTAATCACAAAACATCGAAGATATCAAGGTTTAATATTAACTTAAGCTAGCAGCAAAGCTCAGGAATACTCTGTCACTCACGCATACACACAAACAATGACTGTATGCGTAAGTTCAAGTGCTCAGGATTTAACCTAGTCGAGCTGGTTCAACTATAGCTAACTTGTTTCAATACAACTTCTATTAAGCACGCTTCTTCGGCACGCCAAATATTGTTTACACTTGAAAAGCCTGTTTGTTTTTATGCTATTTCTCATTTAGCATTTGTATTGCAGCTTTATTATGTAGTTGCTCGAAATGTCGACAAATTGAGTTTGAGAAAAATATAATATGCGAGTCGTTTCAACACTGCAACTGAACAATGAAATAACCGAACTACTATTTCAAAAATAATTACAAAAAAAAAACTTCCATGTTCATTACATTTTACATTTAAGTTGAGATATTTTTGAGTAGAACTATCTCAATTATTTTGAATATTGCGCTTCTCTATAATTTTAGAATATGTACTGGCTGGGCTTGCTTTTAAGTAGCCTTCTTTTGGTTCCTATACTCTATTTGGCCCACCTCTTGATGCGTATTTTCCTCATTACTATACCTCATTTAGAAATCGAAGACGGGTAAGTGTACTTTCATCCTTAATTTAGTAACGATAAAAGTGTTTCTGTAATAATTTACATGACAGCCCTGATGGTGTCGATGACGCAACTACATCCGTGCAGCAGACAAAAAAGACATTCCAAAATTGAATAACAATGCTTTTTTACGTTTTGAACTTTTTATACATTTTTGTTAAATAAAGAAAGAACGCTAAAACACAATCCAATTCACGACGAAAGTCTTTATCACAGTATAACTAACCCTAGTAAAAATGTTACAATCGGACGCAACCGACTGCTGAACGCTGTATAAAAATGGGTGTGTTAAAGGGTAAAACTATGAAAGATAGTGGTATTCTAGTCTTTGAAAGTAGGTCGGTGTTGGGCTGTTGGTGCAGATAATTATGGGAAGTCAACGAATATCTTCCCATCCAGTTCTGTGACTATAGCTGTTGTAACGTGGTATACATGTGTGTTTTACCGATTTGCTTCTCGAGCTCAATCGCTTTCTTATTGCTTAAATTAGCACCCAGTGGGCAAAGCTAAGAGTAACAAAAAAAAAAAACACACTTTACGGTAAAGGGAATTAATTTAAAAATAGAAAATAAATTTAATTAATAAAATAAGCTTACCCACTGTAAATTGTGTGTCGATCAAACGTGAGCTTAATCCTTTGGGTATTTTAAAGTTTCAGTGAGTCATACTCTAAATCCTTAATTTGTACACATGTTGTTGTATGTTGTTGTGCTCGAAGTGCTCGTCACTTAAGTTGCATATGAGCTATTAATTGTATGCTTAATTAGGCTTTTTGAATTATTCCAGCTGCGTTAATGTCTTGAAAAAGTTGGAATATTTAAGAATATTTCCGTTGTTAACTCTTCCATACATACAGACGGACAGAATATATCGACTCGGCTGTTGATGCTGATCGAGAACATATATACTTTATGCGGTCTGCCTGTTACATACTTTTGCACAAAACCATGATACCCTTTTTATCCATTTTGAATGGGTTCAGGTTATAAGCAAAGTTTAACGCAAGTATTAAATCTAATACAAGTTCATAAATTTTTTGAAAATTTCTCACGACATTCTGTGTTCTTCAATAAATAACTCATACGCAGAGTGTGCTACAGACACTTAAGCAAAATACGCGAGAAAAATCTGTCGCAAGTGGAGCATATAACATTTATAAACATTCGCGAAGCTCTGGTGGAAAAGTCAGCATAATTTACACATCTCAGTTGGCACTGCTGGCAATCCTCCTTTTCTCCTTTCTGTGTGTCAAAGGATTCAGCTGCAAAGGAGCTGGCTGACACAGCAGGACATGCATATTTTCGCACATTGTCATTGCCTGGGAGACGAAGCTTGATTTAAATATGGTTTACCCTTAAAGTACCAGTAAGCTACCATATTCGATGTAACTGAAAAAAAACAAGAAGAAATCTACTTTAATAATGTATTGTGTATTATTTTTGTAGTCGGTCTGCAATTAAATGAACAAATTCACTTAAGCCGACCACATGGCAATGAACGAATGTTCTTTCGAAATGAATGAACGACATGCGAATAACGATAAATTAAACCCGTCAACTCAATCCAACGATGTGGTCAACAATAAATAATCGACTTGCATTTACAACAATTATTTCGGCAGCAAACTACTTACAAATTGCAGACACAAAACAAACAGCCAAATACTACAAAAACAAGTTACAACAATACACATTTTACTCACATTCAATTACGCAGGTAAATATTAAATATTTTCAAATAAATAATCTGTGAAACTTCATTTTAAATTCGCTAACAGGAACAGAAACAAAAGCAAAGCTCTACAAAATGAAATTTCTAATAAACTTCCACAACAACTTATTTAGCATCATTTTCTGCCGTTACGTAAATATTAGATATACATCAAAGCAATTCTCAAGTAGATGTCACTTTGAAATTACTTTAATATCCGCAGGCATCTAATGCTTTTGACCAGGAAATGGAAAGTGAAGCTCAAAGCTCGTAGCTACGTATGTCTTCGTTTTATATTTACACAGTGACTTAGTCTATTGATATATATATGAGGCATCAAACCATGAAACCAGAAAGGTGCTGAAGCTTCTGCTTTTTGTTTAAACGTTGCTACCTCAAACAATATTTGACACTGTTACAATGTCGAAAGCACTACTTAGTTAAGTTTACTGAGATTTTGTATCGCATTGTTAGATATTCTACCACCCAGTAAATGTTTCATGCCGAACAGACATCCGTTTACCAACATACCAACAGCAAGATTGTCAATTTTTAATGACTACGTGGCGTGACTTTAACATGACAAACGCATTTCTTTTTGTGTTCGACACGCCAAGAGATACATTTTAGCCTAAAGCTAGTATTTTGCTGACCATGTTATCAATCACAAAAACAGGCAACAGGAAACCATAATTTACTTAGACCTATAAAGAATTTTCAGATTTTTAGAGACTTATAGAAACTTTAAAAAGTAACATTATTTGCCTTTTCTTTGACTAATGTTATATTCTTTGGAATACATTTTTATTGCAGATATTCATGTAGGATTGGCAGCTCTAGCGGCTGATATTAAGTTGCAACAATCGATAGTAAATAAATATATTAAATATTAAATATTACGACCTGAAATGTTCGCTGAAATAATTATCATTTTATATATTAATCAACGTAGCCGCGAAGTTTTGTTTTGTTTTATGTGGCTTTAAAAGTTCAGTCCTACATTCATGTGCAGCTCTCATTTAAATATTAAATATCAATTTCCGATTTAAACATATGTGTTTCTTGCATTTTGTTTTCAATAAAAGTTTTTGTATTATCCCAAAACTATAAACTGTCCACCAACTGCAAAGTTTGGCCAAGCAAAACGGCAGAGTTGCACAAAACCAAACTATAAGACATATTGTATATAAACATATATTGAAAAAACTAAAAAAAAATAAAAATAAAACAATAAGCTTTTATTTCAAGTCAAATCAATCAAATCAAATCAAAAAATTAACACTGTTAACGAAAAACGACTCAACGACAGTGCCAAATGGATTTCAGTTAGTAAATAATTTAACAGAAACGATATCAATTCGTACCAAAATAACTTTGAACATGGTACTTAACGAAACAAGTTATACTAATGAAGTGTCTTTGGACTATGTTTTTACATATGAATATATGTAGAACACTTCAAGTGTTTTTTTACTCATTTCGCTTAGCTTAATGTGAACTTCGCCAACAATTTGTATCCATTAAACTTCAGTGCACTATGGTGCATGGTGCAATCAGAAAAGTGAAACAGAATAGCGGCAAAGCTTTTAGAGTAGCAAAACTGAAGCAAATTGAAACTGAAAGTTCATACGAGAGTGAGTATCAAATCATAATTGAACAGCAGAGTGTCTATCACTAAGGGGGGAACAGCGTGGAAATGAAACAGACAGGTAACAAAAAATAAGCTTACATCTAACATGTGTCTTGACATGTTCAAAATGCTTGCTAAAGTACAGTACAGTGAAAGTTGTTTAACTCTTCGTAACAATTCATTTTTAGTACTACGAAACCTTGAAAAAGCATCTAAAAGTTGTAACTATATAACGCATTGAAAAACTACATTAAAATTCTAAACACCCAACCGTTTAAAACTGCATGAGTGACGCCACAAAAGGAGCGCGAAGCTCAAACAAATTGAGTATAGAATAGGGCAAGGACTAGTTAAACGCTGTAAGGGATTGAACTGAACCCCGATTGCTATTGTGCACTGGGTCTTGCCAATAAATTGTCGCTCGAGTTCAAATTGACGTTACGCCAGCTAATCTAGTTTCGTGTTCAAAGAAGTAAACGAAGCGTCTCCCATTTTGAAATCCACAACTAAATTGACATTTGATTAACGCCTTCTCGTAACACCAATTGACACCATTGGGCAAAAGAGGAATGTTAATCACATCCACAATTGACATAAATTGAAAGCATAACAAGCGCTAAATGCACGAAGAATAAAAGCTGGTATATTGCCAACACACACAATATTCCAGCTCCGGTAAATAGTTGAACCTGGTGTCAGTTTGTAATGAGTTTATAATGCTTCGAGTATTATATTGAAGTGGTTGCAAATGTATTTTAATTGCATATAACTCACAACATTGCCTATAATTAATATTTTATGTGTTCAAATAATGTTTTACCGATTGATTTAAATTTAATTTGAGAGTAAAACTAATGGAAAAAGTTAATATATATCTGCCAATTACAGCAAAATGGTTAAATGTAAACAATTACGAACAACCTGAATTGTCATCCTTTTTGTCAGTTGACACACTACATGCAACACGTTTAATTTATATAACTTTCAACCCTCAGGTCCGTAAAGTGAGGCAATTGCTGTCAATCTGCCATCAAGTCGAACAGTTTTCGGTTTTCGTTTTTAATTAAAATCATGTCAATGAGACTTCGACTTCAAAGTACTCTCTTTAATGCCTTTTTGGAAATCAACAGTTAGTAGATATGTATGCTATAAATAAATAACTATATTCAATTAAATGTTAAGTTCTTAAGTTAATAAGCAATTGGATTAAGTTATGCTAATAACCTCAAAACTTTGTTCGTCAAATCTGAAAAGCCCGAAAAATTGTTTATTTCCACTTGGTAATGCAAAATAAAATCAGGCGTACCTTGAAATTCCCATTAACACATTTGACGTGCATTTCCCGCTTCAGAAATTCAAAGAAGCTTAAAGCAACAAACAAAAAAGTATCTAAGGTAAGACGAGAGAGAGACTTTGAAAAACTTTTGAATAAGTAAAAAGCAAACTTCTTTTTTGGGTTTGATGAAAAACAGAAGCTGCAAAAATGCCACAGCAGATGTTACTCCTACGGCTCCAATGATGTTGATGTTGATGATGATTAACATAAGACTCCCCCCTCCCCCCCCTTAACATTGCCCACTGGCTGACCTTTGGGAAATTCGAAGGCAATTTGTGTGGCTTACGAATCGAAATGTGTGTGAAAAGTTCATTGCGCCCGCAAAGACGAACTTTTTTTTAACCAAAATGCTAATTTCACAATTATGTTTTATTATTATTATTATTCATAGCGATATTCTTTCATAGCTTTATTCTAACAAAACTATTTTATTGTTCTTGAGCGAAACATTTAAAGCAAACACAAAAAAAAACATGTCTTATTGTCCTTTTGTGTACATTAAAAGAATGTTTTTTTTGCAGGCATTTATTCTTCTGCTGCTTTTTGTACTCGACTTTTTGACTGGGGTATTGTGCAGGATTTCCTTAATCAGCAGAGGATGCGTTAATTGAATAAGTGCAAAGTGTTTCGCTATGATTAAAGATCTCAAAAGTCCAAACTTCTTATAGCAATAGGTTTTTTTAAACTGAATCAAATGAAAAAGTAGTGAAGAACGTACTTTAAGCTATTAACAATGTTTGTTCATTTTTAAAGCAAACCAACGAATTTATTAGTCGAAAACATTCAATTGCAACCATATTCTTAAGGCTTGAGCAATATTTTGCTTGTCTCGACGGCCATTTAACTTAAGTGTTTGCCTGCTTTGTTGTTGTCGAGTGGTATAACAAGTGAAATTTCTGTACTTGACAGCTGCTACGAGATTTATGTGTTGTTATTGTGGCTGCATCGTATAACACCACGACCACATGAGAAGTAGTTGCTCAATTCTTGCCCATCTATGTTTCATCAAATAGTTTTCTCTCAATTGAGGTGAACACAAATGTTAATTGTTGTAATTGTTGCAAGTTAGTAGTGGTAAACTTTAAAAATCAAAAATAACTATAAATAACGTGAGCTAGATTCATACATTTTTCATCGAGAAAGCAAACCTTAAATTCTTTTAGAACAGTGTGACACATTGAGTAAGGGAAAAACTAACTGTAAATCATTTCGACAATAAACTGCAAAGAACATGCAATCAAAAAGTAAAGAGATCACATTCACATCAGGCGAAGACAACGTTGCAAAAAGTTTCTTTAATGTACCCTTTTGGACAGCTACACATGCACACACACACACACTAACAAATTAATAATGCATTTAAAACAAATTGATGCAAAGCCATTAAATGAATGAATACATACATTAAGTGTGAAGCGTTGATGATATAGCGTGATGAAAAAGTAATGAGAGGATTCCGGATAAATCGGTTTGCGTATAAGCAAAATATTCTTTATTTAAAATAAGATGACCGATGCGCTTCACTTGAAAATTAATTACGAACTAAAACGTGAACTCAAAAAGTGCGACATACGCTGAATAACATGTCAGCGTTTTCTTTGTCTTCTCAACATCGATATTCTTATAACTGTAAATACGCTCTTTCGCATTATCTGAGCGTCAATGTATACACTTACAATGGATATAATTACAACACTCAACTCAACATCGATATTCTTATAACTGTAAATACGCTCTTTCGCATTATGTGAGCATCAATGTATACACTTACAATGGACATACATAATTACAACACGATACTCAACTGATCATATTTTCTTGGTTTTATTTGTAAATACTTTTTAATATTTGCAGATCTGGCTATCACTACAATATGGAATATAAGTATCCATGAAATGTTCTCACTTGTGTTTATTTCTGTGTTTGGTGATTGTGCTATAGAACACATTGCTAACTGTTATACAATGCTCTCATTATGCGTCACGCAAAAACAAATAAGATGTGAATGCGGTTTGTTAGCTTCCTTTTAATTTATGTCTGATTTTAATAAACTCATATTGAGATCTTTAATTAACTAATGACATTTGCGTTGCTAATTGAAAACGTGTTTAAAATCTTTTTCAAAGCTGTCTAGACTCTAGTGCAAACTCTCGACAGTAGACTCATAAATCTAAAAAGGGTAATTTAGAACGTAGATTGCGTTGAATGCACTTTAAATTTACAATTAAGGATTAAATAATGATTTACTAACCGAACTCGCCTTAAGCGTAAGAAAATTGTACATTAAAATATATAGCAAGCAACATTTTCCTGGCAAAATCATTGAGACCAAAAAAATTTAGCACATTTGGGACTGCAATATATAATATATAATTTGGCAAAGCGCTATTATAGTCCCTAGACAGAGATTAGTAGAGAGAATCACCTCAACGTATTCCATGTGCAGTGCAACAGCACATTTTATTTTTGTAAAAGTTTAACTCAAAGAAAACAAGTAAGAAGGCTCTAGTCGAGATATCCCGACTAGACGATACCCTGATCCCTATACTTTCCGCGTACAGTCAGTGCTTGCGTGTGTGTGTGTACGCGCATACAGCATAGTGCATACGAAACTTCAATGTCCCATATATCCGGTGTTTATTATCCGATTTCGATAAAAATTTCACAGATTGTCATTATTTTGTTTTATAATTCAAATTGCATCTCAAAGTTTTAAAAATTCAAGATTTTGTTGTTATCAATCCCATGTGTATATCGGAAACGGGAAGAGTTATCGAAAATCGAAAACAAACTTGTACTGCCTAGGGATTAGGCGAGCTTAAGTTCCAAATCTGGAGTCTCTAGCTCTTATAGTCTCTGAGATCGACGCGTTCATACATACAGACGGACAGACGGACAGACGGACAGACGGACGGACGGACAGACGGACAGACGGACAGACGGACATGGCTATATCGACTCGGCTTTCGACGCTGATCAAGAATATATATACTTTATAGGGTCGGAGATGCTTCCTTCTACCTGTTACATACTTTTGCACAACTTCATTATACCCTTTTTTCCCATTTTTAATGGGATCAGGGTATAAAAAAGCAACAAAAAATAATTCCAAAGGCCCACAGGACACAGGCGTCTGTCTGTGGGCCTTCTTGATAGTGGCAAGTATGCAGATACAGATGTACATAAGAACAATATTCATGTTTCCCGCCACCCAGAACTGAATAAATAAGTTCACGAGTGAGCTAGTAAGCTAATACATAAGACTGAACTTCTGAACTTCTTCAGGTTCTTATACAACATCACTTCACTCTTAAGCTAAACAATGCAATTTGCTCTAAATTTCAAAGACACAAATAAAATAAACAAAATAAAATTAATTTTAACAGAAGATACGTATTTTCATATGTGACAGTGAGAGTACTGATGCTAAATGAACGTACAGCATTGTATTACCAGCTGTTTCTACTAACAGTGTTGCTAAGCGTCGACGCTTATTCGAACTAGTAGAAACAATTTGGTTCACTTATTAGGAACTAACTCACAAGCAAATGCGAAAATGCGCATAAAATAAAAGAGCAAAAATACGCAATAAACTAGATTAAAATCATAAAAAAATGTCTGTTTTGCGTTTTTTACTAACGCGACAGGCTCTGGCGGCTTTGACAAGGCGTCCAGCCGTATCAACGCTACAGAACAGCCGCACACTTACATCTTTGGCTCAACACAGCAACAATAAAGCAACCATAACAACAAGCTCAATAGCAGGTGGTGCTGCATGCCAAACTCAATTACAACAAACACGGGGACACAAGCGTTTTGGTCATGGCGAGGAGAAGACACCTCGGCTAACAAAATATTTTCACCTAATGGTGCTTGGTCTGTTTGTCATCTCGGTGCTTGATTGGGGCAAGTGAGTAGAAAAAAACCAAATTAATTATTGCTTGATATCTAAAGCGTAAATCTATTTTTAGAGTGAAACGATTGCTCGTGCCCAAAGTGGACGCCGATGCGGGTCAGCGGCCATCTGATGCGGCCGGCGTTAATGGTAATAGCAGCTCAGATACTGATGGCGAATGCGATAGCGGTGAATCCGACGAGGATGATGCACAAATCGATTTGCGTGATGGCAAAAAGCTCAAAGAAAAAGTTGGTTTTCGCGAACGCAAGGTATGCAAGCAAAATCCAAGCAACTGAGTACCAATTCTTTGTAACTATGCAATGCTGTATATACTTTTTATTATTTAAACATATAAATATTTTCTTATTTACTTAAGTTTTCTTACTTCGACTTTCGTTTCTCTTTATGTTGCCCATCACATTTTCTGTTGCTATTTACACACACACACACACACACAAAACGAATCAAAAGATAATCGAATATGAGAATCGTGTTCGTCAATTCTCGACGCCAGATAAGATTTTTCGTTACTTTGCCACGGTGCGTCTACAGGATGCCACACAGACCATTGTATGCATGACACCCGAGGACTTTTTGCGCTCTATATATCCAGGCATTAAGCAGCCAGATGGTAATTGATGTGTTTTAGGCTTAATTTAGATTCTAAATACTAACACAAACTGATCATGTGATTGTTGCGTCTTACTTAGTTTTATGTTGGCGTTAGCGCTTAGCTTTTCAAATTTTCTATCACTTTCGAATTTTTTTTTGTGCACTGCCTGCGTTTCTAATCGCTTTAATAGAGAAACAATTTAATTGTTGTCTTCCTAAAACGCTTATTGCTTAGATCATTGAGTATGAGAATCGCATCAGGCAATTCTCGACGCCAGATAAAGTATTTCGCTACTTTGCCACCATCCAAGTGCCGGTTGCCGATGATCGCCATGAGGTCTACATGACGCCAACCGATTTCTTGACTAGCATGACGCCAGGCATGAAACAACCAGATGGTATGTGGCTTAAATCCTTCGATAACAAATCCGCCTTCGAAACAATTAAACCAAACTAATCCGCGAGTATACTATTTATTTATCAAAGGTTATTAATAGTTTTCTGTTAACAGGTTTGGGTCTGGATCAATATCGTCGCTATGATCCCAAGGTAAAAAGATTATATTTGCTATGGTTTCTTTTAAATCTATTTCTTACTTCCTTTTCATACAGTCGGTGGGAGAACAATTAAATTTGCAATTGGAAAAGAACAGCATATTTTATAAACTGGGCTCCTATGGTCTCATTACATTTTCCGATTATATATTCTTGCTCACCGTACTTTCCAGTAAGTGTTATATTTAAACATGACAATATTATTAACTTTAAATGTTTCTTTATCTTTCAGTCTCACGCCGTCACTTTGAGATTGCTTTCCGCATGTTCGATTTGAACGGTGATGGCGATGTGGATTGCGAGGAATTCGAAATGGTGGCAACACTGGTGCGCCAACAAACCAGCATGGGTACACGGCATCGAGATCATGCCAATACCGGCAACACTTTTAAAGTAATTATTGTTTACATTAATCGATTGTCGCCCGCACTCTCTCTCTCTCTCGAGATTTATCTGAACCGTATAAGAGAGAGAGTATTAAGAGTGCTAAATGTACTAAACGATCTTTTGTATTGTGTATTCTCTATGTCTTTTGGCTTTAATCCTTTTAACTGCGCGTGTCCGTTAAATGCGTGTCTTAACTGTGTATATAAATACTTCACTTCCTTTATTTGACAACTAACAGTCCTTGAAGGTACTTTTGTGATTTCCAACAACAAACGCTTATAGCTTTTTTTTAATGCTCACACACACCCTCACCTCACCTACACTCTTTAATCAATTACGTGTATATATTTGCATATGTAGAAATTATTTGCATCCTACACTTTTTTCTCTTTGTTTAAAAATCGCACAAAAGCAAACCAATTTTACTTTTGTGTAGAGCTCAACTAAAACTGTTTGTTTGCAATTCCCCAGGGCGTTAACTCGGCCTTGATAACATATTTTTTTGGCCCGAATATGGATGAGAAGCTGACAATCGAGAAGTTCCTGGACTTTCAGGAGCAGCTGCAGCGTGAAATTCTCTCGCTGGAGTTTGAGCGCAAGGAACCAAATGAGGAGGGTAAAATAACTGAGGCTGACTTTGCCGAACTGTTGCTCGCCTATGCTGGTTATCCGCCCAAAAAGAAGCAAAAGAAATTGAAGCGTGTGAAGCGTCGTTTTCGTGATCATGGCACTGGCATTTCTGAGCAGGATTATCTTGACTTCTTTCACTTTCTGAACAACATCAATGATGTGGACACAGCGTTGACTTTTTATCATATTGCGGGCGCTTCAATCGATCAGCAAACCCTACAACATGTGGCCAAAACGGTTGCCATGGTCAATCTATCCGATCACGTTGTCGATGTCGTATTCACTATATTCGATGAAAATAGTAAGTTTAACCGTTAAATTATCCAAATACAAAATGATATTGACAGCCTGACATTTTCAAACAAACAGATGATAATCAACTGAGCAACAAGGAGTTTATATCGGTCATGAAGAATCGTGTACAACGTGGTCTTGAAAAGCCCAAGGATACGGGTTTTCTAAAAATGATGCGTTCGGTCTTTAAATGTGCCAAGGAAACAAAACCAGTTCTATTGGATATCTAATAAGCTGCCAATTATCGATTCTCGTTTATCCAGTGCTCAAAGCGCGCTCTTTAGTCATTTCTCTTACGCTTGATCCTATCTATGTTTACTTAAAAATTGTATTTACTCACTTTTGGGGAACCATCAACGTAAACTTTCGGATTTCGTATTTTTTAAGGTTATAACCCAATTGTTGAATTTGTTGTACATGTTTCTTGTATATTTTAATGCAATGTTTTTAAAATCTGTTGTGCACTTAATAAGTTTATAAAATATATAATAATATTTATGATACATCTTAATAACAAAAATATTTTTAAATGGTTTATAATATGTATAAATATCCAGTTTAACATGTTATGCAGGGAAGTAAAAAGTAAATTTTTCCATCTGGAAATTAGATTTCATAGTGGATGGCAGGATATATGATATATTCATAGCTTGAATGCCTACTACTAGGCCACATCTACATCCGGTTCGTCTGCATCCAGATCATCAGCAGTCAAGCCGTACAATTCCAAGTCGTGCTGTTTCAAATGCTCCGTGTATGCATCCAGTTCCGTGAAACGAACCTGACACTCGCAACACTCCAGCCAATCGTCAACAGAGCTATCGCCATCATCGCTATCCGATGACCGCCGCCTTCTGTGCTTGCTTGGCGACTCCCCTTGCGGTTTCGGGCGATGAGTTGCCCTATGCTCTGTATAATGCAGATAATCTTGATATTTGGCGGGACAATGGTCACACTTGTACCAACGTTCACGCACATGCGTAACCATATGCTTCTTCAAGGTGGAGCACTCGCGAAAGGGCTTGCGGCATTTGCTGCAACTGAACGGCTTTTCGCCAGTGTGGATCATGTAGTGACGCTTGAGATTGTGTCGTGTACCAAAGACACGGTGGCACAGTGGACAGGGATAGGTGCTGCGGGGTCTTGATGGCTGTCGACTAAGCGGCAAATCGTTGCTCAGCGATGATGAGGAGTTGGCGCTGCTACAGCTTCTTGGCAGTGGCGGGCGCAATTGGGTAGCGGGAGCGGATGTTGATGCGGGCGCAGTTGCTGCAGGTGAGGGGGGCACCAAAGTGACCATCAATGTGGGACGCTCTGATTCAATAACCACTGCAGCTGTTTCAACCTGCTCCTCCATTTGGAATTCCTCCTGTTCCTCCAACTCTTGATCCTGATTCAACTCCAGATCTACCTCAAGTTCCAACTCCAGTTCCTCCTCTGATGGCTCTTCACAGACGCGCAGATCAAACACCAGATTCTTGCCCTCACATTCCGCACAGCGTGTAGAGTCCTGCTCCGCGGGTGAATTCTGATGACAGATCATGCATAAATATCGCGGATCGCCCATGTGACGGCGTCGATGCTTTTTAAGATCGCTAAACTCACGAAACCGACGATCACACAAATCACATGGAAACGGCCGTTCACCTGAAATATACAAAAAGTGTCTTAACGTGTTCCAAGTGGAGCATAACAACAACAATACCTGTGTGGATCATCATGTGACGACGCAGATTGTAGTTGGATTGCACCTTCTTGCCGCATGCTTGACACTGATAGAAATGACGACCGTTGCGTTTCCTATATGGTCGTGTGGCACGTTTCTTATTTGTTGCTTTTTGTTGTCTTGTTGGCAATTTCTGTTGCAGCTGTTCTTCGTCATCCGATTGCAGTACAATGATTTGGGCAGGTGCCTCAACAGTGGCCACGTCCACATCCTCCGCCTCCGTCTGGGCATCCTCACATTCGCTGTCACTTAGCTCAATCCTAGCCACAATTCGTTGAGGTTGCTCCTCTCTCTTGGCCATAAGTGGCATATCGAGTGATTTGGGTTTTTTACATTGCTTCAAGCTACGCGCTGCACTGATCACCAGTGCTGGCGGCTCTTGTTGTTGTTGTTCCCCAACATGTTCATCATCGTCCAGCAGCTCAATAATCTGTTGCTGTTGTTGCTGCTGTTTTTGTTGCTGTTGTTTTTGTTGCTGTAGTTGTCGCTCTTGCTGTTGCTGCTGTCCAATTTTAAGCAGCAAACTTTTGATCTTAACATCATCGATAGATACAAAGTTCTCTTCTGGTTCGTTATAAACATAGCTATGGGGATCTGGTGGACGCAGCAACTGACAGTTGACGTCACAGCAAGTTGCTGCCGTGCAGCAGCAAGCGGGTGCAGCGCAGGCGCAGTCAGCGCAGCAGTCAGCGCAAGCAGTGGACGCAAGCTCCATGCCCTAAAAAAAAAATAAAAGAGAAAACAATGGGGGAAATTCAAAGAGAATTGAAATAAAAGAGAACCAACAACAAAGTGCTTTTGCGCCATGACATATGCTATGCTAATTGCCGTTAACATCCTTGCGCAAGCAGCGACAACAAAATAAAAATCAACAACAACAGCAACAAACACATACCTTGCCGCAGTACATTGAAACACAGTAAACAATTGGCAAACAAGATGAGGGAAACGTATTTTGTGACTGGCGCGCTGCTCTTTTTTTTTGTCCGTGGCCGTTTCGCGATGTTCGCCGAGGCCGAGTGAAGAAGAAACTGGATTCGCAGCTCGCTTGCCCGGGCTCAGCAACCTCGGCAAACGCCAAAAGTCGAGTTTCAGTCAGCCCGCTGCCTCTGTCGCTGCTCAGTCTGAATCAACGAAGCGAAGCAACAACAATAACAACCACCAGTAGCACCAGGCAAGACGATAGCGACGTCGACTGCGCCGCAGGCTTTTTATTTTTAATGCACGCGCATGTTGAAAAAAAAAAAGAAAAAGAAAGAGCGCTGGCGACCCGGCAAGCTGCTGTTGCTGCTGCTCTGCCTCTCTGCCCGTGCCCGTGCCCATACCCTGTACCGTTCGTTGCGTGCGTTGGCTATTAACTTGATTTTTCTTCGGCAACCACAACCAAAACGAATAACAAAGAAAATGCGCAGGGCGAACCGAAAGCAAGCAAGCAGCAAGCAAGGCCCCAAAGATATGTACATACAACAGCAACAACAAAGATCGCGCACACAGTGAGAGAGCGCAAAAAAGACCAACAACCAGCGATCGTCGCGCAAAACTCAACTCACGATTTTCAAGATTACTTCGAGCAGCGAGCAGTGAAGCGGACGCTGACAATTGCGGGGCGAAAGACGAAGGCAAGCTCCATTAAAGCACGACCGAAGCGAAACGAATCGTGGTCCCAACATCAAGAACAACAACAACAACAACTCTGTTAACAAAAATAACAACAGCAAAAGCAACCAAAGACAGAAGTGGCTGTCGAGCAGCGTAAGTTCCGTGCGCAAACATTTCTTGTCGCTGTTTTTTTGTTTGCATTCCTTTTTAGCGCAGCAAAAAAAAAAAACAATAACAACATCAGTAGTCTTTAATTATTTGCCATGTTCGGTTATTTGTTGTATTGGTTGGCCGCTGGCGTCAGCGCTGACGTCGCCAGAATAGTCGCTGCGTCAGCCTTACAACAGTGTTGGGCAACGACACAAATGTGGGGAGCCCTTTTCTGATGGTGACCTGTTGGTTTGGCTTGCATGGCAATTACTCATTTGTATGCATTTGGTGTGGGTGTTTTTTTCTGTTCTCAGCGGGTACCTCCTTTTTCCCCCCCCCCCTATCCTCCCCAACCATTTTGCCAGGCGAGAGAGCGTTGCGTTCGTGACTGCATGTACGAAACGACTTTAAGCGTGCCTGTTAAAAACTTGTTTTCTTTCTTCGCATATGTACATTGAGATACGTCACTCGCCCACTCGCCCCACAACCTGGGCACCACGGCACTAGAAGTGTCTGCCTGGTGGAGCAATGCTCGGCGCTCCCAGCCAGGTGTTCGAACTTTTTTTTTCCAGAGCCACAGCATGTACTTATGCTTGTTTGTGTATGTATCGGTATCTGTATATGTGTATTTGTATTTAGCTCGGGACTGCAATGCTATCAAAACCTTAAATTACTAAAAATAAACATTAAACCGCAAAGAAACAATTAATTATTTAAGCATTTGTGCTTGCTAATTTATTATCAAGCGTTTTGCTATTTTAAAACATTAGGTCAATAAAATTCTGCTCATAAACGTATCAAATTAAAATCCAAAAATAGAACACAGAATTATTGAAGAAATATTAAAGCGAATTAGTAACACTAAGATAAACTTTATCTTTCAAGTGAAGAAACAATTAAAAAACGAATAATTTTGTTTTTAATCCATTGAAAAAAAAACAATTTTTTTTATTATTTTTTCTTGATCATTCTAAAATAACAAATTTGTTTTCAAGCTAGATTATAAACTTTGCATGCGATGTTTACTTGAATCACAAGACAAACTGTAGCTTATTTCGTGTATATAGATATATATATATATTTATATATCAGCTATAAGTCAATCGCACATATACATACATAAGAAACATATTTGGCAAAAATCGGATTGGTACTAACTTCTAAGCGGTCTAACAACTAAGTAGCTAAATATACATTAATGGTGATTTTCATATTTATAAGTATCATATCAAATATCTGCATGATATATGAAGGTATTTGTATATTGGTAAAGTGAACAGCTTATTGAGACACAAAGTACACATTAAGAATCGATAGATATTGCGCAATTAACATATTAAAAACACATGTTGCTCTAATTCGTATTATTAATGAATTACAAATATTACTACATACATATTAAGAAGAGAAGGGCGAGAAGGCAAAAAGGTTAGTTTTTCAATATTGATGATATGCAATGTATAAAAAAAGATGAGGCGTCTCTCTAACAGAACTTAACGTATGTACAAAGCTTAAAACTAAGACGAACTCAATAAAGCTCGGGACATTGGGTGGGTGCTGGGTAAGAATAACGCTTGGTTGGATTTGGTGCCATACTAATTATACAAAAAACGTAATAACTATGGTCAACAGCAGCAGCAGCAGATTATAGGTTATATATAAAGCAGCTACAGTTCCATCTATCTATGGTACAATTTTGATATCGTTTGCCGTGGGATCACACGCTTAAAGCTTTTGCTGCACATCCATTTTGTTGACCTTGCTGACTGACGGCTCGAGCGATGTGCCCAGTTTTTCATGGTTCACAATGAACTTCTTGGCGCCCGAGAAGCCCTGCTTGTTAATGTAGAAACTCTTTTGGGCAACTGGCGAACCGCCATCATCGACTGCGAGTCGATTTAGAAATGTGGCTGCCGCTTTGGCGCCACTGTCGCAGGAGGAGGATTCAATGCTGATTGTCGAACAGCCGCCAATCGATGACGTCTCACTCTTGGCATCATCCATCAGTGTGGCATCATCAACCATATCGTTGACAAGCAACTGCGGACCACCACAAAGCACACTGCTCGACGATGCTGTCGATAATATCGATGAGGTGCGACTGCGACAAGTGTTTGGTTCACCGATCTCTGCTATCGATATGCCCTCATCGATGCTCTGGCTCTGACTATTGCCCGCCAGACAGATCCCATCTACAGGCAAAATGCTGCTCGGCGAGGCAGAGACGGGCGAGGGACAGCCACTGCTGCTGCTATTGTTGTTGTTGTTGTTATTGCCACCAGCATTGTTGTTGTTGGTGCAAAGTTTCGATATGAACAGCTTGGGCGTATTGCGTCCATCGTAGGTGCCCGAATCGGGACTGGGACAAACCGAAGACGGTGATTGGCAAACGGGTGACGAGCCGCGACTGTAATAAGAATACGATTACAATATTGTTACAAATATATATGTATTCAATAACTAATATGTCTGACGAATCGAGTCACTAACAAGATTTTTAATTGCTTTGTGCTGTGGGTGGAAAATTTTAGCCAACAACTATTTAACAGAACTGATTTTGATCAGTGAATACAATGCTAGCTGGTATTACTCGGCTTTGCGCGTGCATAATGTTCAATACTTCCAACTTCCATACTCACCTATCTGTAAAGATCTTCTTTGGCGGTGGCGAATAGACGCTCCAGTTGCTAACGCCCGGATTATTGTCATCCAGCTCGAATTTGCGCTTGACGGGACCCAACGACGAGGGTCGCATCGGAATGGGTGACATGGAGCGTCGTGTGGAGAATGTGGTGCGACGTGTCGGTGATGGTGAATAGGGCAGACGCATGCCTGCACGTGTGCTGGTGGGACTGGGACTGGAGCAACTAGTGCTGTTGCTGCTGCTGCCCGTCGGTGGTAGGACGACTTGCAGCGGATTGGAGAACTCATCCGATTTGCATGACCAATTCTCGGCGACCAGTGTCAGATCCTCCCAGCTCTGTGAGATCTGTATCTCGCGATGCACCTCCCTCTCATGGTTCACCTCGCGACTGTTCAGATCCGCACACTCCTCCTGCCGCAGCTGGGAGACGCGTGGCGTCAAACATAACGCAGACTGTCCAATTGCACCGGACGACGTCGCCACCCCGTTGCCACTTAGAGCTGGACTGTAACTGGCCGAGTAGCGACGCGCACGTGTCGTGAACAGATTGAACATCGGTGCCGGCGACACCTCACGTGAGTTCGGCTGCGATCGGATGTGTATTGTCTTGCCAAAGCAATCGATGCCAGCAGCTGTGCTAAGGTTGAACTCTGGCCGCTGTTTGTGCTGCTGTCCTTGCGTTTGGTTCTTCTTTGGTGTTTGCTCCTTGGCAGCTGCCGCTGCTGCTGCTGCCGCTCGTGTCGTCATCGGCGTCATTGCAGTCGGCTTGCCGGTCACCGTACGTATTAGGGGCACACTGAGGCAGCGTTTGAGCGTTTTGGAGCTGCTGCTGCTGCTGCATGTCGTTGGCGGCGGCTCAAGTGTGTCCATGGGTATGCCGCCAGCGTTCCCTTCTCCTCCTCCTTCTTCCTCTGCTGTTGGCGTCTTGCTATTCATGGGCAGCTCATCATTGCTGCTGCTGCTGCTGCCGCTGCTACTACTACTGCTGCTACTGCTGCTGCTGCTACTGCTGGCGTTCGTATCCATTGAAACGAGTCGTCGTCTATAAATAAATAAAAACTATGTGATTTACTGTTTTATTTTATTTTGTTTTTTCGCTATATGCTACTGAGGGTATTTTTAATGCTTTGTGGGTTTTTAGTTGCTACAAAATTGCCTGTCAACATACAGAAACACACACACACACACACACGCATCAACATACACTTTGACAAAAAACAACAACAGTACACACATATATTTTTGTTCTTGCTGACTCGCTCGCACTCAGCTGCTGGCGCTGGTTCAGTTTTTGGGTGTTCGGTTCACTTGGGCAGCTCAAAATGCATGTCGTGCAGTTAACTGGCAGCTCCAAGTAAGGATTAATCCATAAATTCTCATACAGCCGCCAATGCAGCTCATCTATGCTGTTACCGTCGGCGTCGTCGTTGTCGATGTCGATGCCGTCGACGTCAGCGTCGGCGTCAATGTTTTTCTCCCTCAAGCAACTGCGTGCTCTGCGAGTGGCAAGTTTTTTGCTTGATTTTTACACAGTCTATTTACATTCAACGCTTGCAAATATTACACAATTTAGTTGGGCAACAGTTTGTGGCAACTTTTGGGCTACCTTTGATGGCTTTACTAGTTATTAAAATGCTTTAATATACTCACAAAGTTATGTCCTGTGATTACAATTTTCTGCAGCCAGTTTTAGTTTTTTCTTAGTGTTGAGTAACGACACCGGCCTGGTAAACAGCTACGTTCAGACATTCAAGCAAAAGCGACCTCAGCAACGAAGAAAATAATGTTGCTTGGGTAAACACAGCAAGTACTTGATGTACATTTATGATAAATATGTTCCGAAATATACACAGTTCCAGTGCATACAAATAATTTTGCTGACAAATGCTGAATCGCAAAACGCGTAGCGTCGTTCTGATCGTCTCTGCCTGATGAGTTGCACGCCTATGCTTGAACACCAATGCGCTGTTCGTTAACGTTGCGCAACACTTGGGGAGCGCGCATTTGAAATGTGCCAAACTGTGATATTTCATTGAAAACATTAAAGAGACTGATTAAGACATTTAATATATATTTATTTACCATATGTTAAAATTAAGAAAAAACGGTCACACCGATGTGTATCTGTGTACAAGCTAAATTGTAATTTGGTAATTAACTTAAAAGAAAATCACAACTAATTATAATAACACACTCCGAGATACTTTCATTTATGTAGTTGGCATAAACTTAACTATGCTGTAAATAATATATATATATATATGTATGTTAGTAATGTGGAACATCGGTTTTTGTCTCCAACTTACTGAATTTATAATACTTTTTCTTTTATAAATTTAATATTATGTTTTTGTTTTGGTTTGTTTTTGTTTTTTTTTGCGAAAATTTCATGTGTGTTTTCTACAGCTAAATTACATTGTAAGCTACATTTGTTTTGTTAGTTGACGCCAGTTTCTGTTCTTGGTTTCTTCTACTATTCCTTGGATGGTATTCATTTGCGACAATTGAAATCGTTTACACATATTACTTGACTAAAATAGAGGAGAGTAATGAAATCAGCATACTGTAGAGAAGCAACCTACAACTATTTTGTAGTATTATAATGAGCGGCGTATGGGTATGGTAAATGGAAATCGAAATTTGCATTATTCATTTTTTTGTTTTTCATTTTCTTTTTTTTTTGTTTTGTAGTTGACTAAAGTTGGCAAACGCATGAGCTGCTATGGCGTGCGGCGGGCTTGTCAGCAAATTGACTGCATCCTTAGCCATCGGCCAGGGCGGGCGTAACCCAACCATATTTCTCGTGTGTCTTGACCAGTGAACGAAACGACTCCTCTGCCTGTCGACTGCAAGAATAATAAGAATAACATAGTTATATAAATTTGATCTTAACAGCAGTTGGATAAAACAAGATGACGCACCGACTAAACTCCTTTGTACTTTTTGGCTTGCGCGCAATGCGACCTTGACCCTTAACAACACTGGCCGCAAACTGCATAATCACTGCCTCCACGGTGTACGCACTGGCCCAGCCCCTTGGTGTTAGCAACTCCATGCAAATGGCGCCACCCTCCATCACATAGCCCCTTTCGATGCGTGGCTCCACCACACGCATAAAGGGCGGCGCGAATGGAAAGTTATCGGGAAATGTCAAATGCAACAGAATCGCTGGCACATTCATCTCAACCATGTCGCCAGCCAATGGTGAGTCAGGATCAATGACGTGCAGTCGCACATGCCATTCAAATAGGCTGTCATTGACCAGTTCCACCTGCAACAGAGTATGAACAAGTATCGCAAATAAGTATGGTGTTGTTAAATCTTAAATTGAGATTATTTTATGGTGATGTGGATAAGGAAAGGCTCGGAACCTGATGACAGATTGTACAATACGTTAATTTAGATATTTATAAATGTTCCTGATCTGTTTAACAGCTTAAAAGTTAACCTATTCTTGTTTAAGCTTTATATTTCTAAAGAAATCTACATACTTTTTTTCGACAAACTTTACGATAACTAAATATGTAGTATCAAATATTTAAAGTGTTGTTGAATGAATCCTTAACAACATACGGATTGTACCATTCTGTTATGTGTTTGGCATTACCGTAAAAACGGCATCATTCTTGGTCTGAATGCGTTCCATTTCGCGATATTCTTTCATTAGGCGACGCGAGCGTATTGTGGCATCGGGTGGCAATAACAGTGAGCGTCCAGTTGCTGGTGCCACTCTATCGAAACGGCAAACAAAAAAGAGTTAGTTAATATTGAATTTCGTGTAATATTGAATTTCGAATCTCTTACTTGTGATCCTGGCGACGACGTTTGCCTGGCGACTCACAAACTGGCTGCTCGGCGGCAGCGCGAACGATGCCATTCTTTGAGCTTGTCTGAGCTTGTGCTTGAGCACCATTGATTCCATCCTTTGCTATAGCTTCAGCTCCTGATCCAGTTGCTGCTGATGCTGGGGCAGTGGCTTTGGAGGCGGCTGCAACTTCAATAACCGGATTGTTGTTCAGATTATTATTGTTGTTGTTGTTGCTGTTGTAGTTGTTGTTGCTGCTACTGCTGTGTTCAGCGCCATCGGCTTTATCGGTGCTCTTCTCGTTGTTGTTGTTGTTATTATTATTATGAGTGTTGTTGTTGTGGTTGTTATTATGATTGTTGTTATTGTTGTTGGATTTGTGAAAGATTTTGCGAAAAGCGGTCACAACCCTCTCTTTGGAACGTGATGACATCTTTGAGCCGTTGTCTTTATTTATTTCTAGTTACAAGTTATCTTTTGTAGTGTAGTGTAGTGAAGTGTTTGCCTGTGTGTGTGTGCGTAATTAATTTTTCAGTCTTTGTTTGTGCTGAAAGTAGAGTTTAAAACAAAAAATAAAGAACTATGTATTTATTTAATGCTTATGAAAAACCATTCTCCGCCTTTTTTATTGGCACATTAAAATGTCCCTGACCTACGCCCCGATTTCATTGTATACTTCAAGTGCCCTTGAAAGCAGAAAGTAATGAAAAGTTAAGCATGTATGTGTGTAAAAACATATATGCTAGACTAGAAGCATACTCTGTAATGCTAACTTAATAAGCTTAATGCTGAGTTTAACTTTTATCAACTTTATCACCATCTGATTTGTAGGGTATATATAGAGACAGACAACATCCTTGACAACATTTTTCAAGCTTAAACAAAAACGTATACATATATATATATATATATGTATATGTGCATGCGAACTACGAACAAGGCAACAACAGCAAAAAGCTCATAAAGCATACCAGAAAAGCAAAATATATTAAAAAAAAAAACCAAAAAAAAAATATTTTTTGCGACGTTGCCAACAGTAACCAGGCACTCAGACAAGACAACGAGAGATAGAGAGGTGGTTTTGTGGGATTTCTAGGGGGGGTGGGGGATATTTTCTCAACTTTTATGTGCAAAAGTTTCGCTCTAAGGGACAGAGGCATCCACAGAGGGATGCTGTTGTTGAGCAGCTTAGGTGGTGTTGACCCTGGGCCTAAATTGTTCCACTTGCGCATAATTAGCTGTGAGCTGTGTTGCCAAGGCCCGAACGGACACCGATACGAACACGGTAAGCAGGTGCAGGCGTACAGGGATCATTCATATTATGCCTAATACTATGCTTATTTCGGATTATATTATTTTGTTATAAGAAAAGGAATTGTGGTGAGGTTTAATGGGAATCCAATAAGCTTAAGGCAAGCTGCCTTGAATGGAATATTATTAACTTGGCTTTAACATTGTTCAAACAAGAACAATTTCTTACCAATCGTTCTACTGTGAAAAGCTCTTAACGTAATATCGAAAAGGGACCTTCCTTTCGTTCTTTAGAAATTCTATTTTCTCTCTCCGAAATAGACAAAACTTTTTGCCAATTAAGCGCTGAAATTTTGCTTGTCTGTGTCAAATAATAACAAATAATGATTGATTGATTGATTGATGCGGCAGCTTATGGTCAATAGATAGTATTAGCCAGTAACATATGTATGCTGAAAATAGCTGGGGAAAAACTCATTAAGCTGGATGAGCAAAGGTCGCATTGCAAGTTGAATGAATATTTCCTGACTATTTATAGATGGCTGCAAGTTTAACACTTTTGCTTTCAGTCCCATAAACGGGTATGCGTTAAAAGAGAAACTGGTAAGAAAAAAAAACAATCAAGGCGCCAGACAGCAAGCCAAGGAGAAACAAGTTCCATGACCAACTTGCAACTTGTAACGAAGGAGCCATAAAGAGTGGCAAGTTAAGACTAGTTGAGACATTTAACAAAAATAGTCTTTTGGTTTCGCAGCTGCGTTGGCATTCGATTAATAGACTCGAAATGACAACATGACTTCACATAAAAACTCGAAACAAACTGTTACAAATCGTTGACAAATTGACTCAAGGATTGGAAATTTGAGTGTTTGTATCTTATCTTATGTGGCGCCGCGAAAATCGATAAGGGACTCTGCCCACCACCCTTTCCTTTTCCCATTTGGGCTAGGCACTGACCTATTCTAGCATGAAATATATGTAATAAAGAACAGCCTTGACACATTAATGATAGATAATTTTAGGTCGCATGCCCTATTTCGAATTGTGGGCGGGGCTAATAACAAAAGCAACGCCATAGTTAAATCAACTTTTAATTGATCTGCTATAGAATCGAACTACAATCACAGAGCGTGCTAATTATACAGCTGCAAGTAAGCGATACATATCGATTGTGTTACTTTTTCGGTGCGATCACCAACACTACACAAATTATCACATGCTGTAATTGAGCGTGGGAAAATATGCGAATTTGAACAGAAAACAAACTAAAGTAAACAGAGTTGTTTTTATATAATTGTATGCATACAAAATGTGTATGTGTATGTGCATGTGCATTTGTATGTGCATGTTTTGGCTGGCAAGCAACTAGCTTGTTGTTGTTTCTAACAACTGTTGTTGTCGTTGCATGCAAATCACAAGCGCAAACACACGAAACAGCGTCATAATGAAAACAGCACGAAACCAAAAGAAGTAAAATAAAGGAGAGCCCAAAAAAATAATGAAAACGAAAACTATGTCAGATTTACTTACTACATACATACATACATATGTACATACATGCATACATAACTTCCGTGTTGTACATTAGTTGCAAATATTTTTGCGTAATATTGATTTTCATTGCAGTTTGAATTGCAACATTCAAATGATATGCAAATTTGTTGTATACAATTTTTAATCGGCGGACACAGAGCAAATGTTATGCACAAGAAAAGTTATTAAAAGCGCAGCAGCAATTCTACGCAAGCGGGCGGGAGAAAGATAGAGAGAGTGAGGAGAGAGCGTGGGCAGTTGTTGGCTTGCTTAACAGTTTCTTTGTTTGCCTTTGGCAATGAATTGTTTTTCAGTTTTTTTTTTCTCAATGCACTTTGCGCCAGTCATGGCAACCAGATGTTGTTGTTGTTGCTTTTGCTGCCACGAGCCATTGTCGTGAGCTGGCACTTCCTTTCCCCTTCTCAATCAATCACTCTCTTTCAGCGAGAATGCATGTCTGTGTGTGTGTGTTTGTGGGTGAATGCTTTTGTCGTTTGATGCCATTGTTCTACTTGCTCATCGGCTGCTGCTCTTTTTTTTTTTAGCTTTGTACTTTTATTTATAAACACTCGCACTGGTTAATATAAGCTAATTGAATTAAGCACGGTTTCAAATATATGAATATGTTTGCAAACTCGGATTAATCAACAGCCTAAACTTCCTGGTTGATCGCAAGTTCGTTGACTTAAGTACAGCTGCACATCATGTGTCAAAGTGAAAAGAGCTTTTCGAAAAGCTAAATCTGCAACGGGATCAACTCTCAGTTGCTGAGCGTGCACAGAGTACTAAGCTATTAGGCAAAAGCTCTCTCGCTTGCTCAACTTTAGTACAGCTACACATCATGTGTAAAAGTGAAAAGAACTTTTCGAAAACATAAATCTGCAACGGGATCAACTCTTAGTTGCTTTGCGTGCACAGAGTAGCAAGCTAATAGGCAAAAGCTCTTTCGCTTGCTCAACTTTGACCTTGATGTGTTTCTGTTTATTTATCGCTCTCATGTGCGACGGCATACTATTTAGCTCTCCCACGCAGCTATTTAACTTTTTGTTTATATTATTTGAGTTCGGTTTCGGCACGTACAGCAGGCGGCAGCCGCAGCGCCCCAAAGTAGGCAACACAATATGCCTTTTATGTCTTTCTATACCCTGTACGTATTAAAAATGCGTACGAAAGGGGTATGATCTGTTCGAAAAACATACACAAGTTTGTTTTTCTTCATTGCTACAGGGTATCTTCCAATTAGACACGCTTAATTACAAGCCTGTCTGCCTGGTTTGTTTGTTTCGATGCTGCTTTTCATTAAAAAAACAAGATGCAAAGCTATTTCGGATGGGCCGTTGCCGTTGTTGTTGTGCGTTGCCGTTGCGCGTGTCCTGTGCAAAGGGAAGCCATTTATGAAATTGCTTTCAACAAGAGCACAGCAACAACAATAGAAAGGGAACACTTTGAACTAGGGGCGACATGCTGACGCTTGTATCATTTGATGACGGCAACGGGTCCTCCTGGGTTGGGTTTGTGTTAGCGTGAAGTGGTATAGGATATCAGCTTGTGGGGGGTGGAGGAGGGGGTGTTGTTGTTTAAAGTATCATTTAGAAGAAGATGAGCTGCAAATGTGCTGCAAGGTGTGGAGAGACTGCCATTAAATAAGTTTAAAATTCCAAATTTAGCTGAAGGACATTCCTGCGGCATCCTGCAACCTTTAATTGTAAATTGCATTAATTTACCGAGAAATGCAATCGCTCATCATTAACTCAATGGCTAAAAAGAAACGGGAATTGGATAGCACACGTTGCTGACGTCAATGGGAACAGGGTTGTCAAGAGTGCTGAGAAAGAGAGACAGTTAAGTGCAGGTCCTTGAAGCCACCTGTCTGACATACGGCTGCATGGCATGTAGGATGGAAATTATTTATCACATCGATCCATTCGCATACTCATGTAATATTTATACATTCTAAGCGCACGACGCACTCAACTTCATCTAATCGTCACAGCCTTTTCTATTTATAGACTCACACCCACACACACACACATGCATACATAAAGATAAGTAAATGGTGTAGGGTGGCAATCATGTGCATGCATAAACAATTTACGACTGTGTAAATCGAGCAAAAATTATTTAACTTGTTCATGAAAGTAAAATTGCCGATGTATGCAGCATTCTTATAAAGAGCCCGAACTCGAACTCGAACTGATCAACGACAATTTAAATGCACAAAGCGTAAAAGTCAACCCCACAAATTGCCCCGACTGGGTTATTCATGATGTGCCCTGTGCCAACAACAACAATGACAGAAACGCAGTTAGTCAGCCAAAAGCTAAAAGGCAGGCAGACAGACAGACAGACAGCAACTGTTGCCATCTCATTCTAGCTTGTTCACACTTCCGCATTCCTGCTTCCATTCATTCATGAATAACACACACACTCGCACACATTCACACAGTCGGAAGGCGAACTTTGCCTTCTTGGCGCTTTCGAGTTGCGTGTGGGCGTCGAAATGTCAGCGAGCAGTAAATAAAATTGGCACATTTTCGCTATTAGTCTGCCGGTTCATTCTATTCCACTTCTCATTTACAGGCTATAGATATTAAAGGCACAGAGCGAGAGGGTTTCTTTAAAGCTCTGGGAATGCTGTGCTTTCTCTGACACTTAAGCTTTTAAATGTTAGAGCGATCAGTGCATACGTTTCAGAGCTTTTATCTGTTGATTTCCAATCAACTTTGTTCATAAACAAATGTTTTCACTTGAATTTGTGAATGCATTTGGTATTTAGAAACAAATGAGGTTCTGCTGATAAAGCTGGGATAAAGTTAGTTGATTTTAAATGGGGCCAAACAAGCAAGCTTCAAGGCAATCATTAACAAAAACATGCATACAAACACAATGTAGTAGTATGTGTAAATACATCACTTATTTACATATGAATGTGCGTGTGTGCTGATAAGAATAAAGTAACTAGGCTACCAAAGCCAAGCCGGACCTTGCACAAAATGCTTTCAAATGTAAACAAAAGTCTTGACTAATCGCTTCGTAAAGAAAAAGCTCTCTATATTGCTAAATGCATAAGTAATAAATGTTTAAGTTGAGACGCAAGGGCTTCCTAGGGCCAAGGCCCCAATATTTCAACCTTCGGTCAGAGAAAAGCCCACTTAAATTTTCAATATCAAGTTCAATGAAAAACCGACAATGAACGGACGACGAAGCATTTTATTGCCACCCTGCTCGCACTATAGGCGCACACATGCAGCAGCAGCAGCAGCAGCTTTTAAAGCGCAGCAAAACTGCAATGTCAAAAGCTAAAGTGCAATAGACAAAAACATACACATACACACACACACATTGATATGTATACACACACACATGTGCATGTGCTGCTGGTAGCTGGGTGAATGAAAACAATGGCGCAAGTGTAAGTTGTTTTTATTGAATTCCTAGAACCATAATAAAAATAGAATACGCAAAGATGTGTTCGGGTTAAAAGCTCACAAATTGAACAAATTGATGTTGACAATTGCTTTAGTTGCGTACTAAAAGAGCAGAGCGCCCAACAAAGGGATAGATAACGGCACTTATACGCACACTCCTACATACACACACATATACTTGAAATACATGTACATACACAGAATTTATTTTTAGGGCTGGCGGTTTTACACTTACCAAGTGCAATTGCAATTTATATTCTCGTCTGTCAGCTTGTTCTTATCAATTAACCAGAAACCTCCTTTTCTTTTATTATAAACTATTTGTCTTAGTTTTTATAATCTGCAGATAGCCTTAAGGTTTGTTCACTTTGTGCGCAAAATTCAACTGATTTGCAATATTAGCTTGCACTTTACACTGCCGCACTAGTAAAATTGATTTAATAATTATTTATTGAACGAACGCAAGCGCTAGCAGAACGTTTCTGCAACTCGCACGATAAAAAAAAACAAGGCGAAGGGCTTGTAAATTTTTATGTTGTTTTGAGTCGGAGCGAGTTACGACCCATTAATGTTAACACCAGCAGACGCTGTGACATTTTAACACACAAGTTGAGCAAACATCGATGTATCGATAGGTCAGTGCTGTTGAACAGCTGTTAAGCTTGTCAGTTTTAGTGTTGGCAAGTGCATCGAAATGACACTTATTTATTACCAAGTTATTAAACAACTTTATGGGTGATATTTTTGGATGATTGTTATAGAAAACAGTCGTAGATTAATATTTATAGTTAAGCTTAAATTTCGAGCAAATGTAATTGACATTTCATTGACCAACCGGTTAACATTTATCAACTCAAAGCATGGTCATCCTATTCAGCGGGTGCTGGCAAAGCTGAGAAAAATACTAAACGCGCGATATGCTTAAATTTGAATTGGAATTTATAATAATTTTATTTCATCTTTTACAAAAGGACACTACCAATGTTGAATACAATAAATAAACTTTGCGCAAGATAAACAAACAAATACGCATTGTTTTTGTTTTATACTTGTATTTGTATTTGTAATAATTGATTTAATTTAAATATAATTTTGCAAATATTGCTTTTGTAACATATACTTAGTATTACGAATATATATATGTATATAAATATGAATAGAATAATATACTTGTAGACCACTTTTCGAGATTACAAAAAGTTCTACATTGAAATGCGCACAATTTAGACATAGATTGTATATTTGAACAGTTATGTTAATGTTTATGTTAATGTTATTGATAAATGATTAGGATTATTTTTAGATGTTTTGTTTATAAGTAAGTTATTCGTAAGAAATTGGAGTTACATATCTCAACATGAAAGAATTCTAGACAAAATGGCCAACAAATTTATATTTTTAACTTAATTGTTTATAAATATAATGTATACGTATATATAATTATTTATATATGCAAACAAGATTTCAGCTACAAACTAATCAACAAATTTTTAGGCAAATTTTGCTTTTTTTAAACACATAGTTTTTTACTCGTGGAGTTGTAAAGTTTTTCAATTTGCGTAGTTTTTGGTTTTTAGATATATAATTATTTTTATAATATTTTGAAAATATTTTCAAGCACTTGACGTCTAGTTTAGCTTAAAAATAAAGTAAGTTAAGTTTTGTTTAATAAATTGTGTGTAGCATTTTCAACGGAATCTCAACATTGCAAGGAAGATATTTGGCGGCATTACCCCTCTCTCTCTCTCTCTATAAATCTATAATTGATTTGTAATATATATATATAGTGGCTATATACTTGGCTTAAACTTATGAAACTTTGCTTTTAGTTTGGGTGCAAAAATCGTGTAAGAAAAATCAAAAAGAAAATCATAAATTGTCGTTTTTGGGTTTTTTGGTTTTATTTTTAAGCCTTAGCTAATAAATTCAGCTAGAAAATCATAAAAAAAAACATAATGTACAATGTGTACTATTTTTTTCTTTTTAAACGTTTTCAATATCGAGATTAATGTTTGATTTAAATATATATATCTGTATATCGGTTTTTAGACATGCATTAACTTACTTGGCTAAAAGAGGAATTGACTAAAAACAAAATAATTTTACGAACATTAATGAAACAAGGTCGTTTGCCTTAGCTTTAAACGCTTTCAAATTATTGCCAATTATTATTATTATAATGGGATATGTTTATCGGTTATCGTTTTAACTAGTTTTAGTTTAAGATATTGGCAAATTGATTTTAAAAACGTTTAACAGCTAAAGCATTAAATTCAAATAGTCACGAACTTAATTTAATATTACACATATATCAAAATTATATAGCTAATTTTGCTAAAAGGCTCACAAATAATAATATATATATATATATAGTTAATTTACATAGAATTTTTGAATATTTTGTGTTTTTTTTTGGATTGAGGATTAACCCCCGAATAACAACATAATGAACAGCTTAAATGATATCTTTTTCACAAAACGTATTTGCAAGTTTTAAAGTATGATCTCCCTGGAGCGTCGCTTCAGCGGATCACAGCTATAGCCATGATCCAGAGGAGTATTACGACTCACAAACACTCTCAATCCGGTTCTATTCGTGATGCCATTGTGTGATGAGATGAGAGCGGTTCGTGCCGGCTGCTTGGCTGCCACACTGATGATGCTGCTGGGCGTTAGAGTGGCGGTGGAGCTATCATTGCTGCCGGATGCAGCTGAGCCACGTGGACATTGCAGCTGGGCGGCTAACATTGGCGGTTGTGGCAGCGGTGTGCGTGATGCCTGAGCCGATTGCAACTCGTGCAACACGGCCGACTTGCGGATGGTTTGCTGCAGCAGGGCGTTAACATCGATGGCTGGCCAGGCGACCAGCGAAACGCTTCGTCATAAATGCGAATCCAACGGCGAGGAGCTGCGTTTGAGCCTGATGTGCTTGCTCCAGCTGGCATTGCTAGTGGGTGACTCCTCTGCGGCTGCTTTGTTGCAGAGACCCATGGTGGAGGAGAGTGAAAAGTATTCGGCAGATTGACTTAGTGACGATGCATCTGCATCTGCATCCGCATCCGTTATGGCATCCACATCATCCATATCGCTGCGCATCGTGTGCTCCTGTGTGCTCAATGGTGTTAAAGTGCTGCTATGAGCATCTGCATCCTGTGTGGGCGTGCTCATTAGAGTGTGATCTGCTGCTGTGCAAAAGGATTCACGCTGTCCGGACGTCTCATCATCATCATCCTCGTCCTCTTCGTACTCATCACCCACATAGTCCTCATCGCTGCAACGGCCACAGCAGCAACTGTTTGTGCGGCACGAACAGAAACTCTTCAAGCTGCTCCTCTCCGGCAGTTGTTGATGGCAATCGGCAGCGACAGTCATCTCATGGGCAAGATCATCGTCCAGGCTGCTGCAGGAACTCGTTCTGGCCTGATCACAGCTGCAGCTGGAACATCTTGAGCAACTGCTGCAATAATCATGCATGGCATCGGGCACAAAACGTTTTCGCTTAATCCTTACGCATTCATTGCGTGGCGGAGCTGAGCCGGCAAAGGCTCGTGCTGTGCTGCTCGAGCTGCTGCTGGGCCTTTTGGCCGTCGATGGTGTCAGCTGTTCCTCATCCTCAGGCTGCACGCCCAAACGTACATCATCGTCATCGTCATCCTCCTCCTCATCAGCATCAGCATCATCGTGGGACAACTCATCCGTTTCGATGGTCGTATTGGAGTTGATGGAGCCACGACGACGTCGCTGACGATGCTGTTCGCACAGTGGAATCAGATTCATGGGCGCTCCTCCGCCCTCACTGGCTACCTTATATGGAAAGTTGGATGTGGCTGTGCTGCTATTATTCTCCGTTGCAGACGCTGCATCAATCTCAATTGCAATCATGGCCGAATGCTGTTTCAGCTGTTGTTGTCGCTGTTGTTGCTGATCCTCGCTAGAGTCCACGGAAGACTTATTGTTGGCTGGAAGCGGACTGCGCTTGGAATGCAACGGCTGGCGGGATTGCTGCGACTGGGCATGATGATGACGATGATGTTGATGACGTCTTTGTGTGTTGCTGCCGCTGCCAAAGTGCGCTTGATGATGACAATGATGATGATGATGATGATGATGATGACAATGGTGATGGCTGGCGGTCACCTGGCAATGGCAACTGTTGCTCGAGCAGCAGCAGCAACAGCAACTAGAACGTTGTTGCTCAACTGGCGTCTGTGTGGCATTGTGTCGCTTACGACGATGGCAACAGCTGCGATTATGATTGTGAGGCTGCTGCTGTTCCTGGCCATTGCTAATGCCACGCCCACTGTGCGGCTTATGCACAATGACCACCTGGAGATCATCGAGAGCAACAGCAACCGCTGCTGTCGCATTGCTGCTCTCATGCTTATGACTTTGACTTTTGCCGCTGCCCGCCGAACGTGTTAGCAACAATTTATTATTATTGTTGTTGTTGTTTTTGCTGGTGTTGCCGTGATGATTGTGGTATTGGAAGGCGCGATTGTCGTGACACTTGAAGTGCTCATCGTCGGCTCGTGCCGTCAACAGATGATCATCGCCGCTGCTGCTGATTGTAATTGGTAGCGATAGTTGTCGCTCCTCGGAATGCGAAATGTGCAGATCGTGTTGTTGTTGTTGTTGCTGTTGGTGTTGCTGATGTGCTGTTGTTGTTGTTAGTATTGCATCTTCTTGTTGGTGTTGTTGTTGTTGCTGTTGTTGTTGCTCTTCGGGGGCAAACTGCTAATCGCCGCGTCTTAAATCGCGTGGCTTCGTATTGTTGCGATAGATCCAAACCTGCAGCAATATGGCAATATCCAGGCTGACCTAAACACAGATACAGAAAGAGTATTAGTAAGGTCGGTCAGAAGAAAAATAAGTACAAATACCTAATAACAAAGATCACTTTAAACTTAAAACATTGAACAAGCTGAAATTGCTTTTGATTGACTTTGGCTGAAACTTCTTAAAACGTTTCTGGATATACAAAAAGTATTTGATTTTCGAAGCTTATAAACTAATATTAATTAATAATAATTTTGACTGAACATTCTTAGAATTCTGTTTGCAATTGCATATTCTTGCTTTATGCTTGAGTTATTTTTGGAAATCTTTTGTTCAATAAATATTATTTTTCGTAATTGAATGCGGAAATGTTTCAGGTATTAAAAGCATAATTAAATGTGAAGAATTTTCCTCGCTCTGTTCATTAATAATCGATTTATAATGTAAATATATATATATATTCATTTTGATTGTTTTCCCCAAGCATTGTACACACCTGCAGCGTGCCACAAATCCAGAACTGCGATGGTGCATTTCTAGCAATAAAGTAACCAGTCTTGAACATATCACCGAGCGTCCACATTATAACCATGTGTATGCTCATACCATATGTTGATTTATTCTTAAAGTTGCGCAAAAACTGCGGCGCACCTGTAAAGAGTATAAATGGTTCAATTCTTGTACGATTGTGGGTATAAGAAATACTTTACCCAACATGGCCTCTGTAAATACGGCCACAAAGCCCATGGCTTCCATGAACCAATGAATGGGCAGCATCAGATATGTGATGGCAGCGCCAACGGCCCAAACGACGAGCATAATGTCCAAATACGATTGAAAGTCTGTCCAGTTCCAAAAGTATTTCAAATCCAGATCTGCAAGGGACGCAAAATTAAACTGTTATACAAGTGTTATACAAAAAAGATAGAGCTATAGTTTACTTCATAGTCAGATGCAGAAGAGCTGATAAACTGTTATACAAGTGTTATACAAATAAGAAAGAGCTATAGTTTAGTCAAAGTTTATCTTACAGGCATTGATACAGCAGCAGCTGTTATACTGTTATATCATTTAAAAAGGTCATAGGCAACATTCATTTCAACCTTTTGTTTATTTCTACGCTATATTCTATAGTATTGAATTGCCATTATAGTATAAATAAATATATATTCCGAAATCAATCGCTATTATTGTTGCCTACTTTTGAGCGCTCTCACACAAACACACACACACACACAGATAAGCAAAGAAGCCCAAGGCGTGTCTCTATAATTAGTTCAATGTTGTATTTTTCTGCCTGCCTCTGCCTGGCTGACTGGCTGTGGTGCTTGTTCGGTCATTGATCAATTTATGGCCCAAACCCAGTTTCCGCCCTCTAAGCCAGTTGTCTTTGTTGTATTTGCCATTTGTGCGCGAGGGCAGATTGATAAGGTTGCGAGCTAAATGGCACGCGTTAAGATAAAGCGCCATTAAAATGCGAATTGGTAATGGGAGCGTTTGTTGCTGTTGCCTGGTTGTTGTTGGCTCTAGGCCAAAAAGGAAATTGCCGTCAACTGTCGCTGTCGCTGTCACGAAATTGAGCAACGCAAAAGTTTTCAATCGACAAACAAACAAACAAAACTGCACCTTAAAAAAGTTGTGGTTTGTGAACCTTTATCGTGTTTCGGCTGACTAACCATTCAAATAATGCCTGGAACGTGCACGTTTCACAATGCCGGCATCGTTGGTGGAAACGGAGGCGCCAGTATCCGTGTCCGTCAGCACTTTTGGCAAGTGCAGTTCATCGCCTAAAAGGAAAAATGAGTTTTTCAATCGTTTTTCTTCGAAACATGAGAAGTTTGATTGAAGTTCAACTTACCGCGAAGCGCATGGTCTCGTGTATTGGCATTCATGCGCTTCACCTTGACGCACAGGTGTATCATTAGGAACATGGTGACATTCATGACGACGCTCTGCACCAGCAGTGGAAGCTCATAGCGGCTGGAGAACCTGCAAAAGGTTAATGCATATCACATTAGTTTTGCTTTAACCGATACTAAATCGCATTATAATTGACATTGATTATTCATGTTTATTCATAAAACAAAAAATCGTTCAATGGGAAAGAAGTAAATTAACTTCACCATTAAGATATAGGTGTTGAACAGTGTTGTAAAATATGCGTAGATTTTTATAAGAGTTCCTTAATTACTTCTTCATTTCTAAGTTAAGTCTTAAGTGTTGAACAGTGTTGTAAAATATGCGTAGATATCACTTAAAGTTGCTTAGACACTTCTTTATTTCTTAGTTGAGGAATAAGTGTTGAACAGTGTTGTAAAATATGCATGGATAGTCAGTAAGAGTTTCTTAAGAACTTCTTCATTTCAAATTTAAGGAATAAGTGTCGAATAGTGTTGTAAAATATGCGTGGATATCACTAAGAGTTTCTAAAACACTTCTTTTGTACTTAGTTAAGGAATAAGTGTTGAACAGTGTTGTAAAATATGCGTTGATAGTCAGTTAAAGTTGCTTAAACTTCTTCATTTCTAAGTTTTAGATAGATAAAATTAAATTGAACTCGATTACAAACTGCAAAAACGTTTTATTCTATTACCTTTTCATTAAATCCATAAAATTGTGATTCAGTAAAAGTTTCAACAACTTTTACACATTTTTACGGTTCGCTTAATAGAAAATGAAAATTATTTGCCAAGTTCAAAGTTCAAAAGCTGCTTCACATTTTACGTTTATTCCCACGTGAGGCCAAAACTAAAAGCAACTTTTGTATTTTATTCCCAACTTAATAAATATAAGAACCCATTTGATATTTGTTTACGCAAAACCAATTTGGTTCAACTTTATCATTTTTTCTACAGGCAAGTATAAATTGATAACATCTGTTTTTTTGCGGTATAATTGTAGCTTGGGGAATTCGTTGAATGTAATTTTTTAAGCCAAATACATATTGCAGTATGAATTTTGATTAACACAAGTTGGTTTTTAAGCGATTTATTGTATTGTCGAACAAAGTCAATTGTTGAGAGTGCATTAAAATGATAAATGGTGAACGTATTCGTTTTGAAAGGAAGCTTAACGATGCGCACTAAAAAATAAATTGAGTATCATAAGGAAAATGATGATTTATGAATAGATAGATTGTGGGCCAACAAAAATCGATTGTGTGCTTTAGAAATGGGCAAATGCTTTTGGCTCTCAGTGTCAGTGTCAAGTGAAACTGTCAACCAACAGACATAATGGGGCATATACTACTATATAAAAAGGGCCGACAACTAAAAAGTGTAAATAAGCCTGGAACGTGTTGAACATTTGGCAAGGCACCAAAACCTAAAGCTCTTAGCTGAAACGCATTTGCTTTGGGATTTGTATCTGATGTGAAAGTGGCTATTAAAAGGTTCTAAATGAATGCCTAGATTTGCTTTTGGGGGTGTTGTGATTTGTGATAACATTCTGTGACAGTTCATAACACATGATAAACACAAATGTATATATACATACTATATACTTCTGCGTCATCGCAACTGTCATTTATGGGCATTCAAATCGAGTGAAACGCCTAAAAGCACACAACGAGATTTTTTTCCCCCTCTCACAACAACGATAACAAGTTGGGCAACTAGTTTGGTTTTGGGCGGGTTTTTGGTCAGTTTTGTTTGCTGTGTCGAAATTGAATTACAAGTTCTTCTGTCATTTTTCGGCCGCCAAACCCACACACAAAACCGCACACACAAATTGGCAACAACAAGCAGTTGGCCATTTAATGACATGCACAAAAACAAATAACCTCGCAAATTGTTTTTGCAGATTGCGAATGACAAAGTACTATGGTAGGAGCTGTGACTTATCGCGCGATAACTATAGTGCAAAAATAAAAAGCACAAATAATTGCCCATTTATATAATGTAAGGGTGACAGCATGTAATTAAAATGATAGTTGCGAAAATAATAACAGAAAGTTTTTGCTTCTTTTTATGATAGTCAGAAAAAGTAAAAACGATTTTGTAACATCTATAAGAGACTTTCTTAGCACAGAAAATGTATATAAGTTATCTTAAAGTCTTAGTTTACTTTACGAACTTTAAGATCTTGCTTGATTCAATTGAATTGAATATCAAATCAAATAGATAAAAGTAGTTGAAGGTCTCGTAAAAAGAACTTGCAGCTAACTTGATTAAAGTGCTTCAGTTCAAGAGTTTCCTGAACCTTTATATATTGTTCAACCTAAGCGCATCAGGCACACAGTAAAAACCTCCCTTTTTATTTTATCAGTTCTAATCAAATGTTTCACTTTGCTGTTGGTTGTGTAACACAGAAAATGCAATTTGCAGCACTGTTGACATTTGCAAAGGGTAAACGTTGCTCTCTCGCTCTCTGCCTCTTTCTCTCTTCAAGTTGAAAGCACTTGCACATAAATGCAACGCCCGTTCTTGCCACATAATTGTTTGACTAACTTTTTTTGCTATAACAAGGCAAAGGAATATTTAAGCGCAGTTTCGAGCCGGAAAGGCAGAACAAACTATATACAAAGTAGAGGAATAAACAGGAAGAAAAGTTAAAGACAACAACTCAAAATAATATTCAAACTGAACTTTTTATTAAAGTGTAAAAAAATATCTTTATGGGTATGTTTTTTTTTGGTATAGTTTTTCATAGTTTCCATAGTTTTTTCCACTTTTAAATTGCCAGCCGAAAAACATACACCCACACACACACACATACATACAGAAATCCATTTTGCACACGGTTTGAGCGTGTTAAATATGTATGTAAAACGAGTCGTAAAAAATCAATAAAAGGTGCAAACGCTTTGGCGGCTTCATATTTGGCCGGTGAATGGCTCAACTACAAACGGATAGTTCTCACTTGTTATGCATGCCACCCGACACTTGCCACATGCCGCACATGCCGCATATGTGTATGCAGCTTGCTTTTTCATGGGCAATTTGTGCAAATAGCCGCAACGATTTGCCTGAAATGACTTGCGGTAAGCGAAACGACCGAAACGGCGCTTAAGGAAGAGGCGGAAAAACATTTATCCAAAAATAGGCAAGCAAAAACTTAAGAGCATAAGTTTTTGACTGAAAGATATCCTACATATTAAGTATTAAAGTCATACTATATGAAAATACAAGTTAACAAGAATCTTTAATGGAATCTTATATGATTTAAACAAGTACAAATAATATTTTTGTCAGGTTTATCTCGTTTACTAATATTATTATTAGAAAAAACCTTTCGATAGTAACGTTTGAGGACATCTTTTTGTACTTTAACATTTATAGCATAAAATTCTCTGACTTTTTGCTATATTTCGCAAAGTTCATTACACCCTTTTTTAACAGTTTGTAGGGCATAATGTCACTTAATGCTGATGAAGCTTTTATTGACAAATTTAAGCAATATTTTTTTTTTATCATTTTTTTGTGTCTGCTTTTCACTTTGCTCTTTCACTTGCTTGCTTTGGCAAATGAAGTCACATTCTGTTGGGACAATTTATATGTTTGCTTATTTGTTAAGCACCACCCCCACCCTCCCCTTACGTTACAGGAAGTCCGACTGTATGTATGTGTGCATATAATTAAAACTGTGCCGGCTTTAATGCAGTGGTGTGTGTGTTTGCTCAAGTGTGTGCGCGCCGTTTTGTTTGGTCATAAACATACACACACACACTCACACACACACACATACAGTGAAATTTAATTTGCCTGGAAGTAGGCTACACTTGTCAGCAGCAGCAGCAGGAGGCAGGCAGGCTGGCTGGCTTGCTATCTAGCTGGTACTCAAACCAGGCAGGCAGGCTAGCTAGCTATCTAGCTGGTACTCAAACCAATTGAGTACATGTCATCATCCGTCGTGTGAAGAGGCCTTCTCTAACGAACTGAATGTTCAGGCACTTGAGCTATGCAAAAAGACAACAAGGTGCACGAATATGAATTATGTGTGTATAAGACTATGTTCCATTGAATGCGCCTATTTACGCGGCTTTATTATGTATGTATGTGTGTGTTTGTGTGTGACCGGCAAGATTTGTGTAAATAAGGCGTTGCTGATGAGTCAACCAACAAGAACAAACCAAGCCAGCCAGTTCGTCTACAATCCATAGTAATTATCCTTGAAAAGCGAAAGGCGGCTCGACACCGTTTCTCTTTTCATTGAGTGGGCAAGAAACTGGGTCGTATTTGGAATGACCTTGCGGCAATTTGAACGTTCGAAATTGATAGGCGTGAAATAAAACTAGCGAAAAGAAACTTTTGTAATAAGATCTTTGCTGCCAGAAGGGTAAATCAACTCTCAAAACTTTCAAGCTTGTTTATCTTTCTAAGCTGTTACTTCTAAACATTCATTTTCGGCATATCTAAAGCACAAAGTAAACTGTTATACTTGCAAAGTTTAGATAAGCTAAATAAAAACCCATCTAAAATAAATGAAGTTGCTTTGCTTTCTCTAAGTAAATGAATACTGGCGCTAAGCTGCTCATCAACACAAGAAAAAATAATACAATACTAACGTAAACAACAACACAAGTATAGACAGATGGGTGGTAAATCTGTACGAATTTACGGCATCAGAAGAAACGGCAATAAGTGATAACAGAAGAGACGGAAAGCAGATGGCAAACAAAAGGAGCGCATAACAAGACCACAAAAGAAAGAAAAATGCGCAAAATAAAAAGCAATGTCGCAATTGTTGTCCATTCGATGCTGTGTGGATACAAAAAGAACACACAAAAAGTATAATAGAGAGAAAGCGAGAGAGAGAGAGAGACCTTCGGGATTTGCATATAGGCATAAATATTGTTGGCAAAGTTCATGTCAGATATGGAATAAAACAGTGTGCGCCACATATAACATTGTGGAATAAACGCCCCCAACGACACGACTTATAAAACTACACTCGATAAGGCAAAAAACGGGTTGAACTTCAAGAAACAGTGAGAAAGTTGAACAACTCTTAGATTTGTGGCTAGATTTAAGTAAAACTTTGAGTGAAACTTATACAAGTAGCTAGAGACTTATGTTCAAGTCTAGCTAACTATAAAAGCACATATAAAATATTTTGTAAAAAGAACTTTAAACATATAAGAATATAACCTTATCACATTTAAATATTCAAAAACTTTGTTCAATTCCCAGAAGTACAATAAAAATTTACTTAATTTAATAAAAATTTTATATGAGAATTTAGTTTGAAGTAACAAAAACTTGATCAAAACGAAAAATCTGTTGTAAGGTTTCTTTTTCTGAAATTATTTTTACTTACTGTACATTTTACTATACTATAAACTGTTATACTGTACAAAGAGTACTGCTGCTTGAAAAAAACATTCATTATTATAAACTATACCATATTTTACTATACTATAAACTGCTGTCATAAAAACTGTTATACAAATTGATTTACTTAACATTTAAATACAAGATGGCATTCATCAATCATTGCAAAAGATAAGCAACAAGCTTTTTTTTCCCCCCATTTGAATTTTTTTGCCATTTGCAAAAATCAAAAAACTGATCGTTAAGCAAAGCATTTGCGTCAATCGCTGTTCGAACATTTGTTGTGCCACATTTGGAGCGTGTCTAGCAAATTGTACATAGACGTCGAAGTGATTTCGAAATCCACGCGGTTCTAATGTGTGCGGGCTATCAACATTTGCTTGTATCTGTTTTCGTCAGACCGAAAAACTGTAAACATTCGAACAAGAACAACAAAAAAACAACATTGAAACTGAATAACAGCGATTTGTTGTTCTTGTTAAGGTTGTCGAGTTTTTGTTGTTTAGTTGGTTTGTTATTGTTGCGTAGGCGATTTGATAAGCAAACGTAAGCAAATTACACACACACAAATCAGCTAAAAGCTTAAAGTCATTGTTACAAAATTGGCCAAAACAGAATTAAGAGGAAGACCCTTAACTTAGGCATTAAGAGCTCTTAAATCACTCAAGGGACGTTCATTGTTGCAAGCCGAGCATTAAAATTCAATTAGAAAAACAAAACAAAATTGCTGAGCTTTTCTTACCACTCCAGATTCAAGTTAGCAGTTTTCCCCAAGCTTATGTCCTTTTTGTCCTTTTGGGTTTTGCAGTCAGTCGTCAGTCAGGCACGAAACATGCCGTGTTTTTGTTTATTTTAAGATCACTTTTACTTTCCTGTTCCGTTTTCTTCTTTTCTTTTTTTTTAATTACGCTAAAGTCTTAAGAGATAAGTTGCGCACTGTGATAGCCTCGATGTTGACCTTTTGGGTTTGGCTAATAACAACTGACCGCACCCAGGCTATCAGGACAGAACAGTCGCTCGCCACCTTAAAAGCTTCTGCGCTGAGTAATGGCATTAAATGAAAAATTGAAAGCCGAAGCTAAAGCTAAAGCGATTCAGATAACGTTCAAAGCAGGTCAACAGCTCAAATGCTGATAGTGCTTGGCTAAAAGGTTATAGAAAATAAAATCAAAATGCTGCCAGCACTATATTTACTACATGCACATCAAAGGCAACAACAAATTTCACTTGGCATTTAAAAATAATCTATAAAGTAAAAAAAAAAAACATTAAAAGCAGCGTTTAAAATATTTTTTATAAAGTCAAGTATTAGTTTTTTTTACTTATATTAATGAATAATAAATAAAAATAACAAGAAAGCAGCATTTTACATAACATTTTATGATTTTAAGTATTAGTTTCTTTACCTTTATTAAATGCGATTTTTTATTGAATACTTAAATAATGAATGAAATAATGAATTTTTATTTGATAAATTATTTGTTATGTTCATGTTCATTAAAATTGAAATAATATTTAATAATAAAATAATAAAAATTATGAATAATTGATATTTAGCCTGAAAATGCCAATAAGCAATAAAACTAGTTATTTGACCATGAATTTTGGTCTCTTTTGTTAGTCTTAAAGATCAGGTAAGATTTTAAGTAAATCAAAAATCTTTCGCAAAAGTAACAACAAAAATAAATCCGGATTTCTTACATACACATTATTAGCGCTTTAAAAAAGTAAATTTTATATTATTATAGAACTCTTTTAGTTATTTCATAGAACAATGCAAAAGCCACAAGTTAAATCAAATTTACGGTTAAGCGTCATCAAAAAGAGTCAAGTAGAATTTCAAGAAAATAAATCTATATATACATGCGCCTGAATAAATAATAATAAGCAGGTACCCAACCATCATTATTATTATTATTATTATTATTAAAAAACAACAGCAAACGGGTTTAAAATGTGCTAACAGCTAATTTGCATGCAAAAGGCAAAACATCCTCAAAAAAAAAGCACAACAAAAATAACATCAACATTAATGGCTAAGCAAGAATTTGACAACAAGTCCGAACAAGTCCGCGAACATGGATTGGGCCACAAAATTGAATGGAATCCGCCAAAACAAACAAGCAAAAGCAAGTCCACACACCCTTCAACACACACCTCTCTCGCTGACCTTGCTTTAGGCATTTTTTGTGCGCTTTTGTTTAGTTTGGATCAAACAAAATTTTGGGCAACTACTTTAAACATATTAAAAATAAATAAATGAATGTTTAAGTAGGTCAAATTGTAAACAACTAATGTCAAAGTTGTTGAATGCTTTAACTTTGTATTAGATAAGATAGCTGAATGGCACATTCAAAGCAATTAAATTCCATTTATTGATTGATAAGAAAGTGTGCCGAGTTGTGCCTTTTTAGTCAGTTTGAATAGGAATAGTTATCAAAATCTAATCGTGAGCTGTTAAGCGCAATGTTTAATTTGAATTTATGATTTTGACATTGGATTTTTAGCTTAAACTGTCTCTATATATAAATACGTTCCATAAGTGTCGCACAACAATATATTAATTTCTTATTTGGCACAAGCAAAGGCATTAAATTTGCCGTAAATGTTTAAATATTCCAATAGTATTATTTTTGAGTGTCTCAAAAGCTTCGTCAGCATTTTTTTTTTGTTAATTTCTACGTAAATAATATAATTGTTATAAGAGGCTTTTGTTATCTGTCTCAAATAATTTGTTATTCAGGTAGGTAGCAGCTTTGGTATGGGAGCGATAAGAAAGCCTCTTAACTTCGTTGAATTTTTAATGTTTGCTGTTGTTGTTGCTCTAAACAAACATCATAAAAGTGAATGAGTGCGACAGAGAGACGTTTTGAGAGTGAGGCTTATCAATTGAGGAAGCACTGAACAATATTCTTTATTCTTAAGAAGTTGCTCTTTGCGGAGAAAACAAATTAAATTGATATGTTGGAATGTTGACAATACTTCAAAACAATGGATTGACAGAGATTAAAAGTTTTAGATTGTTGAATACGAAAAGGAAGTTCAGAATATAAATAAATAATGTTATTTCTCGTGAGTATTTATTTTTTTGTTATTTATAAAACTTATTTTTTATGCTAAAGATATTCTGTTACTGGAATATATTTTCGTATAATGTGACACCCTTTTTCCTTTGATAACTTTTTTCTTCTTTTCCTTTTCCGTTTCTATTCTAATTAGCAATTATATGTGTAATGGCAAAGACTTCTTCTGGCTGCTTCTTCCTGCCACAAACACTTCAAGCTCTAGCGCAATAAAACTTGAATTTGCCGCATTTGCCACACAAGCCATGCGTTCATTGAACCCCCACCCCCCGCCCCCCACGCTCATCTAACTGCTGTAATACCGAAAAAATGTTTATATGCCCTCCTTTTGGCCTTTCACAACAAAAGCGGCTTTTGCCAACTGGCGAACATTTAAATGGGGGCTCGTGTACTCAAAAATTATATTTGTGCAATATATATGTGCAATACATATAAATATGATGAAATATAACAAGTATGTATGAGACTAAAAGACTTCAAGATACCCTAACAAGAAATGTTGTAGAAAAAATCTTTCTCAAACTTCGTAAGATATATTTATAAGTACAAGTTGTGTATCTTCTATGTTTAATAAGAGAGATAGTTGTTGTTAGTTGTGTATCTTATATAATAAGACATCATACCCACTCACATGCCCTTACTGTATACAGGGTATAACGATTACAAACAACATTAAGTGCACTTCAATAAAATTTTCGTTTAGCTCATTACTGGATAATGTATTTTTTATTTTTTGCTTTCTCAACACAATTTGTGCATATATTTACGCAAATGCGAGAGCAACAAATAAACGAGAAGCTTAATAATAAAACCGTTAAGGTATAGTTCACAATATTTTACATATGTAAATATATATGTACAACAACTATCGTTCAAGTGTATATTATTATTACTTTTATTATTCAAATTGATTGCACTTCAATCAAATTCATTGTGGGCTACTTATTTAGTCGCGCCTCGTCGCTTCAAACCGCGAATTGACTCATAGCAACAACAACAACAATAACACACACACGGTGTTATAGCAATTATAACTTTTTTGGGGTCATTGTGTGTGTTTGGTTTGGGCATTTGTCTGGATTCCGTTTGACTGGAAATCCGACGCCCGTCGCCATTTGTTGGGTGTGAGCAAATAAGCAAATATGAAAGTGTCAGCTATCAAAGCAAAGTTGAACATAGCCCAACGTCTACTAAACATGACTTGAATTGTGTTAATAGGCGATCGATATTATTATCCCGATAGTATTTGTACACTTGTATAAGTACTTGTCGAAACCCAAAGTAAAAGGCAATTAGTCCAGACAGCAACCATCTTATACAAATCCTTATACGTATCTTAAAGTATTAGTTAAACATTTTTTCACTTATACAAATCGCATGTAAAATGTTTTTTGTTAAAGCTTTTAAGTCATTTTGTTATATTTTAAGCAATGACGAACTTAATTTGCATAAATTATACACAACAAACCTAGAAATATACTTCCACTCTCAGTTTTTTTGTTGTTGTTGTGAAAATGATTAATAACAATGAATCGATGAGGTCATTCAACCACTTCACTTCCCACACCAAACATAAGGCATATTACAGCTGTGTGGTTTGTGTATTAATATGCGAACAATAACAAACGAAAGTGAATCCCAGACACAACTAAAACATTTCCGGAAAAACGTTCCTTAACTTTCCGTGAGCATTGCAATCATTTTCAATTTACAAAGTCGCATACGTAATTATAAACAAATTTGTTGTTGTAGTCGACACGCGTTGCTGTTAACATTGCTGAAATGCATAAGCTACAACACATTATTATTATGAATTTTTGAATTTTTTACGAGTTCTCATTTGATGTATTCCACAAATTGCCTTCGCTCGTTACTCGAGGCTTGAGGTTCGCCAAGGCACAGTCTGGGTGTGAGGGGAAGTTTGTAAGTGCGACACCGATTAGACGGAATAATGATAATTAACTTGTCAGTATGTGTTATTCAATTGGCACAACGCAAATTTGAGATGACACAAAAAAAGCACGCAAAGATGTAAAAACAAAATAATAATAGCAAAAATCAACTTTGAAATAAAATACAACAAAAAATTGTTTTTAATTTTTAACTCAGCTCATTTCTATATTATTTTTAGTTTTACTTTTATTTTTGAAGCAAGCATAAAATTGTTTTCCCTTTTTTGATTGTTATTTTTAGTTTTCTTTGATGTTATATTTTTAGTTTACCTTTCCCTTCGACTGAAGGTAAGATAAGTATTCTTTGGATACGGAAATAGAATTAGTTTTACAGATTCTATTTTATTTTGCTTATTGAGAATATAAAAAGAAACCTGAATAATGAATAAGCTTTCGTCCCGGCATTTTTATATTAATCATTAACATGAAAATGAATATAAACACAAACAATGCTGGCGCCTCGATGACCGATGGAATCGCGTGACCTAAGTTGCCACCCGCAGTGTCACGCTATATATATATATACACAAAGAAGGAATAGTAGGTGGTATTTTGTGTTGTCGCATGGCATTGAAAACTGAAAAGTTTTTTATTATGATATTTAAGAAAAGAAAAAAAAAGGCAAAGCAGCTGATTCATTTGGTATGCGAAACGAAATGCCGACAAATAGTTTCTAGCCAAGTTTCTAGCAATTCAATTATTGATTGTTGTTGTTGTTGCGGCTGTCTAACAGCAAAACGTGGCAGACAATTTGACGACTGCCACCAGTTGCTTACTGCGTTTAATTTTTTGCTATACTCTAACCGAAGTTATATCAATCAATATAAGAGCTTTCTTTAAATAACTTGTCGACTTTTTGCTGCGATTACTCAGTTCATCTAATAACGCGATAAATATATATGGAATTTTAGTCGATTAGAGTATGAAACATTCGTCAATATAGCTTTGTTTTTCTTTTACATTTTTAATACCCAACCACAATATATATATTAATGGGCGAGTTATGAGGAATTCGCAACACCCTCGGAAGTCGAATTAAAAATGCATAACTTATACAGCAGCAGGTGGAAGTGGTTGACCCTGATTGCAGTGACCCTCACTGACCGTTGCTCCGACGGTCGCTGGCCTTTCAGCTTTAAATAGCTAAAAAAAACAACCCGCAAAACAATATCAAAGCAAAATATTCACTTTTCAGAAGTGATTGATCTTATTCTGAGTGGTCAAGCTAACAAGAAAACTTGTGAACGAAATGAATCTAATGTTTAGATACGATAAACAGACAATAAATATTTTTGGTAACCAAACTTTGATCTAAAAATAGTTTTTTCTTCAATTCATAAACAGTTAGTGCTATAATGCGGTAATCGATATGGAAAAGATATATTTATATTTTTCTCTCTGTGTATTTTTATGAGTCGTACAACAAAAGGGAACCCTGACATACAGACAGTAATAATTTGCACAGTTATACAAATTGAATTAAAAATTTGTTGGTTTGAATTTGATTCATTTGCGTAAACGATGAATCGACTTTTGAACGGCTATTAAATGTGTCATCGTTATCAATGCAAGAGTGAGAGGTGTGAAAAACGAAAATAAATAAATGACCAAATGTTGTCTCTCAACGGGGTTTTCAAACTAACAAAGATATTCAAACGGATATGTACATATGTGTAGTTAATTGCTGTAAACATTCCCGTTGATTGTTTAGTTGTTCCCAGATGTTGTCTTGAGAATTTGGAATCTTCACAACTTTTAGATGTTATCTTAACCATTTTAAGTGCATAATTAAAGTTCCATTAAAAAAACAATTGTGCAATTTGGCAATATTAAACCATTAAAGTCCGAAAAAAACCTTTTAATGCTGATACACGAAAGCAATCGAATTAAAGTGTCATAAACATTTTTTAGATATGGTGACTTGGTGACACTTTTGGGCCTTGGCTAACGTAATTAACGAAATAACGCTCGCTGAAAAATCGACTGAGAACCATGACATGGCTAGACATACTATAACATGCCATGTGAGATCATACGAGTACAACTATAAACATTCACTGAATTGCCCGATAAGCCGCTGATAAGCGTCCGACTAAGTATAAGTATATAAGTACCTAACGGTGAACCAGATAACACTGTGGACACAAAATATAAGCTCGCAACTGTGGTGCGTCATGTTGAGGAGAGGTGAAAAATCTACAAACATCTCTATTGTGAATCTCTCTCTCTCGAGATGTTCTGTAAAGCGTTTCTTTGTATTTGACTTACCAGAAAAGTATTCTTAGGGAATTTGCGACCAGCAGTGCGAGACACACATACAAAGAGAAGCCTTCGGCATCCTGCGTCTTCTTGATCTCGATATATTGCGGCACATAGGGTATAACGCCGCCGATGACCATTGCCGAGGCAGCCGCCCAGCCGACGACATGACCGACAGTCAGACCCAATTCATCACTGATGATCCAATCCATTTTTGTTTGTTTTTATATTTTAATTAAACTTAACTATAAGCTTTAAAAAAAAAAACTTTTTACTTAATTTGACGGATATGTTTGCTTTAAATTTTGTTGTTTGTTTCGCTGTGTGTGTTCCTTAGGCAAAAGGATTGACTAGTTAAGAGGCCAGCAGCTGGAAGTTAGATGTTGCTGTTTTTGTTTTGGTACTTTTTCTTATTATCTTTTGCATTATTATGCGGTGATGGCGACGTCAACGTCAGCGTAGGCGTTCATTAATTCTGCCCGAGCAGAGCGTGTGGAAGCGAGAGAGTGCGAGTCTGCTAACAGAGAGGCAGTCAGCTGCTCAGATGCTGCGTTGCGTCGCGTCGCTCAGGTAAGTGTATGTGTGTGTTTGCGTGTAAATGCCAAAGAGGAAGTCAGAGTTGTTGTTGTTGATTACCGCTACTGTTGTTGTTGTGGCCAGTGCTTGTCGTTGTTGGTGTTACTTATGTTTTTTCATATTTGCAAATTGCTGTGTATTTTCTCTTTTTGTTGTTTTTGTGTGCCTTCAGCTTTCTGCTTCACTGAGAAACACACTCACTCTCTTACACACACACACACACAAAGAAACACACAGCTGCTTTTGACTGTGCAAAATTTGCTTTTGTTATTGTCGCGCCGTTTTATTTATATTGAATTTTCCAAATTATTTTTGCCACGCCGCGAGCAAGTGCGATTTTTACGATCTGCCGCCAGCAATTTTCCTGCAATATTCTAAACTACATCTACTCATGAACCTGAAGAGGATGCAGTACGCTGTTTCCATTTCACACGATTTGTTTGTCGTTTAATTTTGTTTGCCCCACTTTTCTCGGTTTTTCATTATATTCTATGATTACACTTATTAAATTTTGATGTGTTGCTTTGCTTCCTTGTTGCTGGCTGTTTGTTGTACTTCGATTCTTGCGTTATTTTTCCGCTTTGCGAAACGCACTCAACTTCCGTGATTTTTTAATATTTATTACAATTTTCGTTTAATTTCACCCGCGACGTGCGTCTCGTTCGCTCGACGTCAAAGCAACAACAACAATGGATATTAACATAAAATGGTTAAGAAAATGCAATGCTCAAAATGGCACTGTTAAACAGATAGACTGTTAAGCACAGTGCGACCAGCTGTTGCGTAAACTTGTGGTATCTTAAAATAATACCGAAAGTAAAACATTTTATGATTTTTAAATTTGAATTTAAACAGTTATGTTTTTGTTTAAATATTTTATGTTACTCTTTTTGGTTTTCTGCAATATTTACAATTTATTCACAATCATTTGGACCTTTTTTTACAAATCGGTAAAAATTTTCTGGTATTATTATACATATGCAACGGTTATCACAGTAAAAACTAAAGATTTTTGTATGAAATTAAATTAAACATTCGACTTAAAAAAAAACATGATTTATAACTAAAAGAGCTAGTGATTTAGTTTTTCTTTTTCTTCTTCTCTTGCTGTCCCAAGCCCAGCGATTCCTGATATTGTCGCACAATCTGCTCCTGTATATCGGGCAGGCATGGTGAATAGCGGGAATATTCCATTGTGAACTCACCCTTGCCCTGTGTGCTTGATCTGCGAAAGGAAGGAATATAAGTATTATATATCGAGGGATTAAGAGAGAGATATAGACTTTCAGATAACTTACCGAAGTTCGCTGGCATAGCCAAACATATCGTTAAGTGGAACCTCTGCGTAGACAGTGAACCAACCCTCGGTACCCTCTGTGCCTGTGATGATGCCATGTCGTTTGCTTAGATGCCCCATGACGGCGCCCTGGAATTCCTCAGGCGCTGTGACCTCTACGAGCATAATTGGCTCCAGTATTTGCCAGGATCCATTCTGGAAGACTTCTTTGATGGCACCATGAGCGGCCAGCATAAATGCCAGTTCGCTGGAATCGACAATGTGATGACCACCATCCTGGAGGCGGAAGCGAATGCCAGATAGCTTATGTCCGGACAACATGCCCTTTTCACACATCTCGCGATAACCCTTCTCCACACCGGGTACAAATTGCTTGGGCACATTGGTTCCAACTGTTTCATCAACAAACTCGAGGAGTGTATTCTGATTAGGTGGCAGTGGTTCCATGAGGCCAATGATGCGGGCATACTGTCCCGATCCACCCGATTGCTTTTTGTGCAGGTAATCGAATTCGCAAGGTCCGACAAGTGTCTCACGGAATGCCACCTTGGGCTTTCCTAGCGTCACAGGGCAACCGTATTCGCGCTCCATGCGCTGGGCATAGATTTCCAGATGCAGTTCACCCATGCCCGAGACAAGGGTTTCCTTTACATCGTTGTCAAAGTAGAAGTGGAAGGTGGGATCCTCCTTGGTGAAGCGTGCTATAGCCTTGGAGAAGTTATCCCGATCCTTGGAGTTGTTGGGCTTAATGGCCATGGAGACAACCGGTTCTGGTACAAATATCGATTCCATGGCCATATTGTTCTTTGCATTCGTGGTGAAAGTATCTCCTGAAGCGCAATCGACGCCAAACAGGGCAAAAATATCACCAGCAAAGACCTCATTGACATCCTCCATTTGATTGGAATGGAGACGGACGAGACGAGCGATACGCACCTTCTTGTTGGTACGCGCATTGAAGATGTTATCGCCCTTGCGCAGAACGCCCTGATAGCAACGCAAATAGGTCAGCTGGCCGAAGCGACCAGCCTCCAGCTTAAAGGCCAAACCCATAAACGGATCCTTGCCGTCACGTGCGGGATTCAGAACAATTTGCTCTTTCTCTTTGCCTTCGCGTTCAATGAAGGCCAGATTCTCAACCTCGCCAGGATTGGGCAGGTAGTCAATAATAGCATCTAGCAGTGGTTGGACTCCCTTGTTCTTGAGCGCCGTTCCGACCAGAACAGGTGTAAAGGTGCGCTTAATGCACGTCCGTCTCAGGGCAGCCTTCATGTCTGCCTCTGTAAAGGGTTTCTCCTCGAGAAACAGTTCACCAAAGGTCTCATCCGCATTCGACAGATGTTCGATAAGTTCCTGCCGGCGTTCCTGACTCTCGACGCGCATATCCTTTGGGATCTCATCTAGACGGACATCCATGCCGTGCTCTCCCTCAAAATAGATGGCACGTTCCTGCACTAGATCAACAAGTCCCTTGCAATGACTCTCCACGCCAATGGGCAGCTGTATAAAGGCGGCATTGTGATTCATTTTGGAGCGCAACTGTGACAGCACTCTGTTGGGATTGGAGCCCAGGCGATCCAGTTTATTGATAAATGCCAGACAGGGCACATTATAACGCTTCATTTGACGATTGACGGTCAACGTTTGACTCTGTACACCACCCACGGCGCAGAGAACTAGAACAGCGCCGTCGAGAACACGCAAAGCTCGCTCCACCTCCACGGTGAAATCCACGTGACCGGGTGTATCGATGATATTTACATTAGTATCCTTCCACATCGTATAGGTGGCTGCCGATTGTATGGTAATGCCACGTTGACGCTCCAGCTCCATGCTGTCCATTGTGGCACCCACATTATCCTTGCCGCGCACCTCGTGCATTTCCGCAATGCGTCCCGTGTAAAAGAGAATGCGTTCCGTCAGCGTCGTTTTTCCACTGTCTATGTGCGCCGAGATGCCAATATTGCGGATCTTCTCGATCGGCTTGTGCTCTGCGTACTTGGCATGCGAACTGTAGCCACATTGCAGCTGTAAAAAATGCATTTAATTCAATTACATAATGAGCCGATGGGACAAACTGGATAATTGATTAAAGAATCCTGGCAACCACTCACCTGACGCACCGTTTTCATTGCACTAAGGCGCAGTGGCAGGTTGCCGTTCAGGACACGCATTATAAGTGACATTTCGGCTGGTTTTTAATTTATAAAATATAAATTTTACTAAAAACACGCGCTAAGTGCCGCAACCACAAAACAGCTGGTGGCGTAAAGAGTGCTGCTAAACGGTGATGACAACAGTGCTGTTAAATTTACACTCTCGGTGGCGTAATCGATTATTAAGTAATCGATTATTATAGCTGAAAATAGGGCGCGCAAATGAAAGACTCGTTCAAACACATTTAAAACATTTATTCATTATAAATTCCAGGATCAGGTAGCTTGAATTGTTTCTGTTAATTAATGTGTTGATATGTTCAAGACGCAATATTTGAACTAAACATAGATGTCTGTATGTGTGTGTATATGTCTTTAGTTTGTTGCAGTTTTGTGCCCTTTAAACGCACTGGAAGAGGATTGTTGATGATGGCAACGGTAACCGTGGCTTGTACATAAATACATAGTTAAAATACCATAATAATAGACACAAAACAGAAAGAGAGATAAAGTTATACAGATACAATAAATAAATATATATATATTTATCTAAATCATCGATTCAAACGGATGTTTCTGTTGTTGTAAGATATCCACGCCACAGTTGCTTCGTCGTATCAAGTTTTGGGTTCTGTAAAATTGAAAATCTTAAAGTTAATATCTGTTTAGTAGTTTCGGTTTATACTCTAAAACTGACAGTATACATACATTTAAAGAGAGAGGTTTGATTACGAGCATTCTAGTTACACATCAAACACGATGCAAATGATATTTTGTTTTCGTTGATTGATGGCTGATTGATTGATTGATAGATGCTTGATGGGAACAGGCATAGATAGACCAATTTTTGGTTGGTGCGTTTTATATATGTATATATATTTACAATGTGCCACACTGAAAACTATGCACAAAATACACTGAAACAAAGGAGAACTAGAACTAGTTTTGGTTTTGGGCTCACAAAATGAAACATACAGAGATTTAATTTTTACTTTTATTTAATATTTATACGTATATTTTAAATGTATAAATGTTTGTGTCTGTGTTTGTGTTTTTTATTCTTTAGAACTAAGTATAATGCATAAATTATAATACATTTGTTTACAGTTGTTGCTTTTTGTTCAATTTATAGTTTATTATAATAATAATATGGCTAAATGTTTCTACGATGGCTTTCTAACTCCACACTCTTTTCCTAGATCACATACCCCAAATAAGATCACAGCTTATTCAACCCATACCAATTTAAAATCGAGCCTCGAATCAGAGTGTAAACTAAATGAAAAGCGAACATAAAGGAACTTTAAATGTTTAGTACTAGATGTTTACGGAGAGAGAGAGAGTGATTAAATTGCATTAAATTGACACTGGTAATGTTTGGTTTGTATCTGTTGTAAAATTCCATTCAAAAAGTGTATAAATATTTATTTATTTTCCCTTTTATCGGAATGCATATTCAACTATTTAGCCTTTGAGCCAGATAGTATGTATAAATAATACTTGTATAACTTGTACCTGAGCCTAAACGAATTCATTTCGATACTTTTTATTCTCTCTTTTTTTTGGTTTGCCTTCTAACTGTTTAGGCAGTTGGTACACTCTACTGGCACACCTAAACTTTTATCAAAAACGACTACGAATATTGTATATCTATATATATATTGTATATAGTATTTAGTTATGATACTGGTATGTATAATTCGACATTCACGTATGTATGTTCTAGTTTAAATACGTTAATCTTTGAAGTTCCATTTTGAAACAATCTAATTATGAACTTTGTGCATTTCCTCTAAGCCTTCTGTGCGTCTCTAACACCAGATTAGACTTCTAGTTAATTTACTATATAGTTTTTGGTACTATAACACTTAGACGGGTGTTATATTAGCTGGGCTTTGTGTGTTAAGCACAACACCTTCTAATTTGGCAGCCGCTTCCTTGCAATTGCTCGCATTCTGTTGTTGAATCGTTGACAGCATTGTTGTTGTTATTGTTGTTGTTGTCGTCGTCTTGTTTGATGTTTCATTATACTCATCAGCCTCGTGCATGGGCGATAGGCGTGGCGAGAGGGCAGCATTAGTCGTGGAACTGAGGAGGCATGGTCGAATGCAAATGAATGATATTTTGTATATTTACAAACAGAGATTTGTGATATGAGCATTTCCAAAGTGAAAGGTTAAAAAAAAAGTAGGATATTTTTGAACCTAAGGATGATTTTTAACTTAGATTTTAAATAACTTATATTGAATAAAATTACTTCATATTTTTTTTTTTCAAGCTTAATGCATTAAATTATTATAAACGATAGAAAGAAATTTTAAAATAGTTTTCTTATAACAAATATCTTATTATTTTTTATGGAAATGCCCATATTTAAAGTTAGCAGAATAATAAATTTTTCCTTGCGATCTTATGAGCTTATGTGTGGTACAATGGTACGAATTGATTTTTAGGCTAGCCGCATTTATTTATTTATTACGCGTTGGTTTTAACTACTGTTTACACTTACTGATTGCCATTGATTTGACGCACTTTAAGTGTGACTGGGATGATTAGTTGTTCGGAAGTGCCATCCTTGTTGATCTGTTGCCAGACGGTCGTTCTATTGACTTCCGGTAGCACAGTTTGAGCAGCATTGCTGCCCGCTGTATTGCCCGACAATGGTATGTGTATAGTTGTAGGACCCGAACCGGAACCGGCAGTGTTGGTATTGTAGGTGGCACCCTTACCGGGCGGTTGCTGATGCTGATGATGGGTGTCCTTCAATATATATATAAGACATGCATGGCATTGTTTGTTTTTTTGTTGTTGTTTTGTGTCCACAAAAGAGCTCACAGAGCATAAGAAAAAGAATGTGAGTTCAGGTAAAATAGAGCGGAAAAAGTTAAATAAGATGTGTAAGTGAGAATACAGGTGAGAGAACGTGCTGTCGTTCCAAGAGCCAATGCTGTGTAGTGTTGTGTAATGCTAGCTAGAAATTTAGATGTTATATATATTTTATATTTTTGCCAAATTTTTATTTTTCGTTTTCGCCAATATCGTTTCATTTGAAAACTTGTTATTGTTAGTAAACTTGTACTACGTTTTTCTTTTGTTGTAGTTATTGACTATAAAATTATTTAACATGAACATTTAATACGTTTGTATTGTGTAAACCTTTGCGCTGACTACTCTTAAGCTAGTTTTCATTAACATGTACGGATAGTAGTTATAAATACAATATATATAGTAAGGGTAGAAGTATATATAGAGTAAGTAAGGATAACACATTTCATAATTGCACTAGAAAGTTATAGAATTTTAGATAGCATATACACATAGAGCTTAGATACAATTTTGTTTGGTTTTTGACTATAGTAATAGCGATAATAATTGAGCATTATGTTTGAAAACAAGAAAAAACAGTTAGAAAGAAACATATACAAAAATATTTATAGGCAAATATATCAAAACAAGGAGGTATTATATATATATATATAAAACATATGTATAACAAAATGCAAAAAGTGCATGCTATAAGATACAAACAAAAAATTACAGAATACTGTTTGCAAAAACACAATAAAATGTTTTTACTCGTATATACATAGAGTTATTAAAAAAAGCTCTATATATGTACGTACATACATAAATATATACATATATAGTTAGGTAATGTATATGTATATGCATTTTTATACAACAAAATGCAAAAATCTCTAAAAATAATTTCCATTTTAAGATTCCAACAAATTAGACACATATCAAATATTTCTGTGGTGGATTGTGCAGCACTGCAAACGCAAACGAAATGGTCTGCACTCTTCTTTTATCAATTTTGTTGTGTGTTTTATGTTTGCTTTTGTTGTTGCTGTTGTGTTGCAGTGTTCTGTGTTTAGTTTAGTGTGTTTAGTGGGTGCCTTGCTCACTTTTTGAGCAAACTACATTGTGCCTCGAACTCCTTCTCATTTGCATTTGAGGTATTGCACTTAATAAGGGCGACGGCATTGTGGCCGCCACCATCAAGACAACCCTTCGGTTCGCGCTTGCCGCTACCACCGAAACAGGGTAAATATTTCTGACAAAAGCCCACCTCAGCGTCCAAATGATGCAGATCATCAGCCGCAGCCCGCTTCGTCATCTCTGGCATGATATCATCAAGAATTTTCAACTCACGTCGCGTAAAGACAAAGTCTAGGGATTTGCGTATGCCAATCATAACCACCAACATTAGCGGGAACAAAATCGAAGTCTGCGAGAAGCTTTTAATCAGCCACAAAATAATCAGACAAGCCAATTGGATTGCAGTAAACAGATGTACGCGCTTAATTGGTACCTGCAAAGGATATGCATTCGGAAGTTAATCGGAATATTTTATTAGTTGCCTTAGTAAAATTTACCTGACGCAGGAACATGTAATCTGGCTGATATTTGGCTGGCATAAACATGATGAGAATGCGATCGAAGAATTGCAGACCCTTAAGCGATGCCACGCCCATATATAAGAAGACACCAAAGAGCACCGGCATCGGTATGTATGCGAGCAGCGGTGTCAACAGCACCGAAATGCCAATGGTCAGGAAGATCATGATGTGTGTCACCCGCTGCTCGCGCACACCCAAGAACTGCGGCTTCTCGCCAGGGGCACTGCACTCCGATTCTAGTTTCAATGAGTTGACATGATTAATGCTCAGCACCGTAGCAGCAACGAACCTTTAAAAAACATAGCAAAAACCAACCATATGAAATCGATAAGTTGTAATTAATCTATCTATACGTACCATGGCAAACCCATCATACTGCAAATGGCAATTAGGCCAGAGAGTATAAATAGATCCAAGTGATAGCCACAGCCCTTCTTCAACTTGTTCTCCTTGCGATTGACAATCACAGCCGTTATTTGCTGATCCATAAAGATGAGAATGGTGCCCAGAAGTGCAGGGAATACAGCAATGATTGCTGACCACCAAGGATTTTTCTCAGTAAATGGCGGAATAAACCAGCCACGTGTACTTAACGTAGGTTTCAGCTCATGAGGTACCTCCAGTTTCTGTGTGGGTACGCCCAGTGAGTAATCAAAGAAGGACATGGCAAAGATGGCAATCAGAACAGAAAAGTCACTTATATACTGTCGCACTATCGATGGGAAGAACAAGGCATTCTTGAACTCTTTGAGTACGGTTGAAAAGATGAAAGTGCCAGCGCACAAAACCACGGACATAAGGAAGACGTTCTCGGTGGGTGGCCTGCCGCAATCTGCGCCGGTCAACGTGCCATGGTAATCCTGAAAAATTGATATTAACACCAGTTAGAATAAATCCTTCTTTTAAGGAACATAATCCTCTCGACTTACCTCACACGAATCCCATTTGTATTTGGCAAACTCCAAGACGCTGGCATTGCTCTGCGGCGGCGGTGTACAAATACAATCGTAGATGCCCTGATTGACTGGGAAAGTCTTACCAATGACGACCACATTCTCGATGGCCTTGTAGACAAAGATAATGGCGATTAGGGTGGCAAAGTTTTCCTCGGTAAAGCGCGTTATGTAACAGACGAGGGCGCTAGCATCGATTGCGACCAGCACGATACAAATGACGGCGACCCACATGCCGATCCAGAACCGGAATGTCATATAGTCCCAGCCCTGAGCCATTGAGAACTCATAGACAATGGACTCGAAGACCAGCACTGGACCGGTGGAACCCAAAATTGTCAACGGCTGACCGGAAAAGAAGCCATAACCCATGCCACAAATGAATCCCGAAACTAATGACTCCATTGCCGCCATATTCTTGCCTGTCGCCTCAGAGAGTAGACCACCAAACGTGATGATGGGCGACAGGCAGGCGAAATACAAAAAGATCCACGACGCAACACACTGCATGGAGAGTGCATCTCGATAATCACTCCAATACCAGGGTGCCTTTCGCTTAATATCATTCATAAGACCGCCAAAGAGGCGACCCGTTCGCGACAAGCCTGACTCTTCACGTAAACGCTGCTCCTCCTCCTCCTCGTCGATCTCCTCCTTGGGCAGCTCGGGCGGCCGTTTGCGGACCTCCTGCGAAGGTATTGCCGCTGGCGGCTCTATGCGTATGGTAGGATCCCATTCGCCCGGTGGTAATACTGTAACCGCATCCAAAAACTCATCCACACCAGCGAGCAAATGATCTCGCTTTCGTGCCCTATACGCCACCTCATGGAATATCTCGTCCGACATCAGCGTTGCCATGGCGCGTCCAATCTCATGGAAGTTACTCTGGCTGCCCGGTGGACCCAGCAGTATGAAAATAAATCTGTAAAGGGAATTGAAAAGGGATAATGTTCAAGTAACTGGATCTCATAGGGATTATCCCAACTGGGAGCAGTTTTTACTTACCTGGTTGGCACTGGCACCTCGGTTAGATCACCCATGACAGCCGCCTGGCTTAAACGTATGAAACAGGAGAGTGTTCGCTCAAGGAAATCAACCTCACCCACTAGAATGTTGCTTGCCTCCGCTCCGGGAGGTATTTTACGCATGAAATGCGTATTACCCTTATGTTGCTGTTCCGCCAGCTCTGAACCGCTTGTTTGTCTTGCCATCGATTGGTTACTGGGACTCTTAACCATGTCCTCTGTTATCACAGGCATATTTTGTTTGGGCCGCAATTTTTTAGAATTTGATTTTTTCTCTACATTAGTTAAGTTCGGTATCGCATAGTTGGGTACAGAGTGGGTTCGGTTTTGGTATTGGTATAATTGGTTGCAGGCGTGCAGGTTGTTGGTTGTTTTTTTTATTATTTTGTTTTTGGTTTAAGGCATTACAATACAGCAATGACAAACAACAACATAAATCATAAACGAATTTCAAAGAAAAAAATATAATAAAAGTGCAAAAAGTTTAATTAATAAATTCATTCTTAGAACAAAATACAGTGAAATGAAAACTCATGCGAAGAACAGATTTTTGAATACTGTGAACGATAAGCATGCATGTGTGAATGAGCTAGAAATTTAAAGATAAAAGATAGTGTGTATTTTATAAAAGTATCTTACGTATATATATCTGAAAAAATGTTGCCTAATATGTAGGTTCCAATGTTTCTTTAACCATGCAAATTTCTTTCTTTTAGATCTGAGCCTTTAACTTTTTATTTTACAACCAAAACAAAAGAACTAAACTTGGATTTGCAGCTAGTTTTTGAATTAAAAACAAAGAGGTAGTCACACAGAACGAACGGTAACGGTAACGATAACGATAACTTTTTGAATCTTGATATAGTTGGAAATGTTTTGAAGTTTTTGGTTTGTTTACCAAGCGCCTTGTTGCTGGGCTTGCCGGGCACCGTTAAAAAACGACCCATTCCCATTCCCAGTGCATTGCTACTGCCATTGGTATTGCCAGGTGGTCCAGGCTCGCTGGCGGTTATCGATAACGGTGTAGTTGCCATTAAAGCGTTGCCAGACTGCTCTTCAACTGTAAGTTATCGTTGTATTATGATGAATAAAATACCAAAACGAACGAAACGAAATAAATACAAAACCAAAAAAGTTATCTAAAAATCTCGCGTTGAGTTCGCTGCATCAATTCTAAATGTATATTCAACATGGAACCTCGTTAAACTTGCGTGTGAATAGACAGCACATTTAAAGAGAGAGTATTATAGTATTTTGGAATATTTCGTGAGGGGTTTCATAGCAGATAAATAGTAGAGTAGAGTATCAAAAATAGTTGAAAGGGTTGAAAATTCAGCTGAATTGTGAAAATAGCTATCAGTAATAAAGTATTTTAATAGAGAGATAGAGAAGAAGGAGAAAGAGATAGTTAAACTACATATCGTTGTTTAAACACAGCGTGCTATGGTAGGTACACTTTACGCAAAGAAGTTAAAACCATACAAAAAGAGTTTAGAATTTAAATATATATCTCGAGTGAGTCTATTACTTGTCAATTGGATCGTCGCTGACTGTTGCTGAGTGGTATGTCCTTGGTGACTAGAAGACGGGACATGCGAAGGCGAGGCGCCCGCATGGAACCAGGTGGTAACGCCAATAGCGCCCATGTCGGCTATTTTTCGCAAATGAAACGAGTACGGCATAAGGTAGCAAGAGCAAGAGCAAGAGCGAGAGCGAGCGATGGTTAGAACTAATGTTAGCAAACGCTTTGCATTGACGTTGCACAACACTGCATATGTGACTTACGTAACAAGTGATTGATTGATTGATTGATGAATGATATTGCAGATGGATTTTGCATGTGATTTATTCATATTCAGGGTGCATTGAGCATTGGATAGAACCGAGCTCATAAAGTAGGCAGAGTTACGAGTCTGCGAATATAATATTATATATTTGCTAGATGGTTTGTGCGTGCTCTCTTTACAGCTGGTGTGGATCTGGAGCATTTGGCAGTGCATTGAAAAGCTGAGAGAGAGAGTGTATGTATTGGGCTTGTGTCTGTTATACCTGTGGGAACAGCGAGATAACAACCACGCTGATCCTTACTGGACACAAATCGGGGCGACGTGGGTGTACGGCATCCATCCAAATCGAAACCAGGCGATGTGGCATGCAATGATTGCCCAGTTGCAGCTAAGCAACCCCATTTCATTGATGTTTAGTGGTTAATATTGAAGTTAATGTGTGTTGGTTAAATAGGACGAGATCTCAACTCAGTGATGATGATGCGCAACAAACGAACGAGATGAGCTTAGTGTTAACTGATAAATAATAAAATGCCTACTCACTTTTTGACGACGAATGATTGCGCATATCCGCCAAAGAGCGAATGATTGGCAGACGTGTCTTCTTTGCATACTCATGCTGATGCCGATGGCGACGCAACAATGCATCCTTAACCTTATCCTTGACGCCAGCGGGCAGTGTGCCGCTGCTAACCATCTGATCGCATACCAAATCGGCAACGAGCTCCAGATTATGCGCCTCCATGTCCAACATGACGCTGCCATTGAGCAGCAGGCCACGCAGCTCGAAGAGTGAGTGTAGCGAGAGTGTTGCCACATGTGGCTTGGACCAACGATTGCCACCCTCCTCGACATCCTCCTCGAATTTAATCCATCTTGCCGTCTCCTTCCACTCAATTTCATCGCCCTCCTTCACCAGCATGCCCATCTCGGAGAAGAGTGGATGCGATACATGTGAGCCATCGTCCACATCCTCACCCAATATAAACTGTACACGTTGTGCGGGCGGCGTTGCTATAGAAAATGATGTCAATGATTAGGTTAGGTTTATGGGACCCAAGGAGTCAGAGCCATTGGTTCTTGAGCGCAACCCGCTTAATTAGCCACATAGTTAGGTGACGATTTGCTTGGGGATTTGCTCTCGACCATATGGCCACTAAATAGCTGTGGGTTAGTTTAGTTATTAAGAAAGTTGATGAAATTGATTGTGAGGCAGGCAAAAGTATCTTTGCCTTTTGGTGAATGTGATTATAAATCAGCCTTGTCGTTATTTGTATGGTGAAGTATCTCCTCATAATACTAATTGGCAATTTAATTTTATATTGTAAAATGATGTTTGTTTTGAACTTAACATTGACTGAGATAATTCTACTCAATAAATTTGTATTCTTTATTGTATTTATCTTATCTATTTGCGGCTTTTAAAAATGTTTTATGTTCGCGTCAAAGTAAACTTTCGGTTTTTTTTTCTTTCGACAAATTGCTTTAACTGTTAAATACCAGACAATAAGATTTGTGTTTGTTAGCAAAACAATCAAAGCGATTGTCACTTAACCGCTTAGCTTACACTTGACAAGACCTTTTGAAACAAATTGGCAGTTTGAAGCTGTTTATTGATTTTATTGTCAATAGGTAGGATACGTATCATTAACGTTTTATATTATACGTTGTTCTTTTATTAAAACCTTCATTATTTCAATCAAACCTCCTTGAGTGGTCTGAACAAGTAACTTTGATTTCCACAGGGGATTATAATTTAAGCAGTCTGCTAGCAGAAACCTGTCATATCCTGTAATTTACTACAATTTTGTAGCAGTAACGCTGATTGGCAGCACATGTCAGCTACAGCTATAGCTACAGCTAAAGTTACAGCTAACGCGAAATTGCTCTCATCATTCATTCAACAGCGTGTCCAGTTCACAATTATTATTTTCCAACACACACACAAAACACACACAAAGAGAGAGAGAAGCACTAACGAACTGTAAATGTATACTACTTGGATTGTGGAATAGTTTGGGTCTATGCCACCCACCTGGTCGCTCGACTTCCTGTTGCTTGTCGCTGATGCTGCCTCTGGCGTTAACAGATACTGCGCCCGATGTTGCAATCATGCCGGAACCACTGCCACTGTGATGATGCTTGCGGCGACGCTGCGAATGCCGTCTGCCTCCCGGCACGTGTACGCCCACATAAACGGTGTGTGCACGGTGTCCTGCATGCATGCGGATACAAATTCAATGCGTTGCTTAATTGATTACAACACAAAAACCAAAAATCAAAAACCCAATAACAAAACGAAAATCAAACCAAAAAGAAATCAGATACACATGTACAATTCGTGTAATATCGTTTTGCACGCATGGCAAAGCTGGGAAATCTATTGGAAAAGTCGGTCAGTTTATTTGTTTGTTTGTTGTTGTTGTTGTTTTGTACGTTCGCGTGGCTTGCAATCAAAAGCGGCGCTTCGTTTGGCTTAATGGTTGATAAGAACCGAGACGACAAAAGCTTTATAATTTATACAGTTACGCTACGGTCCGCCCTTGCTACAGAAGACTGTCGAGCCATGAATCAAGGCAAGTAGCGGCATTGCGCATACGCCGCATCGTCTCAAGAAGGGAAAGAGAGGCTATGTTTAATTTTGGAATTGCTTTTATGTGCTTAATTGTAGCTAAATAAGCAAATCAAATTCTTTCCTATCAACCTACATATAGTAGTTCTTGCGTGTGGTATTTTTCTTGGCCTATGACAATTTTTCCGGTTTTAAAATCGTCAACGTCAAAAGCTAATTGTGAGATCATCTGTGACTGTAATGCAGCTACATATATCTCGAGATGATCATTATTTAAATAAATAATAAATAAACATTTACTAATATATATTTATGGCGTGTCATATTAACGTACATAATGTATATATAATTATATATCTTGTGGGCGTTTATTTTTTATACAAATTGCGGTTAATGCATTTAATTTGCAATTTATCTGCGGATACAGCGGAGATCGGTTACAGAATAATATAATAGAATATTAAACGGTCTGAACCGGAATAATGAATAATGAAGATGGGTGAAATGTAAAAGATCAAAGGTTGTGAATATGGGTTTAAAGAGGATATAAATGAATTATAAATATGATAAATATAAAATTTTATGTAAAAAAAACTATTGCAAAAGTTAATCAGGGCTAGGATAGGAGTGGAATAAAAAAAATGAAAAAATAAAATAAAAATATATTTTATTTGTGAAACATCAAACTATGAAGAACACATTTAAAAAAATTCAAATAGATATATAAAAATATTAAGAAAAAATAGTATATTCCTGCAATATCTTGTCACATCAGTTTTATAATATTTCTTAAATTTATTCATAAGAATTATTAAAAATTCTTTAGACGTTTTAACAGTTTATTATTTAATTAGCTCAGCCTTTTTATGCAGATCACATAGTCTCTGAATGAATTAAGTAAGATAAACCCTTCGGTCATTTCTGTTAAATCATTAATATGTTAACACTTCGATAAAATTGTGCAGTTTAAAAACAAATTAATTCATGCAGCTAGAAACGTTTGAATTCGAATTCATTTACTGTCCCACATTGCATCAGTTTTGCCTGTCATTTCGTGACTATTTTTCTATATCCAACATCACGCACTCCTTCCCCCTGCATTTAGTCTTGCTATTGTTTTTATTTCCATTAAGTAACTTGGACAGATTCGTAATATGACAGTTTTTTAGGTGGATATCGCTTTACGACCAACTTTGCATAAAGTATCAGCTTTTAAGTCTATTTGACTACGTTCCACATGCGTTGCGTATACGCCGCGTTGTGCGGCGTAAGTTTCAATTGTGTTAACTTACCCTCGAATTCGTTTTCTGTAAATTGTTGAGTGAAGTCCTCGCCGCCTGTGCGCGGATCCTTTGGCGCCTCATCGTCACCACTCGAGGAGTTCATGTTCCAAGGCCTGAAAGTAACCCAAAATACCCAAGCAATTAGTCTCAAAAAGGTTTCTTCAACTTTTGATCAGAAAAAAAAACGAAAACGAAACTTTTTAATTGAATTGCTCGCAATTCAACTTAATTAATCAAAAATCGAAAAAAAACAACAACCTGTGCTGCACATGCATTCATTAAAATGAAAAACACCAACAATTTCGACCGGCAACTCAAAAAAATATACACAGAAAATCAACAACGTTAATCAACTTAAGCAACGTCATTGAGTTGAGTCAAAAAATAAAAATAAAATAAAACTTGGCTTTTGCATCCACATTAGATCATTCTGACAGTCACAAGGTCACTGTCAACAAACATAAAATAATCCGAAAAATGCATTCCATAAGTTTTGTTTGTTTAGTGATCACTGTCATTATTTAGTATTTTTCTCTCAATTTCCACATGCGCTTAATTTATGCATGAAACGCTATTTTTTTTGTAATGCGTATAATTATACCGTGAAAAGGGTATAATGGTTTTGTGCAAAAGTATGTAACAGGCAGAAAGAAGCTTCTCCGACCCTATAAAGTATATATATTCTTGATCAGCCGAGTCGATATAGTCATCTGTCTTTCTGTCTGTCCGTCCGTCTGTATGTATGAACATTGCTTCGAGCTGTCATTAAATTTACTTGATACACTGTCAACGTACTTTGAAACAGTTTCGTTGCATTATAATTCCAAATAAATTCATAGATGATTACCGAGTAAACGTGTTATAACATCATCCCAGTACTTTGCCACTATTTGAAATGCAATTAAAAAATATTTCAAACTGTCTGAGTAACCAAAAAATATAAATAAAATATGCACAAGTTGTGTAAGCTAGATTTTCTAATACCCGGTAACAAACATTTAAATAATATTTACCTTTCAGCGTATGTCAATATTTGCAGATATTAATAATAACATATGTGTTGGTACGATTGCAAAATTCTTTATCTTAATTAGTCATAGTCTTGTCTAGTTCCTGATATCAGAAATTATATCCATTACTTTATTGCCGACTTTATTGAACCCTTTTGAAGACTCTTTTTCTTGTTAAGTCCAATAAGTAAAAAGTATCACGAACTTATGACTGAAATACGTCGTGAATGTATTATTGTTGTATTATTTTATAAGGTCTTACATCTTGAGTCAACGACAACGCTATCAACAAAAACTTACTAAAATGCTTATCAATAAATATAATATACTTATACACGAGTGTCTAGTCTATATAAAAGTTTTTTTCAACTGACAAACAGCCCCTCCAATCTGTCTGCCAAGTGCCGGTATATAAATTGGGTCGATCTCGGACAATGTTAAAATAAAGACTCTTTCCCAATGTCCCAGTCCCAATTGCAAGTCCAAAACAATATCAAGTGACTCACGGAGCGTTGGATTTTAAAAACAACAACAAGTTGAGTGATATGCATACATTGAGGCCTTTAGCATGTTTGCACAGACAAGTGTTTAACTAAACGTTTTTTATGGAATGGACTTTAAATTAAAGAGATAAATAAATATTCCAAAAGAGATGTTTTATATATATATATCAGAAAATGTTCCGCCTTTATCCATATTCTGTTTTTTTATGTAGGTTATTTATCGCTTCTTGGCGATAAGTCCGTCAATTATCAATTGTGACACTTTCATGGACACTGATTTGATGTACTCAAGAACTCTTGACTTCGGGGTGACACATTTTAAAATTCCAGCCTGATTGCATTTTGTGTTTGCACATTTTCTTATGGTTCAACAACTTTTATCACTCTTTACTTACGTATTATCTTTATATTTGTCGGCCATATATCGCGAACGAAACAATACCAACGATCACGAAAGAGTTATTAAAGTTGCGCGATTGAATTGATCAATCGACGATTTTCGATCCAGTCAAATAAAAAGCGAACTATGCGCGATAACCGAAAACTAGTCAAGTTGTTTTTTTTATTGCTTGATTCTATTTGATTTTTTTGTCACGCCGTTCTTACGACTCGCTTCGAGCCCGGGCGATTGCAGACTAACTACTAACTGGCCGATCTTCAAAGCGAAGCAGCGTCGGCGCTTAACCCGCTGTCGCAGCTGTTGCGATTAACACTGGCAGCGACGTCGGCAGCGCACAGTGGTTCAGTGCATTGTTGGGATAGGTAGTTTCGTACTGTGATCTTATGACACATTTTTATATAAGCACGCCATAGACTAAATTATTCAATTCATCAAGCTAATGATCTGGAATTTCAACAAGCTAGAAATACTAATTACTGAGTTAAAAATCGTTTAGTGTTAATGGAACTTGTGTCACAGTGAGAAAACTATCTACGGAAGAGCGTTGAAGAGAACATACTATAAAAATGTTTGTACATAAATCCCATAGTTTCATTTCCAACTATGTTGTTTTTTTTGTTGTTAAACGCTGATGTTCATTGTTGACTTTATCGATATTTGAGGCTTGTGTTCTTATCGCCTGTGTGCGTTTTTACTAGAGTCTCGAGGCTTTAATGTTCTTATCAGTGTTGGAAACTTTGCCTTACAAGCTGTTTACCTAACTTGCAATTATATATTTTTTTTTTATTATCATTTTTTTATTACAATATTTACAGTGGGCTGCCCTCTGCCTTTGTTTTATTGTTTTTTTGCAGTGATTGAATTAATTGATATAGACATAACTAGCAACAACTGCTTGATACCGAATCCATACAGGCGAGACTAACTTAATAACTCCATTGCCAATGGACAATTTTATAATATTATTTTTGTAAATTTTTATTATTAATTTATGGCGCCTTGAAGTAAAAAGATTTATTTTCTTCACATGTAGCGTTCTAATACACTTACACAATAATAAACATATGTTCTTTTTCTATTCTCCCAAACAGCTTTTATTTTTGTGATGTCAAAGGCCTTTCGAAATTGGTTTGGAGCATTTCAACTGATTGCTTGTTTGTCAATGAATATGTATAATCATTTTTTAAGTCATTTTGCATTAACAAGTATGCGGATAATAAATGCTGTTTTTTTTCTTTTCAGATAATGTTTTGTTTGTTCTTCTTCGATATTTGTTATCAAAATAACATGATTTTAATGAGAAGTCAAGGACGCCCATTTTAAATGTTATTTTAACGAGTTATATGCATATTTTAAATGAGATGGAAAATATGGGAAAATTTAAATTAATTATAAGCAAAGTAAAGTATTTAATTTGGATTTGTTACCTACTTTTAACAACTTATTCAAAGTGTAACAAAAAAGATGAAAATTTCCATAAATGATAAAAAAACAAGTTTGTATTAAAAGTTTGATAATAAAAGATACTAGTTTTATTATCAAACTTTGAATATATTGTCAAAATGATTGTACAACATTTAAGTAGGAGAATTTATTGTTAAGATATTCTTTGCCGTCTTTTTTGGCTACCAGACAGAACTGGTAAAATTTGGAAAATCTCAAAAGCAAGCTAAAAAACCAAACGTATACGTATTTAATCGAGAAGGCAATGTTCTCTGTGGTTTGTCTCGTTTGCGACACTTTCCTATGCCTATGCATATTATTAGCTACCAACTTAGTGTCAACGAGTCGTCTCGCATATAATTATACATGAGTATGTATATATATATTTATTCTAATGGGTATTACCGATCCGATTCGGAAAACAGCTGTTTGGCGTGGCTAAATCGAGACTAAAATTAAAAACAGAAAACGAAACCCAAAATGTGTGTTATTTGTTTGTTTTTGATATACCTGCTAGAATTTATTTAAATTTAAATTAAAATTTTCAGTAAATTGCCAACGCTTGATGCGTGTAGACGCCAACTGCGAAGCAGACTGCAAGTCAGCATTTTACCGGCTTAAACTGGAATGCGCCAGTCGCATCGAGTTTTTCCGCCTTACAAATCGCCTGTACCTAACACACTTAACAAACCGAGCCACTCAGCGAGAGAGACTCAAACAACAACACCTGAGAGATTGACAAATTGTTCGACAAATTGAACGAGGCTGAAACAGAGACGCGGTCTAATTGGATTAAGCATCTTTGTTTTCAATTTCTTAGCAGCAAAAAAAGGGGGAACTTTTGAATCTTAGTTTTGAATGAGAATTTTACTGCAATTTTTGGTTTGTTTGTTTGTTTGTTTTGTTAGGATTAATGGAGTATTTCCGTTGAATGGAAGTTTGTTATTTGGACTATCAGGGTTATAGGAAAACAAATGTTTATTGTCTAATAAATTTTTTTCATGGCATTATAAATTATCATTAATTAACACTTGACAATCAGAATACAACATATTGATAAGTTGATGTTGATTTAGTTATTGTACGACTTTAAAAATTTGAAAACGTGCAGCGCCGTTTCTAAGCAAATACTTCAAAGCTAGCTAAATGAACCGTCTGTTATAGAGTGAAGCTCTGACAACCTTAATAGCCTAACTGTCTTACTTACTGTTATTGGGAAGTACAGCTTCAAGTGTTGACGTCATAAGATATTCTCGATCTAATCAATCAATACTTGAGATATCATTAGACGTCTTTTAGAGTAAATGTGTCATAAACAAGACTTATTTTCAACTTGACAATCACTGGCTATATTCAAACATTAATTTGCTTGCACTAGACTTATCGACACCTCTTGAGAACTCGAACTCGAACTTGATAACTAAATGGTTTAATAAACGTGACAAGCTCACCTCACCTACAGATTCTTATCATTATTGACGCGTCATTGCTGTTGAACACTTGAACAAGCCATTCGATAAAGTTTTCAGTTTCAGTTGGCAATTGTCGAGCTTATCGTCTATCAACAATATTATTTGTTTGTTCTAATTCACATGGTGTATATGGTTCGGTTTGTTTGCCATGACGGTATTTTGATTTTGCCAAATTTCACAACGATTGTTTTTCGGAAATGATTATTTTTGTTAATAGTTCTAATGGGCTCTTAGCCGCTGCTAATGAAGATATCGAGAGAATATAGCTTATAACCAGTTGCCTTTGGATCAAACAGGTAGATCAGGCTATTTTGTATATGCTTTTTAGCTATGCTTCAGTTTATAGCACTTGTTTTTGTGGCAATCTGTTTAATTTAAAGAGTCAACAAGTGTTGTTAGCACATTTTATTTGACTCATAATATTTTGATAAAAATAGTTTTCTTTTATTGTTGTTGAAATCAGATGTGACCTCATAGATGTTGATGAAATTCTTAATGATTATTGGAATGACATAATAAATTTAATATTGATATAGAATACAAATTAGATCTCAAAAATCGATTTTAGAAATAACATTTCTTATTAAAAAATATATTATTAAATATGTTATAAACTGGAAATGCAATCTATATTCCATGATAACTTGTTAGGTATTTTATTAAATAATCGGTTGAGCTTTGAGGTAGTTATGACTTCAGTGAGTTCTTTAAGTTGATTTTCTGTCTTTCTATACCGCTTAAAAATTTAATTAAATTTTCATGACTAACAAAGAGGCATACCCGCAATTCATCGGCCCGACCTTGTGCTTTTGGGGTGGCTGATTAATTGGGTTGAAAGAGGCCCTGTCTAAACAACGTTTCTGGCATTTCTGGAATGCAAGAGTTCACCACTCGAATGACGTAAAATAAACTTGCTAAAGAACCAAAACACTCAATTTTGTATTCCATTTGTTATTAGAAAAAGAAAATATAAAATTCCTATCAATGTTCATTACTTTATTTTCACTTCTGTAAAATATATAAAATTCAAATACCTTTTTGCTCCAAGTCTAGCATATAATTTATTTCAAAGAGTGTCGAAAAAGTCTCTAGTCGCTTAGTAATATAGCTTTCTCAATGTCTTCTGACGTTATAAATCCTATAAGGCTCAGGGCCGTCAGCTGGCAATTTGGCTATCTTATTGGTAATGCCCAGTGGCACAGTTGCCCAGTTGAATGGGTGAACGGTTGAACGTAGCCTTGCAGTCATTTAAACCACAACATAAAGTCGTGCTAAAATGTGATATATGTATATACCCCAAAGCTCGGCTGATGTCATACCAAACCCAACTGCGGTGTCTGCGTTTCCACTTTTTATTGTCTTTGAGGGACGCCATTTAACGCAATGAATTCTAGACGTCAGCTACAAGGACAACCAAAGTCCTGCATATGATGGGGATGAGTCAAAATAAATAAAGAAAAGACAAAAGAAAAACTAAAATACGCCATTAAGTCAAATGAAATGGAATAGTTTCATTTCTCATGGTTATATTTCTCATGCTTATCGCAGGCAAACAACAAATTTCACACAAATTAGCTGAAAAGCTCGATTCGCACTTAGCAAGGAGTTTGCTTAAGCAATTTACCTATAATTGTTGCTAAATAAATCATAATTTAAATATTTGTTTTAAAGCAAATAGTTTGTTGTGCAAAAAAAAACGCATGTTTGGTTCCCTGAAGCGTGCCACAGAGACTACAAGGCATTATAGATGTTGCATTGCGGAAATGACATACATAAGATATGGTGGGCGTGAGAGGCGTGGTCATAGCAGGGCAGAAAAATGGGATCAATGTCCCCGCCTAGATGTTGCACTGGAGAATGAGGCAAGCAAAACAGAAATGCCAACTAGAGTACACAGTTCCATGAGTAAACAGAGAGAAGAGAGAAGAGAAAAGAAAGAAAGAGAGAGAGAAAGGAGGAGAGAGTGCAACTGGCGTGCAGAAAAGTTTGCTGCGAGAGGCGAACTGTTTGTGATGTTGCTTATCGAACGGCTTCCTGCCAGTAACGCTATATAGAGAATGTTCTGCACCTTATCATAATAACAACAATAGATATCCAGACATAATGTCATAGGCACTTGCCATGTTATTGACCCAGTGTGCAGGCTGCAACAATGCGTAAGAGACACACTTGAGAATATGTTGAAACAAAACGGAAAGTTCTCCAGAGATGTGACAGTTTTTTTTCCATTGTTTGCACATTTTGCCACAATTCCTCTAACTTTGTGACATGATTTAAGCCTTTAATTTAGTTTTTTTTTATGTGCGCTTTCAATTAGACGCCATCAGGTTGAATTTATGGCCTAATCGCATACTAATGACAATAACCGGAAAAGTTTCGTGCCCGTTCACAAACTGTTGACTCTATTTGAGATTTGCTTATATAGCTTATAGCTTCGACTTCCTACTACTGTTTAACCGACCTCTCAATTAGGTGTGCGTGTCGCGAAAGTTTCCATTGTCACTTAATTGGAGCCGCCCTACTATTTGCGTATTATAGAAGAGAGCTATTGTGTTCGAAATTCTGGGATATGACTTCGACAGCGGGGAGTTATTCAAATACCTAGCAACATATTAATCAAGTATGTTCTCGCTACGCAAATAACAGCCTTTAAAAAGTACGACTAATGTAGCTGGAAAAACTAAAGGAGCACTTTGTAATTTGTTACAACTGTTTAACTTTTCAAACACTTGAAGTAAACAATTAAGCTTAACAAGTAATATTAATTGGAAATTGTTTGTGGAAGGGCTCTTAATGAAGCTATTTACTGTTCATATTATAACTATTTACGATGTATTACCTGGTGCTGTCCGTTGTTATCACTTTTGGGAACCTGCCATGTCCATGGATATGTTTGCGTTGTGCCTGGTTTTGGATTTGATGCGGCATTCTGGTATTCACTTCGTTAATTTGACAATCGACCACAAACATTTGGCAAATTTGCAATTGCCGTTGTTTGCTGGTTTCGAAACCATCAACAAAGAGACAAAGACTCGACGGGTTATTGACTCGCCCAGCAACAGCGACGTAGACTGCAACGCTGCAGACACAAAGGACAACAATAGCAACAGCAACAAGCAGACGAATAGGAGTTGCCACGTTTTGGGAATTCGTTTAAAATATACACTCTACAACCGCAAATCATTCGTTTTGCACATGTTTAATTATTGTATGCGGTTTAGAACTTTAAGCACTTTACAGTTAACGGTAACTGCAACCATATCCGCATCGCATTGAGTCGCGCGCCAGACTAATCCATTCGGCCGGGCGTCTAGTCAAAGTTTACTCTCAGCCGGCTCAGCTGTTTATTGACAATGCATTGTGCATACTGTTCGTGCTGCCTGATAAGCGAACTCTCTCTCTCTCTCTCTCTCTTTTGACTGCACAGAGCGCAGTGTTGCATTCGGTACTCTTGCTCTCTGTCGCTTTCGGTTGCTCTTTGGATGCGCTCTTTACTGGGTTGCATTAAAGTGCGTTTGTTTATCGGCTTTTCACATTATTATTTCGTTACAACAAATTCAAAACGAGTGGGTTGAGCAAAACGGAAGTTGTCCAAAGGATGCCAATGCGGTTGTAGGTGTGTGTGTTTGTGTGAGTAAGTGTTGGTTGGCTAGAATTTTCGTGTTGATTTAGCCGCAGTTGCCAAGCAATTTAATTAAATTGAACGTGCTCAGCAACTTGTGGACATTTTTTATATTAATTCAAAACGTTGATTGCTCTTAACAATTGTAATTTAATAAAGCTGCTGTTTTATCAAGGTCAACGCAAGTGCTTTATTTGTATTTGTTTTTAATCCTCTTAATTAAAACTGACGGACCCTTTTTTTAATTGGCATTTTTTTCGTGTAAGTTGTGACAGAATATTATGGCAGTGAAATTCATATTTCAATTTCACACGAGGAATATTTTATATCATGTAAATTAAAAGTGAAAAGGTCAATTACAGCGTTGTTAATGGATCACTGATTCATGAAATTCAGTCGACATCATATTTATATGAAATCAATAATTTTCTGATGGAGGTCTATTTGCATATATGCCAGGAAATGACATTTTGCGTATGCTCTTTTATATTTTGCTGTTTTTTTTTTTATATCCCATTTTATTGCATTGAAATTCCTATTTAACTTGACGCTTTTCGTTCGTATTTTATCTATGCGAAGACATACCGGATATCAGAAATGTAACCAAACAAACGTGTTGTAACCAACCATGTGAGCGGGCTTATTGAAGGCAAACTGGCCTCGATAAACGTGCGAAATGGTATCGGGGCGAGGAGTCGATATGTGGGCCTATGGGCCGACTCGTGTGTGCCAGTGTCAAGTGTAAATGAAATTTCCAATTTTGCAGTGTGTGCAAGAAAAAAAGAAAGGAAAACAATGCTCGGCATATTGATTTTCTTTTAACCACTACAAACATGGCGTATGGGTTAGTTAGACAGCTTTCTAAGGCCGCATTCCAAATGTGTTACAAAACTTTTGGTATTTGTTTGTATTTGGATTTCAAAATGATAACAAAACCCACAACAACTCAGCTGTATGTTTTAGTTTGACAATTTAGCTAAAGTTTTCAGTTTGCAGCAGGAGCACGAACGGATTAAAAGCGACGCGTCTATTTTTGGCCAAGGATTTGTGTCAAAGGGTTAAGGACTATAACAAGACATAAAATGTTATTCAGCGCACGTTTAGCTCTTAAAACAAAAAGCTCCGCTTTAAGCTGGGTTTTCAATTTTACAGGAAAAACAATCTCATCTTACGGCGTTGTTGCCACGTGCAAAAATAATAAATATAGCAATTCAAGTATAAGAGAAAACGAAAGCTTAACGAAGCTTAGCTTCTTATAACCAAAATAAAGTCTTTTCGCTTAAACACAACCAAGAAAAGATAAGATAAAGATAGTTTAAGATATAGTGCATCTCAAAGTCGTGAATTAAATAAGGTTAAATGTATGTAAGTAGGTTGATTCTAGCATAAGTTAACTGTTCTTAAGTACTCACTGTCACTTGACAGACGCAAAGGATGAAATGTAATTACAAACACGCACACTAACACACACACAAACACACACACACACATGAGTGCACACTAACACCATCTAAAACGTGCTAATTAAAGAAGGACTTGGGTCGGGTTTAATTTGCCTTGCATATTTTATAGAACCGTGTGCGAAAGTAATGCCGTACCTGTGCTGTCAGACATTGAAATTGCATAAGTTACACGACCAACCCAGTTACGCCACTGAATTCCTAATGCAAAGCAGCAGCAGCAGTAGTCACTGTGAAAGGGGGACGAGGTGTCACTACTTAGCTTTCGGGCCGCGTCGAAATAAACATCGATTGGAGTCAAAATTTTGGCTTTGACGCTTTATGTGCGCTTCTTAATGTTTTTGTCCTTGATGTTGTGGTTTTTTGCATGTGGCAGAACTTTTTGAGTTTAGTGGCATGTGGCATAAGTGTCATAAAAATCGTGGCACATGCGTGTCCACTTATACCACCCTCTGTTACCCCTTCCAAAGCATAGTGAACGTAAGCTAAAAAGTTCTATTTGCTTATAGGTCGCCGATTAAAGCTTAACTTGTTTGACTTGCCGACTACCAAGGGGTATTTATTTTGTTAGCTTTCTGTGGTTTCAGTTTCGATTTCCCAGTAAGAACATTGCGCAATGTGTTTTTAGTTGAGTCAAAAGCAAACGAATTAAACGACAAATGCGATTACGTCCAACTTTTGTTAAAGTTTCTATTGAATGTCTGTTTTATTTCTTATCTTAATCTAAGAATAAACACATTTAAAAGAAGAATTTACAAGGGAAAATATGTTTTTTATCGCAAACCTTAAAAGCGCCTTTCAAATTATTTATTTATATGCAAAAGAAAATGATTACAAAGCCTGCCCAACCTTAACCGTAGATTAATTCCGGAAAAAAATCAACCAAATTGCGTTTCGAAACTCGCTAACAATTTACATATTTTTTGGCGAACCCTCATCGAAGTTGGCACATTATCAAAATCGCCCAAAGCTCTTAATGCTTGGCAAGGCTTGAATGCCAAAAATGGTTAACGTATCTATAAATTAGAATTCACTATCTTCCATTGACGCAAATGGCGCCAACAACTGAATTCCAAGTAAGCACTTCAGGGTATAAAAACAAAGCTGACCCGTTGACCCGCTTCACAAGGCAACTAACTGAAAGTATGACATTAACTAGTTTAAAGAAAAACGGAAGGCTTGAGTTCCTTTTGCACGTTTGAAGAAATGCTTGGAATATGTTTAACAATCTTCATAAATAAATAAATACATTAAAATCACTTTGAAAAGTGAAAATACAAAATAAATATAAAGACATTTCTACTGAAATCAACCTAATAAATAATTTATCCCTTACAAACAGAGAGCACCACAAGACTCTCTTATCAAAACCCGCCTATCAGACATTATAGCAGCAATTGAGATCTCCTCTTAAGCACATCTTAAAAGCCACAGCAGGTGGCCATATGACACCAAAAAACTTTTTATGGAGTAGAATTTTTCTTACTTTTTTTTGATTACTTTTCAGATTGTTTCGTGTTACACGGATACAAGTGAATGTAAGTTAATAAGTATACAATGTATTTCCGTTGTTTACTCTCTCTCTTTTCTGAATTAATCAAAATGCAAAGCTCGTGCGGCGATTGACGCCACCATTAACCGAATGAGCGGTGCAGCAATACAATCAGTAACAATAAAAAGCTACAATGGTTGGACAAAAAGAACAGATACCCTGTAGCCAGGTCTACATTAAGTGAACTATGTCAACTATACCCTACATATTTACATCTAAACTATACCCTTTCTTAAAAATACCTATAAATAACATATAGGGTACATACAAAACTGTCAAGTGAAAGTGCCTGCTGGATGCTTGTTTTAACTTGGCTGAAAGCAACTTACCGTAGATGCCAGGAATCCCTGACTGCGAAGGGTTGGTTGTGTTAAGCTTTAAAGTTGGCAACAGTAAGTGATGCTAATGCTGCTGCTGCTTGCTGACCCAGTTAGTTTGCTGCCGCCTGCTGCTGCTTATGTTGTTCTTCTCTTCTTCTTTAAATGCTGCTCATTTGGTATTTATCTTTAGATTAAAGCGGTGGTTTAAATTGATTGGATTTGTTATGTGGCAGTGTTTGCTTTTTCAATTACACAAAATTTATGTATTCACAAATTACAAAGGGAAAAGACAATGTGGGGGGCGTAATTTTTTGTTGTTATTGTTGCCACCGGTATTATTGGCCTATTTCGGAGATTTGTTGAGATTTTATTTATAATATTTTATTGATTTTGGCTTTGGTATTCGGCTGATTCTGAAACTTTTGCTGTTGGTTCACACCTTTTGTTTCGTTTCGTTAGTTAGATTCGCTTATAAACATTAACAATAAATATTGGTTTGGTAATAAACAATTATTTTGGCTATATATTTAGCTAATAGATTCTTTTAAATGCACTTTATTTATTTGGTACGGGACTTTGATTCGATTAAACACTAGGTACACATACACACACACAAAAACACTAAAAAGGTTAAGTTTATTCACTAATAACAGCTAAATTTTGGTTAAATATATTTATTTATTTATTTAATTGGCTATGTTGCATTTGTTTCTTAACGTTTGTTGTAATTGATTTTGTTGTTGCTGGTGCAAAACGGTTTTTCTTTGCAATTTTCTTTGGCTTTCTGGTTTCGTGCAGCTTTTCCGCCCGATATAAAACAACACGTCCGCACTGTGCAACGAGCCCAGAGAACCTAAAAATCAGTACACATAGAACATTTGGACTCGGTTCGTCATAGCGCTCTCCCATTTGCCATTCTCACACTCTCTCACACATTTTCTCTTCCTCTCTTTCGTAACGCTCTCATGCGCCGCCGCATCACTCACACGGCATCCTGTGACATTTACAATGTCAGAGAGAGAGTAACTGTTAAAAAGAGAGAGAGGGAGAGCGAGTGTGTTGAAGTGCGTGCGTGGGAGAGAGGAAAGTGGGCATGGGAGACGTTTGTAATTTGTTTTTATTTTGTATTGCTTGGAGCCAACTCCTTTGGGCACGCTCTTTTGATTTGTTATAGTGTGCGATAAACATGAATGTTTTGTTGCTCAATTTCACAGTCATATGGCGCTACACCATAAGTTACAGGGTATACGAGACGTGGTCAATTAACGATAAGCATAATGAGCTGTCATCCTGAGATATGAATAAAATATAAACTTTGATAAAAACATATCATTGAAAACATTTAAAAAGTGAGTAATAGCATATTTCGTTATAAGAATTATACGAAGAAAAAAACTTGAACTCTTCAAAATGAATTATTTACTGATCACATTATGGATTTGCATTACCTGTTTACTTAAAAGCACCCACTCACAACTTAAGCCGTGCATTAGTGAGCTTTTGAGAGCTTTTAAGCAAAATTGCGTTCTTACATGCATCATGAGACGTTTGCGTGTGAAAGTAAGAACTTGAGCTTTGCTTTGTTGCCCTCAATAAACGCTTTTTATTTACTCATCAATCACAGCCGCTTCGCAGTTTCTTTCAACAAACCCTAACATTATTTTGTGAAGGTGCATTGGATATCAAAACAAGCAGCTGACCGCTCACGCCTCGTCCGGTCATTACGGGCGCGTGCCTCCGACTCATTGACTGAAAATTGGATAGACTCTGCTTATAAAGCAATCGAATTGCCGCTGATGACGTAGACCTAACGTCGGAGAGGGCAACTCCAATTACTACATACCTTAATTGTGGGTTCGTGCTGTGGTGTTTTTGTTTTTGTTCGTTTGGGACAATCATTTATTGCCCATTAATTTATTGTTTGGTGCAATTGTTTATTATGCTACTGTGTGCTTAAGATTGCTTTTGGCTAATGCTAGTTATGCGGCTATGTAAAGAAATTGCGATTTATCTGATGCTGATAGTCAAAAATATGCTCGTTGTTCTTTATCCTCTCCCTCTGACTCATCATATCATTCACTCGTTCTATATCCCGTTCCCTTGGGTTTTGCATTTGCCTATCTCTCTTCCTTTCCCGACTACTTAGCTCCGCCTGACAGGGATCTGGCGGGGGCGCCGATAGAGCGGCCGGAGAACAATCACGTGGCCATGGCAAGAGTTCTTGGGAGTCATCATCATAGTACTGATCACTATCGTTACCATAATCATTCGAATCCTCCGCGGAACTAAATCCATATGCAGGATTTTCCCGCGAGCGAGGAAGCGACAGTTGTGAAGACTGCGGTCCGCCTGGGTTGTAGCTTGATCCTTGGCGTCTGTTTGGCCAGATGCGTTGAGACGTTGTCGGTTTCGCTGGCTGGAAGCGTCTAGGTTGCGGCGCATAGGAGCGTGTTCCTCCAACTTCATCGCTACACTTTAACCCACGCACAATGTTATTCATATAGATCGAGGGGGGAACTGGTTCCCGGAATTTGGGTCTAGGTCTGGGCATAATCTGTTTGTTGCTCACATAGAAATCTCTTCGCTGCGGCGGCAACATGCCAATCCGTTGACGCGGCTTGGCAAACTGACCCTCATAGAGAATGGGCTCCACATAGTTCTTGACTGGTTTGCGAAAACGATTTGACGACAATCTCATATTGGCTGTGAATTGGAGGGTAGGTTAAATGTTAGACTCGGTTTCAAGAATGACAAAACGGAGGTTCGCTTGTGCATTTACCCAGTTCCTCAGGTGGCGAAAACTGTGGACATATATTTGTATCCTGATCTTGGGCGTCATCACAATCATCAAGTGCTGTGGCGTAAAAAATTATTTAATTAAAATCGATAATAGATATTTTAAGAGGAAGAATCTCAAGAAATACGAAACCCTACACAGCGTTATGCTACCTTACTGACCTTGGTGGCGCCACCTACCTTCAATTTCAATTTCTTCGCCGCCTTGTGGCTCTCCATTTGTGTTGTTCACATCGTTTTCCACTGCTGTTTCCTCATCACTTTCAATGCAGTCTTCAGTTGTTGTTTCAGTTTCCGGCTCTGGTGCTGTGGTTTTTGTGCGTGATGTCAACGCACCCGCTTTTGAACTAAGAAATACCGAATGAGTATCGCTGGACTGCATGGTACCATCCACTTTGATCTTGGGCTTATCTGGTACACTTGGCTTACGGAGTTTCCTACGCCGTTTACCTCGCAACGACTTCAATTGATTGTTATTGGTAAGGGAGAGAGCAGTTGTTGTTGTTGTTGTTGTGGTTGTGCTCGTCTCTTCTTCGGTTGTCGTTTCTTCCTCTGTTGTTGTGGTGTCTTCGGTTGTGCTGCTCTCTGTTGTTGTCATATCTGTTGTAGGCACTGTTGTTGTTGTGTCTTTTTCGGTGGTTGTTGTTATTGCTTGGGTTGTGGATGTTGTTGAGTTGTTATCGTTTTTTCTTTTGCCTTGTGCTTTAACTGCTGAACCTGATGCTCCATTGGGCTTTTTGGACTTGCACCTTTTACCCTTTCGTTTGGAAGTCTTAGTGGTCGTCGTTGTTGGGAATGTTGTGGTTGTTGTTGGGGCTGGTGTGGTCTGCCCCATAGCCAGCGAAAAGTTCCTGCAGGGATCATGTTGCATTAGAGGAGTGCGCAGCACTATAACACGCACATAGCAGGGATGCTGCATGGGCACCATTGGTCCCTTGCAGGGCTCAAGCTCTTCGGGCGGTCCACAGTCCACACACTCATAGCTATCATCGAGATCAGCGTCGAACAGATTGAATTGATTGTTGTCGCTGCTATCTTCGGGCAAGCTATCGTCACAGGGAATTGAGGAGGCAAACCTTATGGGACCCGCACGTTGACTACGTCCACCAAAATCTGAGCTATCCACACCCAAAATGCTCTGCATCATCTCCAGCATTTGTAGCTCGCGATTGGGCAACGCAGTGCTGGCATGGAGTTAATTGCTAGTTTAGTTGAACTACGGATTTCTTGGTTCTTAACTTACCCAATTGTTGCTGCACAGAGCAAGAGTAAAAGTAGCAACATCGAATGACTTGTTGGCGGTTTGGCAGTTTCCATGGAAATGTTGCCACAGCTCGTTCAGCGTTTGGCTTTTGTTTTGTTTTGTTTTGGTGGCGGCGTCTCAAATGCGCGACGGCACACGTATCTGTCAGATACTGAATGCTGCTCGAATGCAGCTCGAACTCACACTTTCGCTCACTTTCGGGCAATTGAGACCCAAACCCCTGCAACACCACCCAACGCCCACCCGCTTGCCTAAATCTTGCCAAAAAAAATCATAGTTTCAGTTTCTGTTCAGCTTTCTTTATTAGAACGTCTCTGAACCAAGCTCCCCCCCCTGTTTAACATTTGTTTGGTTTTCGCTTTCATTTGCTACGTGACCGACAAGTTTGGCGATTTTTCTTTTTACTTTATTTACTTTTTCATGCACTCTTCACTGCTGTTACTGTTGTTGTTGTTTTGATTTTGTTCTTATTTGACTTGCAATTTAATTTTTGTTTTGGGTTTATTTTTTCGGTTCTTGTTAGCATTGCTTGTTGTTACATGTTTTTTTTGCTTGCTTGTTTCAGCAATTCGTTAATCACTTTTCAACTACTATGTTTGCATTGCTCTGGCAAATGTTCATAGAGGGGGGGTGTGGTGGGTGCTGGGCTGTGCGAATATATAAACACAAGTGTTATATTTTCACAGTGGGTGCTCTCTGTTGACTAAGTAATTAATACTGTCAGACTGTTTGCGGTTTCGCATAGATTAACGGCTCCAATAACTGCAACAACAACAATTACGATACGAAAATACTGTAATTGCAGGCAGTTGTTTGTTGTTGCTTTTGGAATTTGTCAAATTCTCGAATAACATCTGTTTGAGCCTTAAGGTGTTGCTTTGATCGTTTAATATGATGCATAACTTATCTTATTTGTAATGAATAAAGTTTTGCCTTGGAATATGATAAGTTGTTAATTTGGTTTGTGTTGCTAATAAATCAAACCAAGTTAATTAAATATATATATTTTGGCTCAGACCAATCAATGTATCGATTGAAATCGTCGCCACAAATTAAACCCAACTATGCATAACATAATTTTGGACTATCTTATCTTTATTTATTTCGCAAATTATGGTCATAATTATGATATGCTTTAAGGCTTGTCATTTATCTAAATTAAAGCTTTGATGCTATCTGTACTTGTGATTTTCAGCACATTCCTTTGCATGATACGTACGTGTTAAATGTATTCCCCATGGGGGACTTAGTGTAGCTGTTGCTGTTGCCACATGCCGACCTTTCAAGTTGCCACTGGGGAAATGTGTTAAGGAAATTCTCCTCAAACGTGGCGCGAACTAAAATGAGATAATCTAGCAATCTAAGTGAAACAGTAAACAAAAGAACAGCTGGCAGGATACAAAAGCAATTTCTTTGGCAAACAAAACACTAAAGCCACAAAACAATAAATTTTATTTAGCTAAAAAGCTTTAAGATTTAACAAAATATTCTTAATTCAATGTCTGGCGATTTACTTATTCATGGGCAAGCATTTTGATTTGCAACTTGGCAACAAATTTTCAATCCCATGTAAGCCAAAACCACATGTTGACATAACAAATATAATATTTGATTACAAAATGAAATGAACCTAGCGTGAGTCGAGGACACAATGGAACCATGCCATGCCATGCCATTGTTCCAGAGCTTGTTGTTGTCGTTTTGCAAGCAAATGTTTTTCTCATCCAGGCGACAGTTCAACACGCACAGCCCTCAACATTGTTGACAAAAACAGTCAGTATCCATATCAGTGTCAAGGTGACTGAGTCCTGATGTTAACTGATGGCTTAACCAACGAACGCGTGTCTAACAATAAATAAAAACAACCCACACGGATTTACATAAAACGTTGTGTTGCATTTTTATAGCTCCCTTCACTTTTTCACTGTTGGTTTATTATGTTTTTGATAACGTACATCAAGTATGTACATAGGATGAATATCAAACAAGCAAGAATTTAAATGTTTACACTCCTAACAACCATATGTCTGATGTTTGATTTGATATAACATCATTTTTTTACATTTCTTAAGGTTTCGTCAATGTAAGGAATGCAACCTTAAAAAGTGAGATTTTACTTGGTCGTCATCTGATTTTTAACACATTTAACGAAGACATCATAAAACTAATTAACTTTTTAATTGAGCAATAGCATGGCGACATGCCACTAACTTATGTAACCAAATCTGCAGCAAGAAAACTCATGTCTTAATTGCTTTAACATGACATTTAATTCGCTAAGCTCTAACTTTGGTTGTTTCGAAATGTTACAGAAAACTTTTGAGCCTAAGCAGATTTACTTGATACTAACAACTTTTTCCTATGTTGTGTAACATTAATCAACGATTACCAATTAAGTAAAGGAAAATGGCTAATTTCTGTTTTTAAGCACTTTTTTACTTTTTTACTCAAGGTCTTAAGAATATTCAAGGTAAGAAGGAATCAGTTAGATTTTATATAACTTACTTCATAATAAAAAAAGTAAATAACTGAAATAATGTTTTATGATAGGTTTAGTTAAGCTAAACAACTAAAAAGTAAGTTTATTAAGGAGGTAATTTCCATGGCCTTCAGTAACAAACCTCAAAAAATCAACTTGAAAATCAGTCAGATGTTTAAACACAAACTTCAATGAAATCCTCAGCTTCCGTCTTGCTGTTGCTTTGTTTGCGGCTGAAACATATGTTTCTTCATTAAAAATGTCGTGAGTTCTTAATTTGTGTTGGGATTGTGTGAAATGAAGCTATAAACATATCCATTTTGCCTTTTTGATGCATTTGTTTCCGCCTCGGAGCGGTTCATTCTCGACGAGACACAATCCAGATTGCGTTACGACTGCGATTGGCGAGTGTCAAATTAGTAATTAAAGCTAATCAAAGCTTCAAGTGCCTGCAGACCCGTGGACCCAAAACATAAACTTTGCGGCTTAAGTGAAACTTTTTATTTCATTTCATTTTGTATTTGTATTTGTTTTTTTTTTTGATGTTTTTGTTTTATGTTTTTTGTTTTTTTTTTTGGTTTGTTTTTATGTTTAAATACTTATTAAAATTGTTGTTTTTGTTGCGGTGTGTTCTTCTTGTTGTTGTTAGCTTCTGCTTTTGTTGTTGTTGTTCGTATTTGAGTGTGTAAGTTAATTATTTATATATTTTTTTTAATAATTGAAGATTTTGCCATTTTTTTGTTGAGATTTTTTGTTTGTTCTGAATGCGACGGCAGCTAACTGTTACTATATATGTTTATATATATATATATATTTACGATAGTATCTATGATATAGAAGTAGGTGTATGTGTGTATGCTTGTGAATATGTGTATGTGTGTGTGTGTGTGTTTGTTTGTGTATGATTTTTGTTGGCCTTTAGCATTATAAGCCTACGGTCTGAGCGATTGCTATTCATTTTTCATATCATTTTTTCGTTTTTACTTATCATTTCATCAAAGTTGTTTTCTTTAAGTTAGGAATGGAAAAAATACAAGCAATAATCGAAAAAAACTTTACAAATTACATTTTAAAATACAAATAGTGTGAGAGAGAGAGAGAGAGAGCGCGAGAGACAGAGAGCGTATGCTGGGTGTAAGGTGTAAGATAGTTAGATATATATATATATATGTGTGTCTATATATATATAGATAGAGATAGAGAGAGAGAGCAAGTGAAAGTAAAAGGGAAAGTTGGTGGATGCCCGCCTACTTATTTACAAAAATATTTATCCTCATAGCGCTGACAATAGTCACAGATCAGCTGACAACAGCGTCCATTGTTGAAACGGCAACGACACTTCTCCACCTGTTTGAAGACGCGCGTGGTATAGCCACGCCCACAGCACAGATTCGCACAGTTGTCGGGATGCATACACTGGCGATCCTTGGTGACCGAGCAGTAGGTGGGCGAGGTCTCCAAATAATACAGCGTTGTATACTGTGATTGTTGTTGCTGCTTGAAGTAAACGGAAAATTCAGACTTTACTTCAGATGGTATAGTATTTAACTTACTTTCTTGCGTCGCTGTTTTGGTTTTTTCATGCGACTCGATGGGGCTTGACGCATGGTTCTTTGATTGGGTGCCTTGCGTATGGCCTGATTGTACTTCTGACGCAACAGTGTGGCCGTAGCATTAAAGTCAGCCATTTTCTTCCAGCAGGTTTTCATCGAACAGGAGCCAGAGACACCGTGGCACTTGCACTTGTCCTTCATCAGCGTGGAGACGGCTTCAATGCCAACCTGTTTAACGAAAGCAACGATAAGAAAATAGTGAACCACTCAAAATTGAGTCTAGACACAAACCTCGGAGTCATGTCGCAATATTTCGGTGACTTCGTCTCCATCGCCGCCACGCAAGTCCAGAAAGCTACGTGTTACTCGCTTGCCATGCTTCAAATTATCGTTGCAGCCACCCCACTGAAAGTCCTGATCCACACGATTCTGTTTGCGCGGCCCGCAGCTGCATTTGGTCATACGGCCTTCGGCACAGGCTCTAGCTATGGAGTGTGTCATTGCTGCTGCCGTGAGAGCGTGTACAAATGCCGTCTCCTTGTAGAGTTTCTTGAATATGTTGCGTTTGCCGCGCGTCTCAATCGAACAGTTCCAGCGATCGTAGCGAAACTGATCCTCGCAGTGGGTGGTGGCCAAACGTCGTGCCTCGCTCAATGTACCCGGCAGACCGGTCTCCTTCCGGCACTGATGGTTCTGCCGTCGCGTGGCGGGCATATAACGGCACGGACCACCCACCTGTCCCTGCGAGGTAAAAACTGCCATAACAGTGTGCTCCGAAATGAAGTGTTCACTGTGGAAGAGAGAGATATTAATTTTATGTTGATTTGAAGTTTAAAGTTTTCAATATAAAGAATTTCATATACAAAATCAAATATATCTCGTTAAAACAACAAATGGGTTGAGGCTGTGCTAGAAGACAAACGTTTCGTTAAGTTTAGTTAAGTTCACGCACTGTTTGTTGCGTGTGTCTTGACTTAGTGAATACACAATTCGACACCGAAAACGTTTCGAGCTGATAATCATTTTCGCAGAGCAGCAAACTTTTGTCATGCCGCCATGGTCAACGCTATGATTGGTAATGTGAATAAAAATTCGAATTAAAATTATTAGTTTAGAAAAATTTTAACAAAGTTACAGTTTGCTATTGTATAAGTTCAAATAGCAAACCTAAACAGGCCGATACACTTTTGCATAAGAGTTTAAGAGAATTTTCACAACTGATAAGCCAAAAACACACCCATTAACCCATTACATGTAACGGTTAATTTGAAGTGTACCCAGCCCAGAAAAGTAAACTTTTTGCTTATCAGTGTTGCCCCAATATGCACTTTCTGAGAATTGTCGAACATGTTTACAGAGAAATGTGTAACTTTTATTAAGCTAACTATTTATTTACGTCTTTTATAAGCTTAAAATACGTGCAACGTTTTTGTTTTTATTATTAATGCCGCAACACTTCCTGTCCAGCTTTGGGCAAAGTATAACGCGCTCTCTCTCACTCACACACACACTCTCTTTCGCTTACGCTCTGATTTGCAGGAAATCTTAAATTCTCATAAAACTTAAGTGCTCCGTAAATTGGCGTATGAGTAACGATCTCAGCATATCTTGCCTATTTCCGTCTACATCGCCGCTTCGGGGCAAACATCACACACACACACAGGCACACACACGCACGCACACAAACACTTTCACAGTATTTTAGTTTACCTCAGCCCATAACCATTATCCAACCTGCCTACCCCTGCCCCCTACCTTTACTACCCCTCCCCCGAATCCTAATCTGCTGTCCATTTTGATTGAAACTTTAGCTAGTTCGTAATATTTTGTTGTTGCTTTTATACTTTTGTTGTTTGGCTTGCGTGTGGGAAAAATCGCGCACGCGGTTTCTAATTCGAAATTAATTTTGCCAGATTTTCGCAATTAATTAATAAATCAAGTGCCTCTCAATTGTTTACAACTTGTTCGACTTTCCTCCACGCCACATTATTCTCATACGTGTGTGCGTGTTTGTGTGTGTGTGCATGGCAGAGCAAATTTTTATCTAATTATCTCCCGCTGTGTTATTTCGATATTTGACGTAGTTTTCGATTTGATTAAATTATCATTCGCACTAACCAAATGGTTGTTGACTTAGCTGAGAGATTCTTTGCTTAATTACGCTACTCAACTGCATGGAAAGTTTTTTGAATGGTTCAGTTCTACTTGCAATTCATATCTAGTTTATTATGTTATAGAACCCAAACTTAAATACTTTTTCTTTTTAAATTCTATGATATGGCATTGGAGCTTTTTGAACCATTTGTTATTGTCATTGTCAATGTCTCAATCAGCGGATTTGTTTGTATATTTATCTACTATTGTATCAAACCCACAAAAAAAACTTGACTCAACAGCAACAATTGCTAAGCGACAACATCAATAACAACAACAAAAGACAGTCTTCAATTACAGCTTAAAGCTCATGTAAGTCGTTGTGTAAGCTTAACCATTGTTGCAGTTCTTGTTGTTGTTGTGGTTGTTGTTGCTGCTGCTGCTGCAAGTGCAATGGAAAGCGCATTAGTCAAAGCCCACACATGAGAAGCTACCCCTCTCACTCTCTCTCTCTCTCCGTTCATGTTACCCACTTCAGGCTGGTTAATGTGTGTCGCCTTATAGCATGAAACATGGGGAATTACCAGCTCAGCTTCGGTTTGGAGGTAGACTCTTTGTGTGAGTGTGTTGGAGTGGGGGCGTGTCACTTAATCCTTTTGACAAAACGTTTACATGCGAAATGAAATACAATTAGCTATGCAGGTGGGCGTGGCTGTTGAAACGAGAGATAGACAGAGAGAGAGAGAGAGACTCTTTGGATTTGTGTGCACTTTAATTTCACAAATATAGCTGGCAGCAATTTGTATCTTTGAGATACAAAGTAGTTGAAAGCTATTAAAACGGCCACAGAGTAAAACAAACTGTTAAGACTTTTTGGCTGCTGCTGCTTGTTATTGTTGTTGTTACTAGGCAGGCCAAACAACAAATTGATAGGCAGACAGACAGACGCACAGACAGATAGACACACAGAGAGACGGATGTGTGCCAGCAAACATGAGGGCAGGGCAGGGCAAAGCGAGATAGAGAAATAGACAGAGCCAGAGAGACTATAAAACAAAAGTGTTGATGGATATTTTCCTCGTGCGCTGACTGACTGACGACAACGGCATTGAAGTTGTACGCTCGACTACCTAGTTGATGTTGTTAATATATACCCTGTGTTCTCAGAGAAAGAGCAAAAAAGTCGATTCTTAACTAAGTTGAAATGATCTCGCGTTGAGTATTTGCTTCTTTCCGTTTAGAATAGTATCAAGCACAAATGGTCATAAACTCTATTTCAATTTAATAAAGTTTCACTTGAATCAAGTTGATAGTATTTAAGTACTTGACTTTCTCGTACAAACAGCACCCACAAAATTCTTGATAAAAAGTATGTTAAAGTTGTTAATATTTATTAACGTGCATTTCAACACGTCTAGATGAAAAACTATAAAATAGTTATGTTGTTGTTAACTTTTAACTACCAGCACGAGCCTGTCTTTAGTTTAACATATATTTATCAACAAACTTCACAGTCAGGCAATAAACAAAGACCATAAAAATAAATGAATTAAAAATGCAATATTCAAATACAAAAACTGTAAACACATACTTAAAAGCTATATTTAATTCAGCACCGATGTTAAATTCGCGGTATTTATGTCTTAATTAATATGCCACAAACAGGGTATCCTAAAAGTTGATTCGCCACACATTTTACTTACTTCATTTAGTCAATGTTGCTGTTGCTGCTGATGCTGTTGCTGATGCTGTTGCTGTGAGTGCTTTGCATTTGTACAGATTCATCAAATTTTCAGAAACGTAAAATATTCAACACATACACACACACACACCGAGAGACATACGAATGTGTGGAGAGAAAAAAATCCCTTTGTGCTGTGTGGCAAAAGCATTTTATGGACTTACAGTTTAAGTCGCTGCAGCAGCAACAGCAACAGCAGCAGCCAAAGAGCATAGCAAATGTGCAACAGCAGCAGCAGCAGCAGCAACATCAGAAAGCGATTTGAAAGTAATTCGAAATTGAAATCGACGCAAAGGCAAACATAAAATCTTTTTTAAGTAGCATAAGCATATGAACTGGCTGTGAACCGTTGAGTTGGCTCTCTTTCTTTAACTTTATTTTTATGGTCTTTTTACCATTTGCATTTTATTGCCAAAACATAAATGCAGCTGATATCAGCAGAGCATCATCATAATATTCATCTACCTCCCAACCCCACCCTCCCATGCCTCTGCAACGCATTGCACTTTATTTATAAAACGTTGCACGAGCTACCGATTTTGTGGTGTTGCTGTTGTTAGTGGTGGCATGTGGTTGAGTTTACGCTGCAGATCGTCGTCGTCTTTGGTGGCGTTTGTTTGTTTGCTTTTACATTTTTTCTCGTTTCATTGGCCCATTCGGTCTGTCACATAATTTAAACGCAAAACTTCAATTAAAACGCACTGCAATCAAATGCCAATATTGAATATTGCAAATTGCAAATTGCAAATGGAATGAACGCAAAATTGAAACTTAATCTCATTGTTTTGTAAATGGACAAATGGCAAATGAGACGACTGCGGCCAAATGGCTCCAAGGCGCATCGACTTTGTCTGCCTGGGAAATTGGCAGACAGACCCCAAGACATCACACATACATATATACAACTATAAACACACATACACATGTGTATGTGTAAGTTGAGTCTGAGTTGACAGAGTTGGGGCCGCATATAAGATATATGTTCTAGAGATTCGCTTGGGTTGCCTTAATTGATGGCAGTCTATTTTCCAATGGCGCTCTATGCAGAAATCCATTAATTGGAATGAAGGCTAATGAGCCTCTGTCTGATGCTTGAGCAATTTCTGTGACAGCTTTTGAAATTACAAAAATTTCATAGTTATTAATTAGTCGAAACACTCGATTGACTTTTATAGAGTGACAATAATCATTAAACATTATGTTTCGACAAAACTTTATCGTTTCTTAATTGTTGAATAAATATGAAGAGGGTCAAAATCCTTAAACAATCATTTCGAGTCATTGTTTTCTTATTAAGAAATAATATTTCTTAAGTTCTTTTTCTATTATGCAATCACAGAGTTTAATGTAAGAGATCTTTGCAACAGTTGAAAGATTATATGAAATAATCCTCCAACTCGATTGAAGTCCAAAAGCAAAAACTGGTTAAGAAGTTAACTTACTTTGAGACGCTTCTCAAGTCAAAGTTTAATTAAAAAACGAGCCGGCTAAGAACTTTTTTTAAAATGCTTCCGGAATTGTGATTCAATATGCTTAAGTAGCTCTAATTTTGGATATTTTGTTGGCCCCGTTTCGCTGATTGCCGGAGCGCGAATGCCGTCTGCTGTCACATTGTGAAAGCATTTGCCAATATTTCAAGTCAGTTTTGGCCATCTGTTATTGCCAATCCCCCAAGCAGCTTAAGAGCGGCTTTCAGCTTTTGGCAACCCTTGGCGCCCGTGTCTCCCTTTTCGCTACCTTTGTCTCAGTTAGTTCCTGTCCTTCCCCTTTCGTTTGGTTTTAAGTGCTCAGCTTGCAGTTTGTTTTATGGGCCAGTTTCGCGACACACACCAAAACACTTCAAAATGCGTTGTAAATATGCGCTTAAGCTGTTAAATTGCAGGCCCGCCAGCAGCAGCAGCAAGAGCAACAACATCAACATCAACAACGGCAACGGCAACAGTCGCTGACAGGCCAAAAATTGCAAGCGCGAAAAAACCGCAAGACAAACGTTCGCCTTTGTCGAAACATTCCCCCACCCCCACCCCCTTCTGCAAACCCCCGCCCCCCCCTCTGTGCTTTCAAACAACAACCCCACGTTTATGAGGGCGGTTGGGTTTTGTTAAATGCTGATGTATGAGCTGCTGCTGTTGTTGTTGCTGTTGTCGTTGCCCGATTTCGACAGCGTTAAAACATAAAATATGCTGCCGCTCATAGTCGTTTTACCCCTGCCTGCAAAAATAACCCCCCCTCCCGCCCCACTCGCACCAAACAACAACAAGCCGCAACCCATGAATAATGTTGCAGCGGTGTGAGTAGCAGCAGCAACAGTCGGTGGTTGTTCGGCTGTTGTTGCTGCAATGTCGCTTCATCATAAAAAGCGCATCCTTGCCAGCGTTTCAGAGAAGCTGCGCTCAAGATTATGGTCATCAATTTTGGCATCAAGCAACGACGACAAACAGTTTTAACCGTAAACATTGTCAGCTGCTGCTGCTGCTGCTGCTGCTATTGCTGTTGCTACACCCCAAACAACAATAATAACAACAACAACAAATGTGCCCCTCGGGGCTTTTGGCAAAACGGGGGAAGGTGGTTTTTTTGGCTACGTTAAGGCATTTTTATGGGCTTGCTCATAAAATTTGTGCATGGGATTTTGTTGAACAGTAAGTAGACAATAAAATGACGTCGCTTCTTTTATTTTTTTTGTTCTCTCCATATTTTTAATAAAAGCAGCGGCAAATGATTAAAATCCAGCGACGACAACGACAGCAACATCGACTGCGCAGTAGCAACAGCAATCAATTTATGCCCACCCAAGCAGACGGTTAGACGGGCAAACAAACGAGGGTCGCTTTAGCACTTCCACACTTTTCTAATGCTCATCATTGTTGTTGTATTTTCTTGTATAGATATTTTCATTTCTAAGCATTTTACGGCTTAGCTGGTTGCTGTTGTTGCTGCTGCTGCTGATGCTGCGGTTGCAATCTCGTCGTTTATTTACTCAAAACGCTTCTTGTGGCACACAAATACAAAATGCAAGCAACGTTAAAGTTTTTATCATTAAGCTGGCACAGCCAAAAAAAAAAAATGCCTTGTTGCTGTTGTTGCTCATGCTGCTGTTACTGTTGCTATTGTTGCTGCTGCGTGTGCGCCATAAAAATGCAATAAAAATCTTTACGACATATTTCGCTCGAGCAACCCTCATACGGTATTTGTACACTTCACACCTTGCCAACGCATCTTGGTCGCTTCCTTCCTGCCCTCAAATCGCTGTTGCTACTGTTGCCTGATGATGATGTTGCTGCTGTGCTGTGCTGCAATTGCTGCTAACAGCGGCGCATCTGGCACGTGAATATAATACGGCAGGCAGCCTGCCGCTGTATTTAACGCCATTATTTTACCTCATTTGCCACGCCCCCGCCTGTTGACCGTGTTGCAGCTGCTGTCGATGTTACTAATGTTGCTGACGTTCTTACTGTTCCTGTTGCTGGTCACCCGCTGCTTGTGTCATCAGCAAACGTAACGTTTTGTTTATGTTGCATAAATTTGCTGCCTTGTTGTGACTTTTTATTGGATTTTCATGCATTTGACAGCTTCATTTTAATTGTTCACTGCCTGCCGGTGAAATGCATAAAAATCAAATTCTGATTGCCAACAACAGGCAGCAACAGCGATGTCACGAACAGCAGCAGTTGCAACTTGGCGCTTTGTCATTTATACTTATATTTTCTTATTGCTGGTACTCAGCTGGATGGACGCTTGATTAGTTTTAAGTTAACATATAGTTCTTGATTAGTTTTAAGTTTATATATATTGATTTACTGACTCAGTTGAAGTTGCTTGCAATTCGGCAGCTATGAGATTTTTTCGTTTTTAATGCTAACAATTAGTTGCATTGTGTTTTGCAGCTCACTTTTCTTTCAACCGGCAATGGTTTTGCCCTTTGCCGTTGCCACAACGCTTCCGCTTTGTTTCGGCCCTGCACAGCAGCAACATTTATTAGCCCGATGCTGCTGTTATTGTTGTTGCATCGAATACATTGCCAAACTATTTTTCAGCTAATATTAGCTATTGTTGTTGCTACTTCTGACGTTGTTGTTGCTGCTGCTGATGCTGGCGCTGGTGGCGTACTCGTATTTGTTTCTGCTTTAGCAGCATTCCGGCAATTTGTCTGCATTTCTTTTCCAGCCACCATCGCATTTCGTTTGCTATTATATATTCTTTCCTATAATTCTGTGGCTCGTCTGTGCATTTTACAACTATTTGTTGCCCTGCCCCATGACTGCTGCTGCTGCTGCTGCTAATGTGGCGCGTTCTTGTTGCCAGCAGCAGCCTCTTTAACGAAATATTTATCAGGTAATTTCTGAATGAGGAAGTTTATGTCAGAGATCTCTCTAATAAGCAATGCCTTTTATTGCTACTGTTGCTGCTCCCCTCTCTCTCTCGCTCTGCCTCTTGCTACTTCTAATTTTGTTGTGATTTAATATTGCCTCAAGCATTTCAGTTATTTATGCGAGCAACCTTTTTGGACCACTTGACATTTCTGGCGCTCGCGTATTTATAGAAATGTCATAACATTTTCATGTTGCTGCTGCTGTTGCTTCTGATGTTGCTGTTGCGCTTTTACAAGCATTAGCAATTAAATTTAACGAGTGGAATTTGGAATTTCCACCCACAGCACCGCACCGCACCGCACCGTAGGGAAGTCATCAAAATTGACAGCACATACATTTAAATTCATTTTCTCAACGCATTTTCTCTTGTTCCATGCTGCGATTAATGATTAATTTCCTTGCTCAGATGGACAGATCCTTCAAGAGAGTGTGCAAGAGAGAGAGAGATGGGGAGAGGCGCTGAGAGACGCATTAAAATTAAACATCAACATCAACATTAACGTTAAAGCAAAACGCAATCAACATTAAAACTTTTGCTGCTGAGTTTATGTGTATTGCTGTCAGGCTGGGCGAGGTGGGAGGATGGAGAGGGTATATAAGTATATTAAGCGCACTTTTATTTGCGTTCATAAAAAGTACGACTACGTTGTATGGGCCAGCGATAAGAAGGCCAAAATGCGTTTCGCATAAAATGCGTTTTTATGACCATGACGAAAATGCGAAACGCACCCAAAAAAACAAAACACACACACACAAACCCAAAAGCTAAGCTGGGTAAAAAAAAGAGGTGGAGAAGGAGGGCAGAAGAAAGAGACTTTATCACTCCATTCCCAATACATCAGCAGCTCATTTGGAGTTGGGAGTCAATGGGGGGCAATGATGTATTAATGGACGGTCACGTACCGCACATAAGATTTCTTAAAAGCAACCCTCGCAAAAAGCAGCAGCAGCAGCAGCAACGTAAGCTGGAGAATAGGCCATAAAGCCAGAGCTAACTGTAGCGGCAGTGGCGGCCTTGTCAGCTAGCATCGAGTACTCATAAGATAGCAGTATGAGTACACTCTGAATACGAGTATGAGTATGAGTTTGAATACGAGTACTTGTGGAAGCTGTTGCAAGCAAAAAAATTCATCGACAGCTCTTCAGTTGCTCTTTGAGTGCTAATTAGGCAAATGCCCTCTCCCTCCCCCAACCACAAACACCCTCTACAAATTGGGGCCAAGTTGGCGCCATATTCACATAGATACACACACACACACACAGCAGCAGCTGATTTGGATGTTTGAATGCTTTGTATTTTAAACAAATCAAATGCTGCCAAGCACGCATTCAATCAGCCAAAGTTTATGTTGCTGATGCTGCTTCTTTAGTTGCTGTTGAGGTGATAAAACAACTTCATGTTGCTCATGTGGCAGATGCACAGACACACTTTTCACTTGTTGTTGTTACAAATCAAATTATTAGCTAATTAGTTCAAGACTCAACTTCAGCAAACATGCCTAAATCATATAATTAAATTTAGTAGATTTGTAAACATTTTGAAAGCTTTAATGCTTAACTTCATGTTGCATTTCTAGAAGGAATTTTTTTTAATATTTATCGAATATTAAATATGAGTTTAGCGCTTCATAAAAGTACAACACAAAAACAAGTATCTTTTGAAGTATCCACTCTTGTGGCAAACAGTATATTTATGAATACTTGTGCAACAAATATTATCAGTTTGTTGTTTTGTTTGGATTAACATTCCGTTCATTGATTAGGTATAAATAGAAGTCGTTCGTATAGATATGTCTATGCATTTCTCATTACTTTTCAATGAATTGTAGAAATTTAATTTTTGTATTTAGCCAAAGAGTTTGTTATCCTAAACAGTTTTCATATTTACATGCCGAATGTCACGGTAATTAGCTAGATTTGTTGAATAGCTTCCGCTATACGTTTAAGAAAATATTAAAAGTTCATAACTTAGCATTTGAGTGTTCGACACAGCTGAACAGGTTCTCTGGCAGGGAAATCTCTCGTTGTTGGCATGCCCAATCCGTTGGCAACTTCCGTTTGTTGTATGCCGCATTTCGACACTCCAACGAATTTAAGCCAAACAAATGGCCAAACAACCGAAAAAAAAATGCAATCCAATTTGTTTGTGGCATGCCTAGAGGCTGGGGCGTAAAGCGTAACAGAGAGAACTGCCACAGTCTGTTGTGGCCACACCAGTTGCTTTGACTGTGGTTAGGTGGCTCGGCATATTTGCTGCGCCTGTCAACGCCAAGATGCGCTTAAGCATTATTAATTGTTTATGAAATGAACTGCGCCGGCCACTAAACAAATGATAATGAGCAGCGAAATATGCAAACCGCTGCCTAAGCAAAAGCTGCAAAGCAACAGCTAAAGAAAGATACAGCTACAGATAGTAGAGTAAAAGAGATCTTTATGACTGGGAGAGCAACAGAATGGGGCAACATGAATGCAGCTACATATTCATGCCTCAACTGGGCAATGGCAACAGCAACAGCAACAGTCAGCAGGCAATTTTGCATAATTTCCGAAACACATGTTGCCTTCAATCATGCGCGAAGCAGCAACAGCAACAGCAGCAGTAGCAGCAGCATCAGCCACAGGCCCAGGTCACAGATACACAGATATAGGGGACAGAGAAAGGGAAAGAGTTAGCGAGGGTGATAGTGAGGAGAAGGCGGTGCAGGAACAAATGGGTAGAGTGAGCCCTCGGGGCCACATAGACAAATTGCCTAACTGACTAACTGACTGAGGCCTGACTGCAAAACTCTGAAACTGTGATGGGATCTGGCACTGGCACTGAGGATTGGGACGGGTTGAGTTGGGTATAGGATGGATGGGTCTTGCCGACTGGCAGCACAAAATCAAGTGAAAATGTAGCGGAAAACATTTTAATACTAATTACAAAGAATTTGTGCCGCCGACATTTGGCACTTTTACTTTTTTTCCTCGTTTTCTCAGTATATGGTTATACACTTGGTTATTGGCCTAATCAACTTGTTGAAGCAACTTAATATATTTAAAATATTCATGGCAAATAATTAATTCCCGATCTTAAGTTAAATAATCTAGCTCTCTTTTTAGTTTTTATCTTGAATCTTGAGGTTAAAAACACCTAATGAAAAACTCCCTTCAAATCCAGTCAACCTGAAAGTTATATAAAATTTTGTTTATTCCATTTGCAAGCATATTTAAATTCGTTATCTATTTACTTTTGTCTTTCTTTTTCACTCTTACTTTCGGGGCACGTTGCTGATTCTGCTGCACTCTTTCCCCTATATATTTTTCGATTTCCGAAAATAAATGTTTGGCACAGCGGATTGCGGGACAGGACGACGAACAACCGATTGTGACTTTGACTGCATTTTAATTGGAAAAGAGTTCTCCTCCAGGCCAAAGCTAGAGAGAGTTTGTTGCAGTGTCAGCTGGTTTGGCTTGGCGGCATTTTCGCTTTAATCAAATCGTTTTATGACAGCTCAGATATATGCCGACAAATGACACACACACACACACGCAAGACACATAAACGTCATTAAGTAAACACAAGAGCACGGTTCCCTCATGGGTAAATTGGAATGGGAATGGGAACAGAGTGCTGGGAGTAGATGCAGTTGGTGCCACGCGGGTGGCAGGTGAGTCGCTTTGCTTGACATTAAACGCGTGTTAATTTCAGTTAATTTGGGGCGTGATTCGTCGTTGAGTGCGCAACGTGAACACCAGCAACACCACCAGCAGCAGCCACAATCAAAACGACAACGATGGAAAAGGCAACCCATCCATGTTTGTGTCCATCCATCAACACGCGAGCGCGTTCCGACAGCGGACGCTTCACTGCATTTGTCAATCAGCGTCTTCGGGGCAGAGCAAAGTGAATAGGAGAAAAAAGAAGGCAGGGAAAAGCATGACAAAGGGGCGGATAATGGTATCGTTGTGGCATTTTCATGCTTGTGCTACAGCCCCAAGGTCCATTTCCATCACTTGTCTCGCGGTTTTTGGTCTGATTCGGTCTGGTTGGGTGTCTTGTTTAGGTTCTTGATCATATGGCGCCGGTCTTAGCAAAGTTTTGCTCTTGAATTTTGCTCGAGAAAGTAGTTGAGCTAATCAGGCACATGTAGGGGGATGCAGATGATCGCTGTGTGAAGTGCATAATCGTGTTGAAGATGATCTAAATTGTGGCACACTCAAGAGGGTATGAGATTGTGAAAGTTTTCATGTTGTGTAGATAAAAGTAAATATATTTAAATACTTATAGCTGTAAAGCAAAACAGTTGTTCGATCAGCCCGATAAAGATTTCTTGTCAACGTTTCAGAATCCTTTCAGGTTATTTACTCTGCCTTTAGTTTTCACAGCAATCAATTGCAGTTATCCATTTCATGTTTCTCCGACACGACACCAAATTGAATTAAAATACCAAAGATGTTGTGTTTTTTTTCTTTTCGGCATCTGTTTTCTTCTTTTCGCTGCGTTACTCTGTTCTCCCCTGTTTTTTTTTTCCTCTCATTTCCATAATTGTTGTTTTGTTGTCTGATTGTGAATGCGGCATTGCTTTGTGTCGTCGCCGCCGCCAGTTGTTGTCATCATACCCATTGTCGCCAGTTTGCCTTTTCAGGGTCAATTTGCCAATTTATATTGATCTGCAGACAAGATGCAAGCAACGCCCCACAAGAAATGCATAATCAACACCTACAACAAGTGCGAAAAGTATTTAAGACATAGAGAGAGAGAGTCGGGGGAGACAAAAACAGTTAAAAGAAGAGGGAGTGTCTAAACGTTCTAAGCGTCAATTAGGCTTGAAAGATCTGTCGAATAGCTGGTACGCGTCTTGACTCTTGTCGCCAATTTGCGCAAATAATCTGTGTGTGTGTGTGCGCCTCTTAAAGTACCGCTAAGTGAGTGCCGAGCCGTGACAACAAAACGACAACAACAACAACATAGAAGCAGCCAAAACTCCAATTATGTCAACAGCAAGAGAGACGCAACATCAAAGCTTAGGCCAGGTGCCAGAGCCAGCCCCAAGTGCCGACAAAGCAACAGTTGCCTAGAACCTGGCCAAGACTCTTAGCTGGCTGGCTTGCGCTTTTCTCGCTTTTCTTTTTATTATGGCTTTTTTTTTTTTTTGTAGGTTAAACCGTTTAACAGGATGTGACTGCAATTTAACTGTTAACTGCGTGTGGCAAATTCTGCGCCTCACTAAACTCTCTCTCTCTCCCCCACCCGCCCAACATGCAACCCGCTGCCTGCTTTGATCTCTTTGATGTGTGTGCGTGGAGAGAACGCCTCAAGGTCCGCTAGAGAACTTCAAGGTCCCAATGTTGTACGACTGTGTGTGCGTGTGTGTGTGTGTGTGTGTGTGTCTGTATGTGTGTTTTGTGGCAATGTTTGTCTTTGATGCAACTTCCTCAATGCGCTGCCAAACAGAAGCAACTTTGGCTGGCCAAAGACATTGCACAAGATCAAAGGCAGCCACACCAGCAACAGCAGCAACAGTTGTAGCTGCAGTAAAAGCAACCACAACTGAATTTCATTGACTCCTACACAAAGTCTTCTACACATAAGGTCTGCCGTCATGGCTGATTGGAGTTTGTTTTAATTTTGACACCTTGAAAGATCTTTCAGCATACTATGTTGTTGTTTGATTTTCATTTTGCTTGCATGCAACGCTTGAATTTTCAACTCAAACTCAGCCGCAGCTCAATTCTTTTGATTTGTTTAAGTCATTTTGTTGGGTATTTCTCTCTTCTTTCAACGCACATTAATTACATGAAGATGCATTTTATGTCATGGGAAACAATCTAAAACATTTTCCATTTCTATTGTTTAACAAACTGCAGACTGCAACCCTCGCAGCAGTTTGAGTTTCGGTTTTATTAGATTCATCATAGCCAATTTATGATGCCGATGCCGATCTCTTTAAGGCATCCAGCTGGCATTTTTTCTATTCACTGGCTTTTATGATTTTTATTTATTTTTGGGTTTTTATGGCACAGCTTTGGCCAAGGCAACACAAAGGATGCTTGCTGTTAAGAAGCTGCTGGCTGGCCCCAGAGTTTATCATTAATACCAAAAACCATGAAAATGAAGCCAGGCAGCAGCTGGAAAGCAGTTAGAAATAAAGGCAACGGCATCATAAAACGCAGCCATCAAAACGACAAAATTAAAAAGTTCAAATGCCAAACGGCAGGCAAATTGTAAGCGAGAAAAACGGCTGGAAAAAAAAAACCAAATCATCTAAAAACACCGAACATTGAATGAACTTATTAGCAACTCCAAGAACTTGGTGAAAATCTTTTACTGAGAGAAATATATCTTAAGGACTTTTACATTTTCTTATCCTTTCTTACTGCTTTAAAGATAGTTTTAATAATGCGTCACCAGCCACTTGACCATGTCGAAATGCCCTTAGCATTAAACACATTAAAAGAACCAAAAAAAGTACGAAACAAATTAAAAAAATAAACCACAACAGTAATAGAGAGAAATGAAAAGAACTTAATGCCTTGCAATTTCATTTTGCAAGGCTTCAATATAACTAAAGTCCAGAACTGGAGTAGTTGCTTCTCCCCAGAGTTGTCTTCATAGTCGTCGTATTGAGACAAATAAAATTGGATTTTTTTCTTGTTCTTTGGTGGTGCCACATGGCGATGACTGCAACAGCAGAATCAGTAGCAGCAGGAGCAGCAGCAGCCGCAGAAGATTTCCTTTTGCAAGGAATTTTTTTAAAACAAAACCAAAAAGAAATAATAAGATAAACAAGACAGAAAACTTTGCACATAATCGTTATCGTCAATTTTTGGTGAGAGTCCAACCCTGGCTGGCGTCTCGTTGTAAGAAACCATCGGGCATGTTACAGGGTTACCAGACGGGTAATTTGCGGCAAACAAAAGCTGTTCGCTGGCTTTTCTTTCTGTGTGGAAATTAACATTTTTATGTTTCCGCCAGGACGCCAGACACTATAGAGGAGATATCAGCACTACTATAACCACTCAGATACAAACAAAAATAAGAAAGAGATAGAGAGAGAGAGTTGAACTTTTGTATAAACTCAAAGAACTCTCACATAGTTAACATTAAGTTGTTCCTTTTGTTCTCGGCCAACTGGCAGCGGCAGAAACAGAGGCAGAGGCAACCCAGGCAACGGCAACGGTAAGTAAGTAAGTTTTAATTACTGTTTGACAAATATTTAACTGAGGGAAGGAGTAAGGGGGAGCAAAGGTTGGATGGCAGTGGCAATGGTAGGGGTAGGGGTATGGGTATGGTACGAGGCTTACGCACAATTAAGCAGATTTTTGCCGCTTGTAAGGCAAATGAAATCACAGCAGGCCAAAGGATTGACTGGGTAAAAGCGGGGTTGGCCTGGGGTTGGCGTTGGTTGGCTTTTGTTACACCCTGTAACAACATCATTTTGCGCCGTATAATGTCATAAATGTCTGTTAACAAAACAACAGACGTCATAGCACGGCAAAGAAAACTGCAGGGATGGGGAAGAGAGTGTAGCGGGTACGGGCGATGGCAAACGAGACTGTCAAACATTATTACATTATTTGCCTTTTGCTTTGCCTTTCAAATGGTGAAATTGAAACCAACCCTGCCCAAATCTGACCCCCAACCCCCTTGTACTCGGCCTCTTTAGTCAAATTTTCGGTTGATTTTTTTGTTGTTGTTGGTTTTATTTGACTTGGCTGCTGTTGCTGTTCATCTTCTAGTATTACCAGGACGCAACCCTGTTCTGAAGATTAATTGCGACTGCCGGGGGAATCAATCTGGTTATGAAGTATGGGGGCAACAAAAATACAACGTTTCCATGTCCATTGAGCGGCTCCGGTTGGCAATTATTAAATTTTCATTACATCCCTTAATCAGCTTATCTGCATATTGATTCATGTAAACAGGTCCCTTCATCATCACCCCCCTCATCTGTCACTCTATTACCACATTTCCTTTCGAATCGCACATTTGCATATTTGACCAGCCATGCTGTGATCAAATGAGATTGTACTCGTAAGCGAATTGTTTAAGCAGGTGTTGAAGTATATACTTATACTACGAAAAGGACAGAAGATTAAGTGCGGCACTTGCCACTCGATGGTCATGAAGTGCATTCGGATGTTAAGAAGTGAACTAGAGAACTCGAAAAACCATTTCAATTATTTAAATATATTTTTATTGAAATATCAAAAGTTTAAGATTCATTATGAACAAAATAGTTTGTTACTTAGTAAAAGAATATTGATAAATAATTTTAATTAACCAATAATTGAATAATAACTTAAAACAGAAAAAGTAATCCCAATTAATTTGAATAGATGTCATGACTTTAAGACTGTTTCCATTCCATTTAATGATCTCCAGCAAAGACATGCAGAATTTCCTAATGTTTGCCTTTCGATTTGTGTTGACATTTCAAATCAATAAAACAACACGTTGCACCGCACCTGACGTGAGGCAAGCACTCGATTGTAGCAGTGGCAGTTGCCAGTTGTAGCTGAATAGCTCATCAGGCAAATGGCAAGCAAATTGGCAAATGGGCAAATGGCTCCGGGTAAATAAGCCGATTAATTGTAATCAAGCAGGTCTAACAGCTAACAGTGAACAATGGACAATGAACATAGGTTGCCTAATGGGCTATAGCTTTAGCTGTCTATCGATTTGTCTGGGCCGACTTTAGCTTTGGTTAGGTCAACGTTTGAGCAACAACTGAAACACTTTCTACCCCATTGCGACATGTAACAAAATAAAAAATACAAATCGCTACAAAATTAACAAGGAATCAGGCTGCAGCTGCAAGTGTAGCGCGTCCATTTGGCTATTGGGTAATACAAAATTCACCGGACAGAAGGGAAATCTAACCGTAACTCCAGTTGGAGATGGCACTGTGCTAGAGTTGGAGCTGCAATTGTTGTTGTTGGGTGGGTTTTTTTGTAATAACCGTTGGGGTTTTTAACGCCCGGTTTTGCCTGCCTGTCCGCCCTTTCGTGCGTTTCGTGTCCATTGTCAGTGGGCAAATTAATGTGAAGTGTAAGTAAAATTTACGTTGCAGTCCGTTGCTGCTAATAATCATAAAAAAAAGGCAGCAGCTTGCCCATTTTGACAAGGCAACAGCAACAACGATTACTTTTACCCAACCCCTCCCTCTCTCCAACATTCCTCAAATCACAATCCTTGCAATAAAAATAAAAATGTTTTGTTTTTTTGCTGACAGGCGCAAAGGCAAGAATAAATAATATAAGTTTATTGTTTAAACGCGCCTCCGGGCATTCCACAGCGTTGCCTCTCCTCAACTCCTGCCCCTTGGGATTTTTTGTTGCATTTGTCAGCAGACTTTTGGTGGCAAACAGCAGCTTCGGGTGGTCCTCGAAACTGTTGCACATTTCGCAAAGTTATTTATTTGACTTGACTCGAGATCAATAAGCATCAGCAACAGAGCTTCTGCCAGATTCTTAGATAAATTTTGGAATCGAGTGTAAACAAATAATTGCGGCCATTTTAGAGCAATTAAAACTGAAAAGTTCCTTAGCCCAAAACATCAAAGAGGCTAATTCGATGGAAAAACAACAGCAACGACAATTGGGGAGTTCTTAATGAAGTCAAGTTCTTATTTATTTATCTATCTTTTCTAAGAAATTTCGAGATAATCAGAATACGCACTAGAAACTAAAAGCAAACAAATTTGTTGAATCAGAAAAATCTTTAAGGAAGTATTATAATATATATATATCTAGTATATAAGTTTTTCTGTAGAATAAATCAATCGCTTTCGATTTCCTTAGCTTAAGCTCGAGAAACATTTAAAATCTTTTGCTTTACAGCCAGGCAAAGGTCAACAAAAATAATTCTCTGATCTGAAACCACGTTTGTAATGCCAGAAAACATATGTACATACAAACATTTATAGCTTGTTATAATTGCAGGAGGGTAAAGTGTAAAAGTTGATTTGTGAATGGCTCAATCTGTAGATTGTCTGGCAAGGCGATTGCACCACAACATGTCAATGGCAATTGGCCTCAGGCCAAAGAATGCTATAAAAACGAAGCATGGGAAGCCCCCGGGCAGCTTGATGATGCGGCGGGCAACGTTGTGGTTAATAGGACAAAAGAATTTGACGAGAAGCTGCCTCAAGCATTGAGCGAGCATCTTCATCAATTGATGATAAGATTTTATTTGTATACGCGCCCTCCAATTAAGATTGTGTGCTGCAATAATAACTGTTAAATGACTTACTATGGACTCTGCATATCCATGCCACTGCTGCCGCCGCTAGCTACTGCAGTGCCTCCTGTGGCGCCCGCATTCAACATAGTTCCTCCGCCTCCGCCGCCTCCGTAGCCGCCCAAACCGCCTTGCTGCATGGCGGACAGGCCGGACAAGCCTGGCATACCCTTACTGTTGACAATGATGCCCAGATTGGCCAGTCCAGCCAGCGCATGTCCATGTGGATGGCCTCTGTCCTGTCCCGGTCCATGATGTCCCATGCCATGACCCATTCCCATGCCCATGCCCATGCCCATGCCGAGACCCATGCCCATTCCATTGGCTGGCGGTGCACTTGCTGCCGTGCTGCTGCCAAGGCCGGCGATGCCGCCCAGCTGATTGATGGCTGCACCACCGCCGGGCAGTGGCAAGGCACCGCCGCCGCCCAGTTGGCCAGTGCTGCTGAGGAGCGTGCTGAGCAGCGTGCTATTCAGACTGAGATTGTTGTTGTTGTTGTTGCTGTTGTGCTGCTGATGGTTGATGTTGCTGCTGTGCGGCTGTTGCTGTTGCTGATGTTGTTGCTGCTGCTGCTGCTGGTGTTGGTGTTGATGGTGTTGTTGCTGCTGCACATTGCCATTGCTCTCGATGCTCGGCAGCAACAGTTGCTGCTCCTGGCAGTGTCCCAGCCGGCTGAGTAACTGCAGCAGCAGCACAAATTTAATAATTATTCCTTGCATATTGTTGTTGCTGGATTATCAATTAAAAGATTTACTAAACGTTTGTTGTTGCTGTTGGATATTGTTTGGTTTCCGGTCTAAAGTCTACTTTTTGGCGTGGTTTTCTTTTTCTTTTATTATATTTTTATTGAATGCGTTTATTTTTTTGTGTTTTTGTTGTAAGTACTTTGTAGTTAATAAATTATTAAGTGCTAGGTTCTAATTAATAAAGTATTTTAATTATTTTTGTATTTTAAATATATTTATTTGTATGCTTAAAATGTTTTTATTATATTTATAATTATTATTTAAAAAATGTACTGGGATTGCTGTGATGTATCAAAAAAATTATGATTTTTAAATGCTAGTTTAATTTATTTATTTATTTTGTTGAGATTATGTAACTTTGATAGTTGTGATATATATGTATGTGTATATATATATATTTAGCTTTTTTTTTGCAATTTCGTTTTGTTTTTTCCTGAACTTATTTGGACTGCTTAATACTTTTCGTTTGATTTGAGCGCTTTATTTTTCTTGGCTTCTACATTTTGTGTTTTTTACAAACATTTTCTTTAAGTTCACTTTTGCATGATTTCAATCAATTATGATTTTGATTTGATTTGTTTTGTTGTTTCGATTTTCACGTTCGCACTTCAAACGATTTCTCGTTAGTTGTTTTTTTCACATTATCAAATGTTGATTTATTTGGTTAACAGCAGCAACTGCTGCCACCGCTAACGCCTGCTTCTCCTGGCCGATCCAGTTGGCTTCCTGGAAACGTTTAGAGCTGCTCGATAGCTGCGTTCGCCGAGGGCGCAACATCAAAAGGCCAGCGATTCCAGACCTACAGCCAGACAGATCCCCCGATCGAGCGCAACGAAACCCGTTTGAACAGACGACGCGAAGCGTCCGTCTCAATGCCTCACGCCGATCCATCCATCTAAACAGGCTTAAAGGTTTCGTCTTGTATCTTGTGTTGGTTTGTATTTTTTGTTGTTGTTATTTCAATTTCTATTTTGGTTTCAGATAAAAAGGCGCCGACTGCGTCTTTAATACAATGCGCGATTGGGGGCCGGCCGGCCGGCCACGTCTCACATGTGTGTGTGGGAAACGCTCCTTGCCGAAGCGTATTGAACACGCGCGCCCGGAATCGATCACACGGAAGTTCGCTATTCGGATATGGTACTATGTTTCTGAAACCAGCACAATGTTGGCCTTTGCCTGGAATTTGATTCACTTTCAATACGAACACGAATTTCAGTTCAGTTCGCTTAAGTCACAATTTACGATATTTGTTGTTCTGTCTTACTGTGTGTGTGTTGTGTGGGCTTGTTCTGCGTGCGGCACACACGTGCGTTCCACAGCTCGTTCGGCACTCGACTGACGACGACAGCGACGAATGTGGCTGGTGGCTGGGCTGCTTCGTGTCTGCTCTCGTGTCTCGTGTATATTTTTGTGGATTTCAGAAGCGTCGTCGTTGCCTGGCTCTGATAGGCACATAAAGTGCGCTCGTTATTGCTGCTGTTGTTTTTGTTGTTGTTGCGCATGCTAAAGAAATTTTCTGCTGCGCAGCTAGAGCCGGTGGTAGCTGTCTGAGTTTTTCCATTGAGCGCAAACGATACAAACGTATATATGTGTGCAGCCTAGCGCTTGTTCATTAATAATCACGACAACTTGTCAATGCTGTAGAATTTTGACATGCATCTCAAAGCTAAATTATCGTTGTTAATCAGCGCAAAAATGTTAAGACTGACGCTCTGTTAAATTTATGCTGTTAAAATGGTATGCAAATGAGACAAGCGGTTTTTGGAAAGTTCCATGCCTGAGAATCCTAAAGAAGTGATGTTGTTGGGCAAGAACTAAGAAGAAAGTAGATGCATTCGAAGAGTTTTTCCATTGACAGCAAGAATTTGTAATTCGCATCGTATCTGTATCTATATTTTTTTGTGTGCTACTGCAAATCCCTTGCACCATTGCATCTGTTTATCTATAGATAAACGCATAGTTTGGAGTTTTGTGTTTTGTTTTTGTTTGTTTGCTTGGTTCATCCATTCATCCATCAGTCACTCAATCTGTTGGTTACACACATTTCTCCTTAGGCAAACCCATATATCCCATATATTTCAGCTCTTAGCAACAACAACAACAACTACTTATCCACTTGTTGTTGTCGACTAGTACAAACTTGAGCTGTTTGCTGTTTACCTTCTTTCTCCTGTCCGTCGGCTGCGTCAACACATTCCCAAAAGGGCAAGGCACTCCACTTCACTTCTCTCCACTCCACTCTATTCGAATGCACTCCGCACAACAACAACAACAACCGAAACCTGTGTGTATCTATCTGTTCCACGTTTTTATGGGCCTGCAAATGAGGCAAAAATTGCATTTACAACTTTTGACCCAAAACCAAACGAAAAACCCGCAAGCAACATGGAAACTCTCTCAATGCGGCTCTCTTCCGTTTAATATTTGCCCAAGGTAATTACAAAAACAACAAAATAACATATACACTTGTCTTCTTCTCTACTTCTCTTCTCTTTTTTTTCTATCGTCGATCATTCGGCTTGTTTATTTGTCCAAACATTTGTCAATTTCATTGAGCTCTGACCAGGCACAATTTCCACATGGGGGCGATCATCGCGTCGGCAAACGCTTTGATCGACATCGACGTCAACGTTGGGCTTCAGTTTCGGTTCAATTAAGATTCATTTTAACATTGATATCCCTTCCTTGGAGTACTCATATACATACATACATAGTAGTAGTAGTTCTTCATACAATACATGCCATGATTGTGCGTTCTTTGGCGTTTATCTAATTTACTTTTACTTAACAGCACCAACTACAACACATACGTATGTATGTATGTATGTCGACTGCTGGGCGCCCGCTGACAGCTGATAAGTATCTGAAGATGGGCAACAAACGAATAAGTAGTACTCTGCCCTGCTTTTATTGGCTTGACAATGAGCCCGTGTTTTACTATTCCCCTCTCTCTCTTTCTTATACTTCTGTCAATGTGAATGTGAAGGTGAATTGTGAATGTTGTTGTTGTTAGAGACGCCGGCTCCAAGCAGCGCTTACAAAGAGACTCCCTAATGATTTTTAATGAGCTGAAAGTATGTACGGACAGCGAGGCAACTTCATAGACAAATGACGCATTTAAATCACGAGTGTAAAATTCAGTACAAACATTGAGCAGTTAAAGACCTAAGTTGTTAAAGATTATCATTTTATTTTAAGTCTTTTCCTTTTGCTTTTTATAAGCTATAATATGAGGTTATATAGGTAACAATTTATAAATTATGTTTGCTTTGACTTTTGGCTATCAATAAGAATTTGTAAAGCTGCCAAAAAGTATGCTACAAAAAACTGCAAAACAAAAACCCTTCGCACATCAACCATTTAACGATTTAAATACTTAATAAATAAATTAATAAACAGATAGAAATGCACTTTAAATACACTTAAACACAATGAGTACTTCATTCCCTTGCTCTTCCAATTTTACATAGCCATTAACTGACCCCCAAATGGAATTTAGCGTCACTTTCTAAACGATTTCGTTACCCTTTCGCAAAGGTCAGCGACATTGAGCAATGCCGAATATTAAATGTAGCATAAAATTGCAATGTCAAAACGTTGTCATTTAAATCACGCTGCAACCCTGTACAAGCTGACGCCCCCCCTTACCCAAGATCTCATCTAATGCGTCAATGGCATGCCAGAGTCCATTAGACTCCAACTTAGCAGCTAATTGTCGCCAACTGTTCCAAGAGGTCTTTGAAGTGCAGCCCCACCCCTCCTTCCTCCCTCTCTCTCTTTCTATTGGCAACAACCCCCTTCCCTCTTGGTGCAGCACATTTCCTGTGTTTGCTGTCGGCTTTTTGGTCACTCACTCGAAAGGCTTTCGCGTGAAAAGCGAAACATGCAAACACATCCAAAAGTTTTCTCATTGTTTATGAAGAAAGCATTTTTTTGGTTAAAAAACACCGAGAATTTTGAAAACTTGCGCTGCTTGAAGAAAAGAGCAACAACAACACACACAAATCAAACACGGCCCAAGTCTAAACATTTTTACAGACACCTGCCACTAATGACGTCTTGTTTTGCTGTTCGGCTGTCGGTTCTTGTTATGCTCTCTAAGACAGTGCAACAAAGCGTGGCATACCACACTGTTTGGTCAAGTGTGGTTAGGTAAAGAGTTAATTCAAAGAATCTGTTATACTATCTATATAATAATGATCAGTTAGAAAGATGAGACTTGAAGTAGACATGAAAAAATATCGATTTATAATTCTTATCAGTTATTAATGTTTAGATTACTTTTTACAGGATATCTGTTAGTTTAACAAATTCTTGTGTTCTGTCTTACCTGTTATAGTTGTTGCTGTTGCCGTTAGCGTTGTTGGCCTGAATCGCTCAATCATGTGAAGTGGTCAACGTCTATTCATAGCGCTTAATTGGCGACTAGGCGCCTCCTGATGTACCCATTATGATGCCTGATGCTTCTTCTGCTTCTTCTGCTTCTGCTGCTGCCATCTTACAATTTATTTTATATATGTTTAAGTATTATATATTTTCTTTTTGTTGGTGTGGCATTCTGCGTTTGAGGCGCAGTCACATCAAAGGAGTAGATACCAACTTCAAAGGGGAGCCAATGGCAACGATTTAAGCTCCAGGTACAAATAGTTTGAGTGGTTGTTGTTATTGTTGTTGCTGTTGTTGCTACTGTTCTATGCCACACATGTTGAACTGTTGGTTGTTGCTTGCTAGTTGCTGCTCTTGTTTTGGGTCGACGCGTTGCATGCGACATTAACTTCAGTTCCTGATGTTGCCGTTGCTGTTGTTGCTGCCTCAATTTCGTTTTTGCTCTCAAAATTAATTTCATAGCCAATTGCTTTGTGCGCCATTAAATGTCGGACAGGTTCTTTTAGCTTCCTCTTCCTCTTCTTCTGCTTGTTCTGGTTTTTATGGCCCATTCTTACTTGTTCAATTGAGAAACGCATCAAATTAAATTTAAGTTTCGTTTTTGTTCGAGGCATTCATTGCAATTAGTGCGTCATTTATATATTTGCAATTCAAAACTATGTGGGAATATATAGACAGACCTCCCTCCCTCCCTCTCCACATTATAATGAACCCGCATGGTATTCAGCAACGATGAAACGCCGCCTGTCAAATTTATGACAAGTTATGAACCGCAGCCACATAAACAAAAGCCCTGTGGAATCGCACTCATCATTTGTGTAGAGATGAAAATGATCTTCTACTCCAACTGCTGCCTTAATTGTGCCGCAATACAATCGTGATAGGCATGAAGGAGGGCAAGCGGGAATGCGGAGTTCGTGTACTTCCACTTGAAGTAGCTTCTCTCCGCCTGTGTGTGTGTGTGTTTCTTTGGTAAGCAGGCGATAAGCTGTAAAGCTTTGTTAAGCTGCTTACAATGAAGAAAAAAAAAACCGAAGAGCCTGTAAGTTATATGTAGGATTTTCGCCTTACTGCAAGAAAAACTCATTCGATTCAAGTTGGAATAAATAGTCAAAGGTGTGGCATGAAGAAACTCTCACAAAACGATTAAATTAAACGATAACTGATGGGTTATAAATGCAGGTGGCAAGGTAATCGAAACAGTTAATATACTTACCGACTATAATTGGTAAGAACATAAAAGTTATTTCATATTTCTGTAAGCATCGTATTGTAAACTAGCTTAAAGAGATGCAAGATACTCAAGCAAATAACTCAAAGGATTAAAATTTCCCACTCAAAATCCTTTATGCAATAACACTTATGGTCTTTAAGCCAACAAGTGTGGAACTACTTAGTCCAAGCAATTTTCAATGCATGGTCAACTTAGATAACTTCGATTTGTTACCCAGCACGAACCCATCTCAGATTTGCGTGTTCAAACTGCTTCGAGAACCATTGTTAACGCACCTGCCACCCTTTATTTGCTATTCTTTTTGGCATCCTCATGCCGCACATCAAAGCCGACTAAGTATAAGATTGCTTTTCAATAAGCTCAAAGCATTTCTTAAAGCCTTCTTCCAATTTTTCTTTTTTTAGACTCCACATCGTTGACCCCCAACGTTTTCCTTTCGAATTTCACTCGCCGGAAACCGTTACGTTTACGGTATTTCCTACACCCGTTCCTAAGGTCAGCTTGTTTATGCGCCAAATATCCATAAATAGTTTTACGCTCTTACGGATAGCTGCGAGTGGTAAGTGCGTCGACAAAGGATAAGTAAAAGTTACAGTGAATGCTGGCTAAGAAGAAACGCTAATGTTGTGAAGTTGGCTTGGGTTAATGCACAATTGATAAGTTTTCCGGTTAAGCTGTAATTAAGAAAAAACTTGTTTCAAGAAACTTAATTTTTTATTTCCAACTTATAGGAAACTACTGTACAAGGATAAGGCAGGCACAGGTCCACTTAAGGTAACAACGACAACAACAACAACAACAACAACAGGCGGCGGCAGGAAGGCAGCTAGACACATTTGGGCAAGAAAAGTTTTCATTGAGAAGAGAAAGAAAGCTGGGAACAAAGGGAATCAACAAAGGCGTCTGCCTGCTCTCGAACACAGCTACCAATTTAATCAGCTTGCCACTGAGTGGCTGAGCGAAAGAGAGAGAGAGGAGAGTGGATGAGGGAGTGCTACTGCCAATGATGTTGTCAAATGGCTGACCCCCCCTCTCTGTTAATCCACTTCCAAGCGACTGCCAACAGTTTGTGTTTAATGTGGCGAACAAGCGAACAAAAAAAAAACAACAGCAAATTTGCTCAGCTACTTTTGCCCCATTGAGCGACGCTAACAGAATTTGTAATGTGTACCCGTAATATTGTTTAAATGCTGTTGAATTCTGATTCAATTAAAACGAATTTCAAGTACCAGGGCTACGCTTAATTAGCACTGCTTTACATTTCCGAACAGCTTAAATAGCCGAAGGGAGGCAACGGTTTGAGAAACGAAGAGTTGGAAGGCGCGTGCAGCACTCGATTGCCGATGGATGTAATGCAGCAGCGGGCGGGCCGGGGTAAATTACCCCCAATTGGGATAAAAACGCAATAATGCCAAGTTTTTGCTAGTTTTTGACTCAAAGTACCAGGCGCACAGAATCAGCAGCAAGCAATGCATAAATTCGTCATTAAATATATTTGCATACTTTTAGGCTGGCTTTTTATTCATAATATAATTAATTGTCCTGCATACTTTTGTGGGTAAATATAATAACCATTGCTCTTGCTGCCTTTTCTGTTCGCCTGGTAGTTTGCGTCGAAAATACTTAAAAACTAGATGAGATCGCCACACCGCCGAGCTGTCGGGAGGCAGTACTAGTGCCATTCCTGGCGCACAGAATCAGCAGTAAGTGGATTGAATTGACTTTAATTTACAGCCTATGTCGTATGCAATGACTTTTTTCCTTTTTAGCGTAATGTCGCACCAATTAAATATGAAGTGATTTGCCTAAAAGTATGCATTTATTTTTAGAGGGTAATTTAGCCAATGCATCAACCTCATTGGTTTCCACACAGGTCGAGATATCGCTATGGTGTGTAAATAAGTATTATATATATTTGCATACTTTTAGGCTGGCTTTTTTAATTCATAATATAATTAATTAATTAATTCATTAATTTTACAAAGAAAATTATTTTTATTTAAACATATGAACAAACGAGAAGCACTTAAGTTTATATGTATATCTAATTTCAATCCATGTCTTATATAATAATTAATAAATGATTGTAGATTTTGTATTAGATTTTTTGGTTTTTAAATGAAATAAATACGATCTTTAACGATCCGAGCAATACAAAAATATCTTATTTTTCCTTTTTTGGGTGGGAAACACAACCATCCTTGACTGCAAAACCGATGGATCCTTAATGATTTTGACGAATTTTTACCTAAGACTTGTTAAATTTTTTTTTTTAAATAGTCCTAGGACATTTAAATTCTAACGGATTTTGAAAGGACATGTTGCGTTAGAGTTTCAAGGACCAACTCTATCGAACTGCATTCAAGGATTATGGGGTCATCTAAGAACAAAAACACTTGTAAAAATTTCACTCTAGGGCCGAGCGAAAATAAGAAAAAACCATAAAAGTGCAGTTTTCTCGGAAACCACAAGGACGATTTGAATGTCCTTTGGCCAGTTGGTAGCCCTGGTCAAAACAAAATTTCCGACACAGGACACGTTTGAATCCTTTAGGATTTGGCCGAGTTATAACCAATTTTCTGTTTTAAACATTTATCCTTTTATTTCAGCTGTTTGAAGGACTATCGTCCTTTGAATTACTTTGCTGGAATCGGTGGACCTAGGCCTACCTGTGGTCCAAAGGACATCCGGATAGTCCTTAAAATGGCCGAGCTAATGACGATTTTGTAATTTTTAAAATTTTTTCTGACCTACCCCCTGTACAATTTTTTGAAAATTTTTTTTCCTGAATCCTGGAGATCCTTATAAGCAAATCGATAGATCTTGTTGCTGTGAGTTCAAAAATGTATTTGCCTTAAAGATCCTTAAGAAAATGTTAAAGTTATGGCTTAAAATCTAATGTCCTTGTTGCCGAAAATTTATATATAAGTATAAATCGGCCAAAACTTTACGGATTTTAAAAAACCATGGTGCGTTGGATCTGCATGGAAAACCTCTTTCGAACTGCATTCAAGGATAATGGGGTCATCTAAGAACAAAACACTTGTAAAAATTTCACTCTAGGCCAAACAAATATAATAAAAACCCATAAAAGTGCAGTTTTCTCGGAAACCACAAGGACGATTTGAATATCCTTTGGCCAGTTGGAAGCCCTTGATAAAACAAAATGTCTGACATAGGACACGTTCGAATCCTTTCGGATTTGGCCGAGTTATAACCAATTTTCTGTTTTAAACATTTATCCTTTTATTTCAGCTGTTTGAAGGACTATCGTCCTTTGAATTACTTTGTTGGAATCGGCAGACTTAGGCCTACCTGTGGTCCAAAGGACATCCGGATAGTCCTTAAGATAGCCGAGCTAATGACAATTTTGTAATTTTTAAAATTTTTTCTGACCTACCCCCTGTAAATTTTTCGAAATTTTTTTTTCCTCAATCCTGGAGATATTTATAAACAAATCGATAGATCTTTTTGCTGTGAGTTCAAAAATGTATTTGCCTTAAAGATCCTTAAGAAAATGTTAAAGTTATGGCTTAAAATCTAATGTCCTTGTTGCCGAAAATTTATATATAAGTATAAATCGGCCAAAACTTTACGGATTTTAAAAAACCATGGTGCGTTGGATCCGCATGGAAAAGCTCTATCGAACTGCATTTAAGGATAGCTGCGATATCTAGAGATCCAAATACTTGTTGGTCACGCGATTCGTAACGAAAAGAATAACAACATTGCGCAAGTTATATGACAATTCTCAATATATTTATTTGCATACTTTTAGGCAGGTTTTTTTATTCATATGTGTCCTTCATACTTAAAACAACCAGTCATCAAGCTGACAGTAATTTGCATACTTTTAGGCATGTCCGATTCGTTTCTCTATTTTACCCATTTTAATATTTGTAGATGGCGCCAGTACTTCAAACAAATGAAATTTAACAGAGCTGGTTTGTGTCTTAGATAGCTTAACAGAAATATTTAACATCTAACAGAAAGGCTACTTAAATTAATACAAAAGGTGGCGCTAACAAATATTTGTATGTAGAAATCATGGAAATAAATTTACTTATAGATACATAAGCTATACATAACGTCAATCAATAAAAATACAAAATGAACCTTTAAAAGAGAACGTATTTCAAGAATTTAAAGCAAAATTTTTTATTATATATTAGTAAATTTATGCGAGATGTATCAAGCCAGCCTTTTAATCTCTTTTCAAAAATGTTAGCCAGTTTTTACTGCTTCACATCGTTGATAGCCAAACAATCTGTTCTCGACCATTTCATTTTTGCACTTTGCAACCACAACGATGATGATTCGGATAATAATGATCCCAAAGATAATAATGGTAACGATGATGCTGATGATGGCAGCTGAAGTTGAAGGATGCGTGCGCCATAATAAGCCACAGTCACAGCTACAATTACATGTATACATGTACACCGTTGTGTGTGTGTCTGTGTGTCCTTGTGAATTCTGCATGCGAAATGCCTGCAGGGCCTGCCAATGCAGCTATATGGCAGAAGAGGGGAAAGGTGGTGGAGGTGGAGGAGGAGGAGCGATGACTGTGCCCTGACTGGGTACACTTGACGCAATCTTAATAACCATGAAGCAGCGTGGCTAATTAGCACAAAAAGCTTGGCAATAACCATGCTCAATGAGGTACACAGGGCAACCAACCAACCAACCAACCAACTAGCCAACAACAACAACAATAACAGCAACCGCAACTGGGAAGACTAAACAACAATGCCCCAGCTAGGGCGTGCAACACGCGTCGTATGCTCAACGAGGCTCTGCTTGCGTGGTTGCGAAAGGGGAAAGGGGAACAGGGGGTGGGGGGAGATGAGAGGGAGAGTGTGCGAGCAATCTGCTGCACTTGAGCAACCACCTCCTCCCCCCCTCTCTCTCTCTCTCTCTATCCTACACCCTTGATTCGTTTCTGTGCACACTGCGTGTTGATTTTTGGTTCTGCTTTCGGTTTACATATCAAAACAATTAGCTTTCTATATACCCTGGACGTATTAAAAAATGAGGTAGAGTTCAGAAGTTGAAGATCTTTTTAAAGTATATAAAGTACATTAATTTACAATACTGATCAGGATGACAAGCAGTATAAAAATTAGTTAAATATGGATTAAAAATAATTTTCCCACCTCTTGTTTGGGTATTGAGTTTCTTAGGCAAACAAATACGAGTAGTTAGTTTCTTTATATTTCAAAGTGAATAATAACTTAATGACCAGAATACCCCTTTCACAGACATACCTTAAGGTATGCGATGCATTCCATTTAGCAGAAAGGTTAATAAGTTGGCCCAAGTAAAGATGAAAGTAAAAACAGGGTATTCATAAGCTGATATCAGCTTTGGCAAGCGGAAAGCAAGGAGTGTGGGGTAGCTGCTTGAAATGCATTTTGTGCGTGGTGCTGTTGCCCTCAAGGCCGCGCTATGCCGAGTTGTTGTTGCCGCTGACGAATTGTCCAGGTCGCCAGAGAATTGCCTTCCTGCTGCCTGTGCTCAACATTTGTTTGCACAATCAGCCGCAAGTTGCTTAACCCCCTCCCACCCTTCCCGAAACACCTTACCCTAACAAAGCACAGCAGAGCACAGCACAGAAACAAACTCAGTGCGGCCCTTGGCAGTGCACTCAAATTGTTGCTCAATTGTTTACGTGATGTTTTCCTCAAATTAGAAACAGTGCCAATCTCGAAGGTAAAAAAATGCAAAAATAAATCCAGGGTCCAGTTGTATGTTGCGTATACGCCAAGTTGCTCTTTTTAAAACCCCTTCCTCGGACTAGAAACAAGTGTAACTTTTAGCCCCTTACTCTAAACAAAGTGTTCTCTGTTTCTCTCCAGTTCAGTTCAGTTCAGTTTGAGTTTAGTTTTGGTTCTGTCATTCGTTTCAGGTTGTCCTCGGCCTCGGGCGTTTTGTGCACTTCCCTTCGTGCATTAATTGGCTTGCATATTGCCAATTAAGTTGTTTGTGAAAAACGGAAAATTAATTTGGATTTGGATTTGCTTCAGTTTTGGATTCAGATTCAGATTCCGATTCAAATTCCATTTTGCAGCAATGCCAAGGGGTCGAACGATGTTGTTTCTTTGTTGTTTTCGTTGTTTTTGTTTTTGCTTTTGGTTTTTTTTTGTGTGTTGAGCGGGGTCGAGATGCGGTAATTGAAAACTGGGCCCATTCCGGAGGCAGAGCAATAAATTTTCTGTGAGCAACGCAGCGGCAGCAGCAACTCAACGCTAATGGTAATGGGCTGATTGGAAACTCGTTTCCAGCATTAACATAATCGCTTTAAAATTGAAACTGAAACTAAAATGCAGTTAACAACAACAGCAAAACAGCCAGCACAACATTGCTCACATTTGTTAAACGATAGCGGACTTTGTTATTGTTATTGTTTAAGTTTCTTTAACAAATTTAACAAAACTGAAAGCTTAATGCGAGCATTTAGCTTAACAAATGCACGAGGCATGCTTGAGAAGTTGCAGAAGTAACCAAAAAAACCTTTAAGTAAAATATGATTAAGTTAAGCTAGTTTAGCTGTAAGATAGTTTTGAAATAATATAATTAACAGCTTATAACTCACCTTTAACTATGTTTATATGCCTTGAATCGATTCAATAACTTTAAAATCAACCCTCGTTGCACTGCTCTCGTAAGATATCAACATTTGTTAAATGACGCTTGACTTTTGTGTGACAACGCGATATTAATTCAAAGTGGTCCCTCGCTCGGCTGCTCGGAATGATTCGGTTGTGGCTTCGTTTTGTTTTTGGCCAAATACAAATATATTTAAATAACTCAATTAAGCATGAAACGCAACTGGTGGGCACTTCGAAGCCATGGAATTCCAAATCAAATGCCATGATATATGGCTAAATAACAATAACTGTCAACCAACATTTTTTAATTAGCAGCCCCAAAGCGCCCAACATAAGCAACCAATATAAATATCAAATAAATAAATAAACGCTGAAGATGTCTGCGCTGGGAGAGGCAATGCAGACCTTAAGTTGCCTCAAGGTGTGCCCACAAAAAATATTTGGTTTGAAAACGCAAAAAAAACGAAAGCTTATCAAATTAGAAAACAACATTGATAAAAATTAAGGTCAAATGAGGTGTAGATATCAAAACAACTTAAAGGAAAGTGATTGATTCTAAGCTACTTTATGCTATAGAGCATTTGCTAGTTGTAACTAATTTTAGTAGGTTTTGAGCCTATTTAAAATGATTATGGGCTTAGGGTAATCGCCAGCTTCATAACATTTCGAGCAGAGTTTAAAAAATAGCTTATTAATAATATATGAAATAAATGCCTTTAGGGCCACCAACGATAGACGATAAATGCGACTAAAAGTTTTTGGCATTTACATCTTATGAATATGCAAAACAAACAACAACAACAAAAAGTATCTCTATGGTTAGGTATCTGTATCTTATACACACACACAACATACATGTACCCTTGTGTGTGGGCTCGTTAATATAAACGGTTTTGCATATATTTTGTGGGCCTGCGTCTGAGATGGCAAAGTGGCCACAAAATGAGCGTAGCTGTTGAAATAAAAACATTTGGCATTTTATTTGATTTCAGCTTATTAAGTTGTATGCATTTCATTACCTTCTCGCATCTCGCATCTCGAATCTCCAAAAAGCACTCGGGGGCAGTTTTATACGACCGAGATAGCGATTTGGAACAACCAATAATAGATTCTTTTTTCGTCTCATCTTTTTTTTTTGGGTTTTATGAATCAATTTGTGTGCTTTTTATGACTTAATTTAGAGATTTCGCTTATGGACTTTAAAAGAGAATTTCAGTATTTGTGCAACAGTGCGGATGAGTTATGGATCACATTGGAGAATCTTCTTTTAAACATAAAACAAATTGTATAGAATTAAAAAAGAAAATGCAGGAGATTTTTTGACAGAAAAACTACTATGACAAAAATATAATTGATATTTTATTTCAACTAAAAATTAGCTAAAAATAAATGAGAACTAAAATACTACCAAATAATTATAACTTTCCGTATAAACTTTCTTTATGTTTGCTTCCATTTAAATATATATTTAATAAGTAATAAACATTATTTGTATTTAAAAATGTGACTTTTGTAAGCAAAATATCTTTATTTACTTTTAAGAATAATCATAGATAATCTATTAATATATTGACGTCACGTTACTGAACTGGAGTTCCGTTAAAGACCCGTAGACAGAATTTGCCATTTTCACCTAATTAATATTATTGTGATTTTGCTTTGAATACATTTCTATTCGCCTTAATTCCCACACACAGCGCCTGGCCTCGCCAACGCAAGACATTGAAACAATAGTATATAGATATACTATTATATATATTTAAATACTGAAGATGTTTGGTTTAATCAAGTTATTAAATCGTGAAATATCAACACATAGACCCCCAAACGATTAAATTATAAATATTATATGACAAAAGAAACAAAACGAAACGAGGCGAAGACAAAAAAAAAAATAAGAAAACAAATCGACAGCAAATAAATATATATGTATACGATGTGAAGATATTAAGACATGAATAATTAATATCACTGATGAAAACTTAATGAAGAAATAGAAATACACACAAAACACAGACAGTTACAGACAGAGATGGACAGACAAAGAAATAATCAATAAATAAAGAGCGGAATTCCCAGCTCCGACTTGAAATATATTTGTCATAGTTTCAACGACGACAACAACGAAGACAAAATGCTAAAAACCAGAGGTCCCCCCTCACAAAGAGTCAAATGATATCGAATAGACCACACACACACACTTCGATTTGCTACAACAACAAGTTTGTTTTTTGTTTGGGCAATTAATTTATTATTGGCAACTTAAAAATTTATCGATTGGAAAACCAAACGAGATGAAAAAGAACAACAAATTAAATGCCACAGCAATTTGTAGATCATAAAACTGATTGACTGCGGCCGCTTTCACAGCCGAGACACGAACCCACTGCCCGTAACTTATACAAATCTGACATTTTTACTGCTGGCAAAGCTACTACTACGACTACTACTACTACTACTACTACTGCATACGAATGCGTTGAATAGATGAGAAGTCATTGATCAGCCGCTAACAATTTGAAGCCATTAAGAACGCTGAAAAACTGTTGCCTTTAATCAGCCAGGCCAAATAACAACTTAATTAAAGGCCTTAAAAGCTAATGTTGCCTCCTTCTCGCAGTTAACTTCTCTTCTTCGTTTTCTTTGCATTCATTCTGCAGTCTGCATCTGTGTGGGGTGCACCAAAAAAAGCATTTCCAATTTACACTTTGCTGCTAATTTGCGTTGACGCTTTTAGAACCGCTTGGGGCGATCCACAACTTGAGCTCATCATCTCTCGGGTTCTGAGTTCCCTCTCCCTCTACTCCCTGCATCCTTCCACATTGCATTCCACAATGTTGTCCTCGCCATGTCCAAGTGTCTGCTCGTCTATATGACTCTCTCTCTCTCTCTCTCTCCGTCTGTCTGTCTGTCTGATTGTCTGTGTGTGTTTTATTATTATGATGCATGCGGCGACGTCGTCGTCGTCGTCGACGTCTCATAGCCATTGACATGTACCTTGTGCTCGTGCCCCATCCTTAAACTTATTGTTGTTGTTGTTGTTGTCGCTCTGTTGTTGTCATTCAGCGTCATCGTCAGCGTTGAAATTGTTCATTTCGAAAATGCCTCAATAACAATAACAATTGTCGTAAAACTGCACAGGATACTCAGCCAAACAGCATTGTCTCTACGCATGTATGTGTGTGTGTGTGTGTGTTTGGTCTGAAATTGTGTGTGATTATCTATAAAAGGATTTTGAGCAGATTAATTGCGCGTGATTAAAGCGCGATACTTCTGCATCTTGTACAGTGGCAAAACTTAATTGAACTCTTATACAAAACCCTATTGCTATGAAACGTATACGCGTTTCGGTTTTATCTATAGCACAGAACTCATATAAGAGGTATAAGTGTTTTTGTGGGTATTGTTAACATAAACTTCAGCTGACAACTTTAATGAATGATAGACTTGAAGAGCACAACTTCCGTTAATTTCACAGAACTTTCTCATTTGGCCAATTTGGTAACCACTGTGCTTCCCTTTTCCCTGTGCATACTCGCATGTATGTGTGTGTGTGTACGTGTATATATAAACTCGCATCGTATTGCCATATAAGTTTTTTGTCAGTTTGAAGCAGCAAGAGGAGGGGTAGAGTAGGGGGGGTGTTGCTGTGTCTGACTCTCTGTAAGCAGCGGCAGTAATATGAGTAGTAATAAAATTTGAATTTATGACGAGATTCCATTAAAGCTTCTTCACCACACTCATCACACACACACACACAGCAAAGAGGACAACTGCTAGAGGGGGTGGTGTATTAAGAGGTAGGGTTAGGGGGGGGGGGAGTATACAGTATTTGTCTTTACTGCCTGCACAATGCGAGATAAACAAGACGCTCGAGAGAGAGAGAGGGGAAGCGAGTGAGGGGTACCGAGCTAAAACAAACTCAGCAAGCAAAAACAAAAAATCAACAAAAAAAATGGAGAAGAAGAAGAAAAAGAAGAAGCTTGAATTGAAACGCAGAAGCAAAAACAATCAAATGCAAAAATGATGCTGAAGCAGAAGCTGCTTCTGCTGCAAAAATATATATTCTCGTAATAATGTGATTTGATGCGGCAGCCAATGACTACCATACCCCCTCCCCCCCTCCACGCACTACTACATCTCCCCACAGCACCGCCCAACATTTGCACGGCAGCAGCTGGACAACAACTTTGTCTGGCTTCGAGTTGGACAAGTTGCCAGATATACACTCCTCATATACATACACATACTTACACACATTCAATAACTGTTCCAGTCCTTGGCCCACAGAGAGAGAGAGAGCGGAGGGTGAAGAGCTACGTTTATACGACTTCGATTTCATTACGCGTAAACGAATTGAAATGAATTTTTATTGCGCAACAACAAAACGAGCCAAAAGACGAGCATCATTTTTTTAATGTTGTTGTTGTTGTTGTTATTGCTGATGTTGCTGTTATCTCTTTGTTTAATGTAAAAACTTTGTTAAATTGAGCTGCGAAATTAGTCGTCGATTAATAATTTTGCACGTTTCGATTAAGGCTGTTGTCGTTGTTGTTGTTGTTTTGCGCAATTAGCATGCGCTAATTAAATAATCACAATCATAAATACCAACAGCATTTAGATAGCTGTAAGTTGGGTTTTAACTTTTTCGAACTCCCACGCTGCGATAAGGATATCTAGTAGATGGCTCCCACGCTACAGATACAGATACAGATACCAAGTAATTGTCATTAAACATTGTTTATATGTGTGTGTGTGTGTGTTTGTGTGTGTGTGGTTTGAAAGACAAACGATGGTTTGCCGCAATGCTTTCCAGGAATTCAGACTCAAGTCAACAACAAATTCGACGTGTGTCTCCTTTCTTGGCGTTCCCATCGGCGGAAGAAGAATAAAAAAATGGAAAATATATATATATATATATAGATATAGAGAAAATACATAAATATACTTGGGCTGGCAAAGACAACAACAATAACAACAAATTGTTAAACAACAAAATATAAATCTTAATTGAATTGTGATACCAAGATGTTGACTGACTGACATATAAGAGAAGAGAACGACGACATGACATGCTAGACGAACGGTATCCCATGCTCAGGTGGAGCACATACATACATAAGTTGTTGTTTTTTTTGGGCTGAGGTTTCTTCAGGTTCAGGTTGTGTGCTTTGTTTTGAAAGTGGGTGTGTTCCACAATAGCGCATTCTTTACAACTCTATAGCAACATTGACTTTAGTGTTGAACGTTCGTTCAAGTTAAAGTTATCTCTGCTGCAGATACACACACACACACACACACAAAACGTATCCGTATCTATTTGCTATCTGACATTTTATAGATGCTTACATTTGAAGTTTTATGACCGAGTACACATGTCTTTATTAATAACCATTATTGCTTGAGCACACAACTCGATTGTTTTTGTTTTTGTTTTTTTTTTCTGTTCCGCTAAAAGGCAAAAACAAAACAACTCTCTCGCAAGTGGCATGAAGCTTGAAGCTGGCCATAAATGACTAATTGACGTGGGGGAGGTTGTTGTGACAGACCAGTGGGAAAGTATAATATTGAGTTTTAGCAATCATTTGCATACGACATATAATAAAAACAGAGTTGTTGCCTGGGAACTATGATGGAGCCATAAAGCTTGATGTGCGTTTTGGTTTATGAACTCAAGGGTTTGTTTAAAGATACTTACAAGATTGATGACTAAAGCTGCCTTCTGGTATGAAAAGTAATCCCAATGGGTTGGAAAGGTCAAAGCTGGTGCAGTCTTTGGTGTTGCAACATTTTCGGATATGTGAATGCAATGCAGAAGTGCAAAACAGTTTCGAAAATAGCCAACGTCTTATGTTTATGAAATAGTTCAATTTTGAGTGCCCTCTAGCCTTAAGGACTTGGCCCTTATATTCATTACAAAACTAAATAGGGCACACTGATTAAAGGCACACAATAGCTTGAGAGGTTGCACGAAGGACCTTCTGCAAGAAGGCGAGATAACAATGAGAGCAACAAACACAGTTTTGGATTTAAATTAAGCTAAATCCGCTCAAGCGCATGCATTGCTAGTATGTGTGTGTGTGCGTGCCAACAAAAAGGTACACAAGAAACAGATACATTTACAAATACAGATACAGATACAGTAACAGTTGATCATGATCAACTTAAGTGCTACACACAAACTACACCAGAAGTAACAGAAGTACCTACAAAACTGAACAACAAGTGTGCGTAAAGGGGCGGCTGGTGCAGGGAACTGATCATAAAGTAGGCTAAAACCCACTTGGATGCTTAATTTGCATAAAAACTTAAGATACTCTTCGCTCGCTCGCTCGCTCGTTGGCTTGTATCGCGTGAATGAGCGACGGGCAGCTGCGGATCTCAGACGCGCGCACGCCAGTCGCAACTTCCTGGAAAAGGACCGCCAAAGTTGTTGCCGCTGCTGCTGCTGCTTCTTGTTGCTTGTTGTACCTGCTGCGTGTGAAAAAAAAAAACGTCGGCAGATCTGAGTCCGGGTACCAGTTTTAGAGCCGACTTTGAGTTTAGTACCAAGTGCAATCGATACTTTACTTTTGCCTAGCAGCAGATACATAAGTGATACGAACTCGTTCTGTTATATGTCATTGGCTAAACGGAGGCAGAGGAGGCTCCTCAACTCATTAAATCTAATATCTTGCTTATCTTTATGTATCACAAATCTGTTCAGTTGAGCAACATTGTCAACTTCGGCTGCTAGCCATTTTTATGAATGAAGGCTGCCCGAAAACAAAAAATAAACAACAAGAGAACGTAGATCGAAGCAGCGGCGATTAATGCTTAAAGATAACCAAGGGCTTGATTTAAGAAACAGAAACAGAGATCGAGTGAGAGAGAGAGAGACAGAGAGGTAGAGTGTAGTAATACAGCGTGTGTGTTCGCCTATCAATCTCGACTCGAAATCTCTTTCAGCCAAGTTAATCATTGGAAAATCACTTCCTGCTCAACATTTTGCTATTGCAGTTTCACATATGCGCGCAGATTAGTGCAAATTTCATTTTGAAAGCATCTTTCAAGTGCTGCCAAGCGCAAAAGCAAAATACATACATACATATAAGTATCTTGTAGATACAAATGTATTTCCTGGGCAACCCAGAAAGAACAACAACCACACGCAAAGTGCTTAGACAAATTTGCATAGGAATTAAGAGAGGAAGAGCAAGAGCTGAAGATTTTTTTCTTCCCCCCCCAACAACAAAATTAAATGCTACGTTTCGGTTCGCCACTTGACAGCTGTCAAAAGGACAGGCAAATATTTTGTCAGCCTCGGCATCTTGACGTGGGGAAATGGGAACTAAGAGCAAAAAGGGATGCCTAATTAAGAAATTTAACCAAAAAAAAGTGCATGCAACTTGTTGTTTTAACAAATTCCCGAATTTACCGAACCAAAGTGTATTTTCCTATGTCAACTTGGATTTTGTTTCGGGCATGTTTGTTTTTGTGTCAATTTGAGAAACTCACAAGCGCGCGCGCCACATCACATCTTAACCCTATGCTAGGGTTAGGGTTTCAGTTTTGGGTCAGGTAAAGCGGCTAAAAAAAAAAGGTTAAGAATGCATTTTAGGCCTTTGTTTGCATTGCTCGCTGCACGCGTTCATAAAACGCATCAGCGAATTGAAGAATTGAGAAATGTATTCGACAAACAAATCGATCGCCGAGGTTTGAGTTTGGTTCGGTTCGGTTCGAGGCGGCAAAACGCTAAAATCTTTAGCTTTGTTTACTCACATTCATGGGAAGATGGGCAGCAAGTGCCGACGCCAGGCGCATGTCCCATGTCCCATGTCCCAAGTCTTAATCCCAGGTTCCATGGCCCATTGAACAATCCCATTCGATCCTCAATTCACTTGCCACCAACAAACATACAACACACCGATGATAGCTTAGCTGCGCACTTTACGATATTTGATTTCCTCATTTACGGATTTAATTTTCTTTCAAATTTACCGATCCGGCCAATGCGCTCTCTTACCCCGTTCCTGTTACCAACTCCATTTGCAGCACGTTGCACTTGCATCCGACTACGTCTAGTCCCCTGGCTGTCTGTCTCTTTCTGTCTTTCTGTCTTTGTGTTGTTTGCCAAGTTTTGGATGTTTTATCACTTGATTGGTTCGCATCGGTTCGCTTTGCTTTGGTTTGTGGCTTGGCTGCTGACCCTGAGAGCGCTATGAGCTAGAAATTGAGTTGTTAGGCTGATGAGTAGTTTGATGAACATCAATTAAACTAATCAAACTTTATAAGATCTGAAAGGTACAACTCTGCAAACATTCAGTAAATACTCATAAGTACTACAAGTACTTATTCTGTGAATATCCTAAAAGCTTTAACTCTTATTTATTAATTAGTGTAGTAGTTTGTCCCTTGAGCTATCGCTTCTTATCACGATATGATGAGGAACCTATGCTTACATACTAAAAACCTCAAAACTTTACTTCTCAACTTAATATCTTTCTTAAGTTTATTTCAATTCAAAAACGTGATGTTTTTAGCAAATGAACTTTCGCTAAAGTTGTTGACCCCACACAAGAATCATGTATCAAAATACGAATTCTTTCCAACCTTTCCCAACAAATCTTGCAATCTGATTAATTAACGATCATCGCTTTGGGTTACCCCGTTCTACTCCCTCTCTGGCACTCATTGATCCACACTCTTCACGCAGCAGGAGATCGCTTCTCCAGTGTTGCCTCTTTCCCCGTTGTAGGTTCCCTCATATACATAACCTCAATTTGTCGCCACATGTCACACCAAAAAAAAAAACGACGACTTCGCTTCGCTTTAGGCGCCACCAGCTGCTGAACACCCCAACACCGTAACACTACCCCGCATCCCGCACCCCGCACCCCGCACCCTGTACCACTTACCATTACCCTGGCCATGTAAACGTCCCGTTGATGACATCTTTGGCACTGGCTGCCGCCTGGCGTTTCATTTAATTGAGTTCACAGCCCAGAAACAATAACAATAAAAAATTAATTCAAAAGCAACAAACACCCTGCGATCATCAGCAACAACAGCAACAACAATTTCCAACATTAACAATGAAATGTGGAACCTTTTAACCTTTTTCCGTGTCGCAGTGCCCAGGTTCGGGGTTTCTGTTTCTGTTTTTTTTTTTTTTGGTCATCGGGCAACGGCTTTTTAATAGCTGAAGACCGCAGAGGCCACTCCTTGATCGTTTCTCTAAGTGTTGTTGCTGTTGTTGGCGCTAGGCTGACGCCAAGAGCAGCTGCCGGTTTCATTTTTGGGTTGTCAATTCAATTAAAGCCTAGGATCGCACACAAGATATTTAAGAAACCGAATACGGTAGACGAAGATCGTCTCAATTAGAACCTCTTAGGAGCGTGCGCTCAAAACAAATTAAGAACAATTTTCTAACAAACCAAAAAAATGTAAGAAATTTTACAAAATTAGCCCAAAAAAAACTAAGATGTTGTTGGCATTCTTGTGGCCGGTAGAACTGTCGATCTGTTGATCGTCGCAGTCTTGGTCTTGTGGTCTTAATGAAGCCAATCAACATCAACGCCCGCTGACTGGTTGATCTTTTGTCCATTTCAGGCGGTGCAATTAATGCATTTGTAGATTTATTAATACTGGGCTGCACTTCGTCGCTGATTGTTGATCGTTGAACGCTGATCGCTGATCGGACGATGAAGATATTTCCTTTCTCACACTTTCCACAAAAAAGAAAAAGAGAACGAAAAAGAAAGAAACATAAGTGAACTAAAGACGAAACAGAGATGGAGGAAAAAGCGGCATGAAAAAGCATTCAGCACACAAAACATGACACGATGACAAGCAAAAAGAAGCGCCAGGGCAGGCCCCAAAGATCAGTGATCGAGCCAAGGCATTAAAACTCAGTCAGTTCAGATTGTTCGGTTCAGTTCTGTTCTCTCTCTCTTGTGTTGCTTTTTTTTTTGGTTCGGTGCGGTTCAGCTGACCAATGAACAGGTAAAAGCAAGAGAGGGCAGAGTCAAAGGGGAAACGATCGTGTGATCAGTTGTGAGATCGTGTGGAGTTAATGTGAGTATTAAAACCTTTTAATAAAAATCTTTAATGAATCAATGAAGTCTGAATGAAGCCAACCTCTGTTCGGTTTGGTTCTGTTCTGTTCTGCTCTGCTCTGATCCGAGCCAAGATCGCTCGGCACAATGTAGCTGGGTGTAGATGGAAGGCGCTGATTAGGCGCATTAATCGATTTAAGCAACAATCATTTTTGTGTTTTTTTTTAACCCCCCCTCTCTCTATCTCAGCAAATCCCAAATGGAATGCGGGAGCCTCTGAACCGAACAAAAACTTTTCTTAGTTGTTGTTGTTGTTGGCGTCAGCGCTTATCAAAAGGCATTCTTTTGAATAAAAATTAAATGAATTAAATTAAAGGCCATGCAACAACGGGCCATGCGAGTTGAGGATCGATCCCAGCCTGCACAAGCTGCATAAGCAACTAAAGAGCTGCAATAAAATTGTTTTTAATCTTATCTTGACCAAAAGTGGACAGCGCCAGAGAGCCTTTTAGGACCTCTCTCTCTCTCTCTCTCTTTCGTCATGCTATCTTCGCCCAAAAGCATAAGACCCACTAAATATGCTCGACTTATGGCGCATTATCCCCTGGTTTGCAGCAGCTGCTGCCAACTGTTCCGCATTGCATATTCATACAGTTACCAAAGAACGCATTCATATCAGCTTAAGTCGCGGTCATTTAGCTGCTATACCCTGTAATCATTAATAGTTGTGATAAAGGTTTAATGAAATTGAGTAAATATATATAAATGAAAATGGCAAAGAAAATATTTTAGATCCCTTAGAAAGTTTTTTAGGATTGATCCTTATAAGGCTATGTTTCTTATGTGTTCACAGGGTATCTACTACACTCTCCACTTCGTATATTCTTGCTCATTTACTTGACTTTAGTTTGCTTTTTTGTGGCATATGCGGCGCCGGAACTTGGACATGAAACGGAAGCACTGAAGCACTTGACGAGCAGCTGGCTATTTGCGATTAGACCATCATTGGTACCGATGGATGGATAGGTATGGGCTATAGACACATAGGTAGATATTATATCCATTTATCTAGTCGGGGCGACGACAGCTCAAAGAATGCCAAACACAACGGGCAGTCGGCATGGGTACTGTAACTGGTTCTGGTTCAGGTTCATGTTCGTATGTGCTGGGTGGTCGGCCCTGTCGGTCTGTTTGTTGCACTGCTGTGCGGTTGGTCCTACATCTAGAAAGAGTACGACAGAGAGAGACAGAGAGAGAGACCCATAAGCATATGTTGATGATGGGTTCTCTTGCTCTCAATCTTTAGCTACTGCCACACGCGGCATGCGGTCGTCAAAGAAGTGCTGGTCAAATTGCAGCAGCATCAGCAGCAGAAGCAGAGACAACATCATCGACAGCGGTAGCAAATGAAGTGATAAAGCTGCGCACGCCAGGGGATCCCAAGCATTCATCGTTGTAGTCGTCGTCGTCTTGTGCGACATTCCCACCGTGGACCTTCGATAAGGTTATTATATGCAGCCTCATGTTGCGGCATTTGAATAAAAATTGTGTCATGTCAACCCAGCAGCAGCAGCAGCAGCAACAGCAGCATCCACACTGTTTGTTGTCTTATCACAGTCTCTTTCAGACAATTGTGGTTCAGCGTTTTAGGTGGGCCCCTGAAATAGTGTATATAAAAATTGAGCTGCAATTTGCAACGCTATCTTCTTCTTCTTCGTCATCGTTTGGCTTTAGCTTTAATATGTGTAAACCATGTTAGTTACGCTTCAACAATAATGAAGACATTATTAACTTGTATTTTGGTTCAACTGTGAGCCCCGAGCCCTATCATTGCTTGTTGTTGTTGTTGCTTCCTGCCGCAGCTGACAGGCATTTTACTTTCCTTTTAGCTACTTTCACACACACACACACACACATGCACAAATACTTAGTTTGTTGCCCATTCTTTAGCTGTCAGTAGAGAGGCATCTCTGCCTCTGCCTGCGGTCCTGTCTTCTTCATCTGCAACGTGTGCGATAAACAGTTAGTTCCTTTGTCGGTGATTTGTGTCGGCACATCCTTTTTGTTGCCTACAACTCCGACTCCGACTCCTACTTCAATGAGGGTGGCCCATTTCCCTCTCTCTCCCTTTCTCACTTTGCCAAACTGCAATAATAACTGTTTCTTAAACGATTTGCGCCACAAGTGGCCCTTGGGAATCGCCTCTCATGCAGTATCTTAATTCACATTTAGGCTCTTATCATCTGGCCATAACCTCACCCAATGAGCTTCATTATTGATGCGTATTTTCTGCTTCTTCTTCTTATTATTTTTGCATATCGTAGAGCCCATTAACCCAGCAGATACTGGAGTCAGTTGCTGTTGTTGGTTTGACCACATGGCCCTCTCGCCTCGCCTCATACTCTACTCTATTTCAATGTCAATTTTCATTTTCATTTACATTTACATTTCGTATTGCTTGCTTGGCAAGAGTAAAGTGGTCGCGTTGTCTGGCAATTGATTACGGCAGCTAATGGCGCGTGTGTCTGCCTCAATGTCTGCAATTTTGCAACATGCCTCCACACACACACACACCACTTACAATCATCATTGTGGCAACAAACATCAAATGTGGGGTCGGTTGTTGCCGTAACCCAGCAAAACCAGATATGAACAATATCAACATTGTGACTACAAATGTGCAGATTTACTTTGTATAAAGCCAAACAACGATGATGCGATGCAATGAAGTGATGAAAAGTATACACTCGATTAAATTGGATTAAGGAAAAGTAATCAAATGAGTGTGAATAAATAAAACAGCAGTAGTTATTATACAAATCTAGAATCGAAACATCTTAAAAGCTTGTTAAATCATAGAAACCTGAACGATTACATAACTTTCAAGTATTTCATCTCAACTTTTGTGGTTTCCAATGCAGTTTTATTGAAATTTGATTGAATTAAATATTGATTTAATATTATACAATGTGGTAGTTGCTCCCAGGAGTGCCTTTCGATCATCGCCCGAAATCCATTAGATGAATCAAAAGCGATTTCTCAGCAAAAATAATAATAATAATAACAAACAATAACAACAATAACAATAACAATAACGGAATGTCGCTATAGAATGTGGAAGGAACCCTCGTTAAAAATGAATGAAAGCTTATTAAAAATATTTCTTTATTATTGCACACAAAAAAAAAGAAAGAAAGAATAAGTTCACCAGTGAAAAAGGCCAAACTTGGAAGCAACAAAAAACAACAAAAAACGAGTAAGACAAAAAAGTAACACCAACAAAAACAGGCGTACAAATGTTAAACATTTGCCACGATGCCATGACGAGAGTTGACTTGGCAAAAGCCAAAAGCCAAAAGCTTCTGAAATACTGAATCGATCCGAACACAAACTGACAGTCAGTCAATGTGATCCAAACCAAACCGAACCGATCCGTTGATGATGATAATGACAATGACACTGACGAACAAGCATGAATCAGGGGCCTACAATTTCAGGGCTTTGGATCTGCAATGCAAAACTACGACGAGAAATGCCACAGCAGAAATCCTTAACGAAAGAAATAAATCTCTTAAAGCGTTCTAGTTTTTTGCTCGCGTTTACTGAGCTGTCTCCGGAGAATTGCACGCTTCTCCCAAAACCCTAAAACCCAACTTGAACACAACAAAAAACCTATGCCCAGTCTCAGTATAAAGTCTGTCAACGAAATGCGTACACAAAAATGCTTGCTGCAACATTTTTTGCGCCCAGCAATCAGATTTTTTTGCTGTCTGTATTTAACTCTTTTTTTTCATTCTTTGTATTTTTTGTGTTTGATGGCTCTGCAAACTGTCACAAGAAGAAAGATTTTTTGGACTTTGGTGCAGGGATTTTTTCTGTTTTTCTGTTTTTCTGTTGTCGCATATTTAAAATTATGGCCGCAACCATAGTTGAAGCACACAGGGTGCGGAGTTGGTCTTGAACTTGGACAGTGTCTTAGCCATGGCCATTTAAAACGTTTTCGAAATTAATATTGGAAGCAAAAACTGTGAAATGCTGTGAAAAGAACGCAAAACGAATCCCAACTGAACGTTGTCGGCTACAAAAAGCCATTTTTGCTAAATCTCGCAACAAAACAAAAAAAAACCACAGAGAGATGATCATCATTGATCATGATCATAATGATGATCATAATGATGATGATGATCGTAATGATGTTGATGGTTTTGCGAGACAAGCGAATGACGAATAGCCCATTGGCCGTCGGAACGAATGTGAAATTTACGGAATCCGCAACTCGTTTCCACAATTCTCCAAGACGACAATTAAGCACGAAGCAACCCAAAAACCAAGCCAAGGAAGAATTCTTTGCCAACGAGACGAGGGCTAAGAGAAAAAAAAAAACTCCCACGGGCCACCCAGTGCTACAATTTTCACTCTTCCCAAACACTTTCCCGGCCACACCTCAGCTGCACTCAAAAACTCTCCAAAAATCGTGGGCAAAGTCAAACAGCAACAGCAACAGCACAAAACAAAGAGCCAAACACAAGGCAAAGACAAAAGATTGGACGAAAAAAAAACAAGCAGACAGAAAAGAAACTATAAAAATTCTGTAGCCAAATGTAAGATTTTTATGTGCTTGTCCATCCGTCACAAATTATATAATTATCACCTGTGTATATTGGATAGGCCGCTTATCTGACGCAGTCGCAGTCGCAGTCGCTACCGCTGCTCAACATTTTCGATTTGTGACGCTTTATGTCTTAATTTTGTTAGTGTATCTCAAAAAATCGGTTAGACTAGGGCCACACCATGTGACCAAGTGTAGGTATGGATGCTCTTGTCCTCTCTGCTCTGCGCTGCTCTGCTTTGCGTTATCTTTCCACGAAATGCCACCCAAAATGCTCATCTTTTTATAAAGGTTGCAATGGAGGTTGAAAGAGCACAGAGAAAGTGACGCTGTAACTTTCATTCAAGAGAAAAGACCAACGGCAACAGCAACAGCAACAAAAAAAAATCATCTGCAACACCCAACCATTAAAAATCCACTATCTGAAAGGGATTCGATTTGCGATTACAAAAACAGCCTTTGATGTGAGTTGGTTCTCAGGATCTTTGAAATGGTTAAGAATTGAGGTCTTAATAATTGAAAAATGTTGCTTTTAATATTAATAAAATGTTGCCTTTGTTATTACGTTTGAAATAATGTAATTACGCAAAAATAATCAAACTGCAAGTTGTTTTAAAGTTTCTGTGATGTCATCATTTGGCAACATCTTAGTCTCTAACTAGCAGCTAACTAGCAGCTAAACTCATTAGCTTGCAACACGCCCTTGTCATTGCTCAATCTTGGCTTAAAGCTTAACACTCTTGTTTCTGGTTGCCTTCTGTCATCTTTTAAACCTGTAGTTGGGCGTGTCATCACTTATCGTTTTTGTTATTGGCGCCATTTTGAAGGCAATTAATTTAAATATATTTTTCTGCGCGTTAATTGCACAATGACAAAGCTGTTGACGCTTGGATCGGTAGCCAACGGCAGCAACCCCGCCCTCTCCCTCCTCTCTCTCTCTTTCATCGTTCGCGTCTTTATTTGTTTGCTGTTCAAATAACAGTTAAAGACAAGTTGTGGCTGCTGCCACCGCTGACGCCTTGGCACGCCAAAAGCACACAATAAACGGCTACTAGACATGGCCAAGTGCCGACTTAGTAGCACCTAAAGCCAAAAACGACCAAAATCATAATATTCGTATGGCAAAAAAGTTGAAGTAAATACGATGCTCAAATACTCTTTATTGTTGTTTAAAGGAATATCTTCAATTAAAGTTTGATAATGATTACAATTAAGTTGATTTTTAAGTTTATTCTCTTGTTAATATGTTAATTTAGACTATGAAAAATATGCAAAAACTTAAAAGGATTTTTGGAAAGAAGTTGTATAAAATTTAAGCTATTAATTTTCTTTAATTTATAAAGGTTCTTATCTCAAATCTTTCTTCAGATATTTTTATCCTGTTCTTCTTTTAAAAATATATTTCAAAGTATATTTTGCTTAACTTATTCCTATCTTTGACGTGTAAAAAAAAGACTTAGTAGCCCATTTAAGCTTAATGCCAAACCTAAACGACTCTCAAAGTATAGAGAGTGTGTGTAAGACACAAATGCAACAACAACAGCAACATGTTTCTTGGTGTTGGCCAAAAGCCACTAAGAGATTCGTCTTGGCAGCAGCGACTGTTTGTCTATTTGTTTATGGCCTTAAGCTGCGCCGCCTGTCAATAAGTGTGGGAAAAGCCAACAAAGCAATAGTCGCGCCTCACGATCCCAACAGCACCAATCCACCAAGATGCCAAACTAATCTTGCACACTCTAATGAATCAAGCGAGAGAGAGAGAGAGAGAGAGGGAGCTGAGTGTAATAATGGACCACCCAAAAAGGCTTTGGACTTCCTGGAATAAGGACTATTGCTCGATATAGCCATGGCTAATTAATATGTGGCCGGTTTTTTTGTGTTTTTGGCACAATTGTTGCGCCAACGATGATCGTTGGGCATTTCCAGGAATACAAATAATTAAGTTGTTGTTTTCGGGTTCATTATTTTTCACGGCTTTTGTCGGCACAAGTCAAACAACAACAACAACAGCTAAGAGGCAGCAGCTGGCCACTCAAAATGGATTTTAGTATCCTTCAAGCGCAACGAATTTGGCGTTTACACAGATTTATTTGATCGAGCGTCCTTGTACGTGGCTGTGGCTATGGCTGTGGCTGGCATTGTGTATGCTGTTCGGGTCAAAGGTCGGCCAGCTGAACTGAACTGGGCGTCTTCGTGTCGCGTCGAATATGTGTTGGCGCCAAAAACCAAGTCAAAAGAAACCAACAACAGCAATGGGCCAAAGCGATTCGCACTCCATAAAGTGTATAGTTTAATGTGGGTATACTTAACTCTTTGCCCCCCTCTCCCGACAACTCAACAAAAAATTAATAAGTGCAGGAAATGCAGCCACACACAAAGAGAGAGAGGGAGAGAGGGAGAGAGGGAAGAAGGTGGCGCCCGTGGCATTGCCGCCTTTTGTAGTCTGTAGTCTGACGCAATAATTAAGTCATTTAAATTATTAGATGACAACAACAACACCAACAACAACACCACACACACATTTGTACACTTGGGAAAAGCCGCCTCAGCTCATTGATGACTTTCGGCTATTTTTGGGCTGTTGTTGTTGTTGTTGCTGTGTGTCTCGCCAAATCCTCGAGAGAGTTTGTTGTTTGTTTGTTTGTTGCCGCTCAGGTTTTTCACACGTTCGCGTTTTTTCCACCCGTTCACAACGGCGACAACTTGGCGGTCGGTCACAGATATCTTCTTTTTGTATTTTTGTGTGTTTTTTGGGCATCACAGTTAATAAGTTTCCACATTTTATGCAAGTGTCGTTGAAAATGTTTTCATTACCGAGCGAGCATCTGGAAATTTTACACGCTTAAGTGGCCCGTTGGAAAACCAAGCCAAAGATGCAAACGGAGACTAGCTTAAGTACCATGTGACTATGAGTACACGTGCCCACAGACAGAACTCTCTTCGAATCCGGTTCCGGTTTGTGTGGTGTGGTGTGGTGTGGTGCATTGACTTTTGCCAGACACTGTTGTTAACCCAGCAAAATATTTGTCGCTTAAGTAGGGCTCTTCACTAAGCCCCTCGTTTGCTTTCACTGCTTACTTTCCCATTTCTTAGTCCTACTCCTTCTCAACGTCTCTTCGTTGCAAGCATCTCAAGTGTCGGCGTGTGGCGGTTGAACTTGCATCGGATTCTTAATTTTAAGCGGTGCATAAAGTGCCACAACGTTGTTGGTAACAGAAAACAAAGATAGTTAACTTTGTGATTAAGTTACAATGTGAAAATATAATGCTAATTAAAGCAGGTTGACTTTGGAATAAGTTTAAGATATAGTTTATGGGAAATTATAATATTTGATTTAATTTTGTATAAGTTTTTATTTTATTTTTTATTTATTTGAATTTTTTGTTGGTGCAGCAAATACTTTTATGAGAGCTTTTGGATTCTTCATAAATATTTTATATTTATTTTATTATATTATTTTTTCCTGTGTTTTACGATAAGTTTCTACTTTTCCACATACCAAATTCCATCTAAAAAGCATTTGTTATCTTATCAAAAACTCTATTTTATTTCGGCAATTTCCGGCTAGTTACCAAATTGTCACCACCAACAAAATGGCATTCCGTGGCACCAACAACCACGCTCTGTTGCCTCTGCAACGCCATATTCCATCCACTTACCCCTTAAGCCAGTCATGGCTGGTGTTTGGCACTTCCGGAACCGACCGCCAGCGTTGCCACAGCTGATGATAATGCATAATGTATATATTAGTTTTAATTGTTGGAAACCCAAAAAATTAAAGTAAAGGAAAAGCACTTTATCTATGCAGCAGCAGCAGCAGCAAGAGATAAAGAGAACTTTAACACCTCTGCATTCACCTTTTGCCTGCCTTTCACCCTCGAACGAGCCAAGCATGCGAAGATAATTTCAACATTTTAAAGGCACTTAACGGCTCCAAAACACAACAAAAAAAACCCAACTAGCCAAAAAAAAAATATGCGCGCTCATAATTTTTTTGAAACACAAAAATTTTGTGTGTGTGGCACGGGAAATATAAATTGTCTCGACAGGGCAGCACCGAAAGGAGGGAGGGATAGATGGAGGGAAAGGAGAGAAAATATATATATATATATTCTACACTGTCATCAAAGCGTAACTAAACGCCCATTTTTCTCAGCTGCGGCGGCGACCAAGTTGAGAAAAAAACATGGAGCGAAGTCGGAGTTTGAGTTTAGTGTTTTTGGGCTTCGTCCATTTTCGGTAGTTATTAGTGGCATATTTTGGCCTAAAGTGCGTGAACCATGTCGAAAAAGTGGCCAAGCAACAAAATTTATTGTCTAGAGCAGTGAAGTTAACAACAAAATGGACCTCCCCATGAGTCGGAGTCGGAGACGGAGCTAAAACGTCGAGACACGCAACATTCGGCGAGGCAGGCAACAGCACAAAATATTAACGCCTCGAGCAACTGCAACAACAAAAACAACAACAACAGCAGTTGATCAGTGGTAACTGTTGTTTTTGGTAGAAGCAGAAGAAGAAGAAGAAGCAGCAGTAATTCAAACCTCTTACCTTATTGGCCAAGTCGACCACCATCATCGACAAACGTCTGAACTGAACGATAGAAAGAGAAGGCGTTGGCAAGGGATAGAGAGGGAGCGGGAGCGGGTTGGTGCTGATGATGATGATGAGGATGATGGCGTTGATTATGGCTTATTTTCAAATCTCTTTTCATACCTCCTTTCCACTTCTTGGAAGTGGCCAAAAGCAAATTATGTAGAGTCATCAATGGCAGCAGCCACAAGAACTGCGAACAACAACAACAACCAACGCAATCTGAATGGGAGCAAAAAGAAGACCAAAGCTAAACTCAGTCTTGGCCATGGCTAACAGTGGGTGTGTGTATCCACAGCCAGTGACTGCAATTTGTCAGATTTTCCAGATTGTTTTCTGTACTGCAAAGATCTAAGATCTGGCTGGGGTCATCGAGTTGATGTGAAAATACTATCGATTACTTGATTATATATACTTAAATAACTATAAAAAGATATGGAATCATATATAACAACTATACTAGTAATAAAGTTAGTTCCTTTCAAATATTTTATGATAGTAATTCTAACAGATCAAACTAAAGCAACTTATATTGAAAGAACATCTTTATCTAAACAAAAGTTAGACCATCATAAGCTTCATTTATCTTGCTTTAGATCGTGCTGAAACTGTAGAAAAAGTCAAACAAAGGCATTTGTAAGCCGTCAGCATAATAGCCTCATGTCATGCCAAATTATAGCCAAACATCCTCCCACTCTTCGGCAATCATGATCATCGTCATCATCAACAGCTGCTGGCTTCTATCGATCTATCTATCGCTCCAACAGATCGCAGATCTCTCTGGCAGTTCTAAGCGTAAAATCGAGTGCAATAAAATAGCAAGCCGTGAGCTCAGCAAGTGTCCAACTGACCGGAGTCTGGAGTCTGGAATCTGCTTGGACGCGAGCTGCAAATGATTGCTGCAATGATCAGCGACAGGGAACTGCAGTTCAAGCGGAACTCGATGCATTTTTGCACGGCGCATTAACATTCTCAGGCAACAACAACAACAACAAACATTATGAGACAACCCGAAGTGTTGCAAATTTTTATTTGGAAGCAATTTTCACACCCTGTGCGACAAACAGGCCAACAACAGGACAACGGGCAGCCCAGCTGTAAACGCTGCAGGATATTCTGCCGCTGCTGCTGCTGCTGACAGGACACAGCGTAACGAATGTTGCAAACTGTTGACAACTTCATGGACGGAGTTTTGAGTTTTGAGTGTTGAGTTACGTTGTTGCAAATGATGCCAAATGATTGCAGACCATAGAAATTTCGATTGACTCACCAGGTAAACGTGCAACGTACTACGTGCTATGTGCAACATGGACCGGAGGAGAGAAGTCAGCATTTTAGTTGCGCTTAGCACAGCGATTATTTGCAATTATGAGCTGAGATTTAACAGCTCAAAGGAGACGCCTCCTGCCGCAACTCCCTACCGCAACTCCCCCTTAAAAGTTTCCCAAAACACTTTCGTCTGGTTTTGACTTTGTGACTTGTTTTACAATCACCTGCAATCTGGCCAAGAACTGACCTTGGCCCGAACAATTGCAAACGGTTCAAGGACAATGCTGCTGTCTTTGTGTTTGACCTTCAGAGCCTTGTTCAAGCCTCGGGGGGTTTGTGGGCGCTCTTTCTTGTGTGTGGTGTTGTGTTGTGTGTGGTTGTGCTTGTTGTGGCGTTGCTTAACGGTTTCACCCACTGCTGCTGCTGCTGCTGCTGCTGACCTTAGAAACATTTGATGGATTGGTTGCCATTCTCATTCCGAAACCCGCGAAGGTCATCAATGGTTAAAATCGCATTCGCTGCGTCTACTTCTGCGGCTAACCATATCGCATGGTAATACCAACCAATTTATATAGCCTTCATTATGGCCAAATTAAAACTCCGCTCATCTCAGCCATTACTCACCAGAGAGAGTTGTGTGTGTGTGTGTGAGAGAGAGAGAGATGGTTTTTTGGTATCGTATATTGGGACTACCTACAGCGGTTTTTATGATTTGTTTACACGACTGCCCCGTGTGCAACAGCAGCTTGGACACAGTCTGGCCAACTGTCAGTTGTTGTTGTAGCCGTAGATACTGAAACGGAGACGGTGACGGAGACGGATACTGAGTTCTCATCATTTGGATTTTCCGCAGCAATAAAATTAATAAGAACGCGCTAATTTTGCAGCCAGCCCGTTTGCGTTGCGTTTGCTCGACCGAACGAACGAACGAACGAACGAACGACCGAACGAACGAACGGCTGTGTTGCCTAAGCAAATACTAAATAGTTGTTGTTGTAATTTCTAGCTCACTCGTCTAACTCTTTTGCGTGCCCATATACGACCAGACTGTGCCAATATTTGCACAGGCTTCTTACCCGAACGCCATTTTGTAAGTCTGTGTGTGTGTTTGTGCCTTCTAGGCGCGCTTTAATGACAGTTCCCATAGCCTGAATGAGATTCGAGCAGCAGCCGGCCCATGAATAGCTTGACATAATCTTTAAAAATACATTTTATTCATTGAAAATGCAACAACAACAACAACAACAACATCGGCGCTGCATTGTGAATGCTAGAATGCAATGGCTATAGAGGAAATGTATAAGTTGAAAGCGAATCTTCCTTCTCCACTCAGCTGCTCTCTCTGTAGGTGCAAGCGGGCGCGAGCATGCCCAAATGCAGTCTTGACTCTGTCCAATTAGTTGGCGCAGTTAAAGCAGAAGAAGAAAAACAACAACACGCAAAGAGCAAGCAAAAGGTAAGCAGCGATTCCATACTGTGTGTGTGAGCGAAAGAGAGTGTGTGTGTGTGTGTGTGAGTGTTTGTTCTGTTGAGTACATAAGCGTACGAGCACTCCGAAAATATACATATATTTACTCCGAATAGCAAAGTGAGTGGAAAACTTGCATGGAAAAGTACAAATTGGAATGAAATATCAACATTTTAATGACAATTTAAGCAAAGTGAGTGGAAAACTTGCATGGAAAAGTACAAATTGGAATGAAATATCAACATTTTAATGACAATTTAAACGAAATTTAATAAATAAAACATAAATAAAATTATATATTAAAGAATTTGTGACTTATTCCTCTGTTTACTAGTGTACAAATAATAAAATAAACAAAATCCGTGAAGAAATTTAACTTCCAAAGAAATTAAAGAATTTTTAATGTGCTTTTTATATAGATTTGTTCATGAAATTATTAAATTTGATATGAAAATGAGATGGAAATTCGAAAAAGATTTAATATAACTTTCAACTTTTAACTTAACATTTTTCTATAGTTCCGATATGCGACGGATGTTATTATGTCCATAAAAATGGCATTTTGTAGATAATAAATTGTAGCTCTTGTAGCACAATAACAATAAAAATAATAATATATTATTACAGAGCAATCAAAATACCCCAAAGCTGTCGATTCGCTAATTTAGCGTTATTGAATTTTGTGTGAATTGTGGAAAATAAGTGCAATTAAATGCAGTTAGCGCACCCATAAATTACACAAACTAAACTTAAATAAATTTCATCAATCTGGCAAATTGATCGCCTCGCTGTGATACCGAAAAATGCACTCGCAATTATTTTCAATATTTCCGCCATTTCCTATTGGGCGCAAGCGGTTTATATACCACACATACACAATACTAGTGCAGCTCTCTACCCACACACTAGTACACGACAGCTGCTCCAAGCGTTCGTCTTTTGTTGTATTTCGATAACAGCGCTAGCTGCACTCTTCGCACGCACGCTGTGGCCGAGTAGACGAAGACAAGCGCCGAATCGCTCCTCCTCCACGATCGTTGATCGCACGACGAAACAACACAGCAGCAACGGCAAAAGCGAACAACAAACCCAGTTGGAAACGATTGCATGAAATGATGATGAATTTTTCATGGAAATCTCGAAACGTTTGAAATGTTTGAAAAATGAATTATCTTAATGTTCAAGATGTTTTTTTTTTAATAAATGCTGACGTAAAGTGTAAATACTTTCTCATTCAGGTTAAGTTTATATATATATTTAGTGTTGATAGAGATAAGTTTGAAGTTCTAATTCAGATCTGGAACGCAATACAAATATTTTTGTATATATATATTTATTTTATGAATATTTTTTACTTGTATTTTGTGCTAGTTCTATTCAGAACGAGTACGATTTCTGCTCTTGTTATATGCAAACATTTCCTGCTGGGTCTCAAACTATTGTGCATTGAGCACACGAAGCAAACGTTCGGCAATTCGTGTAGTGACGACGACGACGACGAAGACGGCGACGACGTCGACTGCGAAGACTGTCATGTCGAGGCTCGAGCCTATTATTTGGAGTCTCTGGTTGGTTGTCTTCGATCTGTTTGTTGGCTGTGTGACTCTCGTCCGTCAGTCGCTCATTCGCCTCTCGTATTCGTTGTCGTCAACACATACGCGCACGCAACACGGCAAACGGGCAGCACAACGCGAACAGGTTTAAATCTATTTGTTGAGTCGACTTGAGTTCAGTTCAGTTGAGTTGAGTTGCGTTGAGTCTTGATCGGTCCAGGTAAAAGAACGCGCCGTGTGTTTCAGTTAAGCGTTGGCACTGAACCGGGTAACAATCATTCACTCCTCCGCTCCGGCGCATCATCGTAGAATACTTAATACACTTCTACACTTCATACCTAACGTCGCGTTACCAACTCCAGCTCTGGAAAGTGTTTCAATTTTACAATCTGTTCATTCATAAAACTCATGCAAGTTTTTTACAAGTGAAAACAACAACACACAAACAAAAACAACTTAGTGCCAACAAATAAAAACAAATTCTAAACCTTAATCAATACGATGCACAAGAAATCTAAATCGATAACAGTGCGCATGCTAATGTTGATTATGCCTCATTTGTAGTGCGCTAATTGAACGTGAAATTGCCATAAAAAATCATATTTAGCCCAGCAATTGACAAGCGAAACAGAAAGCAAATAACACAAACTGACTAACTCTGGTCAGGCTACAACAATAATATTTGTGTAATCAAAGCGAAAGAAAACAAAAAAAAATAAAATCAACTTTACAATGGATTTAAGTTATATATTTGTGATCTGCCTGCTGGCGCTATGCAGCGCCGACGCCGAAAGCAAACAGAAATCGGGCAGAGGCCGAGGCTCCATGTGGTGGTAAGTAATGCAAAAAGAGTAATCCGGTGGCGATATGCGACATGCGATATGACATTGAAAAGGCCAGAGAGCAGCTGATATGCGCCCACGCAACATTTGCATAAATCAACATCGACAAAAAAACATCAGCAACATCACAAAATGTTGTATGGGGACAAACAGTTGAGGCAATTAGCGAGCGAGCGAGAAGAACAAGCGCAAACAGGCGACGGCCAAAGCCAAAAGCGGCAACAAAAACAACAAACGCTTTTGAGGCACGCGCCAGCAACAACAGCAACAGCAAGCAACACCGTTAAGAAAGCCACGAAAATTGACGCAACTTCTTCGAAGATCATTTTCCCAAGTCAAATTTGAAAAGATGCCAAAAGGTCTTGGCTGCTGCACACACAATGCGGAAGCCACAAACTGCAGCAACATTAAAACTTTTTCGTTGTTGTTGTTGTTGCTGTTGCTGTTGGTCTGATGAAAGCAATTAAAAATTCTAAACGCGCACATTCAACTTTTACCTCTGGGGGAAACACTGGGAAAACACTGAAAGATGCTCAACTCGATATGCCTAGTGGGAAAGAGAGAGTCTCTCTGTCTCCCCGTCTCTCTGTCCGTCTGTCTGTGTGTCTGTGTGACACAGTTAATGTGACCAAACAAATGTTGTTCAAAGTTTGTTGCACTAAAAAATCAAGTTCGTTGCCTAAGTCTTTCATTTATAAGTTCGCCTGAGTTCAATTCAAGTTCACAAGCAAATAATAATAACATTTTATAACGGCATAAATATATCGCTATAGAGAACAAATACGTACCAAAAATCTTTATATAGGCTGTCCGTGTTTTTTTGCTTTTTTGCGTCGGCCGCATAAATCTTTTCTTTTTCAATATATTTTTATTTATTTTTTGCTGCCATTGATTTTAATCCGCCTGGGAATCGCTGAAATCGAAATTCGATTGCGCTTCACCGTCGCCAGCTTGTTGTTGCTGCCGCCTCTCTGTCTGTCTTTCTGAGAGTGTTTTTGTTACACTTTCGTTAGCATTACGCAATTGTTTAAAAAGGCAACAACACAAATAAATGCATACTAAGTTAAAACAATGAGAGCGAAAAGCAAAAAATATTAACTTTTCCCACCGCAATCAACGGTCAATTGAATTGGCAATTAATTTGCATACGCGCCGCTGTCAATAAACATTTGTTTTAAAATGTATTTATTGTTGCTACAACAACAACAACAGCAATACAATACAATACAACAATAACAGCATTTGTAACGAGAACAACAACTGTTGAATATTTTTTTTAAGTATTATTCAGTTTGTATTATAAATAGATACATTTATGTACGGCAAGGCCGTTTGAACCAAAAGATGACAGTGCCGACAAGTGTCATCAAATATTTGTCAGTGTATGGGGTTTGCCTGTGTGTGTTTGTGTGTGTGTTGCATGCATGAGTAACGCCGGCAATTGACGTGGCTCAACAACAACACGAAAAAAGAAAAAGAAAAGCCGCAAGTGAAAAACCAAGAACAACAAAAACAACTCAACTCAAGTCAAGTGGAAATAAACATAATGCCAAAAAAACACACACACACATACATACACGTTTAAACAAATATAAATATAATGAAAATGTTGATCCGTCTTTGTGGCCTTTTTTTTATATGCGTGTCCAGCTGCTCGGAGATTTTAGCCCCGACCCCTTGACTTGTAATTAGGCGCAAAAACCAAGTCATGCATTAAATAGTCTTGACACGCCCTTCCTCCCCCCTCAACGTGTGAGTTCTATTAATTTGTGTATCGTTTTGCTATTGCTTTACAGGGGAATTGCCAAGGTCGGCGAACCCAACAACATTTCACCCATCAGCACAGGCATCATGTACATGGATCCGGCCATTCATTCCACGTTGCGTCGCAAACAGCGTCGCCTCGTCCGTGACAATCCCGGCGTACTGGGCGCTCTCGTCAAGGGCGCCAATATGGCGATCAGCGAGTGCCAGCATCAGTTTCGCAATCGTCGCTGGAATTGCTCAACGCGCAATTTTCTGCGTGGCAAGAATCTATTTGGCAAAATCGTAGATCGAGGTAAGTAAAATTGTACAAATAAAAAACTTAGTTATGAAAAATAACTAAAAGATTTGTGTTGAAACTAAGAAAAGGTGAAGAAGAATTTCATGCCTTAAAAATCTTTACTGTTGTTCAAAACAATCAGATCAAGAACTTATACCCTAACTGGCTTTTGAATAATAGTTTTAGTTATCATTGATATCTGTGCGAACTCTTCTGTTTATTGATATTATATCATTAGCTGAGACATTTTCATTTTCTTACAACGAATCAGAGTAAAACCTTTTTTGATCGAATTGTTACTCAAAGGATTTAACCCAAAGTGAAATAAGATCTGTAAACTGTTTTTCGTTGCCCAATGTAATAGTTTTTGTTGTTGTCAACGCCTCTTTTTGACTACTACACAAATTGCTTCATTTTTATTTGTTTTTTTTTTGAGTACTCGTTGTTCTTATTTATGTTGTAAAATGTCACTTTGTGAGTGTTTGAGGGTGTGTATGTATCTGTCTGTGTGTGTGTGTGTGTGCGTGTGGGATGACAGTTTGTTATTGTAATACGATACGGGCACTTGCCACAACTTGCATGCATCATGCACTCTTCATGGAAACTTTGCCACATGTTCGGCCACTTTCGCTGACAATGCTGAAACAATGGAATCGCCTTGTTTCCCGACTTGCACTTGCTCCACTTTGCATTTCAGCATGTTTATGCTAATTGAAGCAGGTTGGCAGCACCAAAAACAAGCAAAAAACACCAGAAGACAACTCAACGATCAGCTTGCATTCAAATCAATCAAATGTGCTTGTTTGTTGTTGAGTTCGCCTGCTGTGACAGTTGTTTCAGTTTGTGTGTTTCATATCCCAAGCGACCTGATCCAAGAGCCAAGTCTGAACACTTTTTGTGTCTCGTCCGCGTTGTTGTTGTTGTTCCCTGTTGTTGTCAACAATAATTTTCATATAAATGTAAACAGCAGCAGAAGTCACGCAGTTTCTTATGAATTGTCAACTTTTGGCAAAAACTCTCCTGCAGTTTTATTAGCTACTGTCCGAGCTTAGCTACCTGGCAATCGGGCTATATATACATAGTATTGTATAGTTTAGTATATTCTCATTGAGTTTGTAGGCGTGTGCAGCGTCGCGTGTTGCAAGCGCAGACCTTTAACGTATCTTTCACTATGCCACTGACAGCTGACTTTTATAGCCCGGCTCTTGACCTTATCTAACATCCTTTTTATGAGTTGCACTCTCACTCGCTGACATTTTATGGATTTGTCGATTGTCTGCATTATTGGACTGGTGACAGCATTTTATCGCAGCACTTTCATCGCACTCCTTTTTTTTTATTTTGTATTTTATATATTTTTAATGTGCCCTTGGCCTTAATTAACACCTAGGCCATTAACACTTGGTGTTCTGCACCGCACAGTGGCTCTAAAACTGTCTGCGCATGAGTATGCGTGTGTGTGTGTGAGTGTGTGTTAATACCCTGGAGACAACAGGCAACAAACACCCTGTCAAAGTCAAAGTCCATGCCAGCGGGGTCTCGCTCTGGCAAATGAAGTCTGAACTGAGGGCACATTTTGCGGGCAGCGGAGACAAATCAATTTAAAACTCAACTAACTTGTTTTCTAATTGGTGACACCTTGTCAATTTGGCACGCCACACGCTTTAACAGGCTGACTCGATTAGTTGCCTAGGGTATTAGATGCTCTCTCTCTCTCTCTCTCTCTATCTCTCCTGAGCTGTTTCTTCCTTTTGCTTTTTTGCGCACATTCTAATCATGAAGGATGACGAATGGGCAGCCACCCCAAGACGCTCGCTGCCTGTGGCTTTTATATCAATGTCTAAACTATTCCAGGAACTACAAGAACAACAACAACTGTTGAGCCTTCTTGAAGAGGGCATCCTCTTTTGAGCCAACTAAGCAGCTTAGCTTAGCTCAAAATGTTCAAACTACCTGAGAATACAGGAGGCAAATAAATATAATCAGGAGCTGCTGTCGCAGTTAGTGCTCTCAATTTCATCAGTCGCTTGCCACGCCCAGCAGCAACGGAAATCCGTTTAGCAATTAACTACCAACAAACAAAAAAACGAGAAAGAAAGGAAAGGAAAGGAGTTTAAAGGAGCATTAGACAGAGAGAGGGGCATGTAGCTCGAAAAGCTACTCAGATTACATGCGTTAACATTTTGTGGGCGTTGTCCCCACACACACACACACACACACACACAACTAACACACACTCAGAGAGTTATTTGTTTGCCTTTGGTAAATTAAAGAGTACCTGCGACACACCCATTTATTTCAATGTGAATGAGTCGAATGGGCTTCTCATGAGCCACTCATTTCTTTCACCGCTTAATTGCTCAATGTTCGCCGTTTTTTCTGCTTTGTTTTTTATAGTCTTTTGTTCGTTCTGCGAAGCATTTGCACAAGCTATTTATTTACACAAAAAAAAAAACACAACACAAGTAAACCAAGAAATACCCATAACAAACTCACAATATATATGAACACTTGCCATCATGCAATGTAACGCGAATTCTTGCTAAGCTAATCACCAAAAGTCAGAGTCAATTCGTTGTTGTTGTTGTTGGTGTTGCTTTTGATGACGACGTTTGCGCATGCGCCCCGAACAACGAAAGAGCCGTCGACCGCCTTCTCTTATCACAGATTAAACATCGCACATATTTACCTTTTACGTGAAATTATTTAAAGAAAACAAAACCACAACAAAAATGAAAACGAAACCAAGCAACCAACAACAACAACAACACAACTAGAAACAAACAAACATTAACCGGGAATTGAACGAAATAAAATGTACAAATTTGTGCCACAATTCCGGGAAATCGGGAATTCAAACGCGGCTATTTTTTTCAAAGGCGGAAGTTAAGAGCTGTTGCTCTACATAGCTCATAGCTGACATTATCAATCGTCGCCTGCTCGACAGTCAATCACAGCTGCATCAATCGTCAATCCAGTCGCTAGCCAACAACAAGTCAAAAGGAAAACGCAGATTACAGCACACTATCCACAGTTCAGTTTTAGAAGTGAGGATTAATAGTTCTTACTTCAAGTTTTCATACTGAATATAATGGTATAATGAAAATTCTCTGATCGATTGATTTTATATAGATCTTACTTCTTATTATCTTACTTCAAGTTTTCAAGTTTCAAGTTTTCAATATAATGGTTAGTGAAAATACTCTGATCGATTGATTTTATATAGATTAAATTTGAGAGAAGTTTCATTCAAATCATTTTATTGGTAATATTCAAACTCGTCTAAAATATATCTCTGATTTACTAACAATTATAACAACCACAAACAGTTGTTATTTATTCCTCTCTAGAAATACTTTTGTATATATCGAATAGTTGCAGTTGCATTCTTTTGTTCAACAACTTAGCCATTATAATAGATGAGAGTACAGGGCTACCTGACTGCGCTCATGTGTCATTCCATACAGACAGTAGTTGTATATGATTGTAGGATACATAAATTTATGTATCTGTAGCTCTTGAGTTGGAGTTGCGCTGGGCACTTGAAAAATTATCTGCAACATGTAAATTCAATTTTCATTGTTCTTTATCTGTGATGGTCTCTCTCTCTCTCTCTATCTCTCCACACGGAGGCAGTTACTAAAAATAAGTATAAAAAATATGAAAATGAGTTAAAGTAAAGTTTTTGTACAAGGGCCACTCGAGTGGACAGGACTGCTCGGTTGTGGTTGGAGTTGTGGTAGATGGAGCAAAGTGTTAAGTTGGAATTTATAGTTGAGCGTTTAATCTGTGTCAGTTTTTTGCGGCACTCCGGTTGCTGTGATAACTTGAAGTGTCATAATTGACCAGACTTTGGAAGACAAGTGCCATTATTCATACGAAGGAATTTAACTGTTGCCCACGTCGCAATCACTTCGAGCTAGAGAGATTGAGATCTCTTGTCTTGGGGGGTCGTGCCCACAAGTGGAACACCCAGAAGGCAAAACCAAACACAAAAGCTTTAAAACACACACAGTCAAACACTGGCTCATCTTCCATCTTTCCTTACGTTTTTGGTTTCTTTTTTTGCAGGCTGCCGTGAAACTGGCTTCATTTATGCAATTACTAGTGCGGCTGTTACCCATTCGATAGCGCGAGCCTGCAGCGAAGGCACCATCGAATCCTGCACCTGTGACTACAGTCATCAGACGCGGTCACCACAGGCCAATCATCAGGCGGGCAGTGTGGCTGGCGTCCGGGATTGGGAATGGGGCGGTTGCTCCGACAACATTGGTTTCGGCTTCAAGTTCTCGCGCGAGTTCGTGGACACCGGCGAGCGTGGACGCAATCTGCGTGAGAAGATGAATCTGCACAACAATGAGGCGGGCCGAGCGGTAAGTAAACCAATCAAATAGCATCTCATCGATCGATCCTCCATGATACTTTTTCTAATGCGTCGCATCGCTTTCGGTTGTCTATGCAATTTACGACTTGCCCAATAAAATGCAACGAGTTTAAGCCCGATTTCCGTCCCGATTGGCGACTCTGCACAACTTGCTAGCTTGTGCAGTGACAAGAGTAGAAGCAGGGGAAGGAGGGGGGGGGGGGGGTGCTGTAACTGAGACAGGGTCTCGCTCTCCCATGCACTCGTTTGCGCTCATGTAGCTCGTATATTAAATCGTTGACAGCTTCCAGCTCCAGCAGAGTAGACCTACAAATAAAAATAAAGAAGTAGTGTGCAGCTGTTGCACAGTGGTTAGAAATTACTCATCAGACGATCATTTATCAATCAAAGTGTGGTAGCTAAACGGATATGCTTTTGAATTCCCCGGACAGCTTTCTTAAAGCCAAGAAAATCGATCAGTTTGTGGATATATCCAGTTTGGAATTGATTTATCCATACGTTATACGAATCGAACTTATAAGAAGTTTGACGAGATACGAATACACATTGCTACAATCTAACGACTAGCAACACGTTTCAAACTTGTTATCGATTAACATATCGATATCTTTTATTGCCAAAACGGTTAACTTAACAGCATTGCCAGCGTTAATCATCAATTAATGACCACTGTGCCATTTGGCAGCACCTCCTGTGCCCACCCCCCCCCCCCCCCCCTCGCAGTTAACTATCTCTCTTCGTGGGGGCATAGAAAGTAGCACATACTCAGAGTATATCCAACTCCGACTCCAGAGCTACCAAAGCTAGTCTGTTGCTCTGCTCCTGCGCGAGATGTTTGGGGCCCACCATCTGTGTTATTATTTTATTACTTGTTATGGACTCCATCAATGACGACGATGATGATGATGATGTTGATGATGAACATCATCATCATCATGATGATGATGATGATAATGCTGCCTTGCTGGCTGCCAGGGCCCCCCAACTGCGTTGATTTCTTACTTTTGGTCAGGCCAATTACAACAACAGCAGCACAAGCAGCAATAACATGCAACATGCGCACAGCAAGTTGCAACAACATTTATTGATTTTTAATAACTGCAACAACGTGGCAGGCGGGCCGCCAATCGAACCAAGCAAAAAACGGCAAAATAATTAAGTGAAAAAGATATTGGAGGAGCTGCAGCCTAATAAAGTCATACTAATGAACCCCTCCACCCCTCTTCCCAACTCTCTCAACTCATTGCAGCACGTTCAGGCGGAGATGCGTCAGGAGTGCAAATGCCACGGCATGTCCGGCTCATGTACGGTGAAAACCTGCTGGATGCGTCTGGCCAATTTCCGTGTCATTGGCGACAATCTAAAAGCTCGCTTCGATGGCGCCACACGCGTCCAGGTGAGCAACAGTCTGCGCCAGAGTAGCAATGCCGTCGCCGTCATCAGTCCGAATGCAGCTGGCTCCAGTAACGTTGTGGGTGGCGTCTCCAACAATGGAAATGGCCTGCCACCCTCTGTTAACGGCTATGATGATGATGAACGCATGCTCAACGATCATATACCCGAGCTGCTGCTGGACAACAGCCATCCGAACAGTAAGCAGCATCATCCTAATATGCCATCGCCCAACAGTCTGCCTGTGGCAGGAACAAGAGCACGAGGACACGGACGCGGTCGTCAAGGACGCAAACATAACAGGTGAGAAAAGTTCTAAAGTCTTTACTTAACTTAGAGAAATCAAAAACAAAAATATGTAAAATAATATTAATTAATTATTTATTAATCAAAATTCTCGACTAATACCCTTGTATTCCCTTTTCGTTTTCCTCTACAGATATCACTTCCAACTGAATCCACACAATCCCGAGCACAAGCCGCCTGGTCCCAAGGACATTGTCTACTTGGAACCATCGCCAAGTTTCTGTGAGAAGAACTTGAGACAGGGCATTCTGGGCACACACGGACGTCAGTGCAATGATACTTCGCTGGGCGTCGATGGTTGTGATCTGATGTGCTGTGGGCGTGGCTATCGCACCCAGGAGGTTGTCGTTGTCGAGAGATGCGCCTGCACCTTCCACTGGTGCTGTGAGGTCAAGTGCAAGCTCTGTCGAACCAAGAAGATCATACACACGTGTCTGTAAGAGTACCCCCCCCCCCCCATCTCCCCTTAAGCAAACTTTAACACCTAAACCTTAAGTATGTCCCCCCCACCCACTCTGTGTATGTGTTATGTATTTGTCTACGCTTAGCCTTTGTTATTAGAAGTTAAGAGCCTAGACTAAAGAGCCTAGTTAAAGTTCATCATAACCTTTACTAAATTTAAACCCATTCTGACTATTTAGCAGTATTATATATAGCTCATATATATATATATATATATTTAGCGAGGACACGACAAAAATCAAGTGTACAACTTCGTTTTGCCCAGTTTTTAGTTCTATAAGCAGCAAATATATTTTGTTAATTGCATTGCTGTCCCCATACAAATAAATATATATACTGAACGTACTTAATTGTAGCATTAGTTTAGCTATATAGATTTTACAAATTTTTAAACGCGCATTTAAGCACACCCCTTCATCCTCTCCCTATTTCCACACAAATGGAGAAAAACCTAACGAGAAAACAAAAACGAAATCATTGAAAACAAGACTGAAATTCAATTGCGCGCAGCTCTCTCTCTCTCTCTCTCTTTCTCTCTCTCATACACTCTATATATATATCGCTCTCTCCCTTTCTAACAGCAACAATAGCAACTTAGTAGATCTCTAGTTATTATTGTTGTTGTATAGTTAGCAGCAATGTTGATGCTGGCAGCGCTGCTTGCATTCCGCTTTGCCCAGCTGCAAAACGCATGTTAAGCATACGCCGTGTGTGTTTCCCTCGCCCCCCATTAAACATCCAGGGCATGGAAAACGAACTGGTTCAAAGCCCTCTCTTACTCCTTAATCAATATTGTGTACATAAATAAGTTTATTTTAGTTTAAATTTAAATTGAGTGTGTATGTTTTAAGTTTAGTATTTAAGTAAGTAAGTACAACAAAAGCACGCTAGATGGCGCCACACAAAAATAGCTCTGTTATTTCTGATTTGGAATTTATGAAATTTGCACAAACGAAATGAAAACTTTTAAATAAGTTTTTTTTTTTTTGGTATCAAATAATCAAAAACGCTGCCTGAACCAATCACAATTTAATTTATATCTATTGTATGTTGCGTTTTTGTTTGGTTGTGCGTTCTAGGTATTACTAATAATTAATGAATTAATTAGCCCACTAATTCAAGTATTTTTAATTAATTTATATTAGAACATAGACAACATTCAATATTGTAAAGTATTAAAAACGATAAACGATAAACATAAAGATAAAGATAACGAAAAACAACTACAACAAACAAATTGCGAATGCAATACACAAATCAATAAAATGAAAAAAAGAAAAAAAAAACAAACAACAACAATGTGGAATTTATTTTGTTGAGCAATTATTTGGTTCAAGTGTGTAGCAATTAGCCTCAACGCTGAGGAGGGGAGGGGTTGGGTTGCGAAGGGGGGAAAGCCGCATTGCTGCTTGGGTCATGGCTGTTGTGCGAGAGGTATTTCAATATTTGATTTAAGCAGCTCGGTGGCAGTTTCCCAAGCGCATTTTTTTGTGTATGTGTGTGTGTGTGTGTGTTGCCTGCCTGTCAGCCTGGTCAGCAGCAACAGCAACAACAACAACAACATTAACAACAACAACAACAACAACAACAAGAAGAAGAAGAAGAGTAACGAGCGAGCAACGACAGTTGCATCTTTTGTATATCGTCGGCGTCTCTTCAGCTCGAGGCCCCTGACAATGCGAACGACAATTCTGCGCTGTCAGCGTCCAGCGCCGAACGGCTTTCAACTTTCAGCGACAATCAGCAGCAGCAGGAAAAGGAGGCAAAGGAAGATGAGGAGGAGGAGCAGGCGAAGGAGAAGGAGGAGGAGGAGGATCTCTTCTTCTTGTACATGCAATTGCTGGGGCAAACTATGCAACTGACAGCGACAGATCTAGACGAGAGGCGAATGGAATCGGAATACGATCGGAATCGGCGTACGATCAGAGCCAGGCTGGCTGAATGTTAGCCTGGCTAGTTTTAGCTTGGCTTAAGCCTGATGCTGATACTGATGCTGATGGTGATGTGGCTCGGCTTTACAATTGATCCTGATTCCAGCTACTGATCTGCCAGTACGTATTGTATTTGTATTTGTATGTGTGTGTGTGTGTGAGTACAAAAAGTGATCGTGCTACATGTGTCCGCCTGAGTTGACAGTTTTGTTTCGCTCTTTGATACGCTACTGCAATTCCCAATCATTAAATGGGTGGGAAATACTTATACATTCAAAGAAACATATAATAAAAATCACCTGGAATGCAATTCAGTTGTTGTAAAGAAGTCGTCGCAAGATTTCTGATTACTTGGGAATGAGTAAAGTATGTGATTTTTGAACATAAACATAACAACACCAACCAAAACATATAACAAAGAAGCAACCTTAAAGGGAGAGCCTGTAGCTTAGCCATTAACCATTACCAATAGCCAATAGCCAATAGCTAAAGCATTGAGCATTAATATTACCATTGGCCATTAAAACCCCACGGGGCACATAGGACGCCTGCCTGGCTTGCTTGTTGCTTAGTTTGGTGGCATTGTCTGGTGGATGGCAGCATGTCGCAAATATGGCACAGCGAGGCGACAATTGTTGTCTCCAAAGAGTCGTCTGCGTCGTCGTCTCCCAGCCTGACATTGCTCCTAATCAATAAAACTAACGAGCGGATTAAGATTATGTTGCACACACACACAGAGAACGGGGCCCACAGAGGCGGCCAAAAGCGGCGCACGCGCATCCCAAAAATGGTCTGGCTGCCTAATGAATTGCAACTTGCAACTTGCAACGTGCAACGAAATCAAAATGCAGCCAAGTCATCTGCTGCTGTTTGCTTTCAGCTTGCTTCCAGCTTGCTTGAATGTGACAATGACAGTTGTTGTTCGTCATGTTTGGAGCATGTTGTAGCTCCGTCCACTCGACTTCAACTGGAGTCGCCTCTTTGTGTTGTAATTGCAGACGCCACACGTTTGCGCCGCTGTTTGATTTGGCAAATGCAACGGTTCGACATGGATATTGTATCTTCAGTCAACTCAAACTGCAGCTTCCAAGCATCAGCTTCCAGATCTTTTTCGATCACTTGTCATGCGACTCACGCGCCTTTGCTGGCATGACAAAACTTTCAGACCAGCACCGCACCGAATACCCCTCCGACCTCATCCCACACACACACACACACACACACACACACTTGCGCAATGCTTAAAGAGTTTGCGGCAAAAGGGCCGAAATATTTTCGACACATTCGAACCGTTTGCGAGTTGGCGAGTTCAGCGTTAATTAAGTGGCAATTGTTGTGCTCCAAGGCGTGAACCGTGAGAATTTAATGGATTAGACAAATAGCCAATGTAGACTTTACTAGCTTTGATACACTCAGCGAAAACACGAATAAAATGATATTTCAAATGCACAAAACTAATTGTGTCTTTGTATGACGTGTAGAATTAAATAGGACATGAAGAATTTGAGTATTCTTTTGAACAAATATCCATTGGTAAAATATATCTGCGAACAATTTGGGTCTGAAAATTTAATCAAAAATTAAATGAATTGTTTTTGATAGGAAGTCATAATCCCCTCAAAACTCAACCCATTTTCAAGTGCAATGCCTTAAAAGTTATGATTTGGCATATAGATAAGGACTGCATTTCCAGTTAATGACATAATTTAGCGGGAATAAAACATATTAAATATTTTGGTAAAACTAAAGCCATAATCTATAGAACTAAAAAACCTGTACTTTTGAATATGTTTTGCTTGGAATGAAAAAAAAAAGATATATATATATATATATATATATATATATGGGATTACAAACAGATACAAATATGAAATGTCTAAAAATATGTTTAAAAATATACTTTTGAAAGAAAACAATTAATTTTTTGAAGTGTAGTCAGAAAAGTAGGCCCACTCAGGTGACTATTACCAATGGCTATCAATCATCAGTGACTTTGGCTTCGGTTGTAGTTGCTGCTGTTGCTGCTGTTAACTGTTTACAACTGGCGACAAGTTGAACTACCAGGAAGCAATGACCAAGCAGAGACCACCAGGCGAGAGAGTGGCACAAAAGACCCTCAGAGACCGCAGCGACAGACAAGAGACTAGACCACTAGCCAGTCGGATAGACAGACAGTGAGACAGTCAGTTAGTCAGCCAGTAAGCTAGGTGGCCATCTCTCGACCTATCGGCCATGTAATTAACAGCACGCAAAAAGTGTTGGCAACACATACATGGACATATTGGCACATCCAATGCGATGCACATCCATATCCATATGGGATGCCAGTGCGACACGCATGTAAACATTACCATTTTTGGCTAAAGACGCGACAGCTGTTGAGGGCTAAACCCCCTACACCCCCCCCCCCCCCCCTCCAGAGGCAAGAGGGGCAATGTTGTTGCTACTACTAGCTGGGTGGCCGGTGATCATAATTGAGTTACAATCTGGTTCGAAGTCAAATCGAACTTAATGCTCGACTTTCATTTTGTCTCTTATGCCTAATTAGTTGTAGTTTTTGTTTCACTTGTTTTGTTTTGTTTTTTTCTTACTTTATTTCGTTCTTTTTTTTGCGTTCATTTTTTTGCGTTACGTTTTTTGAGTGTTACTTGGTGGCTGTGGCAAAAAGGTTTCCCATCATTTGGCTTCCATTATGCAGCGTTCGCGGCCACCGAATTCCAAAGGTGCGCGCAATGGGCGTCAGGTTTGCTCAGAGTGCGAGAGAGAGAGGAAGAGAGAGGGGGGAAGGGTCAAGAGGGGTCTGGCAGCGCCTGGGTGCCCACTACGAAATTCACAGCACAACGGATGCGAACATGTTATGTTATTGTTGTTTTTGTTGATGTTGTTGTTGTTGTTGCTCATTCAGCGCGCTTTTGTTGAGGATGAGGATGAGGCTTTGACTGCCTTTAAGCGATCATCTCATCGGGGCGCTTTTGTCCTCTGTCCTCTGTACTTCATCGGCATCAACGCCGTCCTTTGTTTGGCTGGCCCTTTAAAGCGAACCCGTTGCCAACCTCAATCACCCTCTCCACTGTCCAACGATGCCTCTATAAGAGTAAGATGCAAGAGAGCTTTTGGTAGTGTTGTTGCTGCCTGTGCGCCAACTTTGTTTAACTTTGCTTTATTGTCTGTTTGTTGTTGATGCATTTTGTTGGTTTAGTGGCCTTGCCAAAAAAATAAAAACAAGCAAAACTTAAGACCAGGGGTCAATCATGATTTTTGTAATGGTTTTTGGGCTACAATAATGTAAGCAGGGAATAATCCTAATGATTCTTAATTATTACTAAAAGAATAAATATTTGCCAAGTTATTTCGTTACAATCATGTTAATAACATTAACAAAATGTTGTTCAGGTTTTTTAGTTACTTAATAAAAATATTGAATAACCTTAGAAGCTCTTTAAAACATAATCTCATCCTCAAGTTTTGTTATCTGGTACTTAACTAAGCTTGTCTCAGCTTTCTGAATGTCATAAGATCCAGTTTACAATGTTTAAAAAACCATACTTCTCTTGACAGAGTAGATAACAATCTGTTTGGGAGACACGCCCCTATGAAAAATGAAAAAAAAACCAACAAAAAAAATATCAGAAGATAAACTTCAACTTGACTACAGGAAATTTAACATATCTCAAACAAAAAGCTCTCATATCGGAGCACTTGCCAGATCCATTCCGTTCAAACCGAAGAAGACTTCCTTTCCTTTCGCTTTGGTCCCACTCCACTCCACTCTCCACTCGCCACTTGAGACAGTTTTTTGCACTTGTTGGACGCACATACACACACATAAAAACCAAAAAACACCAACAACATCAACAATAAAATAAAGAAAAAGGAAACTTTGCGGTGGTGGTGGTGGTGGCGGTGTCGGCATACTCTCTGCTCTGCACCACTCTGCTCGGTGCACCTTGATTGTGAGAAAGATAACAACAACGCGAGGAGACAACAACAGCAACAACAACGTCAAACAATGAGAAGGCCGCAGGAATTTGCGCGCAGAGATTAAGCCAGTTATGGCGAGGCAGGCTGAAGCAGGAGAGAAGAACTCGAAGTTGGGTTTGGTTTTATGTGTGTGTGTGAAGTGGTGAAGGTGCAGCTTTCGAACAGGTGCTGAGCAAATGCAGCAAACTATGCCACAAGGTATTGGGGCAATTAGTGCTCAACTAATTGATTTAAGGCATTTCCTTTCTGCAAACGCAAGACGCTAGTCCAATGTTGGGGACAATGGGACAACATTGCGATTTCCGCATGAGACAAAAGTCGTCGTCGTCGTTGTGTCTCCTCCGATGAAGTGGCATCTCTGGCATGTCTCTCTCTCGCTCTCTCTCTCTCTCTCGTTCTATCTCTATATTTTTTGTGGCAATTAAAAGCTGCCGCACTGCACTGATTGCAACAATTTCAAGCTAAATGAACAGAGGCAAACGATCAGCTATCTTTTCTGCCTTCATAGGCCAGGCCTCAAGACTTTGCTGCAGAGTTGCAAGTTGCAAGTATTTAGTTTCAATTTGTTGCTTTGTTAGTGCGTGTTTTCAGATTTTTCATTTCCAAGTTGTTGGACTCCAGACTCCTCCTGACTCCTGTCTACCTACTCCTTTTACCAACTCCATAGTTTCTCTCATTCTCTCTCACGACTGATTAATTTTTGCGCTATTTACACGCTCGTTGGGCAACTTCAGCTGTACTCTGCTCCTCGATGCTCTGTGGCTCTGTGGCTTTAATTTTCAAAAATTAGTCACGCGATTTTTATGTACTCCAGAGTCTAGGAGTAGTAGTTGTTGTTGAGCTAGAGAGGAGGCTGCACTGTAGCTGTTGCTGGTTAACCAGTCGAAGGTTCTACTCGTATGACAAATGATTTTATTAGCTTAGTTGAGTTAATCAATGTTGATGGTATTTATTAATTATGTTGTATGCCCCGGACTCTTGCGTTATTCGATACTCGTTTAACGAACGCACATGAAGAACTTTTCCAACTGAAGGAAGGAAGTGCCTTGTACTTGCAACAATGCTAGGCAACATCACCATCACCATCACCATCATCATAATCATCATGGTCAGCATGGTCATGATGGTCATCATCATTATGGTCATCATCTAGAGCACTTTGGTTGTTGCGTTGTGTTGGCAAATATTTGCTTGGCGGCGGCGCAACAAATTCGTATGCCAAATTCAAGGCAATGCCAAATTACACACGCCGACAAAATTGAGATTTTCCCCCAATAATAATAAGCATGAAGAGCAAACGCTGAGACTGAGACTGAGGCAGCTGAGGACACCAAAATGCCGACACAGTCACGAAACGTCTTCATTCGCTTGCATTCGATCTGCGGACCAGACCTCCGGATGCGTCCAGTCCAGCTCCAAGATAGTAGTCATCAACACACACATACACATTCAGATAGAGCGAGTATAAGATACAGATACAGACGCCCTGGGCGTTGATTGGCCATGCAAAGGAACAAGAAGAAGCAGATGAAGATGAAGAAGTCTCTGGGCATCGGTCTCCAGCTCCAGGTAGTCACGGGCACTCACGGCCAGTCACGGGTGGCATATGCTAACATAAGAAGAAACAAAAAACAGAAAAAAACAAACTCGAAGCTTGCTCGATCAGCGCCCCCGCAACACAAACACAGCTCTCCCTCTCTCTCTCTCTCTCTCGGTCTGAATGCCAATTTAACACACTTTGGCGCGTGAATTAGGACCAATTTGGGAATTAAGTAATCTGGCGCTGGCCTTTGTGTTGTTGCTTTTACCGACCTCGAACTCTGTAGGATCAGCAGCACTAATGTTTATTAGTGACACTTTGTGAATTGCAGCGAATTTATATATTGAAATAAATGCCGGTATTTAGGATCGCAAAACCCATAAACAAAACGTTCTCATATCGCAGCATAAATAACTTAACAATTAAAAGTGGTTAAGAAAGGAATTTAGAGGTATGAATGTAGTTGTGGAGTTGTATATTGGTTAAAACTATATTTGAATCTTTCTTAAGAGCTTTAACTGTAATACCCTTAACAACAAACTGTCAAGCAGCTTCCTAAATGCGATCCATGTTCTCCTCAGTGAACAGTGCCCATGTCAAGGTAATTCCATAGATGACTTCATTTCTGCCGATTGACAAAATGCAACAACAAGTCAATATATCCCAAGAAGCCAACGAAAGAGAAAACTGTTAATGAGAAATGTCAGTTGTCAGTTTTAGCATTTTAGCTTTAGGGAACCAAAAAAGGAGAGGGCAAAGAGAAGAAACGTGGTTGGCAAAGCTCATTTCGCTAATCGCATCAATAAAGCTTATCAAGCTCACCAGACGAACAGCAGCAGGAGCTAAAGGGGAATAGGGTCAAAATTAAAGCCCTCAATGTCATCGTCATTGTGATCATCGTCATCGCTGTCGACTGGCCGAGAAATGCGCTTAAGCGTGTTGATCGATAAATTGGCACTGCGATCAGAAGGTAGACAAAACGCACCAAAATACGAATGAAGTCATCTGCCAGACCAGACTATGCCCGAACAACCCCCTTCACCCCCTGCTAACCACTCCTGTGTGTGTGTGTTTGTGAGTGTGAGTTCCAGTTTTTAGTTCCAGTTGCAAACGCTTTGTCAACCGATTTTGCGTGTAGTTCGAGTCCTAAGCTGACAGTGGAATCGAACCCTGGGATCGCCCTAGACCCAATGGGTCGGTCCACCAGCCCCTGGCGACAGTTGAGCGACATTAATGCCTACTGGCAGTCGCCCTGCACAAATTAGCAAAAGGACAAAAAGAAACCAGCAACAAAAATAATAAACAACTGCCGGTTTGAAGTTTTGAACATTTTTTTATGATATTCATGCGGAGTTTATGGGCTATCTCGGCAATCGCTTATAATCGCTTATGTTTCTATGATTCAGCAGCCAGATTTTGGTAGCCATCCATCCAGTTTTACTGTGTGTGTATTATGTGTGTGTGTGTGTGTGTGCTTGCCCTTTTGATATCTGGACTTTGGCTTTGTTTGTTTGCGGTCGCCGCATCATAATATTTTTTTTTTTTTTGCGCATGGCAGATCTAATCTTTGTCCAAGTCCGAATCAGCGTTCGAGTCAATGTCTCTCGGTCTGAGTTCTGAATTCTGAATTCTGAGGTCTCATCTGCGCATTTTTTCGACATTTTTATGGGGAAATTGTAATCCAATCTTTGCGCGGCTGGCCCCAAAAGACCACAGAAACCTCTCAATGCATTTTGTCCTAACGTTGACGGTTCTTGCGGTTTTTTCAGCCCAAATCTGTACCGACAAATGCAATATATGTATACACATAAGTCGTCGATGAAAACGTTGTTATTAGAGCTAAGTTTATTGATACACATCAATAGTTATGTGGGTTAAAACTTCAGTTATTAAAGGGCTACATAAAAATCTATTTGCTATAAGCTTTGAATAGAAAAGGTTGTAACAAACTCAGAAACGCTTTTAAGGAAACTTAATTAATGAAAAGCTACTTCAGTAAATTGTTTGCAATCTTGAAATGAATTCTCATTTGTTTCTGTAAGCTTTACAATTCCAACTTCTTAATTTCTGAACTCCATCTCTTTGTTTTTTTTTTATTTTACGCATGCGTCACGAACAAAAGGAAATATCTACTACGTCATTGATGACTCATTTCGATTGGATTTCAATAATGTACGAAATTCTTTCGCGTTCCACGTGACGCAGCCCCTTCTGACTAATACTTCCTTCCGCTGAGAGAGGGCAGCTGTAACTAATTGTAGTTCGAAGTAGAGCAACTCCAAAAAATAAAACAGCTACAAAACAGAAAACAAATACAAAACATCTAAAAAAGAAGCAGCCAAATTCGTGGCTTTGAAGAGAGCCGCAAAACACATGTACAACTCAAATGGCAACATGCCACACGCACCAAGCGAACAGGCAACAACAACAGCGTCTTTATGTTCGAATCCAATTCAAGATCAAGTCGGAGACGCGTTCGGCTAAAAAAGGCAAAGGCAAAGATGACCGCAAAGCCGCAACAGAAGCTCGAAAAATATTTTTGGTAATAGTTTGTTGTTGTTATTGTTGTTGTTTTTGGCTATTGTTGCCTGCGCACGCTGACGTTTAGTCATAAAATATTCCATTTTATTTGAAAATAAATGCCCGCCAGGTTTTTGGAGCCGATTTTCACACAACCTTCAGCAGCCAAGTCAGCCAGCCAGCTGAGAAAGAGCGGTTCAAAGTTTCCGGTGCGCTCCGTTTCGATACGATCCCAGTTTTGTGTGTGGTCTCCGCCCCAGCTGGCAGCTAGCGGCTCCCGGCCAGAAACTCAATTAAGTCGCACCGTTAGACACGCGGCGTGTCAAAACAAACGTTTTGCCAAATATCGCACAATGCCCCAAAAAAAAAAAAAACGGAAAAGAAAAGAAAAAACTTCAATATGAATATAAACTCCAATTGGAACTAAAGCAAATGTTTTTTTGTTGTTGGGGAATGGGAATGCGGCGCAAGTCCATTTCGTTTTCGATTTCAGTCTGCTGTGGGGCCTTTGATGTCATAATTCATGTATATTAACTCATAAATAAACGAATGCAACTCCTTATGCCCCTACAAGCAAGCAAGCCAGCAAGCAAGTATTTGCGTAGCAGTTCCGAGTCTGCAGTCCGAGTCTGATGCCTGGACAGTTGTTGGAGTCTGTTGTCTGTGGCCTGTCTGTGGCACACAGATAGTAAGAGAAAGACACAGAGAGATAAGATACTTTGCTCTAGTGCTTAGCTTAGCTTTAGCTTAGGTTAGGTTAGTTTAGGTTAAGCTGCTGCTGCTTGCTTCTTGCTGGCTGCTGGCAATGGGTATTTAGTGCACTTAATCTACGCCAAAATACCAACTAAGCGAGATAAATAGCTGCGAAATAAGAATCCATAAAAACTAGAGAGACAAGAGAGACAAGAGAGAAAGAGAGTAAGAGAGAAAGAGAAAGAGGCTGGCGCTCCACTTCACTCCACTCCGCGCCGCTCCACACCATTCCATTCCATTCCATTTGAGTGGCCGCAGTTGCCGCAGAGTTGGTCAGTGAAAATGGCTATAAAATCGGCACGACTTTTCAATAAATGTTGACAACCGGCTACGGCAAATGCAATGCGCCAAGTTTTATGATATCCTGAAGGAAGTGAAATATGATATTATGAATCGCTTGGCCAGCTGGCGACAGTTTCCAGATGTACGCGGGAGGGTTTACTTACAACAGCAACAACAGCAACAACAACAACAAGAACTACGCCTTGCGGTTAGCGGCCTGTGGCGGCTACATCTTCGACTCTTCAACTCAACCGTTCGCCCCTTGACACCCCCTCTCTTCCCGCTCACCCACTCACTCCCTTTTATATTGTGGCTTGTGACTTTGTGGTTGCTTAACTTGAAACCTGTTGCTCGTTTCTTGTTGTTATTGCTGTTGCTCTTGTTGTGTATGTCGCCAATGTTGTATTATGAGTTTGCGGTTTGTCATGTTAAAGTTAAATGCATGCAGCACATGCCCTGCATTCAGCGACTGAGTGCCATTGACAGGCAGCAGCAAACAACAACAAACAACAATAACAACGGAAAGTCAAAAGAGGGGCAGTTGAAACTGTTGCAAACAGCACCAGCTTGGTTTTCATTCAATCTCGTGTTAAATCAGGTCACTTTAATGAATAAAAAAATCAATTACGCATTATATAAATAAGATCCTACAAAAACAAAGTGCTGTAAGTTTTGATACTTTGAGAAAAGTGAGCTATCTTCATGTTAAAGTATTTTTAGTATTCTATAAAGTTTTTACTATCTTATGATTTCATAAATGTTATTTTTAGACTTAAAATAGATTTGATTTCTATTCCTATTAACATTTGAGTAAAACTTAAACCCATACAATGAATTCAAGAAGTTGTTAACCAATTCACAGCTTTAGCTCTATAAATAGTTTAAGCATTTGAGAGCTAACTTAATGACGAAGTTGTGACACATATAACAAAAATGCTTTAATTAGTGAAATTATAAACGTACGAAAAACAAACTTAAAAATAAAATCCATTCATTGGAACTTTTCGATAAAATTGATGACTCTCGAACAGTGTCTTAATTAGCGACATAATAAAAACCAAATCACGTGAATGGAGTCACAGCCAGTTCATAACTTTCGCCTCAAACTCATGAGATGTCATTTGAATGCTTAATTAGTCGCTGTGATTAGGTTAAATTCGTGTACCTGGCAACAGTGCGCTAACCACGCGGCGTATGCGCAACTTTTGTGTACGGAAAAAGAAAAAGAATTAAATACTCGGACTATAAACTCACATGGCGCATACGCAATATCAACTTGAGGTAGACATAAATTTGTTAACAATTGCCAAGTTGCAAAGTTGCTATAAATTTGTAAGTTTTGCTTTTGAAATGCCGAATCGAATTGCAACCTCAGCCTCGAATCGGATCGTAAATTTGCGTTTTAATGAACTTCGCTGCATATAAATATAAAAATAAATTTTTTTTCGGCATTGGCAATAGCAACTAAAACAGCAGCCAACTAATGCTGCATAAACAAACCGTTAACAATAATTATAATTGCCTATTTGGGCCTCATAATTTGTGGGCGCCAGGCAGGAAAAGCGCTCCTCCGAAAACCGAAATGCTCCAAACAAATTATGAGCTGACACAATATACAAACAGAGCAACGCGCTATTAACGAGCCACTTTTCCACAACAGGAGAGGGAAATCCAAAACGTAAGAAGGCGGAAGAGAATATGGAGAAGAGGAAAAAAAAAAAAGAACGAAAGAGGTGCTAGGAGAAATCTGAGAATTCTTTAAATTTAGGATTGAAAAAAATATATATTTATGGCGAACCTTATTTTATTTAACAAAAAGATATAAAAATGAAAAACTAAATACAAACAAACGCAATAACTGCGAGGCTTTATTATTAACAATTTTTATGTGAATTTCTTAAAATTTACAATATTTTTTTAAATAAAAATATGTATAAGAAAACAGATACCTATCGAAAAGCCAATGCAAAACGATCATACTTTTGCATTTAGAGTGAAAATCTCTCTTCAAAATCAATGTAATTAAATGAAATCTTAAAGTTGCCATAATGCCTGTGACATATTTAAGGTTGACGCCAATGCAGGCAAATTTTTATTAATTTTATGCTGATCGTCGCTGTGGTGGGTGCAAAAAAGTAATTTGTTTTAATTTGTTTAATCGCTTAATCCGCCTCGGCTAGCCGAGAAGCATGCTGCAAAACCGGTTTTGCAAATTAAATGAAGAAGCCTTCAGCAGCAACAGCAGCAAACAACAAACAAAAAACCAACAGACAGCAGATACGAAACGATACGAAACGAATGGAATCCGGAATCTTTGGTGGTCCTGCTGCAAGTCAAGTCAGATCGGAGCAGCGGCCTTTTGTTTTTGATCCAGACAGTCAGCCAGCCAGGCAGCCAGCCAGCTAGAGTTCGAGCACTAAGGCCAATTTATGAACAGCTGCCCCAGAATCTTCAAATATTCATACACACATATATAAACGAATTGGTTTGGCTTAATTAAACTTTGGCACTTTTCGTCAGCCATGCTGCCAAAAGAGTTTTGTATTCATTTATTGTGGCCAGTAAAAATTATGTCGGAATTCCATTTCATAGAGTTTGAGGAGTGAACTTGAGTTAGTTTTCTCCCTCGCTCTCTCTCTCTCTCTCTCCTTATCTCTGTCTCTCTTCTCAGTCAATCTCTCGCTATGCTCATAAGCTGTGAGTGAGCAGCCGACGTAGCTGACAAAATGAGCATAAATCTCTTTTAGCACGCCGCCGCTGACTGTCCGTTTCAACACGCCTGTCAACACACACACACATACACACGCACTCACACACACAAACACCAATACGCACACTCGCTTGAGCTTGAGGGGCACCCGAAACGGCCTCTGACGGGGGCTGCCTAGTAAATCAACTGAATCGCTCGTAAAAAGTCGCGCAGTTGTCTTCAACGCTGCCTTTTGTTATTGTTGTTGTTTATACTTATATATTTTTGTTTTGGTGTATTTTTATTTTTAATTGTTTAAGCAACAATGGGTGCTAAAGAAGCTAAATAAATAGTAATAAAAAAATGCCATACAATATAAACTCAGAGTTTTTATATTTCCTGTGCACTTTCTACTTGCGGTCCACAAAACAAAAACCGCAGTAAGTAAAAATTCCAATAAATTTAATGAGATTTTATTGTGCACTTAAAGCAATTGAATTATGATCAGAAAGTCTTATACAAAATACGACTTTCAACGAATTAACTTTTTTGTTGCCTTGAAATCTCTGAGAAAACTGATGTATAATAATTTGTTGATTAGTTGCAACAGCAAAGTGTTGCATATTTAGAGGCTGTCATAGGACATGTTATTTTTTAATAATCAAATCAATCAATCATTTACTTAAAGCAAGAAATTATACAAAGTGTTTTACACACGAATAAACTTTCCCAAAAACAATCGCAAAATATTTCCTGGAAAATATAAATATCTTAAATCCTGTCAAACTCTCAGCTGTTGCAAAATTTTACTTAGAAAATGGTTCATTTCCATTTTGTGTTTATCATAAATTGAATAAATAAAGAAGAAAGTCAAAAATTCTTTTCCATGCTATATTCCACTGAAACAATCTTTTAAACATCGAGTTTTTAAGTAAAATTATATTCCTTTGATGCATTTTAAATGTTCCGAGAATGCAAAACTTATAATTTCACCTAATCATAAAGAAAAACAGCAAATGAAACACATTTGTTAGTTATGGGTGTCTATTGAGAACCATTTATGGCCAGGCTTGAAGTGCTAGTAAACATTGGGTGCAAACACTAATGCAAAATTTAAGATCTGTGTCACAGACGGTAAAAGCTTCACTCCAACTGCTGTTTGTTGAAGTTTGTTTCTATAGAATGGCAAAGATAAGCCCCTAGAAGCTCCAAGAAGAAGTAGAAGTAGGGCAACTTGAATTCACTCCACTTTGTCCAATGCTATTTTCCAATTACGTTAATTGCTCATAACATGACGTTTTTACTTTGTTGTTATTTGGATTTTGAGGAGCTGTGTGGGGCACAATACATAATCGTTTCTCCGAACACACAAACAGCAAACAAACACACAAACACACACACACACACATATACAAACCCCTAGAACACCCCCACAAACAAAGAAACAAACAAACACATTGATAAACCGAGAAGTGAGGAAGAGATCTCCGTCATGGATGTTCATGTATATGTGGATTGTTTGTGGTTAATTTTAGCTGACTTTAAGTTTATGAAGAATTACGAGGAAGGCACTTAAACGAATTGCTTGCTGCGTATGCTGCGCGTATGGTCTGGTCCATAAAAATTTTATGACCCATTGATAGTGCGAACAAATCTACGAAGTACCCTCCAACCCCCCTCACCCACCTACCACTAACCAGCCCACCAATCCACCGCTCTTTCACCTTGCGCTGAGATGTTGGTGAAGCAAGTTTGACAGTTGATTTCTGAATTTGATTGAAGCCAAGTGCAATTGTTGGTCCGATCTTGTTGTGATGAGTACATACATTGTTTATGGCATTTCGCAAGCAAGCGTTTGGCATCCATTAATCATGAACAGAAATTGCGCTGCGATGCCTAACGGATTTTTATTGTTTTTTAAGCAAGCAGGCAACAAAAAGTTTCCAATTGTTTCTTTTCTTTCCTATTCGTTATACCAGGTTCGTCAGTGTCTATTTTCATTTAATAGACATATTTGCCTGCCTAGGAAAGTTTTTTTTTTTTTGCTTTGTTTATTTGTTGAATCAGCGCCGTCAAACCCATAACAACAATAACAACAACAACACTAGCACACAAACACAATTCAAAATCCAAATCTAGATCTTGATCCCCACGTTCACGTCCAGTCACGTCAGTTGTTGGTTGGTAATGTGTTAACAGACCAGATAACTCGAGAGCTGAGTGAGCAAACATTTTGACAACTTGTGAACTTTAGAACGTCAGCAACAACAACAACTACAATAAACTCTTACTAACTGTACGTACAGTGGTACAACAACGACAAGAGCAATGCAGCCTCATAAAACATAAATACCACACATATACAAAATAAAAAATGAGTAAGAAGAAGAACGAATACAAAAACAACGATGCCGAAATCTTTTAGCCACTCAGAGAATTCAACGAAAAATAACATTGAAATGTTCTATAAACAAACAAAGTATAAAAAAGCGCCAAGCAACGATTAGCCCATATACGTAACGCTGGAGAGCTAAAAAGCTGAAGTGACCCATACAACAACTAATCGAGATCATCAGCGAGACCAAATAACCAACAAAAAGTGGATTACTTCCAAAAGAGTTCTATACTTGTTTAAGAACTGTTGGTTTCTAAAAAATATAATAAGAGTTAAAATTAATATATTAACTTGGACTTCCCAACACTAAACATAGATCTTATATGTCAAATGGGTAAAAATATTGTTGAGAATTTCCGGAAAGCTTCTTTACAGCTTACAAATTCCTAAGGAAAAGTTTCTTAAATACTCAATAGAAAGAGTATGCAAACTTCGTTTCTACGTGCTCCCCATAAAGATATTTGCCCTGTCACATGTTAAGTTTGGCGTTTGAATTGAATCGTGGCGGAAGCGGGGGCGTATGGGCGTTTGTTTTGTACCCGAGGCGCCGTTCGAGCGACCGTCAGCAGCACGAGATTAACACGCCATGCTCTAAATTCTGCTGACTGTTGACTGACTAAGCTTTTGGTAGCAAATGATGCTTCTGCTTTTGTTGCTCGACTCGTCTAAGCTCTGGGAAATTATATCTGTTTTATTGTATTTGATAATGATTAGCTAGCCAGATACGAAGACGAGGCGTCATTACGCGAACGTGTATGTGCCTCTGGAGATCTGAACTTCTTCTCGCAATCGACTCAGTATGCAAAGAGAAACTGTGCGAGAGAAACTTTGAAACTGTGTTTTATTGTATGTGTGGCACAGTTTTATGAGCCTGTGACTTTTGGGTCGACTGTTTGTTACCTGCCTGCCTCTGCGCGTCATGGCCTAGCCCAACAACGAGAGAAGCAGACGATCAGAGACAAAGTCGCTAACCTTTTTTGGGGTTTTATCGCCGGGGCAGAGATACACACAAACAACAAAAAAAACATAACACAGATGACAAGTTTGTCGCGTGTAAACAATTTGCGGCAGTCCAAAAAAAGGCGGCGCGGGTGGTGAACGTAGAAAGAAAGAGTGGCCAAGAGAGTGACACAAACAGAGTGTGAGGGAGTTTGTGGGGAGCGTTGCGGTATCAGTAAGACGGATATCAAGAGAAATAATGTCTAGGAGTTAACAGTCTGCGCAAATGATAAACGATCACAATGTTCAAGAAATATTGAGGTAGGTGCATATTAAGAATATCAATAAGTTTTTCAAGCTTATGATTCTTTATAAGTATGCCAAGGAAGTACGAGTTTGATATTTAAAACGTTTTTAGTCCAAAAATTTGCTAAGCTTAAGTTTAGTTTAAGAAACTTAAGTTAAAAGTTAAGAGAGGGAGTCAAATATGCTTATAGTTCCCAAACAGTTTAAGCCCAGGAGCAATAGCTTAGCCAAGGAAGAACAAAATTGTACTTAGAAGATTGTTCTTTTCCATTTTGAATTTATCATAAATTGAATATTAAGCAGATCAAGAAGTTCTGTAAGCTTATGATTTCCAATGAGTTAAAGTACAGAGGTAATTATAAGTATGCCAAGGAAGTACGAGTTTGTTATTTAAAATGATTAAAGTCAAACATTTCCTAAGCTTACGCTGAGTTTAGGAACCCTAAGTTAAAAGTTAAGAAAGGGAGTCAAATATGCTTATAATTATAATTCAAGCCCAGGAGCAATAATTTAGCCAAAGAAGAATAGCTTGATATTCAATCGAGTATGAAATGTTTTGCGCTTGGTACACATACAATTAGCAGACACTATATGCTCTGTGTGGAGAACACAGAGCACAGTGAAACGCAGTACATTCACATATCTACAGATACATTAGAAAATATCTCACAAAAATCAACAAAATAACAGCGACGTCGACCGCGACAGCAACAGCGAGCAGAGACGACGCTTTATTGGCTTTGTTGTTGTTTTTGTTGTTGTTGAGAACGGAACGCGCATGAGTGAAATACATTTTCACGCTACTAAACAGAGCAGCAATAAGAAGAAGAACAACAGCAGCAGCAGCAGCAACCGCAGCAGAAGAGACTTTTTGACTACGACAACAACATGAAACGAACAGAACCATTCATCGCCTACAATTGCCCACAAACAAGACAACAGAACAGAACTTTGGTGCCGGCATTTTCAGTTCTCCCCGATGCCAAACGCAGACGCAGATCAGTCAAGAGTCAAAGCAGAGTAGAGTAGAGCAGAGCAAAGCAGAGTGGAACAGAGCCGAGCCAGCGTCGCCAGCGATCGCAGTCGATCGCAGTCGCATTCGTAGTCCGGACGGAAACGTAGACGTAAACGGGCAGAAGACGTTTGACGGAGACGATGCCGTAGATATTATTTGCAAAACGTTTTTGCATTTTTTGTTTCGTATTTTTATTTCGCCAACACACAAAACACGAAAAGTGTGCGCCACTATTTTCAAATCCCGCAGAGCGTCGCGAGCTGTGGCCGGCAACGGAACAGAACAGAACCGAACGGTTGAGAGACCAAAATATTCACAGCAGCAACATAAGCAACACCAAAGCAACATCGACAACCAACAACAACAATCGCGAGTATGTGTTTCAAGTTCGTTTAACGTCGCGAGTTTTAGTTTTGTGTGCATTTATTTTTTTTTTTTTTCGGTCGGGTTCCCAGCACCGAAGAGCATGGGAAAAACTGGCTAAGGATACGCCAAAAAGGCATAAAACAAAAAACGAAATATCAGACAGAACAGAAGAAGAAGTAATACGAAAAGACGAAGAACGAAAAAAAAGAAAAACGATAAGTACAAAAACTGAAACTGGAAGCTGAGCTTAGCTTCATCTTTTAGCCGAGGACTGCGCTTTGATTAAAGCGCGCGTTTAATTTCATTTTTTACGCTACTCCACGAAAGAAGAAGTTCTGCAACCCTCTCTCACACCCCCTGTAAGTCATCGTTGCTTGCGATGTTTGCGACTCCACCCTTCCAACTATTTTTCAACATTTTGCGCTTTGATTCGCTGTTCACATTTTGGCCAACTAGCTGACTTGGGACCAACTTTGCCGACTGGCTGCGTTTTGGTGCCCTGGACACAACATACAACATACAAGACACAACACACACAACACACAACTCCTGCGCTGGCTGGCTCCTTGGGCGCTGCTCAGTACGCCGGCAGCTTTCTCCGTGTGCGTACGCAACTCAACGCAACTGTGCTTAAGACAACCACAAAAGAATTAAAAAATCACAAAGCATAAATTATAAAAGTATACAACATGAAAGTGAAAGAATCCGTGAGATTTGGTAGCAAGATCATCATGATCTGTAACTCTTTGTGATTTTGTGATCGCGATGCGATACTTTTGTCGCCTGTTATACTCGTCGTCGTATTCATCATCTAGTGCCAAAGCTTGCTTTGAAGAGTTAAACTGAAAGTAACTTAACGTTTGACGCTTGATTAATTTGCTGAAACTCCAAGTTTTGTGTTGTGCTGCTTTAAATAAACACATTTCTCGCATTGTGGCCGTAATAAAAAATAAAAAAAAACAGAAAACGCCTTTTAACTACCTGCCCAAATACTGAAATAACTGCAACAACAACAACAACTCGTATATAAATCAACAACAGCATTCGAGACTGGGCCACATTTGTTTGTTGCCGCTGTTGCGGCTTCGGAGCGATATGCGGTTATTCATGGTAATTGCAATTTTGATATTTGCAATGCCAATGACGGGATTCGGCTGGTAAGTTAACAATTAACGGTTTTCAATAACAAATACATATAACTTCAAGATATGGATAACCATAAATTCGAGTTTTCAACCTATGATAATTATAAGACAATTATTGGCTTAAAGACGTAATTATTTATCTTGTCACATGGTTTCTTAACTAATTCTAGGATGGAAAAAAACCTTAAGCTGAAATATTCGTAAATTAAAGATTACAGAAGATCTGTAAATTATTAAAATTGATTTTTTTATATTAACTATAAACACAACACTGTGGCTTTTTTTTTAATCGGCTTGATATAATTTTCCCTTTTTTTATAATTTTTTTTTAAGCCTTTCAAATATTTAATAGAGAATTAAGAATAAAACCCGATTTTTTGAAAACCTAACCGAAAGGGGAAAAAACCAATTAGAAAAGCTTAAGTCATTATCTTTAAACATCATGAAGTTATTTAAAATATTATCGAATTGAGATAAGCATAATATTTATATACTTAGAAATGGCCCAAGACTAAAACCCATTCAAGCAGAAATATATATCTATATATATATATGTTTTTTCAATGCATTGCGTCAAATTCAATGCCAAAAAACCCATTACAAGCGCTGCTCTTCAGTCTGTCAGATCTCATCAATACATAAGCTCAAAAGATTGGCGTAACCGTTTCCGGTTTCGAATATGGCTATGGCTATGGCTGTTGGGGTATGGTTAGATGCTGCTGACGACAACAATACTGAAAAACGGAAAAAAAGAAAAGTGCAATAATTGGAAATTGCAGGCGACATGAGCTCTACGCGTTTTGTGAGGTGAGTCAAAGCCAAAGCCAAAGCGAAAATTCGGCCAGAGCCAATCGAGCGGACGATGCTGCCAGCGAGGGACCTTCAAAATGTGACGTTTGATTTAGATTTAATTACATGGCAATTCTTTTTTCTCTGTCGTGGGGACGAAAAACGTGGCCGTTCTTACAACAATAATGATCAACTTAAAGTTACCTCATGAAAATTTATTCCACATAGAATGACTCTAATAAGTTGAAAGGCTTACAAAGATTTCAGGAAAGCAATTTCCAACATTTTATTAGTGCAGGGTATTTGTTACAGTGCAATCAAATAAATCACAACAAGATCTCCTCTCCACACCACCTGAACGACACTTTAAGCGGTCAGCTTTTGAATTTATGCGCGAAATTACAGGCCAAGATAAATAAAACCAAATAAATAGAGAGCATGATGGGTACAGACATCAAATAGAATGAAAAGTGTCGCACAGGAAAGCAAAAGCATAAGTATGACAGCATCACGGACGGGAAGAGTGACAGAGAAGGTATAGCAAAAGTTAAGCACTTTGCCAAAAGTATTTGCCAGCAAAGTGGCATCAATGAATCCACAAAATCGTCAACTGCATCTGGGCATCTCTGAGGTAGAAGAATTGTCGCTGTCAGCGGCAACGAAAACAGCAATGTCTCGACTTTTGGCGCAAACATTTGTCATATATGCTGGGATGGGATGTGGCGGGTGGGGCGTGGCGTGGCGGTGAGGCATGCATCGTTTATTGTGGGGCGTGGCACGATGGGCTGGGTGGCGTGGGCGTCGCGTGGCGTAGACTGCATGACGATCTAAGGCCCAAAAAGCGAACGTTTTGCATTAATTTTATTTCACTTGTGTGCAACTGGGCGAAGCACCAGTCACCAAAGGAGGCCACCTGCAACATTAAAGAGTTGTTGCCGCTAATCAACAGTGGAACTGGTATGAGAGAGAGGTGTTTAAGGGGGTGTGCGCTTTATCCATGAACAGACGACGTTGTTGAGCACATTTTCAATTCAATTGAAAACTTTCGCAATAAATTAATTAAATAATTAGAGCTCAAGTTCAGTTTAGCTTGCCTGTCACCGTTTGATGTCGCCATTGATGGTGATGATGATGATGTTGTTGTTGTTGTTGCCACCCCACAAAAAAGTCAAAAGCGTATATGCATGCATGTGTGCGCCATTTTAACGCTTCATCTGTGCCGCTCAAGGCCACCAGACATAACTGCATATGCGCTCTCATAACAGGCAGACCATGACGACTGACTAACGGACAGGCTGACAGGCATAACCTCAATTCAACAAAAGGAAGCGCTGTGGATATAAGGAAATGTGTCGAACCGGAAGCGATAAGTTTTTAACAGAGCAAATAATAATTGATATTTATCGATACATATTAAATGTAAAAATATCAATGAATTGTCGATGCTTATAATAAAATTAATTAATTAAAATTAAATAAATTAATTTTTTATGTTAATTACGAATTAATTATCGACTTTATATAAGCAAATAGTTGAAAGAAAATGATGGTGATGGTGATTAAAAGTCATTACTATATATAACCCCTAGCTTTCCATTCTTGCATCCCACTACCTAATCGATAACGATAACTAGATTTACCATCGTTGCTAACGTTCATCTTTTAGTTGCAATTCGCAATAGTATCGCTTCTCTTTGACTCGCTCTCTCTCTCTCTCTATCTGCCTCTCAATGTACTAAGATCTGTTGATTTGCAAGCGAAATGCACTTAATCAAACGATCATTGTGTGAGCTATTGAGATGATAATCAATGAGTTAAGCAGACATAACACTCGATGTGCCGTTAAATGAATGGAAATTCCATTGGCCACAGCAGCCGAAAGCAATTACCGAGAACTTACAATAAATTGTTGCTGATCGAGCCAGGCAAAATACTGATGCCGATGTGGATGACGATGATGCTTTTGGTTTTGTTGTATCTTTTTGCTGTCGTGTCTGGAATTTAATTAAAAACAGTGCAACCGAGCAACGAGCAATGAACGATAGATGCACATGATGATGAAAATCTCAATATTTATGAACTATTCTACAATTTGATTTCAAATTAAATGAGCTCATTTCCGTTGAAACCGCTTCGCTTGACATTTACAGCGGGCTCTGGCTATTTTTGGGATGGCAGTTTCCTGCTTTTCATTCATTCATTCATTCAATCGAAAGCTCATTCATTCAGAGGGTTCATTCATAGGCAACGTTTTTGGCACTCACAGCATGGCGAATCGAATGGCAATTAAAAACCCGCCGAGGCACTAATGGGTTAAACAGCACACTCACACACACACACACACACCACAATCACTTCAGTTTGTGGCACTGTGGCACAAACTGTGGCACTTAGTCTCAAGCAGAGTGTATTGCATTTGTTATTCCAACATCGTCGCTCTGGGAGGCAACATCAACAACATTGCGCATACGCCGCGTGCTCCGTGTCAGTAGAGCAAAGCCATCCAAAATTTGGCACACTTTCATTATTATGAGATATAAAACCAACTAGTATATACTAATATATATATATATATGCAGTATATTACACCCCCGACATCATTATGTTAGGCGTTGGCTAACGAGCGTACAACTCGGCCAATTGCCAAAATTGAATGGCAGATGACTTGATTATGATGATGCCGTGAGGAGAGACTCGCAACTAGGGGGCACCTTTCACCACTTGCCAAAGCAGCTGACAGACCGAGAAATAAGGGGAGAAAGAGTGAGAGAGACGGAGAGAGAGAGAAGACTCTCTTGACAGTAGCTAGTTGCAACAAACTGAGTGCTTGTTGCATTTGGCACGGGTTTTGTTTGGTTTGATTTGCAGGCAAGTTCCTCTGGTTTGATTTTTAATTAAAACTCGAGACGATTTGTTTATTTTGTTAATTTGTCTTTGCGCGCCTCTTGTCACGTTGACAGATGCGTGCCTCGAACGCTGCATCATAATTAAAACGCATGACCAGAGACAAAAAGCGAAAACAACTAAAGACAAAGAGAACGACGACTAAAACAGACATGGGTCAAGTTGAAGGACTGACAACAAGCACAACAAAAAAGGGCCCCAAGGTAACTAGCAAATGTTCTTGTCATTCTGTAAGAGTTGCAACATTTGATGGCGCTGTCAGCTGAGATCTAATCTAAGTCAGTTCAGGGTAAAATGAGGGAGCCAAAAGGTAAAAATCTTCATATTGAAAGTTATTGGAATGAATGATAGCCAACGATATTTGAAAGGGTATCTCGTTTGTCATAATCCTAGTCATAACAAAGTAAGCGTTTCCTCTAATTTTATCACATAAATTTGTGGCATAGCTCACCAGAGTCACCGGATTTCTCACAACCAGCCTAACCCTTTCTTTGGACAGAGTTGTACCTGTGATTTAGCAGACTTACTGTCTTGGACATGGTCAACGCCTATTTGAGCCATAATTAAGTTAAACGTTGTCGCAATTTGCGCGCGTCGGAGAGACCTAAAAAGATTGATGTCGTCTTTGTCTTTGGCCAGGAAAGTCGTGGATCTGTCAGAACTATCCACCCAGGGCCTTAAGCTTGTTAAATGGGCTGACAAAGGCCGGCCCAATAGTAAATATGCCTGAATTATTAGCTAGCCAGGCGGCAATTGGACATGCGCATGCTCCAAAGCCTGGGAACGAACACGATGCATTCCAACACTGTCAAACAGGATGATCGTCGAGAATAGTCACCTTTTTTTTCTTAACTTTTTTATGCAGTGTCAAGGAGGCGGCGCCTGTGCACAGTGGTAACACTTCATGTTAATTTGCTAATGGTTAAGTGACAAACACTTTGAGCTTGAAGGTGCCAAAAAGCAGCGTGCGACATTTTAACGCCCACACACGTTAGCTGCCACGCCCAGTCGAGCAGTTGACCAGCCTCTAACTCATATTTGGCTTTTGGCAGTAGCCGCTGTTAGCTGGCTGGCTAATCAATTGTTAACGCCGCCGCCCACATCAAACGCCAGAACCCCCGCTGCACTTCCTCCCCCTGCCCTATTCCATTGCAGTGGCTGGCTCTTTGTCCAGTTTATGCGTGTGTGTGTGTGTGTGCACAAGAGATCAACACTTGCGCTGACGCATTCTGTGTGGTGGACAAATATTTGTGCGCGTAAATTGAAAAACTGACCAGCCACAACAGCACTTGACTTGGCCAGTGGCCAAACGTGGCCCAAACGATCAGTTGGCCAACTGAGCGACCGGCCATTCATTCACTTGTCAATGCTTTGTTTAAATACTTTGCCACTCGCTTGTTGACAAGTGGTTTAAGTCGTTGATTTGTTTACACTGCAACGCACTCGGCGCTCGATGCCACCACGAAACGCAACGAAACGAAACACGAACCCAAATCCAGGGGGGTACAAACGGACGGACGGACGGATGGACAGACGGACGGACAAACAGGCGAGGACAACAACGACGACAGCAACTCACGAAAATGAGTCAATCAAACGAAGTTGCATCCATTGTGACTGTCTATTTACATAGAAAATAAGAGGAAAGGGTCTACAATTGATCTAAGATCGAATGCTAAATGCCCTACTAATAGTTCGAAAGCCTCGTAAATAGCTATACTGAATAGATATTTTTGTAGTTCTCAGAGTATGCATTTTTAGGATTTTAAAATAGGTTTTCTATAACTATTTTGAAAGATAAACTCAATTTCTAAAATAATAATATAACAATTAAATAAAATCAGACCCATATGGTCCCTTAACACCCGGTTTTATACTGGTATAAGAGTATTTCGCAGTCGGTTGCGTTCGACTGCAACGTTATCTCTTCGTTTAGAGTATCGTACAGCTGAGAGAGCACTGGAATAAAGATTCGGATTGGCGTGGCATGGGTTGGGTATGGGAAATTTCAACCACTTGTCAGTGGCTACCATCAAACCGGGCACTTTGATCAAAGAAAAAAATCACTGAAAATCCATTGAGGCCTATAACGACACCAACACTAACAGCAACAACAATAACAACAACAACAAACACCCGAACAACAGCACCAACACCAACAGCAACAACAACACAAAGCAATAGGGGCACACTTGGAGTTGGAGTCGCTTCGCTTCTTCGGTTGTGTGAAAGCAAAATAAAGATACGTCGCGGCCAAGTGTTGCCTGTTGCCAGTTGCCAGTTGCTGAGTTTGCCTGTGGATTGAGGGACCTGGGACGATGGCGACTGGCAGACTGAAGTTGTTTAGCTGTTTCAAGTTGCCGACAGCAGCGCTGCTGGCGTTGCCTGAATGCTGCCTGCTAGCTGCTAGCTGCTTATGCTGCTTGTGCTGCTTGTGCTGCTTGTGCTGCTGTTGCTGTTGCTGCCAAAGCAAACTTCAACTTCAAAAAACGAAAAAGTGTCGAACGGACGGCGGAGTGTGGAGTCCGCCACATCGGCAGCATCATCGTCATCGCCATCATATCGGCCTCGGCTATTTTCCGCTTAACCAAAACTCTCCGTGTTTGTTGTTGTTGTTAGTGTTTAGTATTGTTTTTGTTGTTGTTGTTATTGTTGTTGTTGTTGTCTGTTGGCAACTTGTGTGGTTACGCGCTCTGCACGCTTGAAAGGTGTTTGAGTTTGAGTTCTTTAGATCTCTCCAGTCATCAGCGCATCGACTTCGAGATCCGAATCATTGCGATCTCATCATCATCGTTCAGCCAGCGAACTTCAATTGTTTCGTCGTTGTTTCGTTTGTTGTTGTTGTTGTTGTTTACAAGCACGTCTATCATTTATGCTCTTCATTTGGCGGCCCAGCATTCAGTTGTTGTTGTTGCAGTTTATATTTTGGTGGCATATATATATATATATATATATGGATGTTTGTATGTGTGTGCGTGTGTTTGCTCTATTTGTTTTTTAAGATTTTGTAGCTATTAAGTTGTCATAATCTCTTGGCTCGCATCGAGATCGAGATCGAGTGATTGCCGCAGGTCCATCAAAACCTATACAGAGAGAGAAAGAGAGAGGTAGCGGTAGAGGTAGAGAGAGATGAAGCGAGATAAGGGCTTGGCCACCAGGTGGGCATTGAGCGATCCAGGTGGGCAAATTGGGGCATGAAAGCTATTCAAGTGCTTTTAAAGTATGTGGGAAATGTGCTCAAAATCGAATTGGGGAACCACAGGTAGCATTTTGTAGGAGATCTATGAAATTTTTCATGCGTTAAGATATTAAGCATTAAACAGTTATTAATTTATAAATCAGCAGGAAGGCTAAGAGATTAAAACGAGACCAAAAGTCATATATATAAAATATATATAAAACAATATTCTTAACAATTGATTCAGTAAAAGTTTTCATTTGATAAAAACTTCTTCTATTAAACCATTATTTTAGTCATTATTCACAAGGGTAGTTTCCATGACTCTTTCTGTAAAACTTATCACTGTTAAATGAAAAACTGATAAACTGATCGATAAGCTAGAATTGTGACAACTGTTAGGGGTTTGGCTCTGACCCATATCAGCTCTTTGTCATCGATGAATAACTGAAATGAAATGCGAATATACACATAGAGTTAGGTCTAGTACATTTTGAAGTTGCCGATTCTTGGCAGTGATTTCTTTGGCTGAGTCAGCTGCTGCCCAGCAATGTGAATTACCCCATTAATTGCTAAAAATAACGCAAACACAAACAGAAACAGTGAGCAAGACTGGTGGTCAAGACTGACACAAATCGCTAGACTGGCCCGCACATCAATCAAAGAATAGAGCTGAGAAGAGCTGTGAGCCTCTATAAAACGCCTCGAATGCCTTTATTTACCCAGCCCCGAAACATAAACTTTGTGCACTACACTTCAACTCAAATTGCGCAAAGTTCACGAGCAAAGCAAATTTCACGCGAATGTGCAATGTTAAGAGCGAGCAAAAAAAACAAAAAAAAACAAAAGTAAAAACAGCAACACCAACAACAACAAAAAAATGCGAACGAAAAACAATTGAGCTATTAAAAAGTCATAAATCTGAAATGGAAAAACATAAATCAGCGCCAAAGGCGCGCAAATACACAAAAACAATTTAAACGCCGCCGCCCAGTGGCTGACACATATCTACATACTATACGTATGTATAAAGATAAGGGGCAGAAAGGGGAAGTTGCAACCTGTGGGCAAAAGTGTTTTCCCTGCAACGACGACGCATGCTCCACGGCTGCACCCACAGTAAAAGCAGCTCGTAATTATTAATTTTCCAGCTAAATTAAGTTTTAACGCTGCTGCTGCTGTCGTTGCTGCCAAATGAAAACGAAAATTGCATCGATTGAGAAAATTGCTATTAACAACAACAAAAAAATGTATCAAGTGGGTGTTTGTGTGTGTGCTAGTGTAAGTGTGAGTGTGAGTGTGAGTGCCACACTCGAGTACACTTCAAGTGTGTTCGGTCAGAATTTTATTGAACGCCGCCGCCGCCGTCGCCGCATCGCGTATAACAATAAACAAACCAATTGCCAACTGTCTGCCAGCTTGTGTGTTGTTTGTGTGTGTGTGTTTGTGTGTTTGTAGGTAGTGCATTTTCTCTATAGACTCTTTCAGCCATATTGCGTATACGCCGCATTTGACTGCACTGAAAAGAATATTTAGTTCAACTGCCGCAACATTTCGCGACGCATTGTTTTCTTTTCCATTCTATGCAAATAAACGAATATTTTCCGCTTTTTTGGCAGCCAGCATAAATAAATACAACTATTTTTAATGAACTTGCCTGGCGAATGATTTGCGAATGAAAAGTGTGAAACTTTTCTAGGCGCCACACAAAAAAGTTTTACAGATCGAAGAGAAAAAAAACTCTTTTACATTCTTTTGATGGTTCAAATAGTTTATAGTTATTCTCTTTAAAACTTTAAAATTGTTTTTAATCTGAACTCTTTAATTTTCTTTGTTCCAGGGCCGAGGGCACAAACATTCTACTCGATCCAAATCTAATGTGCAAAAAGACAAGACGTCTACGCGGCAAACTGGCCGAAATATGCCGGCACGATTCCGCACTGCTCAAAGAGATCATCAATGGGATTAATTTGGGTTTCCGCGAATGCGAATTTCAATTTCGTAATCGTCGCTGGAACTGCACCGTGCTGCGCAAAAGCATGAGGAAAATTTTAATGCGCGGTAAGTGACTAGATACAGATATGCATATATGTATGTACATACGCTGAGTTAGGTGCAAGCGACAAAAACAACAAAAAAGGCCAAATGGTGCTGCTTTATTATGCAGGCTGTCAACACTTGCGCTGACTCAGAGACTGTGCCGTTAAAGGTGAGGACTGACCCGCAAAATGCTGCCTAATTACAGCTGAAGGCAACGAAGTGACTTCTTCGAGGCTGGCAAACTGTCAGGCGGCAGGCGACCGCATCATCCATCAAGTTGCATAATAAAAATGTTGCGCCCGCTGATGAATAGCGCCTGAAATGAGCCTACAAAGCTGTCAATTTTAATAAATTATTGCCAGAAATGGTGAAAAGAGCACTCGTGTGTGCATATACTTTGCTCCTTGGAGCACTTAATGACAACAATGCGCAAACAAAACACATACCAAATAATCTGCAATAAATTCCATGCCAGCGGATTAAAACTGCACTGCCTGTCAAACTGTCAGCCATCCAGAGAAGTAAGGCTCTCTTTTCACTTCAAGGCTTCTGCTGCTGGCTGATGGCTGCTGGCCGCTGTCCATGTAATTCCCGTTCAGTCCATTCCATTCCATTTGGGGTGGTGACTGTCCAAAAAGACATATCACCTGTCCACACCGCTCCCATCCACTCCATTTCACTCCAACTCAAGTTGAGCGAGCTCGTTTTTGTTTTGCTTTTTTTCCGCATTACAAGCATATGCAAATTTGTGGTGTGCGATTACAAGTGCGATTTCGATTTCATTAAACGTGACTGCAATGCATTGCTGTTGGATGACAGCGCTGGCTCGAGTCACACTGATTTGCATAGACAGAGAAGGATAGAGAGAGAGAGATAGAATGATGTCATTGAAGTAATCAGTGATCGGTTATCGAAGCAGCTATAAATCATTTTGTCACCAAAACCTGACAAATTGACATCAATCATGCAACGATGCATGTTGACAACCCTAATCAGCATTAGCACCATGTGAAAATAAACGATTACTTATCGATGCAGTCGATCGTAAAGATAATCCTTACGTTAAGATCAAACTATTATAAATTAACTATCTTTCGCTCTCTCTACCTTCTACAGACTCACGAGAGACGGGCTTTGTAAATGCAATTACAGCTGCGGGCGTTACCTATGCAGTGACGAAAGCCTGCACCATGGGTCAACTGGTGGAATGCTCTTGCGACAAGTCGCACATGCGTCGCAATGGCGGACAGCCTCAAATGGTGAATGCGGCCACCGCGGAGGCAGCACTCGAGCGTCAGCAGCAGGCAGCGCTGCTCCGTCAACAGTCACCGCAACAGCAACAGCGCCATAACAACAACAGCAATAGCAACAGCATGACGGATATTGCACTTGGCAGGCAGCACAGTAATCATCGGTTGGGTGGCAGGCGAGGACGTCGCAAGTTCTGGGACAACATTAAGTTTCCACAGGGTGAATGGGAGTGGGGTGGTTGCAGCGACAACGTTAACTTTGGTCTGCGACATTCGCGCGCCTTTCTCGATGCCAAGCAGCGACAGCGACGCAGCGATCTGGGCACACTGGTCAAGCTGCACAACAACAATGCAGGGAGACTGGTAAGTGAAACAAGAAGAATAAGACCCGCCTGCTTTGAGGGATTGATCAAATATTGAAAGAAAGGTCTTCAAAACAAGTTCTTTAAATCAAAAACTTAAAGTTAAATGCTCTTTAATAACTTATCACAAAATCATAAAGTTCCTTCAGACAACCTTCGCAATTTTCAAATGGCTAACAAACGATTTTCTTTCGCTTAAACAGGCGATTCGCGATGCGATGCGTTTGGAGTGCAAATGCCATGGATTGTCCGGATCGTGCACGGTGAAAACCTGTTGGTTGAAGATGCCGCCATTTCGTGAGATATCGGCGCGACTGCGCGATAGATACGATGGGGCACGCAAGGTGGCGCTACGCAACGATGGCAACAGTTTCATGCCCGAAACGCCGCACACGAAGCCGCCAAATAAATACCAGCTGGTGTATGCCGATGATTCCGCAGACTTTTGTACAGCGAATGCAAAGAGCGGAGCGTTGGGCACACAGGACAGGGAATGCAATGCCACATCGTTGGGGGCAGACAGCTGTGATCTGTTGTGCTGCAGTCGCGGCCACAAGCATCGTGTCGTTACCGAATGGACCAACTGCAACTGCGTCTTCAAATGGTGCTGTGAGGTGACGTGCGAGAAGTGCCTGGAGCATCGTGAGGTCAACACCTGCCTCTAGATGGTGGCGTCTGAAGGGGGGGATTTATTTGGTTTTCGGCATAGTCATGAACATATTTGAAAGCTTTCCATTTCGCGTGATAAACAACAGTTTAAAAACACACAACGTTTTGCTGCAGTCCACATTTAAGTATTAACTAACACTAGAGAGTAATAACAACAACAAAAACAACACAAAGTAGATGAGAGTTGATTTTAGCCAGGCTCTAGGCCATTCTAGCTGTAAATACTACTACTAACGTGTCCTCAAAGATACGAACCATGTAAGCTTGTAAATAGTCGTAATAAAAACACACAAAAACAGAAGAAATTATTATTTAAATTCTAGCACCATTTCTATATTGAGAAGATCTTCTTAAAATCTCAGATTCGTAAAATACTTTTGAATATAGCTAATTCTCTGTCCTTAGTTCAACTTTAACAGTCCAAACTCTATAAATATCCCTCGTCCCTTATCTTTTCAATTTCTTTCCATATATCTTGATCTCTTGACCCTCAAAACTCAACCGATTATTAAATGGAAAAATCTAATAATTTTCACTCGAAAATCACGATAAAACTCTATTCAGAAATGAGTTTAGTGGTATTCAATTAATTGCAAACAAATTGAATAACTAAGCAGGGTTAAAATCGAAATAATCGTAAGCTTTATGCTAAACGGAAATGTATTTCAAATCGTTTCGCCCCTTGATTGAAATCTGCATAAATGATTAAACGTAATTTAATGAAGACAACAGCAGAAACCGATTGAAAAACAAGTTCAACATCTGTCGTTGCAAAAGCTATAATTGTATCTGTATCTGTATCTGTTTGCCATTCACGATTATTGTCAAGCATCAGTAGCATGTATCTGTAGCTATATCTGTAGCTGTATCTGTAGCTGTAGCTGTATCTGGTAGCTGTACAGCGTCGACTTGATGACTTTCCCATAAATTAACACAATTTTATTGTTGTCGACACGAGATACAAATCTACAGAAATTTGCCTAAACAGCAACAATACAAAAATCGCATTCGAACAAAACTGAAAATTGATTTGCCTTCACGCATAAATTATCGTACATATTGTTGATCAATGATTTGAATGCATAAATAAAACATAATCAAATAGATGTCGCTTAATTGCATGCAATTAAAACAAACGTTCAACGATTTTATGAAATAATCCAACAAAATTCAATGAATCGTTTAAATTGACTTAAAAACTCATCACTTTTTAATCGTTTTGATGCGATAATGTCTGTCGTAAGCTTACAGGAAAAATAGAGTTAGCCAAGGAAAGGTAATGTAGCTCAAATTTGCAAATCTTCTCTTCAAAACTCAATTCAATCTTTTTCAAACTGAAAGCTTAAACTTTTTTGGGTATAAACGAAAAAAACTTAACCATTTTTAAGGCAAACCAATTAATTAGTTTTCTTGCGATATGAAGCTCCAACTCATACAAAGTCTGGGCACACACATACAGATACAACGTATCCAATACTATTTCCAGTGGATAATCTCAGCTTAACATCCTCCAGCTATCTCTCAGCTTAAGTTTTGATATTCGAACAACGCAATGAGATGCCAGATGCCCTAACATGCCCGAATTCCATTCCATTTGCCTACTACTGCTGCTTATGCTGCTGCTGACTGGGCCAGGTCAATCTCAGAGAAAACAAGCCCATGCCAGCGATAAGATACAACAACAAGCAAGCAGCAGCAGCAGCAGCAGCATCTTCAGCTCTACAGCAACAACTAATTAACAATCGCATTCATTTTATTTATCGTACAAATGCAAACCGCTTGACTTCCAAAACTGTATCTGCATGCATTTATAAGGCTTGAAGTTGGGATCTCTTCCCCACCCCCTCTTCCACTCTCTCTCCCTCTCACCCTCTCTTGTGTTCGTCTCAACTGCGACAAGCGGACAGATCGACACAACGTCGATCGCATCGCATCGCATTGGATCGAGGCATAGCGAGGCAGCGAACGCGTTCCTACACTTGACTGAACAAAATGTATGGTGAGATACTGGTCGCTGAAAGGGGGAAAAACGCTCATGCCACAGATACACAGATTCAGTGGCTTTATCTTGGGCGCGTTAATGAGATTTGCTTGTATCTGCAGCCATTCGGTAGATGCATATCAGTGGGTTTCAATTAATTGTGGCGACGCTTATTAGTCATCCATCTAACAAACTAAACTGATGCTGTTCAGCTCTTCTTGGCGCTGGCGCTCTGGACCAAAAAAAAAAAAAATCTCACTATCTCTCTACGCTGTTTCTCACTCACCTAGTGTTGAGCCATTGACCCCAAACTGACCTTGGCTTTGGTAACTTCTTCCTATCTATATCTGTCTCTATCTCCCTTATAGATGTGCATTTTATGTTAATAAAAAATGCATTTTTACAGCTGTTTCTAGATCAAAGTTCTCTTTGGCGGCATTCTGTTTCAAGTGGCGCCTAAAATGGCGCCAGATATAAATATATAGTATGTATATACGATTTGCCGATATATCCAAAACTTTTCTCAAAACTAATGGCTTAATTTTTAAACTGTTACACCTACTGCATTGAAACGGAAAGAGGACTGCCTGCCTATCCACAGATATCAGACACTGTTGATCACTGCAAACAATTTTAGCCAAATTACACTCAATGTCCGGCACAAAGCCAGAGTGAGCGAGCGAGAGAGAAAGGGAGAGAAGAACGGACGGGGCGCTAAAAGAACAACTATTAAGTGCGCTGAGGCGACGTCTCCCGGGTTTCGGGGCCGAGAACAAAACCTGAAACATGAAATTCCTGCGTAATTTGTAAGGAAAGGCGTGAAGAACACCAACGAAGGCAACACCTTAATTAATGTTATTAAAATGGAACGAACGACCGACGGACCAACGAAACGAAACCTGCACCTCAAACTCAAACTCAAACTTATACTCAAAAGCAAAACTAAAAAACCCAAGCCAACGGAGACTTAAAACTCATTGGACTGCAGGTCCAGGAGCAAAAAAAGAAAAAGAAGAAGATGAAGGCAGACAAACTAACACACACACACACAGAGACAGAGCAGCGAGAATGTGGCAAGAAGGGAGAAAAAGGTTTTTTGGACCAGGTCCGCTTGATCGGTTCTTTTTGGGTTGGTTACTTGTGCTCACCTCCTCACTCAATCGCTTTGGCCATGCACGTTCCGGTCGGTCAGAGTGGTAAGAATGGTAATGGTTGAATGCGCAATGACCTGTTGTCTTTATTTGGGGCTTGGCCCGGACTAAACGTTTGGTAAAAGTTATTGGAAAGTGTTCTGCACTTCTGCCCGACCAATTGCAGTCAACTTAAACAAAATTCAGGTATCATGCAATATCCCAAAGGTAAATGGAAATTTAGCTGCTCATCTTTCAGATTTTCTTTTAATCGATTATTTGTTAAAAACAATTTAAATCTTATCGTTTCATCCTTTCTCACAGACGTTAATCATTTTCTAGAGTATTTTCCCAACAAACACTCTAAACAAGAACTCACTGCTTCCTTGCCATCAAACAAAAGTTCTCACATTTGCACAATACAAATATAATTTGGTATTTATTCTTAAGCATATGGAAGTAGTGAATACATCAGACACGCTTTTAAGAGCAGACTTCATCAGTGGACTCCATCGGCAAGACAAATCTGCCGAGAGCTGCTGCCTGCACAGCTGATGTTTGCTGTTTGCTGTTTGATGTTGCTTCCCAGCAGCATTCTAAGCCGCCAACAGATTTATCACTGGGCACTGAGCGTTGAGCGTTGAGCGCTGACTACATGACATATTCATTAAATTTGCCACATTGTTGCAGGAACAGAGCATAACAGACAAGACAACAAAAGCAGTTGAGAGCACAGAGCAGAGCAGAGCTGTCTGTTGGGAGATGGTCATCTTTTTGACACCTTAATGCGGTAATTAGGGTTTTCTCAGCATTAAGTCAGACAGCGGTAACACCCAAACCCATGCCCTCCGCCCCGGGGACCTGCGGACCATCCTTAAAAGGCGATCATCATGAGCAAATATTAACACTGCGCAGAGACCAAAGAGCGATAGCATCTGATGCAAACAGAATCCATAAAAAAAACTTAGGAGCAATGGGCAAATGATCAACGCCTGTCTGTCTGTCTGTGTGTGTGTGTGTGTGTGTGTGTGTTAGTTAGTGTTGCCGTTAACGGTTTACGCCGAATTGGCTTAAATTATTAAAAGATTACAGCCAAAGATCATCAACGGCCAGCAACATGCACACGGCGATCCTTGCCGATTTGGGTGTGAAGATTATGACACAGCACAAAATAAAACCACACCACAGCAACGATTGTGTGCGGCAAGGGCGTCAAAGGCAGGGTCAGACTCAGATCCCGCAACGGTCCCGCAACGTCCAACGGAAGGGAGGGGGTATAGGTTTGACTCCGAGGAGCAGCAAGCGCTGCAATTAATTTCAAATTTTTTAACATCTCACGAATGAAGGAAACAAACGTAGCAGCAGCACCAGCAACAACAGCCGAAACGGTGAGAAAGAGATACAAGCCAAGCGATGAAGAAAGAGATGGTGGAAGGGAGAGCGAGGGAGACAGATAGTCGAAAGGCATACAAAAGAAAAATTGCAGACAAATTAAGATAAATGAATTGTTTAATTGTTGCATGTGGCGTTCACTTTTATTGTGGAGCTGCTAATTTACCTTGTAAAGTTAATGCGAAAAGGCTTGTAAAAAGTTTAAAGTTTATATAGACGTATATATAATACTATATAGATATATCATTCCTCAACCCTTGGATCGTTTTCTCTATAAGCAGAGTACATATTATACTAACAGATGCCTGAGGGGTTTGTTAGATAAACTAAAAAGTATCAAAGTTGAAAAAATAACAATATTACAAACATTTAAATTGTAATATGACAAATAAAAGCAAAGCTAAGTATAAACATTAACCTATCAGCTAGGTACTTGACACTTGGCCTCACTGAATACAAAGGCTAACAATTAATTTGTGCTCAGCTTGAAATGCTATTAGATGCACATTAACACTTGTAGATATATGTTTATTACCTTTATATGCCACTATCATCAATCAACGTCCTGATGTCTAAATAATGCAACACAAAAGGTAAACTTGTCTGTTTGTCTGCCACAAAGGACTACCACACTAATTAATACTGCCGCTCTGATGAACTGATGGCACACAAGAGATTCGTGTTGCAGCCACACAAAGACAAACACATTGAAGCCGAAGAACAACACCATTCTAAGCTAAATAAAGTTATTAAGCTGCCAAAAGGGCAAAAAGGGCTAAAAGGGAAATGTTGCCAAAATACGAAATACGCAAAAAAAAAAAAAGAGGCTAAGAAAATGAAACGAAACATAACGAAATGAAAGGCCCAAAACGCAGCATGTGTTAAAATTATATAGAGAGTGCGTGTTTACAGTGGACCCCCCTAATGGAGGCTACAGACCCACAAGGATCGAGCACACACACACAGACTTACGGGACACGAGCAGTTTTAGAGCCAGAGAGTTAATAAAAAACACATAATTGCGTATGTTTGGACCAGGCACATACGATTCGTGCCAGGTACCGCTCAAGATATACCTTCGATTCCGCTACACGTTACTGCACACACTCCATCTGTTGCACTACGTCGCTCCACTCTCCTCTACACATCTCTACATCCACCATCCTGTAGTCCGGCCGCGTGCTCAAGTGCGAAGTTCTGCGCAAACGCCAAGCGCCTGTGAAAATATGATTTTTGTTGCCATTTCGTGTTTTGCCACTTTGGAGGTCTTCATCATACTCTTTTTTTTTGTTTTTGTTTTTGTTTCGTTGCCTCTCACCCTCTATCTCTTTCTTTCTGTAAGTGAGTGTGTGTGCTTTTTGTGTTTCCATAAAACTGACCCCATGGGCAGTGAAATTAAGTTGATTTTTAATGCAGTCATGGTGGGTAGCCAGGCAAAGGCAAGGTGGCTTCGAGGAGCTTACACGACAACCGAAAAACTTTTTAAATGTTCGGGACTGTAAAATATATGACCCAAACTGAGTTATGATTGGAATATGTGAACTTATATCAACAAGTCTTATATCTCTTTAATCTTCGCTAAATGCAAACTTTAATTTAAATTGCACACTGAGTATTCAATAAACTTATAGGTCTTGAAAGCAATTCAAAGACGAAAGAAGAAAGCAATTAAAATATAAGTTTATCATTAAAAACAATAATAGACCATCCTTAAAAAGCTCTCTGCTTAATTCATTCGAATCGCCAAACCATATTAATTGACTTTCTTCGTTTATCTGTAATGATAAATAGCTATTAGCTTAAATGCCGTTCAATGTGCTCAACCCACTCGCTGCTTGCATACGTATGAGCAGGCTAATGCTCATCTCTTGTCCAAAACTATCCAATACTTCCGCGCTTGGTTGCTGCCCACGTTCGCAGAACGTTGCCATAATAAATTTCATCTTGTCTACACCTATTTTTACAAACATTTAAAAATTATTACACTGACTTTTTCATTATGCTTCGAAACAGACCAGAACCCAGAGTAGGAGACCGAAGGAACGCAACGAAGACTCTTAGTCGTCCAGACTCGGACTGCGTCCAGCCGGCCTGATGACCTTAAATTAAATGTGCAGCACATGAATTATGTAAGCTGTTTAATAAAGTGATTCCATTTGCATGCAAGAGCCCCGCACGCATGCGCAGCGGGCAGTCAACCAGTCGGCCAGTCGTCCAGTCGATCCACAGATGGAGCTCAGGCTCCAAACAACTTACTCACAGGGTAAGGGCCCCGGAGCGGAGGCATCGCGCAGCGCGCGCTGATTGTCGCTTAATAAAAATGGTTATTGTGTTTCTCCAAAGAGGAGCAAAGAGGAGCTCAGCAAAAAAAGAGGAAGACAGAGAGAGGGAGAGGAAGGGGGAGCTGCACAGATTGCAGCGACTATTTATGTGTGGCTTTTGTAAGAATTATTAATGTAAATCTTTCATAATTTTCTTAAGCGGTGCGCGTGCGCATCGCAGGCAAGCAAGCGAGCGAGCAAGGAAGGAACTGAGGGGGAGAAACTCTCAGGAACTTGGAAACTTGTGATGGCATTTACAATGATTTATGGCGCCATCTGGCAATGCTGTGTGGCATCCTGTGCGCAGAGCTTTCAAAGCTTAAGCTTTAACACGTGTATAGCTTTGAAAGCTTAAAGCTTTCAATGCATTCATCTCTGTCTTGCACCCACGCAAGCGTTCATTCAGCATTTTGGCTCCACCCACACACGAAAGCGTTCATTTTGTGTGCTGACGCATGCGCCGTGCCCAAAAGGGGGATGCCAACAAAATGAAGTTGCAAGGAAGCTAAATGTGTGTGAATATATGTGTGATTACAACAAGAACTGCTGCGAGCTGCTTAAGCAAACACACACACACACACACACATACACATGTGTGTGATTGCAGCTGACAGCAAATCAAAGCCACTGCCACATTGGGCCTCGGGGCAAGTTGACTCTACCTGCCGCATCTGGGCGCCATATGTTAGGGCAGCAACAACACTTCGTTCGCCCCAATGAGAATGTGCTTAGCTCCTTCTTGGCAATGGCAATGGCAATGGCAGTGGCATGCCAAAAGGTACGCCAACTGTTGCTGCAACTTGTTGGCGGTTGCTTTGGTTCCTTTGCCTGATGCATTCGTCATCTGCACATCACTGTCATAAACAAGCTAGCAGTCGACCAACCAACCAACCAACAAACAAACCAGCCAACCAACCAGCCAGCCAACAACAACAACAACAATAATAACAAGGTTGCAGTTCCATCAACATCTCCAACTGCAGCTTCAACCGACTCCACTTCTTCTGGTTGGCTGGCACTCACTAAAAACCCAAGATGGCCGCTAAGCCCAACGATTGTTATGCACTTGAACTTTAATTTTGATGTTGATGTTCTGGATTGCCTAGGGCTGCAAACGTATCTGTGATTTTTCACACTACAAAGAATGAAATTCATGAAAATAATAATAAAAAAGTCATTAATGAAATAATAAATGGGTGATTTGAAATAAATATCCTTAGGTAACTACTAATGCAATACTTAAGATGATCTTTGTAGAAAGAATGCAAGAATGTTTGACTCGAATTTTTCAATAGAACTTGGTGAATCATTGTTTAGGCAAAGTGTTTTTGAATCACCCACTAATAAGTAAGTAGTGTATCAAGGTATTTATAAGAAAATAAGCTGTTGTACACTTGCCAATTAAGTGTTGAATATGGTTTTCATTGGAATTTGGATGAATGCAAATCAATTAGAATTTGGAAAATCATTCTTTCGCTTTTGATGGATAGACTTTCTAAGCTAACAATTATATAATGATTCACCTAACAACAATTTGATAATTATAGTACTTAAGTTCAAATACCATTTATCGGAACGTATTCACATTTAACAGTTCACACAATGTGTGTTCGCCCAGCCCTTAGAATTTGTTTGTTAGAATTTTTGTGCTGCGGTTTGTAAACCACTTGAAACAATTTTTATTTGTTATTTGCGCAAAGCAACGCCCAACGACCGCCCAGCCCACTGCCCTAGACCTGTTAGCTGAACAGATAGATATCCGAGTTGTTGTTGCTGCTGCTGCTGTTTGGTTTTGTTGTAGTACTTGCATAGTTTAGAGCGAAGGGAATTGCTGGGATGCCAGCCGTGGCTGCGACGTTGCCAGGAATTTTCATAGAATGGCGCGTCCGGCATGCAGACGCTTTGTGCCAAACAGCTGGGCGAGATTTGTAGGTGGGCCAACCAACAACAGGCGAATAAGGAGAAGACTCTTGAACAGTATAGGCAACAGCAGCCCCTTTTTAATGCACAGGCGCAGACGCTTTAAATTTTCGGGCAAGCCTGAACCAAGTTTTGCGAGTCAAGCTAACCCAAAGTGCAATTAAAAATGAAAAATTTTCCCACACATTCGGTCAACTGTTGACTGGTCAGCGACGATAACAGAGTGGAGACAGAGAAAAAAAAGCCAGAGAGAGACAGAGAGGGCAGAATGTGCCCAGCCCAGCCCATCCCATCCCATCCCGAAACCGTTCTGGCAACCCATTCCGAACGTTGCACTGATTTCTTTTTCATGTCAGAGCAATGCAAACTGCGTGCACTGATTGGAGGCCAACGGAATTTTTCCCATACACACTCTCACACACACACACACACACACACGCACACACAGAGAGAGCGCGGACCTCGAACCCTGGTAGCCCTTTAGCTTTAAGTTTTTGGGCTTTAGGTTTCTGTCTTACCTTGTGCCACTTTGCCAACGGTGGAATGCGTCGAGTTATGCTTGTTATGTCGTATGTCGGTTGCTGCATTGCCAAGCAGGCAGAGCATCCGCGGGAGAAGATGATGCGTCTCCTCATCTCCTCCTCCTGCTTTGAAAAATTACTTTGATTAATTTTCGCTTAATTTTTATTTTTATTTCTTACTTGCGCAACATTTTTGAGTGCAAAATTTGCGTCATTTTGAAATTCTTGTCGGGATTTATGAACGTCGTCGTTGAGTTAATTAAATTCACCAAAAACAGCACAGAAAAACAAACAAATTAACTAAATTATGGGGTCTCTTTTTGTCTCTGTCCTTCCTCTTCAATGTGTGTATGTGTGTGTGTGTAACCCTGGGCAACGCCATTAAAATTTTGTTGATTTTTTCACGAGTTTTTCCTTTTAATGAGCACAAATTGTTTTGGACTTTAAGGCGCACCTGCAAATATCAATGAGAAACTTTGAGAACAGTGAAAATCAACGCAAATCAATGAAAATTTCATATGGAAACCCCCCATTGTCTGTGGGCGTGGGAATTTCTATATTATTAAAATCATTAAGACAAATCTGTTGATATATCTATCAACTAATGGGCACAACAAGGGCAGACAACCCTCAACCCCGTGACACTAATTGACGATATTACAAATTGAAAATGTCTTTGTGTAGTCGACTTATGAAATACCTAAGCCCTGCAAAAGGGTTGTTATAGGTTTAAATGATGAACCCCCCCTCACTGCTTCCGCTCTTATTGGTTTTCGTATAAATAAGTATAATATTTTCATTACGAGTTCTTTTAAATGTTCAATGCTAGCTTATGTACCCGAAATACTCTATGAGTAAAGGGCACACGAGCACAGCTGAAACAAAAGCAACCCCAATCGTTAGGTTACTACAACAAAATGAGATATCAACACTTGCCCGGTTTGGTAAAAATATGTTAATATCTGTGAAATTGATCTGATTTTAATTTCAATGGCATCCCCTACCCTTCGATAGCTGAACGCTGGGAATCCCTTACAGTTCACTGCACATTTTTCATCCTGAACAACAATAACAACAACAAGAACAACAACAACCCTTGACGATTGCGATTGCAGTACCAGTTCCATTTTCAGCTGTCTGGGTCTGGTTGGTTAATCCTTTTCGTAATTTATGCGCACTCCTCTTGCTGCCACTTACCAAACTAATCATCATGCTGCTGTCTTCTCCTGCCCCGACATGTCACGTGGCCATGTTCGTTCCTTCTCATCCACTATCATTATTCCTTGTGGCTGCTGTTGTTATTTCTGTTATTGTTGTTGCTGCTGCTGCTTGTCGTTGTTGTATTGTTTATTGTGACAATTCTTGTCAACAGCGCAGCAAATGTCAACGGCACATTGATGAATGTGCCGCCAGAGACACAGAGCCACAGGCCCAAACCAGTAGAGAGCCTCAAGCTAATGCCTCAGACTCAACCACAGCCAGGTGATGGTGATTCATGGCAATTGCATGCGGTAAAGAGATGCTCAAATATGTTTTTGTTGTTTGTGTTGTTCTGATTGTTACTGTTGTGGTCAGTGGTCAAAAGAATGGGAAACGATAATGTCTTTAGTTGTTAACGGATGTGTCTAATGAGAACTAACTGAACAAAGTATGACATAAAATCTGTCATTCATTGCAGAAAGAGTTAAAAGAAGCTCTTCTTGGTTTACTGTAACTTCAATAGACAATTCTCTACATTAACTAACTAAGGTCTAAAGCCTTTAATGTTGATTATCTTGTAATTAAATCACTGAAACATATGTTGCAGGCAATGTTGCCTGAGATACGTGCCACAATTAAGTCGCTGAAAACAGCTGGCAACAAGTGTTACTTGGCCGCAGTCGGATCCTTTGAAGTGTAACAAGTAGCCAGAGAAAAGTCAAGGATGGTTAAGTTCAAACACACACGACCCACATTTGAGGTCCTTTCGCTTCAAAGCTGAGAAACTAGGAAGTAGACGCGAATCAATTGACTCAATCCCGGCACTTTGTTGTTCTAAGGTCAACCACCCACCCACAAAGACTTTGCCCTCTCACACCCTCTCGCATGCTAAATTAGCATATTTCAAAGACAACAACAACAAAGCGAATGCAATAATTGGAGTCCTTGAGCAGACTGCTGTTGGCTCGTTTTCACTTTTTTTTTGCTGCAGTCGCTTTAACTCTTTGATGTTCAACAGAAGTGGCACTCGGCCGTGTGTCCTTGTATCCTTGCCCCAGCAACAACAACAACAATGCCACTTAATCAGTTTTCCGCCAGCTTGTGGGTTTTTGTTTTTGCTAAGTCCTTAAAGTCAGCGCCTTAACAAAGCATACAAAATATGGTGTCACTGGGGGAGTTGGAAGGTGGCAGCTTAATCATTCAATTGCATTTGTGTTAATTGGGCCGCAAGTGCCACAAAAGTCAAAGGTTGCAACATCCTACAGGGGAATCTGTTAAAATCGCATGCGATAAATGTGGGAGAAAATCACTTTTGGCATTGGCAGCCCTGCCTCAATGTGGCTGGCTACATGCGTCCTTTGATGTATGCTACTTTCGCCAGCCAGTCGTTGCGCAGCCAGCAGGCACAGACACAGACACACACACATACACATACACATACAGATACAGAGAAACAGAGCCACCCCAAGGACGGGCGTATGTTAGTCAAGGCACGCGCATAGCGGCATCATCTTCATCTCCATCAACATCATTGTTGACATCATCATCATCATCGTCATGGGCATTATTTGCCATCAAGCTTGCCACACGACTCGTCGCAGGCAACGTCATTTGCCGGCTGGTGCAAGGATATCAGGCAACACGCACACACACACAGGACGAGGCAGGATGCTGCTTGAAGCGCTGTTCACTGTTTCTCTTGCTGTTTGAAATTTTGATTTTAATTTGCATTTAGTGCCGGTCGCACTCGGCTCTCGTCTCATAGTCGTGCGGCGCGTTTCGGTGACAGGACGTTTCGAGTCCTGTGTCTTGTGCTTCCGTCAAAATAATATTTGAACAACATTTCGCTTGCTAGATTACAATATGGTGAAAAGTATCGTCAAATTAAATTTTACTAAATTTATACAAATAAAATTCAATATTAATATCATATTATAAAGTGATTAAAACAAAAATTCGCCAAAAAAATCAAATATTTTTTAACGATTGTGAAATTAATTGTGTTTAATGAAATGATTTCAAGAAACTAAAAAAAGTAAATAAATAATATTTGTTTAATCGTTATATATATTCGACTGTAAGTGCCAAGAAAATATTTTGATAAAAATTAAATATGGAAATAAAAATAAACAAATAAAAGATAATGATAACTAACAAGCGAAAAGTGTACAAGATTAAGTGTGTTTTTTCCTTTTCAAATACACAATTGTTATAATATAGCAAAAAATATTAATTTTATAATTTTTTCGTACATAACTGAACCTCCCTATAGTATTGGAGAAAGAACTTTTTAAGTAATGAATCAAACTATTGAAGTACTTACATTTCTCACGCATTTAGTGCTTTAAATAACATAAAGCCCACACACACATTGGCCAGCAAAAAAGACAACAACAAACCTTAACAAAAAAAAGTGCAACGAATCAAACTTAATCCTCAGACCCAAGAAAGAAAAGCCACCCAGAAGCAAAAGTCGTGTAAAAAAAAAATGAAACGAATAAAAGTGAGCCAACTTGTACTGCAGACCAATAAGAGTACTTCCAGTGCCAAAGCGCTGTAAAAAAAGCGATTGTAAAAAGAATATAGAAAAATAAAAGAAGTAAAAAGAAGGTAACAAACAAATATTACAAGAAAAAAGGTGTTCCAGCTAGCCAGTAGCCGGCGAGCTGAGCTCAAAGACAAACCTTTGAACGGTCAACGTTTATTGGCTCTTTGGTCACGATCGGCGGTTCGGCACTCGAGCTGAAAAAGTGGCCATAAAAAAAAATAAAAGCAAAAAATGGTGAAAAATAAGTTTAAAAAAATAAAATAAAAAATATATATATTTATATATATATTTAAATATTACTTCAAATTGTTTTTACAAATAAATAGGCACAAACATTTTTAATAATATGTATGGAAAATGTAAAAAGCAGAGCAAAGAGAATTGCAAAGCTAATTCAATGTGTACTACAAAATGTTTGCTGTTGCATGGAAATGGCAAACAAGCTCAGCTACAACAACAACAACAACAGCTACAACAACTAACCAAGAAACTTGTGTAGACAACAACCAATACAACAAAAATGTTCTGCAACTAAAATTTAGGCTTCAATTGTATGAAAATTTATGCAAATCAAAGTCAAGCGATGACTGCGTGGCAAGCAACAACAACAACAACAACCACAAGAGCAACTGCAACAACAACAACAACAACATGCAACAATAGCAACGCAGGAAACAACTTGGTTGCCGCACAGTCGCCGTCGCGTCATTGCCATTTGCATTTAATTGTTGTGATTATCTTGGCCTGCTGCACACGCTGGTAAGTCCGAGTATCTTGTAGATACACAACCCCATCCCCATTCACATCCACAACAACACCATCCAACCAACCAACCAACCAGCCAACCATCCATCCAGTATTCCATGTATCTATGTAAGTAGCTGGCTGTCCAGCGAATCCATCAACACTTTGGCGAGTATGTAAAGCAAAACTCAAATGTGTAAATGGCCTGTCAACAAATTAACCCAAGCATTACACAAGCTTCAAGTTGTTGTTGCTGGTGCTGTTGCTGGGGCTGCGGCTGCGGCTGTTGTCGTTGTCAGTGGCAAGTTAATTAATTAAACGACAACAAACAACAACAACGCCAACAACGACAGAGCCAACAGCACTTTATGTCGTTAAGTCAACAGATTAATCAATGCGAGTCTTACACGTCTGTCTGTTCAGTTCAGCTCAGTTCGGTTCGGTTCGGTTCGTAGACCGCTCCGGAAAACTGTCAGACAAAGGTGTTGCCATAATTAATATTGATCTAGCATTAAAAGCAAGCCAAGTTAAGCTACCTGCTTACAGTTGTTATTGGGGCTCAAGGGAGAATTAAAACAATTATGGGAAGTTTTAGCTCATAAGCTGGGCCTAAGAATGTTATTCAAGCATTTAATCAACTCTTCGATTGCAGTTTAAATCATTATTTATATGAGTTCTCAATCAAATTAATTGATTGCAAATTGTTGTTTTGAATTGTCATTTTTGATAAGATTTTCCTTAAGGTCGAAATAATTATAGAATCAGAAGTTCAAACAACTCTTCCACAGATCAAAATTATACTTGTTCATATACACGTACATATCAACTTATGCTTAATTTGCAATGTAAAACTTTAGATTATACATTTCCTTTGGCCAACTTCAACATCTATTTTCTATAAAGTCTATATGAACATTGCAGCCATTTGTATGGCTAAGCAACGAATAGATGCGAAAGAGTCAACGCCATTTTGAATGGTTCATGGCCACTCCTGGACATGTTGCAGTCAACAGCCAACAGCCAACTACTAACTGGCAATTGCTTAGCTACAGCCACAGTTTGAGCTGCAACTTCAGCTCCCTTTTGTGCTGCTGTATATATATATATATATATATATATATATGTATTTGTTGTTATGTTTGCTTCTCGTCCTCGCTTAACTTAACTATGGGCCAACCTACACAATTGAGTGGATTTCAATTGCAGGGTGGTCTCTGGCACTCAGACCTTATACTGCGCCTGGCGCTGTCAATCGTTCACCGTCTCCAACTCTGCTATGTGCTGTGTGTGTGTGTGTGTGCAATCAGGCGAACGAGATGCAGTGTCTGTCCGGATTCCAGGTGCGGCTGACTGACTGCCTGGCTGGCTGACTGGTTGCCTCGCCTAGTAGTTGCAGCTTGTTAATCTCGTTGTTGTTGCATGGGGTTGTCAACATACTTTTTTGCTTGTTGACAACACACACACACACACACACACACACATACACACAGCCAGAGCTGGAACAAACGTTGCAGTCAACTCGAGACTGCAGCAATGCAAGCTGAAGAGCAAGCCTGCAATTCGTTGTCTTCCTCGTAGTTGCAACGTCATAATTGCAGCGCATAATGAGGCACAAGCTTGCACACACTAGCCAGTGCAACTGCATCTGCCACAAAATTTCGTTTGATATGCAAATAATGCACGACCACGCCCCCTCAACGATGACAGTGCGCCCTGGCGCAGCAAGTGCATAATGCAATGCACCAACCGAATCCTAATTGGGTGCATCAACACACACACACACACGCACACATGCGAACCATTTCAAGTGCTGTGGCCTGCATGTCCACATGGCGTATGCGCAACAGAACACACAACTTGAGTTTTGGTTATATTTATGTATATGAGTCGCTGCTACTTTGGCAGCCTCAGGTCCCAAGTCTTATGTGCTCATTTAATTGCTTGTTAAATTTGTTGCATTTCCTTATCTTGCTTGCCACAGCGATAAACTCGACTCGGTTGGTAGTCAGATGGTCTTTGGCGATCCGTGAAAAAGTTGCTCTAGCAAACACTTTGATTCTTGACTGAAATTTACAGCTTATTGTCAGCAGAAATATGTTAGAGACAAGAACACAAAGGTGATAGGAAGGTTTCATATAAAGGTTAGCAAGAATTTTAAGTTTTTAAAATGATTCTTAGGATTATTTGTAAAAGCTTTAGATTAGAAAAAAACTAGTATTTTTGTTACAAACCCTTAGAATAACAATTCTTTTCCGCTAACTTTACTTAACTTATTATCGCTTTCCCACATTCCTTTCTTAAATTCCTTCTGTCCCTTTTCCCGTACAACTCTTATCGTATGCAACCCGTTGAAGCTTCTCTATCATCAACTACAAATCAAGCAAACAAAACTGCAATTTAAAGAGCCGCAACAAGAAAAAAAAAAACCAAAAAATAAAAGAGTGTATGCAAAAAATAAAAAATAAAATGAAATAAAAATAAAGTTTCTTGGCAAAATGCATTTTAATTGGTTGCCAGATATGCAATGCAGGGCATCTTACAGAGCCATCTGCCAGACGTCTTTCAGATAAAGAATTTAAACTGATGCACATTTTGTTAACAGCTTTATAAAGCGTATGGCTTTTAGTCGCCGTCATCGTTGTTGTTGCTGTTGTTGTTGTTGTTGCCGTTGGCTTTTGGCCATTGCCATTGAATTCAATAAAACTGATAAGGCAACAAAGTCAAGGAACCGACGCTGACTCATGCAGGCAACGCAAGTCTTCGATCCAATCCAATCCGATCCGATCCAATCCGATTCATTGTCGATCCGATGTCGACGTCGCAGCTCTCTGCGCGTATTTCACGCGATGCGATAGCAGCGCAATTGATTCGCTTATAAAATTTATCGATCTGTTAGCTGTGGCTTAAAATGTTGCTAGCCTGCTTAATTTGAGTTTAAGGACGAGGATGTTGCTTATCAGGCGTGTAAAGTGTTGCCACGATAACCAAGCAAGCCAGCAAACAACCGACCAACAACTCTAAAAAGAAGAAGGCAATTTTTAAAAAGGCCACAAATTTGATTTCATTTCATAATTTTAGTTTCTCACGCTCTCAAACTTAAAGAGTTCGACTTCAAGCTCTAGAGTTCTATTGAAATGCCATAAAAAGATTGAAATGTGTGGCAAGGCTTTAATAGGCGCCGCCAAAAGTCTTGGAGTTGTGTTGCGTTTTTGGCCGTTTTGTCTGTCAAACGGTAGCCCATGCATAAATCAAGGATTTTTGGTCGGTTTATGCCCCTCCACGAACTATAACAAATCAGTTCAGCTATCTAAGCCAGTTAGGCATAAACATTGTTTCCCACACACACACACACACACACCCAAACGCACACACAAGTCAGCTTCAGCCGGGCAGAGATTACTTTGCCCCAGTCGAATCGAGACGAGACATTCCAGGCAAGCAGGCTGCCGCAGCAACAGCTAGGAATGCTTTTGATCTAAAGGCGACTATTCAAATACAGGGTGCCCAACAGCTAGCCAGTTTTTGAAGCATTCAATTTACATAGCTCAACGCCAAAATGCCTCAGTAATTAAACAAATTAATCACATTGTTTTACGTTTAAATCATGAAATTTGCAAAAGCGAAAGCCTCAACACAATTGATGTGCAGCTGTGGCCGAAAGGAAATGCCTTAAACTTGATTAAGAAAAGCACTAACCAATGTGAATATATATGTGTATAAAAGTTTCATTTATTTAAACTTTAGTTACATTTCGTTGATAGATAGTCTTTGATTTCTTACTTCATTAATACTTTAAACTACTAAACTGTATACATAAATGTTTTTTTAACAAAGTTTCAATTTATCTGCTTCGCATTCAATCACATTAAGAATATTTCTTCATTTCATAAGTACAGAGACTGCAAAACAAGTTCCAACTAACTCTTACTACAACTTCTTAGTGAAGTTAACTTATGATTATCTCGCTTTGATCTTTATTATATATGCATGCACTGCCCACGCAAAAACTTTGCACCTCATTAACATGGCTAAACTGTGTCGCAACATCTCGTGTTGTCCGTCTGCATCTGGAGCTCTTGAGCTACCAAACGACAACTGCTCAACGGAGCTTAACTAAGGCATTGCAGGCTCTGCAAAGAGAGCAGCGTGATTGGCATACCAAATGATGGTAGAGTAGTAGATCCGCAGATCTGTTGCAGTTGAGGACGTGTGTGAAAATGGCACGTTTCAACATTTGAGTATTTTTTACATGCGCTACGTGCTACAATTAATCCTCACCCCGCCATCCCCATCCGATGTTGGCCGATGGTCTGGCGGATTGGCGTGCGCATGAAACTACATTGGAGACGCCATCGTTGAGCGTATCACGTATACGCCTGGTATGCCAGACTGTGGCAACTACCTTGCTGCGTGTCGTAGATCAACGCGATGCGATGACGATGACGATGCTGATGATGATGATGATGATGGCGATGGCGATGGCGTTGTGTGTATCTCAAAGTGGATGTAGCAATGGCCCAATGAAGTTGTTCAACGTCAACTGGCACTCGCATTCTGCATTTGTATCTGTGGCGCAAGATCAGAACACCTCTTTGCTGACCTTGAATGCCACGGCGCGCTTTAAATGAGTTCAGTGAGAGCGTTGTCAAGTTCTTGGTTAACCCCTTGGGCTTGCCACACTCGTCTGCTAAGCTTCTGTTAATGCTGTGAGTCATAGACGAAAGATTTGACACAAGATTTATGACATTGCTGGAATTTAATTTAGCTACTGTCCGTCCGTCTATTTGCGTTGTGTTGAGCTGAGCTTTGTCTTCGCATTTGCTGATTAAATCTGCCACAAAGTCAAATTAAATTTCACATAAATAAATAAAATGAAATTAAATTAAATTTGTTGCCAAGTATTTTTTCGGAATTACTTTTTCTGTTTTTTTTTTTTTTATTATTTTGTCTGCGGTTTTTATTTTGGCGCTCAAGGTTAATGGCGAATTTTGGTTGCGGTTTGTGTGGGCCACAAGCTCTGAACTGAACTGAACGGAGTTTGTATTTTCGGTTAATGCTTGAAACTTAATTGTCAGCTGCGGTTGCTGTAATAAAATTTCTATTAGATCCCAGAGATGCCAAAACAAAACTTAAACAAATACACCGAAGGCCTTTTGGAACTTACAGAAATGAAATATTGTCCGTAAAAATACTACATTCAATTATTTCATTAAACTTACAGGATTTACAGATATAGAATACATTGACAAACTCGAAATGTTGATTATTCAAATATATATATATTTATTCATATCATATACAGGCTGTACGGCTTGCCAGATGGACGTGCCACATGCCGTTCTGTGCCTGGCCTGACCAAGGATCAGGTGGAGCTATGCTACAAGGCAAGTGATGTAACAGCTGCTGCTCTGGAGGGTTTGGATATGGCTATACGCGAATGTCAGATACAGGTAGGTTATAATAGATACATTTTAATATCACTTTTTAAATTGTTCATCCATAAAATGATTTTTGACTTTGCTTCTATTAAATACTTATGTCAATCGAACACTTGTCTTAAGTTAATGATAAGTTTTGTAGTCAATTTTAAGCTTTCAAGTCTTATCTAAAATTGTCCAATAGCAAATTGTGAGTACTTATCAAACAGTCATAAATGACTTTACATAGTAGTTGTACATTAAAAGTTTTCATTTGATTTTAAAATTTATTTGCATTTGAATCATTAGCTAATCATTTTATGTGAATGTAGTTTCAGTGGCATCGTTGGAACTGCTCGTCTCTGAGCACGAAGAGTCGCAATCCACATGCATCCAATTTGCTAACGAAAGGTGAGTGTGTGTTGGCTGAGTTTTTTTCCAAGTTGTAGTCCAGGGCAAAAAGCCATTAAGCTGACACTAAAATGTGCCGTAAGTGTGGCTCAGCTTTCACGCAAACAAAATCGCTTTATGACCAACAAACGACAACAACAACAACAATAACAAACTGTCAACGAGTTTGCGGTTAGGCATAGAGCAACGGCCCACACGCAAACCGCTAGGCAAAAAAAAAAAAACTGAAAGCAAATAAAAACCTCTAATTAAAAGTGCCCAGCAGTGAGTTCTGGTCCCTGGTCTCTGGTCAGTCAGCCAGTGTCCAAAGCTATTAGCCGTCGCATTATTAGACACGCTATGGCAGAAAACCACAGCAGTTCTGGCACTACTGAAGCTGGAGCAGCTAGTTCTCTCTATCTAATGCCTTGGTTCAGTTGCTCCACGGTGCTAGATCATGTTTCTAAGCTTTCCCAGCAGCTGGCTAGTGACTAGGTAGATGTAGTAAGAGTGTCGCTTGGGGCTTGTTCTGGGCGCACCTTTGTCACAGCCTAGTGCATCCCAGCAGCGGCAGTACGAACTTTGACTTTGATATCTTAATCTGTTGTCCAGGCATTATATTACACACGATTCCCGACGACGACGGCGTGTGCCTTATGATCATCTTGACCATACCTACAAAGTGTTGCCGCTTTCTTAGCCGCTTTTGTTTGCCAAGTAGCAAATAGCGGTAACTGTATGATCACAAACGCCGATCGTAAATCACAAAACTGTATCACAACTGACTACTGTTATGATTCACACAAGTAGTTGTGACTTCAATACGTACTTATTAACAAAGGCTCTGAACTTAAGCTCTTTGGACAGACAGTGAGAAAATCAAAGTGGCACACATATTTATTGCAACTGCATCTGATTTCATGTTAAATAGCTTAAATTGAGTCCACACAAAGCAGAATAAAACTATTTCTCAGGTGGCAATCAGGAAAAAATAAGTTGCTGATTGCTGTTTTGGGTTACCTAAAAGTCTAAAGGTATGTTTGAAGTGCGTTCCCAAGCGCTTCATTAGTTAAATTATGCGTCATACAATTGCTGTAAAAATGCCAAGACAATGGAGCAAATGGTCAATGATCAAAATGGCGGCATGCAATGCAGATGCAAACGATATACTCCCAGTAGCAATGTTGGAAAGATTTCTCACAAATTTCAATGCGCCTCACAAAACAAAAAACAAGCAGCAGTAACAAGAAGAGTTGCCTGGGAGACCGCCGAGTAAAAGGGAAAGGCTCAAAGCCAAGTCGAAGGAGACGACTTGAGTTGAGTCAAGTCGAGTCGAGTCCAGGCGTAATTTATTTGCATTCATCGTATAAATTATATTGTAAGCAAACCACTTCATTCAATTTCAATTTAAAAAATTGTTATCTCTGTTGACGGATGCTGCCGCGGCCACTGACAACGTACAGCAAAACGACAGCCAGACATTTCAAGAGACAAACAAACGAAAAATCGGCATGGGGACGGACACGGTCATGGACATGGACATGGACATGGACGTGGATCTGGATCTGGATGTGAATTTTGTTATGGGCATGCTAATGTTGAGCAGCAACTAAAACAAAGTCAAATACAATAGTTCTGAATATAGAAGTGCACACACGACAGCATAGTTAAATTAATAATGAATTGAAAATTATTATCAACAAGGCGACGTAAAAGTAAACAACGATCAGCTGAGCTGCACATACATCGATAGCATTGATTTGAGCTGCATACATCGATGTTTTTTCTTAATCATCGCTGCCTTTGCCGCGCTTTAGTTACATCGATGGCGCTCAATATAATAGTTTTATTTAATTGTGGTTTTGGAACAAAATATACCTAAAGACTGATTTCTGATTGCCAAAAAGGTTCCAAAGTTGTGCAAAAGTTGAATATTAAGTGAAGCCAAACAAAAAGTGCAATGTCATTACAGCATATCTACATATAATTTGCATTTAGCCATAATCTTGTGGCTGCCATCAAGTGCACAAAAACTTGATCGGCCCAAATACCAAAATAAGCCGGGTTAAAGTTAACAACACTGCCCAATATAACAATGCCAAACCATAAATCTCCAAATGCATGCCACACCAGCAGCACTTCCAAGTAACTCTCAGACTAGCCTTCAACGGGGCGAGCAGCGTTTCCAATATGGTAAACCCAAGCTTATGTCAGTGACATGTCTGCCGATCTGTCCCGCCGGCTGTCCGTCTGTTCTGTTTGTCTGTCCAGTCGTCTGTTTGTCAAGCCGCTCGTTCGTGTGTCCATTAAATAAGGAAGGAAACACCGAACTGAACTGCACATAACGAGAGTCAATATTGACAGGCAACAGCAACGCGTGCAACGATTGCGACTTGTGGGGAGAGACAGAGAGAGAGAGAGACTTATAAGGGCAGAGGCATAGCGACTGAACGAACCTGAGGCAACCTGTGGCAACCTGATCAGCCCCAAACGAGGCGAGGGATCGAGACGATCGGCCAAGTGAAACGAAACAAATCAAGTCGGAGAGGCACAATGACTGACAATCGAACGGCGCACGGACAGGTCAACTATTTTGCATACATCTACTATAACTTATGGAACTGGTCGAATCGTTGATCGTCGTCGCAGATCGCAAGATCGTTGCTGCTGCTGCTGCTGCTGCTACTTCACCATGCATTATTGTCAATCAAGTGGGGCTGGGAGTGAGGCTGAGACTAAAACTGAGACTGGGACTGGTACTCGGTTCGGGACTGTAGCGGCAGCAAGCATGTACAAAAGTAGTAAAAGGATTACGTACGATCGTTCACGACGACGACGATCGACCTTTATCTTGGGTCTCTCTCGGTTCAGCCAAATGCATGTGACAACAAGCGAGCGACGTATGTCGCAAACAATTACTTGGGATTGCAACATAAGAGACAGGAAGACAACGAGACGAAGACAGAGACAGGGACAGGCACAGGTCGTTGTTAGGGGCCAGTGGAGCGATCGCATTGCCAATTTATGCGCAATAAGAAGCACGTCAGTGGCCCCAAGGCATTGTCAAATGTAACTCGCTGGCAATGATGTGATTTGGATTTGCAAATGGCTTGGGGACGTTAAGGGGGCATCATACACAAAGCATGCATAAATCAAGAGCCAATCGACCGATCAGCAATCACACAGATCACAGATCGCAAACGATTCAACAAATACAGAAATGGACAGATACAGAAAGAGAGACAGAGACAAAGGCAAAGAGAGAGAGGGTGGGATGGAGCTGCAAGGCTGCTGTTGGGGCTACTGTGCGCATTGATGCATTGATTGATGGCGTCTTAATCGTCAATCAAATGCGCGCTACACTTTTGCATTACACCCAGCCATTGACATTGCAAGTATATGTGCGTGTGTGTGTGTGTTTGTGTGTGTGTGAAACGATCGGTGCATGGATCGATGCGACAGCGACAACTTGTCACAACATTGACATTTGCATTCGTGCGCATCCTGAGTGACGGACTCTTGACTCTCTTGACCATCTGACTGATTGCTTGACAGCTATGGCCGGTTGCCCCCTTCCTGCTCCCAACTATCAGTTACCAGCAACCAGTTACCATCTTCGCTTGATGCACGCCTGTCACATTGACATATGTACTGTCGCCGGGTTGTGCCATTGGATTTGGTTTTGGCTTTCGATTTGTTTTATGCAAAGTGGCGCTGACAATTTGCATGTCAATCGATTGACAAATGTTGCCAACTTTGGGTCGCTCAATGACGGCACATGTCGGTCATGATTAACGTCAATTTTGACAGCCGTTTGACAGCTGTTGCATAAGCCGTCAACTAAACCCAGCCTGGGTGGGTGTGTATGCTCGAGCAGTGATTGTTTGCTGTTGATTTTGCTAGTGATTGTGCCCACAATTTTGCATCATTAAATCTTGTCTGATCGATCGCTGGAATCAATTCAATTGCCCAGTCTTACTCGCGGGGGCTTTTGGGGCTTGGCGGCAACAAAATAGCAACAAAAAAAAAGTCAAACTTGAACGCTTGTCCAGCTCTTGTCAAAGCCAAATGCCGCACAATTCCCTGGGCGATCGCAACAAGACAACGACAACAACTGCTTGAGCATTCAGTGTTAAAAATAACGCCGCATAACTTGCAATAGTTTTCAATGAATCCCAGGTGGCATCTCACCAACTGCAATTGCAACACTCAGTTCTCTATGCTCAATACTGAACTTGTTTTATACGCAGGTTATCGGGAAAGCGCATTTGCCTTTGCCATTTCAGCGGCCGGGGTGGCCCATAGTGTGGCGCGCGCCTGCAGTCAAGGTCGTTTGATGTCATGCGGCTGTGATCCGACCATCAATCGCAAGACACTCAACAAGAATCTGCGCCAGTCGCTGGACAAGGAGAAGAAACAATTTCTTCAATATCTCGAAACGAATCAAATCCTAACACCCGAAGAGGAAAAGAAATATGAACGCTCCAAAATCGCAAGCCGCTGGAAATGGGGTGGTTGCTCCCATAACATGGACTTTGGGGTTGAATACTCCAAGTTGTTTCTCGATTGTCGTGAAAAGGCCGGCGATATACAATCAAAAATAAATCTGCACAACAATCATGCAGGTCGAATGGTAAGAAGAAAATATCTATAAAATTCATTGGCATAAAGTGAGTTTTATTTTTTGTTAACTTCTAGGCCGTTTCAAATAATATGGAGTTCCGTTGTAAATGCCACGGCATGTCCGGCAGCTGTCAGCTAAAGACCTGTTGGAAATCAGCGCCCGATTTCCACATTGTTGGCAAAGTGCTAAAACATCAATTTCGCAAGGCCATTTTGGTGGATCAGTCTAATCTGGGCAACGGTGAGCCCGTTGTAGTGCCAAAGCGATCACGCAATAAGAAAACTAATGGCGGCAATGGTGGAAATGGTGGATCCTCCGATATGGCTGGTGCCGATTCGTCGGGCACGATGGCGGATCGAGATAATCAACGTGATATGGACACCGAGCGAGGCACACGCCAACCCAGTTCTGATAAGAACGCAGCGCGCATGGCCCGAAAGCTAGAGACGTCGCTCTTCTATTATCAACGCTCGCCCAATTTTTGTGAGCGTGATCTGGGTGCAGATATACAGGGTGAGTAGTTATGCGTATTATTAAAAAAGCGCATATTTTATGAAGATTTCATTTAGTTCAATTATGTTTTATCAAAAACAGCAAGAGGAAATACCATTACAATATTCAAGTTTGCAAAAAAAAAATTCCCAAATATTCGGACACAATCAGCAACAACCGGCTACTAATTAAAAATGATTTATGGACATTGCTTTGGCGATAAATTTGATTTGCCTCTAATAAATAAATCACAAATGCAAATTAATAGCAGCCAACAACAAAAAATGCAACAAAAATAAATAAAAACCATTTATTAACGGAGCTACCAAACATGCCACATAACTCAAAATGCGCCACGACAAAGTCGAGAGTTGCGCAGGCGCACGGCACGTACTTGGCCAACAACAAACACAACAAACAGCAACAACAACAACAACGTGAACGTCTAACTGCCACTTGCAATTTTCGTTAGCCATTTTGTGGCTGTTGTTGCTGTTGACACATTTGCAAATTATCAAAAGCGACTGCGGCTACGGGCCAGTTTAAAGTGTTAATTACGACGCAAATTTATAATTAATCGTTGACGGAGGGGGCTACTGGGGTTGGCCGTACCCGTTTGCCGTCACCTCCCCCTGCCTCCGTCCGCATTCCCACCTTAAAGCCCATCGTTAATCGCCCCATACAACGAACGCTTGATTCATGTGCCGTGTCTAGTTAAATGATGGCAATTAACGTTGGCAATTAACATCTAACAATTATGATACTCTGCTTCAAATTGCAGCTAATTGTTTATTTATGGCTTTTTAATGGCCTGGACGTGAATTGTACAGATTGAGTAATATCGATAGCGTTGTCACTTGATTTAACAAATTATAGTTTATAGAGTCTATTGATTATAATGTTTGTATAAATATCACTAACCTTGATTAATTCTTAATAAATATTTTTTTAATCTTTTAATAAACAGGCACAGTGGGTCGCAAATGTAATCGCAATACGACAACCAGTGATGGCTGCGCCTCCCTGTGCTGTGGGCGTGGCTATAGCCAAGTTAAGGAACGACGCGCCGAACGCTGTCGCTGTAAATTTCAATGGTGCTGTAGTGTCGAATGCGAGGAATGCCATGTGGAGGAGTGGATAAGTGTGTGCAATTGAGAAGTGAATATGAAAAACCCAATGAGAACTGATAAAAGACTTCTCTTCAATAAGCGACAGCAGCTAAAAATAGCAACACAGTATTAAAATACAACTTAAATTATGCTAACATATAGATACTAGACTAAAATACTTAATATTGAATAGGACTACTATCAATCGATCCATTATGTGAGTGTGTACATTTTCTGTTTAGTTTAACTGTGAATTTCATTTACCTATACTTGTAAATACTTACGAATAATAAGATACACGATATAGAGTCGGTCAATCAGCTGGCTTTGATTCAATTCTTACTTTTGTCATTTGTTAGGTATTTCGTTGCACGTGAATGTCGCTCTGTCACAATTGAGCTACTAATTCAATTAGTGCACTAAATACATTGTTGCCCCAAGGTGGGTCTGGCCAATTCAGCGTGAAGTGGAATAGGCAATTGGCCAACGTGCCTATTGGCGCCGTTGCAGGGCTTCTTGGGCTCAGTAGTAAAAAGGCAAAGAATCCATTTGCGCAACTTTCAGTTGGCTTTCTGCAGCGCTACGTGCTGCAAGCGTGCGGTCGGTTCGGAGAAATACAAACCAACAAAGACAAAGGATACTGTCATTGTTTTGTGTTGTGGCATATAACTAAGTGCAAGACTAAGGTCTGTTCAAAAGGATCCCCGATTGTTGTTGCTGCTCTATATAAAATAAAATTATTTAGCATAAACTGACTGAAGAAAGTGTCTTAAAATAATGTTGTGAAAAAAAGGATTTAAATGTAAATAACTTAACATATATAATATAATATTAAATGAAATCCTTCAGTTTGATTAATGTCTCTTAGAATGCAGGAAAGCTGCCCTTCATTGTGAACATTTTTTGTATTTAATTCAATCTGTTTGATATTGTTGTTATATAGTGAACAGCTTATTACTTGTTAACTTATATTATATGAAATTAAGGTTAAATATATAGTTTAATCTTAAGTCAACTTTCACGGTTTCATAATTGTAAGTTCTCAACAAGGTTTTTAACACCAAGCAGCACTTAGAGCTTTCTGTAAATCGGGTGAAACCTTTTCAAGGCAGTTATGCGACTACAAATGCTAATCCGATTTGCAGCAACAACACATCGAGTAGAAACCTTACTTAAGCGTTGCATAACCTTAGCACTTTTAAACCCAAACACTTTAGCCCCGTTTGTATCCTGTGTGTGAGTGAGTCCTGGTCAAAATGTATTTGCCTTACACGCAATTGCCGGATCCAACGGATAAGTTCGAGATCTATGAGGAAATTGCACAGGGTGTCAATGCTAAGGTATTTCGCGCCAAGGAGCTGGATAACGATCGCATCGTTGCTCTAAAGATACAACACTATGATGAGGAGCACCAGGTGTCCATTGAAGAGGAGTATCGCACTCTGCGCGATTACTGTGCACATCCAAATCTTCCTGAGTTCTATGGCGTCTACAAGCTATCAAAACCCAATGGACCCGATGAGATCTGGTTTGTTATGGAGGTTTGTATTTAACTGCAAGGATCCAGAAACACCTTAGACCAACTAACAATGCTTTTATCCTTTAAAGTACTGTTCCGGTGGTACCGCCGTGGACATGGTCAATAAGCTTCTAAAGCTTGACCGTCGCATGCGGGAGGAGCACATTGCATACATAATCCGTGAAACCTGTCGCGCAGCTATTGAGCTGAATCGCAATCATGTTCTACATCGTGACATACGAGGCGACAACATTCTGTTGACCAAGAATGGACGTGTTAAGCTTTGTGACTTTGGACTGTCGCGTCAGGTGGACTCGACGATGGGCAAACGGGGTACCTGCATTGGTTCGCCCTGCTGGATGGCTCCCGAGGTGGTCACAGCTATGGAGGCCCGTGAGCCGAATATTACGGTACGTGCAGATGTCTGGGCTTTGGGCATAAGTACCATTGAACTGGCCGATGGTAAGCCTCCGTTTGCAGACATGCATCCAACTCGAGCAATGTTTTCAATTGTGCGGAATCCGCCACCCACATTGACGCGTCCCACAAACTGGTCGCAACAGATAAATGACTTTATTTCCGAATGTCTGGAGAAGAATACCGAGAATCGGCCGATGATGGTGGAAATGGTGGAGCATCCGTTTCTAACAGAGCTGATTGAGAACGAGGAGGAGATGCGTTCGGATCTTTCCGAGATGCTGGAGTTAGCCAACGATGTTAAAACATTGTACAAGGAACCCGAACTCTTTGTGGATCGTGGCTATATCAAACGATTCGAAGAAAAACCGGAACGCATGTATCCCGAGGACCTTGCAGCCCTAGACAATCCAGTGGACGAGAGCATAATCGACTCACTGCGCAATCGCATGGAAATGGGCGAGTCCTACAGCTTTATTGGCGACATTTTGTTATCACTTAACTCAAATGAGATCAAGAAGGAGTTTAGCAATGAGGTGAGCTAGTTTTTACGCAACATTTTTAATATAATTGCAATCATAATGTCTTGCAGTTTCATGCCAAGTACAAATGTAAGTCCCGTTCGGAGAATCAGCCACACATCTTTTCCGTGGCTGATATTGCCTATCAGGACATGCTGCATCATAAGGAGCCGCAGCACATTGTCTTCTCCGGCGAGAGCTATTCGGGCAAGTCAACTAATGCCCGACTCTTGATCAAGCATCTTTTCTTTCTGGGTGCTGGCAATCGGGGCGCCACTGGGCGAGTGGAGAGCTCCATTAAGGCGATACTGATGCTGGTAAATGCTGGCACTCCTGTCAACAACGACTCCACGCGTTGCGTGCTGCAGTATTGTTTGACCTTTGGCAAGACGGGCAAGATGAGTGGTGCCGTCTTCAACATGTATATGCTGGAGAAGTTGCGCGTGGCAACCACCGATGGCACCCAGCACAACTTTCACATCTTTTACTATTTCTATGATTTTATCAATCAGCAAAATCAGTTAAAAGACTACAATATGAAGTCGGATCGCAATTATCGCTATCTTCGCATACCGCCAGACACGATTCCATCAAAGATTAAATATTGTCGGGATGATCCTGAGGGTAATGTGGAACACTACCGCGAGTTTGAGAACATACTGCGTGATTTGGACTTTAGTCACAAGCAGCTAGAAACCATACGCAAGGTGCTTGCTGCAATTTTGAATATGGGAAACATAAGATTCCGCCAATCGGGCAAGTTTGCCGAGGTGGAGAATAACGACATGGTTTCACGCATTGCGGAACTACTGCGTGTCGATGAAAAGAAGTTTATGTGGTCCCTTACCAATTTTATAATGGTCAAGGGTGGTATTGCCGAACGACGACAGTATACGACAGAGGAGGCACGTGATGCCCGGGATGCAGTTGCCTCCACAATCTACTCACGTCTAGTTGACTTCATTATCAATAGAATCAACATGAATATGTCATTTCCACGCGCTGTTTTGTAAGTACAGTACAATGGACCCTAATCTTAATATTTTCTATAGCAACAGCTGTTTTCTTGCCTCTTTTAGTGGTGATACAAATGCTATCATTGTGCACGATATGTACGGCTTTGAGTGCTTTAATCGCAATGGCCTGGAGCAACTGATAATCAATACTTTGAACGAGCAAATGCAGTACCATTACAATCAGCGCATTTTCATAAGCGAAATGCTGGAAATTGAAGCCGAGGACATTGATCCTATTAATCTCAACTTTTACGATAACAAGACAGCTCTAGATAATCTGCTTACCAAGCCCGATGGACTGTTCTATATCATTGACGATGCTTCGCGTTCCTGTCAAGATCAGGACTTGATTATGGGTAGGTGTCTTCTTATCTTTAATTTCCTTCTCACTTACATCTCTACTTAAATTAAAGATCGCGTGTCGGAGAAGCACAGCCAGTTCGTGAAGAAGCACACTGCCACTGAGCTATCTGTGGCCCATTATACAGGTCGCATCATTTACGATACGCGCGCCTTCACCGACGTCAATCGCGACTTTGTGCCGCCCGAGATGATCGAAACGTTCCGCTCCTCGCTGGACGAGAGCATCATGCTCATGTTTACCAATCAACTAACCAAAGCTGGCAATCTCACCATGCCGTTTGAGGCCGTACAGCATAAGGACGAAACAGAGCGCAAGTCATATGTGAGTTGAAGTAGTATATATTCAATAAAGCACTTTACTTACGTTTTGCTTAATTTAAAGAGTCTCAACACACTGAGCACTGGTTGCATATCGCAAGTGAATAATCTTCGCACCATGTCCGCTAACTTCCGTTTCACCTGTTTGACCCTGCTCAAAATGCTAACCCAGAATGCAAATCTGGGCGTTCACTTTGTCCGATGCATTCGCGCTGATCTTGAGTACAAGCCGCGTTCCTTCCACTCGGACGTTGTGCAGCAGCAGATGAAGGCACTGGGTGTTTTGGATACTGTCATCGCCAGACAGCGTGGTTACTCCACACGTTTGCCTTTTGAGGAGTTTCTTAAGCGGTAAGTTTAAGCCTTAAACATACCCTCTAGCCTACTTAAGTTTTCCTCTGCAACGACAGCTATCAGTTTTTGGCCTTTGACTTTGATGAGCCGGTTGAGATGACCAAGGATAATTGTCGCCTATTGTTTTTGCGCTTGAAAATGGAGGGCTGGACTGTGGGCAAGACCAAGGTCTTCTTGCGCTACTACAATGATGAATTCATGGCCAGGTGAGCAGCAAACCAGATAATTTATTACATTCGGCTAACGATCTTTCATTCTTCCAGACAATATGAGCTGCAGGTGAAGAAGGTTATTAAGGTGCAGTCAATGATGCGCGCCTTACTCGCTCGCAAACGCGTCAAAGGCGGCAATGTGTTCAAAAGTAAGTGTTATCATTCAGTAATTGACATGGGAAAGTCCTTAACCCTATCTATCTATTACATACAGTGGGCAAGAAGGGAGTTGGCCAACATGATGAGGCCGCGTCCAAAATACAAAAAGGTAAAAAAACTCCACTTGATAAGCTTAAAGATTACGAAGAGGAACATATCGACATAAGTGAGACCCCATCGGAGGCTGATGAAATGTTTCTGGAAACGCGCAAGGACGAAGCTCTTGCAGCGGTGCGCATCTCAAAAATCGAACAGGGTTCAATTGAGGAATAATAGATCCCATTAATATTTTACATAATCAAGCAATGTCCATGTGGTCTCTATAACTAACCCATGGGTGGTAACATTACCAAAATACTACATACAAATACTAAAACATACTACAAATAAAATATCAAAGTAACCAAGCCACAAGTTTCCATTAGGGGTTTGTAGGGTCTCCGCATGGTTTTCAATTTAAGCCGCTTAGTGCGACCTCTTAGGTGACGTACCACCCACCAGAAACACAGCACCACCCCATTCACGCTGATGCAACCAATCGGCTTTGACACATTCGACTTGGCCCACACACAGAGATGAATTATAAGTGCTGCATAGAAAATAAATGAAAATTTAATTAAATTAAGGCGACAACCCACACTGACCGCAATTTGAACTGGCCACTAACCCGCTCTCGTTTCTCTCTCTTCCTCTTTCGCCCTCTCCGATTTTACTCGCTAGCTTTTCGTGGTTTCCGAGAACGCATTCGCTTGCCGCCGCTAGTCAACGAGAAGTCTGGACAGCTCAATGAAAATACAGCCGATTTTATTCGACCCTATGCGAAGAAATGGCGTGAAAAGTCCATCTTCCAGGTGCTCTTACATTATCGCGCTGCACGCTTTCACGACTTTGTCAATCTATCGCAACAGGTAAGCTTTTTCGTAGTTTGATTCCCCCAATTCTATTTAATGCCAATTTAAACTTTTTAGGTACACATTTACAATCAACGCATGGTAGCTGCTCTCAACAAATGCACACGAGCTGTGCCTTTCGAAAGGATTAATATGCGCGAGGTGAACTCTTCACAGCTAGGACCACTGCCCGTGCCCATAAAGAAGATGCCCTTCCGCTTGGATCAAATACCCTTCTATGATACACAATATTTGGTTGATCCAGCCAATTCGATATCGCGTCAATCGTTTCCCAATCACTTACTGTCAACACAGAAGGAGGATGACGAGCCATGGGATAGCCCCTTGCAGCGCAATCCTTCAATGACCTCGTGCTTGCTCACCTACAATGCGTACAAGAAGGAGCAAGCCTGTCAGACCAACTGGGATCGCATGGGCGAGAGCGATAATATCTACAATCAAGGATTCTTCCGGGATCCGCAGCAGCTAAAAAGGTAAGCAAAATACTTAAGCTCAGCTGGATGTTTATCATAATCCCTTTTTAAATCACTTTAAGAAATAAAGTGCAAAATAATATGAATGCCTACAACAATGCCTACAACAGTTACAACAGCAATTATCAAAGCAATAGTTGGGGTCGGTCCGGATCTCGTCGCAATTCCTTGAAAGGTTATGCGGCGCCGCCACCACCACCACCTCAGCCCTCATCAAACTATTATCGCAATAATCCCAATCAGCAGCAACAGCGCAACTTCCAACAACGCTCCTCATATCCACCATCAGATCCGGTGCGTGAACTGCAGAACATGGCGAGACGAAATGAGAGTGATGTAAGTAATAAAAGAAATAAAAGTATCTTCTTGGGCTTATAGTGGCACATTACCTTACCACTCACAGAATTCGGAGGAACCGCCATTCAATTTCAAGGCGATGCTACGCAAAACGAACTATCCGCGCGGCGCCGAGACAAGTACCTATGATTTTAACAATCGCAATGACTCCGACAACGAGCAGCACACATTCCAGGCGCCTAAGTTGCGGTCAACAGGTCGACGCTACGATGATGAGGTAGGCCAATATTCCAATAACAGTAACGCCAATTATGGTGTGTCACGCAACTTTGGACAACGTGCACCACCGATGCGCCAGACGGCGGCAAGCGTAGGACGTAGCTTTGAGCACACTGATGCGCGTTCCTTTGAAGAGGCGGGCTCTTACGTCGAGGAAGAGATTGCACCGGGCGTGACGCTGTCAGGTTACGCTGTGGACATTTAAAGTACATCAAATATTTATATTAAAATGAAATTGAAAATGTATAATAAGAGAACCCACCATAAACATTTGCATATACATATATGTCAACATATATACTTATTAATAGTTAGCTTAAGAAATTTAGCAATAAATTTGAATTCAGCAAACAATATGCGATTTATTTTAACGCAAGAGATTTACGACGATATATTGCTTTTGAATACTTGTGCTTTTCGCTCACTTATAGTAGTCATAAAACGCAACAACAATACTCTTAGTATTACATAGACACTATGCATATTACATTGTATACACGTATATATATATCTATATATATAAACATTAATCGCTTAACAAAAGTTCGTAGGAATGGAAAGAACAAATACATTTTTGATCGCCAGATTTGTTCTGATTTTTTTGTGTTTAAGAAGATGTTTAAGGCTAAAGTAAATATGTATAGGATTTAACCGCACACCCAAATAAGACATGGTGCTAGAAATTCTTGAACATGATAAGACTAAGCCTTCACTTAACGCCATGGACAGCGAACGCCATCAATCATCCATGCCCGGCTCACGAAGCCCATCCGAATGCATTTGCTTGCCAGCAATTTCAAGCATGGCACGATCCTCTAAATTACCATCCAATATTGAACGTTTCTACAATAAAAAGAAACAATTTATTATACAAAAATGATTTAAGAATAAGTTATTTTGTGTTTACCTGAACGTCTCCGCCCTCTTCATCTTTGACAGGCAAATCGCCTACAGCCCAAACCTCCAAGTTGCGTATTTTAAATTGCTTGCGTTTACTGCAAATAAAGTGCACTTGATTAAATACCGTTCAAATATGTTTGTTGTATATATCGCACCTTAGCTGCACATAGTCGCCATATGTGGTACAACTCTCGACACTCTGACCTTCGCCAAACATGCAGTCTAACCAAAGACCTATAAAAAAATGAAATAAATATTCTTGAATTATTTAACTTTCGAGCTGCAAGTGTTTGCATACTTACCCCAAAACTCAAATTGACCGCCCATGCCCTTTAAATATGGGAAATGTTAAACTTCGAATCGATTTTCAGTATGTATCGAGTATATATTTACTCACCAGCCCATTGGGCATTGTCTGCTGATTCAAATTTAAATACTGATAGTGGTCATTGTAGCCAGTCGAACTGAAGCAACGCATTGCCGGACTGAGCGTATAGAGCAGCGATGTATCATTGCCGCAGAATTGGGGTCTCAGGGCCCATGATTCAGGTGCATAACCGCCAAATATGTATTGATCTTCGTCCTCAATAAAGAACAACGTAGGACCCTTATCCATCAACTTGCCAAGCATGGTAGAGAAGCTTTCACCATGAATTTTCGATGAAAATAGAAAACGCCATTTATGACGCATCTCGCGTGGCAGCTGTGCATTGACATACAGCACATGTGGCAGCTCTATGATCGGTCGATAGTGACTGCTGTGCGGTGCATCTGTTTAGTGTTTGTGAATTTGTTTTACAATTGTCATGATTGAGGGATGACATACAATTTAAGTATACATACCGCACAATTGTGGCAGAATGGAAATTTCCACTTCCTTGATGATTGTGCGCTTGCTGCCGCCGTGACGTGTGTAGAGCTGAGCGAAAATCTCTCGCCACAGTTGCAAAAATTGTGGGGTCACATGAAGCCAGCGTTCTAATGCCTCAGTGGGCAAAGTGTGCTCCATATCTTTGCTGAGATGACGCATCAGACCCTTGGCAAAGCTGCAGGCCGAGCGCTCTGTGGTAATAAAACCCAAATCCTGCCAGTCCTTAATGAGGGATCCCTTTGCTGTGCTCTCCAGATGCACATAACTCTTTATAACCGAATGTATGTACTAAAACAAACATACGGCTTACTTATCATATTTTCTATAACAATAATGTATGGACTCACCTGTTCTAGCTGCTTGATGTTGAATGTGTCGTTGCCATTTCGCTCCATCGATAATAGTAACATTTGCATTTTCATCTCAATGCTGCCACGTTCCATAATATAGTAGGGTTCACCAAATTTCCTTAACGGTATGTTGATGCATTTCTGACCCGCCTTTGTTGGCATAAACAGAAATTGAGCCGTGCTTTCGGCAAGTGAACGCTCGATTGTTTGCGACCATGCTTCCTGTTTAAAAATAAATAAACAAACGTAATGAAAAAACAAGAAAGTTGAATTGCAAACTAAGTAGAGTCGACCATAAGATACCTTGCAAATAAATTAAATTAATATTTCAATGATAAATGTATTTGATAGACGATTCAAATTTTTTTTATGCGTTACAAGTTTTATTGACTGAGTGATAAGCTTTAATCAACTTTACTGACTACGCACTTGATATCACAAAATGACATACATATATGTCTACGTGTCACGTGTTAAACCTTCTGCGTGGGCATGCCTAATAAACAATTTTTGCGATCGTCAACAAATTCTTTGGCATTAAGGGGACAACACAATGGTTAATGCGGACATTTGCAGCATTTGACGCTTCTATTGTTTATTATTAATTTAATTTCATTGCCATAATTATGAGCAACCCCATCGGAATCACGACTAATTCGTTAGCAAGCAAATTTGACAAAGCTAAACAAACACAAATGCGGCAAGTGCGCAAAGCAAACAAATTAGATAAACTAAAAAGGCAAACGAATCCAACAATCATTGCAAATTGTTATTGATAACGTTGCTGACTGATATGTAATGACGATGGATGTCCGCATACAAAATATAGTACTTTATACAAAACTATGTATGTTTGTTTGTATATATTATTAACGGAGTCTCATGACAGTAAAAGTGAAGTATTTTCTTCGCTTCTTCAATAAACCTTGAACTTGTGACCGGAAAAGCGCACTGCAGTCAACTGCGTTTAATTGATTTTTGGCTAGCTGAAGTGCAACGACCCAAAATAAACACATACCACAAGACGATCTGAGGTTAATTTTTCTAATGCACCGCCAGAGGCGTTACGATAGGCCGTCTCTAGAAAGCGCAGCTCCTCTGATGTGTACACATTGTCTGATTCTTTTTTGCCACTCGTATTCCCCATGATTTTACGTATGTCTTTTATAGAAAGTAAACACGCTACTGACGCTTCGTTTTTAAATTGGAGAAAAGAAAACACAACAGAGGCAAATAACAGCTGTTGTGCAGTGTGACCGCAAGGCAACTGCATTTAAATGCTGCTTACTTAATTCGCCGCACCGCAACCTCATCGAAAAGCAGTTGTTCTTAAGCACTGCTTTCTAAATTCGCCGCACAATATCAAAATGCTTTCGACACAAACTTTTTAAGGAGCAAAGTACTGCTTTAGCGCGCTTTTTATACCCTGATCACATTAAAAATGGGAAAAAGGGTATAATGGTTTTGTGCAAAAGTATGTAACAGGCAAAAGGAATTTTTTGTATCATTACCCCAAAATATTTTTATTTAAGTTGATATTACCCCATAGTGGTTCCTCGACCGCTTATGCATTGGCTTAACTACCCTCTTAAAATAATAAAAAAAAAAAGTACACATACTTTTAGGCAGATCGCTTATTCTTACTTATATATAAATTTTCGGAAAAAAGGACATTAGATTTTAAGCCGTAGCTTGAACATTTCCTTAAAGATCTTTAAGGAAAATACATTTTTGAACTCACAGCGACAAGATCTATCGATTTGCCTTTAAGGATCTCCAGGATTCGCGAAAAAAATTTTCGAAAAATTTTACAGGGGTAGGTCAGAAAAAATTTTAAAAATTACAAAATCGTCTATAACTTGGCTATTTTAAGGACTATCCGGATGTCCTTTGGACCACAGGTAGGCCTATGCCCACCGTTTCGAGCAAAGTAGTGCAAAGGACGATAGTCCTTCAAACAGCTGGAATAAAAGGATAAATGTTTAAAACAGAAAATTGGTTATAACTCGGCCAAATCATAAAGGATTCGCACATGTCCTATGTCAGACATTTGGTTCTGATCAGGGCTACCAACTCGCCAAAGGATATTCAAATCGTCCTTGTGGTTTCCGAGAAAACTGCACTTTTATGGTCTTTTCTTATTTTCGCTCGGCCGTAGAGTGAAATTTTTTACAAGTGTTTTTATTCTTAGATGACCCCATAATCCTTGAATGCAGTTCGATAGAGAAGGTCCTTGAAACTCTCACGCAACATGTCCTTTCAAAATCCGTAAGGATTAAAATGGCTTAGGACTTTTAAAAAAAAAATTCAACTCCTTTTATGTAAAAATTCGTCAATATCATTAAGGATCCATCGGTTTTGCAGTCAAGGATGGTTGTGATTCCCACCCAACAAAGGAAAAATAAGATATTTTTGTATTGCTCGTATCGCTTAAGATCGTATTTATTTACCTCAAAAACCAAAAAATCTTATAAAAAATCTACAATCAATTACAAATAATAATATAAGACATCGACTGAAATTAGATATACATATAAACTTAGGTGCTTCTCGTTTGTTCTTATGTTTAAATAAAAATGTTTTTCTTAGAATTAATGAATTTTTAATCATTACCCCAAAATATTTTTGTTTAGGTTGGTAGTACCCTGTGTGGAAACATAAGGTTGATGCATTGGCTAAATTACCCACTAAAAATAATGTGGCATACTTTTAGGCAGATCGCTTATTCTTTCATATTTAATTGGTGCGACACTATGATAAAAAAGGAAAAAAATCATTGCATACGACATAGGCCGTATATTAAAGTCAATTCAATCCACTTGCTGCTGATTCTGTGCGCCTGGTATACTTGAGTCGAAAACTAGAAAAAACTAGCAAAAACTTGACGGAAGGTCGGCAGTATTCTTTTGCAATCTCATCGAGTTTTTAAGTATTTTCAACGCCAATTACCAGGCGAACAGAATAGAATAGATTTTTATATTTAACTACAAAAGTATGATGAAGCACAACATGAATTAAAAAAGCCAGCCTAAAAGTATGCAAATATATATATTTAACTACAAAAGTATGCTGCACAATTAATTATATTATGAATAAAAAGCCAGCCTTAAAGTATGCAAATGTATATAATGAGAATTTATACATCGCTTGCTGCTGATTCTGTGCGCCTGGTATACTTGAGTCAAAGACTAGCAAAAACTCGACGAAAACTTGGCAGTATTTTGGCAAAATGGGAAAATTTATAAGGAAGAGTGCCCATTGTTGTAGAACTTTATGCATTTTGAGTTTTAAATTCGTTATTGAGTCTTAGTTCGTTTAAACTCTTTTAATCATTACACCAAAATAGTTATGTGTAAGTTGGTATTACACTATGGCGAAGAAAAATATATACTTTTCACTCACGGAAGTTTCTTTTTACCCCTAAAAATTGCGTTTTTACTCCATTCGGGGTAATTTACGCCGGTTCCCCGACCACTGGCGTAAAGTATAGGGATCAGGGTATCGTCTAGTCGAGATATCTCGACTAGAGCCTTATTACTTGTTAAATGATGAGTTAATAATATAATAATCGTCAACCTTTTTTAATAACTTTAAAATGTAAACAAAGTGACTTTAATTTTATTATTACTGGCTATAATGTGGGGATGCATGTACAGCGACCTAATATATAAACTTTTGTGCCCCTTCTAGGCTTAACACACCAACGTCCTGCACAAAAGCAAGTATTTTTGTTAGGTTGATGGTTTCTTAGTCCTTAATTAAGATAGATTTCTAGAAAACTACTTTTCTTCCTTGATAAGGCGGATTCTCCTTCGGTGCTGCAAAACCAGCAGATGCCGATTCTCTTAATTCCTAGCTTCCTATTATTTTACATATTTATAACTGATTTTTTACATATCAAACTTAAATTTGTTTGCAATAAAGTTTGCAAGCTATTGCTTTAAAAACAGAGAAGGCTCGCCTGCACTTTGTTATCTTAAAAGAAAAATACGTAGGCAACTGCATTGTGATAAGAAGTCTTTATCTTGATTACTATCAATGTTTACAGATTAATCAAAATTCACCGGAAAATGATTCTTATCGATAAAAATTGATTTAATATTTTTATAGTTTCCGTTAGGTTAGTCTTTTGCCAGAGCTAGCCACGACAACAGACATGGCGGAAAACGTAAACCCTAACCAAATTCAACTACTGGAGGTTATAATTTTATAAAGTTCTTAAGCAAACATTCAATAACCAGTGCAAACATTCATCTTTCAGAAAATTGGAAAAGGATACTATACCGAAGTCCACAAAGCTAAATATTGTAATAATGAAATTGCAGTTAAAACATACTATAAAATAAGCAGCAAACAGTCATACAAAAGAATTAGAAAACTGTGTTCAGAGCTTTTTTCCATTGACCACGAGAATATTTTGAAATTTTATGGCGACTCACCGTACAATTGTTGTTGTTTTCAAAGGGGAGTTCGCATATTAATGGAGTTTGCCGACTGCGGATCACTTTATAACTATATTAACAACGCTGAAAATGGAACTCTTACGGCAACCTTAGCCACCGATTTAATGATCCAAGCCGCCGAGGTATGTGCATTTGATTATTATTATTTAATACTTTCCACGAAGTAACATAATATTTATATTCCCAATTGACAGGGCGTTGCATATTTACATGACCTATCGCCGACGCCCATAATCCATGGAAACCTGCAGCCACAAAACATGTTTCTAACCAATAACTTTCGTTGCTTAAAGATTGGTGAACTTGACATCGAGAACAAAAGCAGAAGATTACGTTGGATTAAAAACATTGAGTTGTTAGCGTATATGGCACCGGAAGTTTTTATGCTCCTATACTTTGTCAAAGGATACAGGGACTGTCTCGAAAGAAAACATGACATTTACAGCTTTGGGATGGTGTTGTGGGAAGTGTTTTCGGGACGAAAACCCTTCTTCATGATAGCAGATAACTACTGGGATAGCTGTAGTTTTGTTGAGTACAGTTTTGATAGGTTGAAGTGTGAATCTGATTTAAAAAAATATTATATGTTGTCAAACTACCGTCCACCTTTGAATGATTTAACTGATTATATGGGAAGGCTTATAACAAGTTGTTGGGAACCTGACCCAGTTAGACAGCCTGTTATGAAAAACGTTGTCTTAGCCCTGCAACTGACCATAGATCATTTATTTGATTACGTCGAAATGCCAACAGTGGTTGTTGAAGACTTTAACGAGCACCTAGAGGAGGTAAGCAATTTTCGAGTTCTATATTTCTCAAAAAGAGTGCTTAAATAATAAAATCTTTTAATTAATAGGTTATTGGACGCGGTGGCTTTGGCACTGTTTTCAAAGCCACGTTTCAGGATAATGTTTTAGCGGTAAAAAAGTGTTTTCCAAATGATAACGAATCAAAAAAATACATTGAAAGAGAAGTACGCCACTTATCCCGTCTATATCATAAGAATATTGTTAGAATGTATGGCACCAAGAAGGACACAGATTCCCAGACACTTATATTTATGGAATATGCAGACTGTGGAAGTCTCGCTAATTACATATACTGTGATGGAGCACAGAAGCGAAGCTATACCTTTTTGGCTGCACTTAACTGGATGCAACAATGTGCAAAGGTAGTTAAATTTGTTTTTTTATTGAATTCAATTTAAATATATGTTATAATTTTTTGTTATTTTTTAGGGTGTTGAATATCTACATGCCATGAAACCAAGACCAATTGTCCACCGGGATCTAAAGCCACAGAACATGTTACTATTCGATGGATTTCGAACGTTGAAGATATCTGATTTTGGTACAATCAGGGAATGTTCAACTGTGATGACGTCGACAATCGGAACATGCGCTTATATGGCACCAGAGGTTCGTATTTTTCGCTATTGGGGATATTCAAAAAGAAAATATTTTGTTATTTCGCCATCATCTTTAAGGTTGCCAGAGGACGAAATTATACGGAAAAGAGTGATATCTACAGTATGGGTATTGTGATCTGGGAGGTGATGTCACAGAAGAAGCCCTTCTCTCATTTGGGAAACAATGAACCACTTACAATTTTGCATTTGGTCACTAGAGGTGAGTAGTTGTTCAGCGATTTTAGAATAGCCATGATTAGAATAATATTTTTTGATCGCAGAAGGTGTACGACCCATTATCAATGCTGTGAAGAACTATCCAAACGCCGAAGTTTTAAAATCATTAATAGAAAACTGTTGGAATGATGATCCCGATCAACGAAAAACAGTGCAAGAATTATCGTTTCTTCTCAGCATTGACTTGGAGAAGTTTGGCCCTAACTTTCTGGACATTAAACCGTTGCCAGAGTCAACGGATTCCGATTATCCATTGGATCAGAATGATACGCAACATATTCAAAATATGGAAAATCTTTTAGATTCATTCAGCTCTCCTTATGAATGAAAGGTCAGTTGCTTAAATATTTGCACATATCTATATTATTTTGATTTTTATTCTTTAATAACAATAAAAATGTTTTTTATTTCAATATATTTTCTGCACATATTTGCTTGAATGACAGTTGCAAAAGTGAATAATTTATTATCTTATCAATTTAAGTTCAAGACTTTTATAAGGTCATGCAAAACTAAATAATGACGATCATTGTATAATCTTTGGGAAGACGTAAATAGATTAAACAAACTATGACTGTTCCACAACAATTAAGTGATACATTGATAGTGACATTCATAAATCGAGTACTTACTTCCGGAAGTGCATTTGTTATCTTTTGCCTGCACAATACCTTATGCCTTACACCTTAACACTACCTCTTTTTGTTTTTATAGCAGCTTGATTGATAATCTTTGGGAATCGTAGACGTAAATAGATTAAACAAACTATGACTGTTCCACAATAATTAAGTGATACAAAGATAGTGACATTCATAAATCGAGTACTTACTTCCGGAAGTGCATTTGTTATCTTTTGCCTGCACAACACCTTATGCCTTACACCTTAACACTACCTGTTTTTGTTATTATAGCAGCTTGATTGATTCGCAACTTTTTTCAATACTCACAATATATTTTGTAATATTTATTTTTAACTTTTTTGATTGAAAATCAAATGCCAATGAGGTAAATACTTATTATATTTCTAGCACACTCAAACATACGTAGGCATTGTGAACGTTACCATTGGCAACAAATATTATTAAATCGATATTTGTAAATTCCTTCACGTTAGCTACACAAAATAAATTTCGTAACAGACAAGTTGTACAACAGGAAAACGGCCACGAGATTGTTTTGTAGTTTTAATACTTAAATATTAAAATCAATTACAAGATGATTGGCACAGGAGCGCCGAAAAAACCGCGAAAGATTCGCGAACAATGCGGTTCCTGTCCGGATCGTTTTTCCAGAGACAAACGTCCGGTGGTTATCGATGACTCGGAAACCACTGAAGAGGAGTCGTCGACGGATGAGGAGGAACGTTGGAAGGATGTGGCACGTGCTGCCGAAATACCCGCCGAATACTACAACATTCAGAAACTGGTCAAGTACATCAAGGCGGGCAATCAAACGGCAACAATTGTATCCCTGTGCTGTCTACAGGACTACGATCTGCGCACACAGATCAATCAGTTTGCCATCCAGGACATTGGTGGCTTGGATGTCCTGGTGAACATACTCGAGTGCAGCGATACCAAATGCTGCCTGGGTGCCCTAACCGTTCTGTCTGATATAACCCTAAACATTGACATACGCAAAATGATTGTGGATCTTGATGGCATACCACTGATTGTTGACATTCTCAACTCGTCGATGAGGGATCTGAGGACCATGGCAGCAGAAACGTTGTCCAACGTGAGCAAAGTGCGCCTGGCACGCAAGTATGTTCGACAGTGTGGCGGAATTTCCAAGCTTGTTGACTTGCTGGACATCAAAATGAGGTAAGTTAAGTATAGGGAGCCATTACGTTAGATAGTGTCATAAATATAGATAAGCTTAAAAAAGCTACGCCCATACGATAAGAAAACCATTGAGATAAGAGAAAAGCTATTAGCTTTTCAGCGATCTGATTGGCTAACGATATGGTGTATGGCTGATAAGATTAAAGCTTTGTTTAGACTGCTCGCACTGCTTGCATTTTGCACTGCTATACAACTGAGAAGCAGTTTACATACCGCGCAACCAATCTATTACAGCATATTGCAAACGCATCGCGATCAACTAAGTGTTGAAGATATTGAAGCCTTGAATATGGCACGGGCCGGATCACGTGCTCTTTGGACTCTGGCCGACTCCAAGCACAATATGGAACAGATGCGAAAGAGTGGCATTGTTCCACTAATGGCAAATTTGCTGAAGTCCGTACACATCGATGTGGTCATCCCAATAATGGGCACTGTGCAAAAATGCTCATCGGAGCCAAAGTTTCAGCTGGCTATCACTACCGAGGGCATGATAGCTGACATCGTGACACATTTGAACTCCCCGAATATTGATTTGAAGGTGGAGGGCAGCACGGCGCTCTACAAGTGTGCCTTTGATTCGACCACTCGAGAATTGGTGCGTGAGGCTGGCGGATTGGAGCCGCTAGTCCATATTGTCAAAGACAAGACGATACGGGATAATAAACCATTGCTCAAGGGTGCAACGGGCGCCATCTGGATGTGTGCCATGTCTGACGAAAATGTTAAGCAATTGGACGACATGAATGTGGTGCATCATCTGGTCGCCCTGTTGGGCGACGAGAGCGATGATGTGCTGACCAATGTCACTGGCGCCTTGTCCGAATGTGTGCGCTTCCAAAGTAATAGGGCGGCAGTCCGGAATTCTGGTGGTCTGCCAGCTATGGTGGCATTGCTTAACTCATCTCATTCTCCACTGCTCGAGAACCTTGCCAAGGCGATCAAGGAGTGTGCCGAGGATCCGGAAAGTATGCGCATACTGGAGGAACTGGATGCAGTGCGTCTGGTCTGGTCGCTGCTTAAGAACACTAGTCCCCGTGTTCAGGCGAATGCTGCCTATGCCATTTGTCCATGCGTGAAAAATGCCACCGATTCAGCGGAGCTGGTGCGCAGCCTGGTCGGTGCCATGGAGTTGGTGGTGGGTCTGCTCAAGTCCAAGGAGATAATGGTGCTTTCGGCAGTCTGTGCTGCGATTGCTACCATTGCCTTGGATCAGACAAATCTGGCTATACTCACGGATCTCCGCGTAATCTACAAGTTAGCTGATTTGGTTAACACCACAGATGATACGCTGCGTATGAATCTGGCAGCGGCTGTCGCTGCATGCGCCTGTTTCGGCAACAATACCGAGGAGCTGGGACGTCTGCGTACAGTGACGCCCATTGTCACCTACATGACCAGCGACAATCCGATGGTGCATCGCACAACGGCCATGGCACTGGAGAAACTATCAATGGATCCACAGAACTGCATTACAATGCACCAAGTAAGATGCTTTTGATCTTTATTCCGTTCTAAGCTTATTTTATTGTCTTTCTTTTTGCATAGAGCGGTGTTGTGCCCTTCCTGCTGGAGAGCATTGGCTCCACCAACAAGGAGCTGCAACTTGCTGCCGCTGGCTGTCTGCGCAACATACGTGAGCTTGCCTTGCGAGCCGAGGAGTATATGCTCAAGATTGACGATGACTAATCTAATTATATTTATTATCTGTTTATTGTTAAAAATTGTTTTAAGTGCAAAAAAAATCGATAAACTTAATCCAAAATGCAAAAAGAAGCAAGCTACAAGGGAAATTGTTTTAAGGAGTAACGAATAGTATATGTTGTCCAAAACTTTAACTTCTAAACAATCTGTAAGTCATGACTCGAAATTCATTAACGAACTCTTCCCTTGACAATCTAAACACGCCGTTGCTCCTCGCTTATAAAATAAAGTTAAGTCCCAGTAAATTACATATGCCACAAGACAATTCAACATTAAGCTATAAATATATTTGGCGCAACATTTGAACTAACTAAATGATGAGCGGCTGAAGTTTAGTAGCTGGCATTGCTGCCTCTCGTCGAGATGCTCATGCGTCTTTCCACGCGATTCGTGTGCGGCATCAGACAACCTGGTGGCGGGTAACGCCAGCGTCGGGGCCTGGACAGGAGAGTGCCATCGGTGGAGGCACGACTACGGAATGGTGCATCAATATCGCTGCGTGAGCTGCCCAGACTGCTGCTGGCAATGTCATCCGTTGACTCAGTATGATCACCGCTGCTCTCCTCCTGGCAGGCGCTGCCAATAAATAAAAACGAACGTCTCGCCAAACCAAGGGGCGTTGAATCGTAAAAGGAACAAGAGCCAGAGTCTGGTGTTAGAATGCTATCGGCAGCATGAGCCACATCGCTGGTGGAACGTTTGAGCTTTGGAAATTTGCTGAATACACGCCAAAAGCGAAACACATCGCGGAATACATTTTGCACCTACGAAAAGAGAAGACGGCTTAACGATAACGGAGTGAGAAAAACAAAATTATAGACGCACCTGGTCAACGCTTTCTCTAACCGAAACCTCATGGAAACAGGCACAGGAGAGTTCACGAAAGCGACGCTGTCCCTCCTCCAGACTGACCATACGATCACCATTCTGATCTGTCTTATTACCAACCAGTATGCAAGGTATGTCCAAAGCACAATCCTGTAAAAAGAACTCAACAATTAAATATATTTATTTATATTTTATTATATCGAAGCAAATTCTCACCTTGCTGGCTGAGCCTAGTTTGCGTCTACGCTTGTTGTAGTTAATCAGGAACTTCAGTCGGCTGCACTCGTCAAAAGAGCACTTGTCTGTGATGGAGTAAACGAGTATGAATGCATCTGCCCAGCGTATGTTGGATTCTAACGTAACACCATCCAGTTCCTGCAAGAGCTTTTAACTTCTTATTCAGTTCAAAGAAAACTATTCGATTATACTTACTTGCAGCTGCCCTGTGGCATCCAGTATGTCAAATTGAACGGACTCATTGTCTAGCGTTGTTTGGCAGGTATAGATTTTCTCCAAATTGGGATCATATTCGCCAATAAAGCGGCGTGTTATGAACCTAACTACCATAGCTGTGAATTATTGAAAAATGCGAAATAAGAGCAGGAATGAGAGAAAGGTTCCGTCTAGCCCATTGTTTTGTTTTTTAACACCTACCCGTTTTGCCAACACCGCTTTGGCCGAGTACCATGACCTTAAGCGTCTTTTGTTTGTTGGTATGCAGGCCCAATTTGACCAGTGACGACTTTGGCGACGTGGCATTCATTGTAGCCAGGAAAAACAGCACGCACCGTACGTCAGCAAAAACAAAAAATACGTCAGGGATTCTGTTAAGGGAGTCCGGGATCTGCGTTGAGACAATGCGTCTGTTCTAAATGATTGACAGACCCTTTTTTTTTTTTTTTTTTTGTTATACCCTAGAAATAGACACATAAAGAATGGGTATGTTATAATAAGCATAATAAGTATGTTATAATCAGCTTATTTTAAGTATGCCTGAACGTAATAAGCCTTAATTATGCTTAAATAATAACAACAATATTTCTTTATCTCTTCGCCACAAATATCTAATCGGCTTAACTAACCAAAATATGAAACATATATATGTCTCAAAGGGTATTGTTTTGTCTCTCATTTTGTATGATAGCATTTCATTTTTGCATAGTTTGATTGGCCGTAATCCATATCAAAGCTGTCCCAACCTAACCAGACGAGACCTGGCCGCATATTTTCGGCTCAACTCCCAACATTATTGCATACTTCTTAGAGAAGGCATTGCATACTTTTCAGAGACGGCAGCGGCAACAACAAAAGCCAGCAAATGTTTTATAGTAGACGCCAAGACGCACTAAAACGATGTGGGTGGCAAGTGCGTGTTTTTTATAGCTCCCTCTATTTTGCAACCACTCATGTGTGTACGTGTGTGTGTGTTTGTGTGTGCTACCGATAAGGTCAACAATGCGAGCGACAACGACAACTATGAAACATTTATTGGATACTTTTAACGTTGTCGGCGCCAGTCCAGGGCCAGTTCCTTTGCCAATTCATACCCATTGCCAGGGACATTACCAGGGACATTGCCACAAGCATATTCATCATCATCAACAACAAGAACAACAACAACATTATGGTGTTTATCATGATTATCGCCGCACCACGCCCCAACAATTATCAGTCGATTACTCGGAAACAATACACTTCAAAATGAATACAAGAAAATATCAGTTATCACTTGAGTCGCGCTCCCGTTTGTGCCCTCAATGCACAAGTGCTTCTCGACAATTAACAGACAAGTGCATGTCTGATACGAGCAGTCTTCACTGTTTGCTCAGCCAGCCATGCAAGCAATGGCAAACGTTAGGTGAGTTTATTATAATAAAAACGAAACTTGAATTCCCTATACAGAAGTACAAAATAAATTCAAATAAGTTATTTACTTAGCTTATAACTTAAGTTTCAATATTATTTGGATTAACTTGAATGAGATTTCTTAAAGAGAAAAGCGAATGTTAAATGGCTTAAAATGGCTTAATTACTCACTGTTAACCCTTAAAAAAGAGGGTATTATAATTACTTTTATTATGTCAACACTCGAGTTTGTGTTTGCGAAAACGTCGCATTTGTCGTTATACCACAGCAACTGAATGACTACTTACATACATATATTTAAGTATTAATGTCTGGTGTGCTGATAAATATTCATCAGGCGGTAGGGCAGCGAGTGAGTAAGCTAGCTGAGTAGGATCTAACACGGCTAACAGACTAGAGAGCGTGCCAAGAACATGGACCAGACTTTACCTATTGCGTCTTTAACAACATTGTTGCGTAGATTTTAATTAGGTGGATTTGAAGCACAAACAAAAGGCAAAGCCAAAACTGCCATGGTTACAACGAAACGAAGAGCGAGCGTGCCTAATGAAGCAATACACAGACATCGAACTTAGCGTATACGCATCGCATTGAGTGTGCATCAAGTGGTTAAATATCCAGATGCCATAATTTTAAAGCGACCCAAAAAGTTTTCATCTTTCTGTTCGGTATTGCTGACCAGCCGCCTATTAGTTGGCGCCCCACAAATTCATATGGTGGCAAGAAACTTTTGTTTTGATTTCAATTTAATTACTGCGATAGCTTTTGCTTATACCACACCAAGTTTAAAATGGGAAGCATACGGATTTTCACACGCCATCCGATCCGAATCGCTGGCTCATCGTATGAAACAGGTGGCAGTGCAGGCGAGTAAGGTGCAAACAAAGGCGACACCAACTGTAACGCACACTAATGAGTTCAACGAAACATTATCTGCCATCTTCACAAGCAGTATGGTTAGGGGTGGTCGTATTTTGCTAAACACTGATTTACTTTAAGCTTAACAAAGCTCATTTGGCACGCAGGCTGGAATTTATGTTTTGAAGAAATTAGAAAATTAATTGACTTGATTGTTGTAAACTTTAAGATACAAATCGTTTTTGTTTAGATATCCTACAACTGGATCGCAAAATGCGCAGCAGAAATCTTGAACACAGATTGGTTGTGAGCAACCCTAATGCGAACTGGCAAGCGTCAACACCTGGCAAGCATATACTTATAGTATATTAAGGACCCATGAACGTGGCCGCCTGGGACCTTGGCATAGACAATGAATTCAAAACTTGTTCACACATTGCTGAAAGAGGAGTAGCGTAGCAAGGAGAGAGAGGGAGAAGAGGACAAGTTGTTCGGAGTAGCCCATGACAGTTATATTGTGTTGAATGGAGGTCTGACATCGGGTTGTTGACCTGTTTATGTTTATCAAATGCTATTGCGTGCTACATTTCGTGTGGCTTGCGTCTTGTGCGTCTTTGGTGGGTTGAGTTCAAGATTGGGTTACGTCTCGTTGCCTAGCACGTGCTGGTTGCCCGCTCCTGTTGCCTCGCTGCTCAAAATTCCAACCAAACCACTGACCACTAAATATAGAAACAGTGCGTATCAATAGAGCAACAATCAATTGTGCCGGGCATATTGACAATGGGAGCTGTTGTTGTAGTTGTTATTCGTTTCGTTGTCATGGTGCGAAAGCAATTCCGCTTTCCACTCTGGCTAAGGTCATGGGAAGCGCGGCAGTTGCGACGACTCGAGTCGACTCGACTCGACTCTCATATCGCTTGTTTGGAGTTACCTTCAGTGGCACCAACTCCCTTCCTCTTAGCCTCCCCTCCAACTGATTGCTCAACACATTTGTGCTTGTCATTTCACTTCATTACCAGCCATCCACAATCGACCACTAAGTTTAACATTAACAACAATATTAAACAACAAGAGCGATCTGCTTCAATGTCATGGACTTGAAGATACCACGTAGAAAGATATAATTTTTCATTTAAATTCAACATTTTTAATATATAATTGTACAAGTAATTATTAAATAAATGTTTTTTAACATACCAACTCAAAAGATTCCTATATAGCTAAGCTAAAAGATGAACACAAAAGGAAACTTATTTTCTGTCTCTGTTTGCTATTCGTTATTGATTTGAATAAGTTGTCAGTTGATAATTGCACTAGTTTAATATACCCATTTATCACTTTTCGGTTATAGGGTATAAAAACAACGCGCACACAACTGTTGCTATTGACAGTCGCACTTGTTGTTGGCCCTGAAATTGAAAATTGTTAGACGCAGTGTCGCTGGCGAAGAGTTGGCGGTCAGCCCCCATCCCCTCCTCTGTTAACAACACCGTTTCTCTCTTTACACCCTCCACCTCGACAACATTTGCAGCGAACCGAAATGTATTTGTTTTGTCGCATATTTCCATGTGGGATGTGAAAATAACCACAAACCGTCTGCTGCGAGAAACCTTGAACAGAGTTTTAGCCCAAAAAAATAAAATATAATAAAAAAATAAAAATAATGGAATTTGTATGCGGTTGCCGGGCGCCAAAATACAAAAACAATGTGGAATGAGTTAATGCTGATGCGTGCATGTGAAAAGTATTATTAAATACCCTTTCTTAACATCACTTTTGTTTATGCAAAAAACACTTCTTGTATTCTATTTTTAGAAAAGTTTTCCATGCTCGTGCGTATATGAAAATCTCAAAGTTCCACTGAATTCAAGAATTATCCTCATTGAAAACCAGTCATTAATTTGATATGCAGCTTTAGTTCTTGGAATCATTGAAATAAAATGCAGTTTAAAAGCTGCAAATTCATAAAATATTATTTTTAGATACTATTCAAAGGAAGAAAATGTAATAAGTGTGTTTTGTTATTCTTGCTGAAGTGAACAATGAACTGAAATATAAAGAGCAGCTTAGTCCTTGTTTAATAAGCCTCATAAATACAAGTCAAACGTCATAAATGCCATTTTTTGGGCTGCCTTTCAACTGGTCTGTCAACTGTGTTGACCAAAACAAACGGGGCAACATCGAAGGGGCAGTGGAACGCATGTGTATAGAACTTGAATGATAAGCGACGTTCAACTAAACATAAACTTTATGGCGCTGGAATGAAAAAGTCAAACTCATGGCCAGTGTTGAAGAACAATTGTGGGTAATATGACACGAAAAAGCCACAAGTACACACACATTCTTGCGCATATGTGTGCGCTATAGTGTGTGTGTGTGTGTGTTAGACGTGCTTAGCTGTTGCAAGTTATTTAGTGGGTTAGGTGTTTTGTTTAGCACGTACCTAAGCCAACCAGCCGGCAGGTTAGTTTGAGAAGGAGGAAACATTAGACCTTAAGTCAAAACGCTTATAAGTATTAATTGCTTTCTTTAGTAACTTTAGTTGTGTTGGAATTTTTCGTTCAACTTTAACTTATTTAATGCAATGTTTATTCTATCACGTTGTGCACTTTATGTCTTTTATCAACTCTCTTTTATTTTACCTTCTAAAAACAAATACTCTTTGTACATTATACCTAAATCAAACAAAATGTTTTTTTCTTTTCTGTCAATTTTTTTTTTGCGTTTTGTGCTTTTTTGGCTCATTCATTTCAATTTCACTTTAATGTTATGGAGTTTTCCGGTCCCTGCTCAGGTGCTGTCACTCACTGCGTATACGTGTTGTTGGTATGTATGTACTTTGAATATCAATTAAGCTACAACTCAAATATATAAATATATCTATTTTGTGTGCTATTAATAAATATTATCATAGTAAAAATCAAATTATCTCTCTACCTATTTATACAAGCACTCCACATGATAATTACTTTCAATACCATAAGAAACTCATCACAATATAATATTCTAATAACTGAAGTCATATCGTATGCTCATACATTGATTTCTTTCATTTAACTTCATGGAGGGGAGCATTCAGTTCAACTGTGTGTGTTTAGGCCTTATGACTTTTCTTCCTTGTTTCAATAGCTTTTAGCAACTTGAGGCTTTTATGCGTGTGTTCCTGTGTCAAATGCTTGATGTACTTTGAATATCAATAACTTGTAGCTTCCACATTTTGTGGCGCATTGCTTCAATGCTTTAACGAGATCGGCTCGTAAATGAACGCATCGCTTCGTAGGCGACACTCAATCTCAATAAACAAGGAATTATGATACGGCGATTGTCACCAACGGTGCGACACCAACCCCAACCACCCCTCTCCCTGGCTGTTGCCCGATGCCGATGCCGACGTCTGCGGTTGTAAGGCAATAAAAATGTAAGCGCTTTTGTTTGTGGCTTTTTCAAGTAAAAGCCGGCAGCCAACAAACATGCCTTTTGTGGTGTGTGTGGGCGATGGGTTGTGGGTTGTGGGTGATTTTGCCACTGTTGGGTGGTGCTATTAACTAGTAAGTAACTTTATGTCAGCGGTTTCGGCACGGCTATTTGCAATTTGCCCCATGATAATACACGCACACACACTCTGCTACATTAACACACACACACAATGGCCGCCAAACTGTGCAACAATTTCACTTTTCATCTCCTTAACCTTGCTTCTAAATTTAGAAGCATATCAAACAAATCAAAACTGAAAGCGCACGCAACGCAAACATCAAAAATTAACATTTAATTTTATTTTATTATTTTTCTTATATTTTTTTTTTCAAAGTCAGCGTCGCAAATCATACCGGAAAACATACAATAATATCTAATAACGTATAATAATTAAAATTATTAGCAAGATTATTAAAAAACTTTGATGAGTTTCAAATAAAAATTCAAGCACAAAGAAATATCTTGTTTTTTCTTGCCAATTTGGTTTTTTAATGATTTCATTTACAGAAATTTGAAATTCACTTCGTTGAGGGCAGAGAACTTTGAATGAACTTGGAATGAAGCTAATAATGCGTAAATGTACCACATAAAATTATGAGAGGGCCAAAACATGTTTCGTTATGGCAAAAACCATTAGTCGAGGTCATTTGAAGTGCTAATATATAAACAATTCAGCTATCAAGGGCGTACCAAAAGGGGCTTAAATGCAAAATTAAATATTTTTCTCTTTATAATTTATTAAACGAACACAAAACCCTTTGCCTTTAACTGACCTTAACGACGCCACTGTTTCGGTTTCTTATTTGTTTACGAATCAAAAATTTGTTTTATTTACGTCTTGTTTGTTTCGCCGCTCAAATGTTTGTTGTTATACTAAAGTTGAAGAATTTATCTTTTATATTTCAACACACTAACAATAATTTAGTATACGCACCGTGTGACTGCAACAGTAAATTATTAATTATTATTATGTATTTCCGCTTTTTAATTCACAATATTTTATATGTTGTGTGTTTTGGTTCTTGATTTATTCGAGATACCTTCACGCTTAAGTGTCCTGACGCGTATTAAGCCAAAGGCACACAGCAATTATGCTTTTATATGCACTTGTTTAAACTACCCCAGCGAAAGTAGTTTCGATGTCGATGCCGATGCCGTTGCCGTTGCCTGCTTATTGCGACGTGGCCAGGCGGCCATTGTAAAACGAAAATGAAAATCCGCAACAGGCCCAACAACAATAGCAACACTGTGTTTAAAATAAAAAAAGAACAACAGGAGAATCAAAACCGCGTGGCGACTGCGCGACGTTGTCAGCCAGCGAACGAATAAGCGACGAACCGAACGCCCCTCTTGTGCAGTTGCGAAATGTAAAAGAGTTTTGCGACACGGAAGTGCACAACACGCCCACAACAACACGTCAAACAGTGGCGGGCAGCACGAGCAGATAATTTACAGTGGGAAGTTTCTGGCGGCAAGCGAGGACGCGTCCGTTGTGCTGGCGTTGAAACTGGCGAATAAACAACGGCAGCAGCAACAAAAACAATCCAGCCAAACGAGCCGGCAGCAATAGCAGCAGCAAAACGACAACAGCAACAGCGGCAGCAACAGTTAGCGTTAGCTTGATACAAATAGGGATAAAACGTTTGTTTATCAGTTGCATCCTATAAACTAACGCACACTTATTGGTAATATTATTAATATGATCACTATAATATGGTATAACAATTGTCAACGCATATTTTATTCATTTACTACAATACTTGTTTCTTTATATCAGCTTGTTTTAAGCTAAAAGTCCGCTAGGCGGCGCTCATCTCTAAACTTTAACATCATGTTATCAGCATATTGAGCTGTTAACAGCATGTTAAGCTTTGGCGCGCAGCAAAACAGAAACTGTTAATAAACAATTAATAATTCATGCTACCGTACAGCGAACAATTATTAATTAACATTATATTTTTAAAATATCTAACAAGAAAACTTAAATATTTTTTAAATTATTATACCCTAAATACCCTACATAGGTTTATTTACCACTCTGCATATGGAGTTAGCAGCTGTGGGAGTTGTTTTGCTCGACTGACCTTCGGTTAACGTTTGGGGCCACACGTGTTGTGGATGTATATTATTTTTTGGCCAATATGCAAACATTATCTACGACATGACTAATGTAAAGCCCAACACCCATACAAATTACATACGCGTGCTACACTGGCAAACGCACGCGCAACAACAATGTAAATATGTGCACAGAGGAAAGTACATTTTAACATTCCTGTACCGAAAGGCAACCTGTTGGCATCTGGAAGGTTGCCCGTTGGGCATACAGGGTGTGTGTGCATAATGCTTTATAATATGTGTACAAACATTTATGTTTGCATCTGCAGACAACTCTGGCCTTCATTATCGTAATCATTTATATATTTAATAAATATAATCAGCTTCAAGGCGTGAAGTTTCTTGTTATATCTGGTTAACATTTTAACTTTTCAAGATACTTCTGGTATAATGATAATATTATTATTATTCTGAAGTTAGCAAATGTTGTTGTTATGCTGTTTAACATTCATCTAAGGGCTATTTACAAAAAAATAGACTATGTGGAGAGCACTTAATCAGCTGTGGGCGTTGGGTATCCCGGTCACTAATTGCTTCTGACTGGAACAGGTGCCTGCTGGAGGATTCTCAATTGGCAACAGGTTAGAATGCCACTAGGTTGTTTTGTTGTGGTGGGAGTAGCATTAATTTTGGCAGGCACTGCGTGTGTGCATTCATTACGCTTGACTGCCTGAGGATGTGCCCCAACCTATCATTGTTTTTCTCTTCCACTCTTAACCCTATCAATCGTAGTGATGGTTGCCTGCGTCAGTGTGCTTACCTTTGCTCCTTAAACTTTAACCCCTTCCCTGCAGGTCAAATGCTATCGTCGTCATAGCTGCTGTCACTTTGCATTTATGTTGTTTACGCATCAACAACAGCCAAAAGGTGTACAGCACACCTCGCCCCCTCATCCTCACCTTGCTTGCTTGATACAATCAACAACTTCTCCCCGAACCTATATTGTCCATTTGTCGTTTGCGGCATCGACAACCTATTTGCAAAGACGGGCTGAGCGAAAAACTTTATTTTACTACATTAACTTGATGGAAATTTGTAGACCAAAGCTATCCGCTAATTTATTAATCTTGTATTAAGTTTCCTTAGTAGAAACCCTTAAAAACGAGCTTAAGGTTCAATGATAGATTTGTGTCAATGTCAAGGTTGCCCAGCACTTTAATCATTAGACACGAAAAACTTCCACAAATGAACTTTTGCACTGTTTGAAAATTGAAAACGCTTTCAGAGTAAACTAAGAACATATGATTACCCTTTGCTGAATTGATTTCTTAGTTCTCTTAAACCTAAGAGAAGAACGATGAAGATCTCTTTGTTAACTTAAACAGAAAAAATGCAGAGAAACAGATGACTAGGATATTGATAAGAAAAGCAAAGCTGCAACCAATTATAAGTGTTTTCCATATCTTAAATCATAGACGATTGATATGAAATCATAAAACTAAGTATATATTTATTATGTTTGATCATTCCGACCAAGAGTTTATTCCTTCTACCGAAAAATCTGCACAACTTTATTAAAAACTTTCACGCTCAGTTTCAATAAGTGCTGAAAATCAAAGAATATAATGTATATATATATATTTGGAGGCAAAGTTTGTGCGGTCAGATCCCACAGTCAGTACACATTAGCACCTCGTCGAGAACGGATCGCGAAAAACGGTAGATGCATTGGGGAAAATCAGAGCATAGAGAGAGTGGATAGATCGACGGCGGTGAGCTGTGTGAGGAGGCGCAATAATTAGCACGTAAAGCGTCTTGCGGCATGGAAAACAATTCAATATTTTGAAGATCAAAATAAATAAACAATCATACATATACGGAAAATATCCAAGAAAAGCAGAGCACACCAATTTTGGATGGGGCAAAAGCGACTGATGACAGGCAGATCAAAAGATTGATTGCAGGCCGAAACACGATGTGTAAATGCTTAAAAAGAAATGAACATATGTGTCATGAGCTGGCTAGAAATGCATAAATGAGTTGCAAAAAGTGAAATAAAATTGCTTATAGTCAACCAATTAGTTTATTTTGTAGGCCGCAACAAAGTGTAAACAAATCAACAATATGGAGAATGTGCGCTTCTCCATCATCGTAAGTGCCCCCAACTCGCCCACTCGCCCACTCTTTACCCGTGCTCGGTATGTTTTGATTTTGATTTTTGTTTTTGTTTGTCTTGGCAGGAGAACGATCTGAAATGGCAATCGGAGAGCGAGGCGGCCGATATGGATCTGCTGTTTGATAAGCGCAGCATTTCCAGTGAGGCCAACAGCGATGCCGTTTTTAGTAATGAGGCACATGAGATTTTTGAGCGCCAGCAACAGAATCAAGTTCTCTGGCAGCCCCAAGAAATCGAAGAGACGCTGTGCGCAGTGCCAAATGGTCGGCATATATTGGAAATGGTCAAATCGGGTTGTTTTCTTGGTGAGCAGCTGGCAAAATTAGGCAATTAAGCTAACTTAATTACTTTTTATCGTATTATTGCAGAGCTAATGATCGAGCCAAGCGATTGTAATCTGGCGCTCTTATGTTGTTCCCTCTATGGTTCTGTTGAGAATATTTTGTACCTACTCACCCACTATAATGCGGATCCAAATACATCCGATAGCCGGGGACGCACTCCACTTCACTTTGCCTGCTGTCGCGCCAATGCGCCAATTGCTAAAGTAATGCTCGATCGAGGCTCCGATCCAAATCGATGGGACGACAAAAAAGAGGTGACACCATTGCATTGCGCTGCCAGGTAAATTCTTTACAAATGTATGCACTAAGCCCAGGGACGGATCACAACTTTTAATTGTCATCGAAAAGAAAAGTCTTCATCTCTAAAACAATGCTGTGTTTAATATCATTACATGCTCATCGATGTGTATACTAACATCGCTAATCGATTGTTATTTACAGTTCAAAGAGTGTCGAATGCATTTTACTTTTGCTGCGACGCAAGGCGAATATCAACATTGGCATAAATCGACGATCTGCACTACACTATGCCATTGATGGTGATGCTGTCGACTGTGTTGAGATACTATTAAAGTATGGCGCCGATCCTAATACACCACAGGTGTACACAGAGACACCGCTGCACACCGCCTGCGCCTCGGGTTTTACCAAATGCGTCCAGTTGCTACTGAATCATAATGCCGATGTGCGCTCCCAATTCGGTGAAGGCAAAGTGACAGCATTGCATTTGGGTATGTTATATATATGCTTAGAAGTCACCTACAACAAATAAAATTCCCCTTGCAGCAGCAGAGAATGACTATGCAGAATGTGTGCATTTACTTTTGGAGCATCGTGCGGATGTCAACTGTCGCAATGCGAGCCAACAGACGCCTCTGCATCTCGCCTGCCTATCCCAGTCGTTAGGCAGTGTGGAGATTCTTCTAAAATACGGTGCAAATGTGAACGCCATTTATCGGGATGGACGCACTGCCCTGCATGCCGCCATTGTGAAGCAATCCCGCTGCCTCGACTGCTGCATGGCGCTTCTTAAGGCGGGCGCTGATGTCAACAAATCTGATGATTACGGGTATACGCCACTGCATATCGCAGCACTCAATGAATTTAGCAGTTGTGTCTACCTCTTTATAGGTGAGTGCTCCACATTAGAAGTTAATATGTTATTTGCAATATACAAATTACAGAAAACGGCGCAGATCTAACGGCTCGCACCGATGGACACACCTCGGCCCTGACTTTCATTGTGCGTCGCTGTCCAGAAATAATACCCAAACTAATGCATAAACTGGACAATTCTATCAATGCGAATGATCAAGAGATTGGTGATGTTGACTGCCAGATAAGGTTGGACTTTCGACTGTTGGTGCCCAGCTCATCGGCAGAGAAGGGCGAGGCGGAGCTGATGTTAAGCCTCATTGAGGTGGGACAGAAGCGTATATTGATGCATCCGTTGTGCGAAACTTTTCTCTTTCTCAAGTGGCGTCGTATACGCAAATTCTTTCTCATGAGCCTCGCCTATCACACATTCTTCGTGATGCTTTTTACATTGTATGTAATCGGTGTGTATGTGCGCTGCTGCAAGGAGGGTGAGCAGTGTCAGGCATCCGGCTATGTAACGACCGTTGGCTACTTTGTGATTGTCCTCAACATTATGCTGCTGGGCAAGGAACTCTTTCAAATGGCGCATGGTCTGCATGGCTATGCCAAGTACTGGGAGAACTGGCTGCAATGGTTAATCGTCTTTGGTGTTATGCTTTGTGTAGTATGTAGTATTAAATTATTATTGAAACTACCTAGATCAGAAACTTTAATTTTTGTACTTTGCAGACACCAGCAATACTATGGACTGGTGATATTGGCGCTGTACCAATGTGGCAGCATCATGTGGCAGCTGTGGTGATTCTTCTCGTCTGGTTAGAACTTATGATGCTGGTGGGACGCTTTCCCATATTCGGTGTCTATGTGCAAATGTTTACCAAGGGTATAAAGTCTCTACCAATCAGTAATATATATAATTCATACTCGAACTATTTCCAGTCGCTGTTAACTTTGGCAAGTTCCTAATGGCCTACATATGTTTGCTGATTGCCTTTGGCTTAAGTTTTGCTGTACTCTTCAATGACTATCCGGCTTTTGAGAATATAACGTGGTCTGTGTTAAAATCCATCACCATGATGTCTGGAGAGCTGGAGTTTGAGGATATCTTCTATGGCGATTACAAAGTCAAGTTTCCCGTTACGTCGCACATTATTTTCCTGGCATTTGTGCTATTGGTAACAGTGATATTAACGAATTTAATGCTGGGCCTGGCTGTCAGCGATATACAGGGATTACAGGTATCCGCCACACTGGATCGTCTAGTGCGACAGGCGGAGTTGATTTCACGACTGGAGAGTCTATTTTTCTCCCGTCTGTTGCGGAATATACCTCTGATGCACTACTGTAAACGCAAAGCTCTGCTGCGCACCTCCCGTGACATGCTGCAGTTCACTGTACGGCCCAATGATCCGCGTGATCGCTCCCATCTGCCGGAGGACATCAAGCTTAACATCTACAAGCTGGTGGCAGAGAGACGTGATCGCAATATGAGCATGCGACGTCGCCAATTTGAAAAGAACTATCACATGTTCAGTCGCAGTTTGCAGCGCCACACGCCAAGTCGTACAGATCCCAAGGCACAGCCCTACCAACAACAACACAAGCAACCACAGGAGCAGGAACCCATATGCAAAACACAGACGCAAATGCACGAGCTACTGCGTCCACGTTCAGCAACAAATGTGCCACAACAACTGCGCCAAGAGCAGGAATTGAAGCTGCAGACAAACGATTGGCGCGTTGAGCTACAAGTGCTTAAAGAGCAATTGGCTCAGCTTACAGCTAAGCTGGATAAATTCTCAGACAATGCAATGCGCAAGATTAATTACAGCGCAAACGAATTGTGCCGTATGCGGCAACAACAACAGCAAACGCCGACATCAGCATCCACAACAGAGACAATGCGTCATCATCGTTGATTTATTTATAATGTAAATACATTCATGTATACATCTTTATATATATGCATACATATCGAACTGCAAATATACTCATGTATTTTTTGGGTATCGAACGTATAAACATTTTATATGTTTTTAATTCTTCATATTGTATAATATATCAAATATATATAATGAACTGTCAAAGTATTCAACGAAATGCTAAAAAAGAATCTTGTCAATATCTGGCGTGATTTCTGTATAATTTAAGAACCCGCCACATTGGTTAGCCATTTGTCATTACTCTGATTCCATACCAAAGTATCCTCATCTGGTTTCGGAGCACGAGGTCCCAACTGTGTCCACGTTTGTGTTGCTGGATGGAAGGCAAAGTTCTTAGAGTTGGCTGGCGGTGGCGGTGGTGTTTGATCAAGCAATGGAGGTCGTGTTATGGGCACAATGTTTGGCTTCTCACCTCCAGGATGCACACTTATATACTCCACCTGCGACTTGGGATTGGAGTAGTCAACTGGTGTGGCCAGCACATGACAAATCAGCAACAAAAACACTAAGCAAATAAATTTGCATATGAGATGTTATTCTCCCTTATAAATTCTGAGAATTTTAGACTCACAGCATATGTGAATAAAGCCTGGTCTCAGCATCTCAGTATCTTTTGAATCTCAGCGTAAAAGCACCAAACGGCAAAACGTTCCAACTACGACTGTTCGGAAATTGGCATTTAACACATTAGACAAGCTGCGAATTAAGCGAGAGTGTGAACATTGAAATCTCACTTAATTAATCTGTTTGTTCTACCCTGTACTCATAAACCGCAAAGAATGGGCATATTGGATTACTGGGCATATTGGATTACAATTCTCAACCTAAGATAGTTAAATGAACTTTGAAAATGTTTTTCTAGTTATCAACAATAAAAGTCAAAGTTAGTTAAGTTCTTAAATAAGATGTTAACATAATTTATTTTAGGAAAGAGTATAGCTCCAGTCAATAGCTCGTATTTCTATTATATTATTACTTGGTTTTATTCAGAATTTTTTAAGGTCATTAATTGAGCATTGAACTGTAGATTGTGAAACGCACTAGGTGCTGGAACATTTGAAATTCCCATTCAACTGTGATCTACGGAGGGGTGCAGATACCCAAATGTAAACGACGAACATCTATGAATAAAAGTTGAAAAAATCATTCAACTGCAAGCGGATCAACCAGATTTTTAAAGACAAACTTACTTTGACCGCAGCTAATGGCACAATTGAAACGTCCTTCATTATAATAGTTTATATTATCACTGCCGCAGATAGGATTATATTCACTGGTGGCGGGACAGGACTGAAGACACGCCAGAAACCGAGGCGATGCTGTCGTTGGTTGAGGCGTCGTTGTGGATACAGCGGGTGTAACTGGTTGCCCTCTGGTAAATGTTGGATTGAACGTTGGATCCCAAGACTGAAATTGCGGATATGCGGCTGCTCCAGCAATCAGCAAGATCAAAGCTGCAAAGCAAAATTTAGTTTTACCATTAGATTTATTGCATTATTTATTGCAATTACTCAAAAAAACCAACCGAAAATATGGGAAGTTTCCATTATTTTTGTGTTATGTGCGAGACCCACGAGATTGTCCGATTGACTGTGAAACCGAAACGCGTCTGAGACCGTCAAGCGTCCCGTCTCTCGTTTATAAACGAAGGTCGGGGCGTGTATTTATTTTTTTTTTGGTATTGATTGCTTTTGTACATAAACTAAAACGTCATTAAAATTTACTCATGCTTAAGCGTGTGTATATAGATCGGAGGGTATTACCCCCAGTGCAAGAAGAACTGGTTACATATATATAGAATACAGAAGTTCTACATTCTGATTCATTCTTAGCGCATCTTCGAAAGTGCATTTTGATGGATCTGCAGAGTAGACGATTGTAAAGCAATTTAATATGCAAGACACAGAACAGTATGCAAGACTAGATTGCAATGCTATTTATAGGCTTTTAACGTATTAAGTTGTTGCCTTCTATTATAAATAAGTGCCTGATTTGACTGAAACAAAACACTCTTTTAATCAACTAAGGATTCAAATCCAAGAGACCTTTGCTGTCCTAACGAAAAAAAGCTAAACAAAAACATCAAAAAATATCAAAAAGGGCCTCAAAATGAGTTTTTCAAAGAAGCTGTTTTAACAATACGATTATTCATTAATTAATAATAAGCTTAAAAAAGAGCCAAAAGTAGAACGGCATACATACATACATCCAAGAAATAGAACGACATACAACATTTTGATGGCATACTTTAAGGCAGATGGCTTATTCTTGCAATTCAACTGGTGAAGACATTACGATAAAAAAAATAAATAAATTAAATATAATAGAAATATATTTTACTTATATTTATTTATTAATTATATATATAAAAATAAATAGAGAGTATGATAATATGGTGTGTTAAGAAAGCTGGGATCTTTTTGAATATTAAATAAATTAAATTCGTTTTTAAAGTGGAATCTTCTACGAGTATATATTATATAATAATAATATAAAGAGAGGTAAATAAAGATCCCATCCTGTTATCTTCTTCCTTTGTGGACCACAGCTCGTGCAAAGTAACGAGATGGGGCAGTTCCCCTTAATGCCAATGAATGTTGAAATACTCTTTTATCAACTTGTTTTTATAGAGCTTTGGCCTTCAATTTGTTGCTCTCTTAATCATTTTACTAGACAAGACAAAATCTCGCAAAAAAAAACTTTGTGAAAGCTTTCAAGCAAATCTAGAGCATCTATATATGTGAAAGTTTTATAATATTTGTCAATTGACTTGATCAAATAGAAATAACGTTGTTAGTCCACATAAGTTGAACATTTAAACAATTAAATCCAAATTAAGTGACAACTAATCGAAACAATCAAATCAAAAGTGAGTAATAAACATTTGTGTAGCTCATGATCATTAGAAGAGATAAAATCTATAATGATCAATGGAAAAATATATTTTTCAACTAGTTTATGAAATGCTTATGTCAATATTTTGAATGTGCTTGTCTGGCATTTGAGGCCAAACACTTGTTGACAACATGAAACATTCGTGTAATTAGCTGATGATACCCAGTTTTAATACCAAAATCCCATTAGCAGGCAGAGATTCGTTCATGACTGCTTAGTGATTATATGGCCAGTCGATTAAGCAACCTTATTAGTGCTTTAATATATATGAAAGGCAGTTTGTTTACATTAGATTAGGCGCTTTACTTTCTGCCACTGTCTGCTTCCCCAATAACTGCAATTACCTATCGCTTTTACTATAGTAAATATCGTAAGTAAACAGTCTGGCCGGGTCTGGGGATTGTGTGGGCATGAGCATGCGCTTGTGGCATGCTTTATAACACAGCACATTTGGCAGTCATTGTCATGGTGACTTACCGGTCATTATGATTCACTGGCCCAGTTAATGCGCTTCAAAAGGCAAGGTTGAGCTTTAAATAGGAATTGGTGAAGTTTATCCTAATTCATTATTTACAAAAGAAACGGATAAATATAAAACTTATGTGCATAGTACTTTAGTTTTTTTTTTCTTTGCTATTTAAACATTTCGGATGAAAACTCATTCAATTTGACATTGTTAAATTGTTTGTTTCGAACACAGTAAATCATTTGATGTTTACCTTAAAGTGACCAACAATATTGTTTTTAATATTTTTGGCTACATTTCAATTTTTTACGATTTACCCAGAAAAGAAGACAATTCGTTGTTTCTCTCCGCCTCTATGAAATTCGATGGAAAACTTTGTTTTCGTGTTGCGATTATTTTTAGTTGGCGCCTGCCTCATCAAATCAGTGTAAATAGCAAATATTGATGAAAACAATTGAGACGAAGAAAAACAACAAAAACAAGACCCTCATTTGATATAGTTACCCCCAACCAGAACGTAGCAACGATTAAGGGAATTTATCAGACAAAAAAAAACATAAAATTCGTCAAGACTTATTAAATTTTAGAATATTTATGGGTAGTAAATGTCTATGCCAAAATGAACGAAATGAACTTTAAGCAAAGGCGCAATGCCCCAATGCAAGGTATGGGGTGCATGCAACAGGCACGAAGGCAACGCATGATGCATTGCCATGGAAAATTGTGCGAGGGTGAGGGTGGGAGATAAATGTCGCCTTTGTTTGTCCCGAAACGCACACAAAAACAATGCTTGAAACTGTTTGCGGAAATGTCGCCAACGAATTATTATAAAAACTCCGAGCAATTTCTTGGGAAGCCACAAATTGTATTCGTACCTCATCACAGAGAGAATAGTACAGTGTCTAGTGGAGACAACAAGTGGTAAGTGACGCCTATCAATTAGACAATATACAATCAAGCAGTGAGAGAAAATTCAATGACGTCACACAAACACGAAGCGATTAGAAGCTGAGCGTAAGATTTCTTATCAGCTTAAACGAACTATCGAACCCAACGATTTAAAAAGCAAACGATTCTAGCCACTTACAGTACCTACTGAACAGTCATACAGACAACATCTAACGATCATAATTGTCAATTGCAGTGCAAGTGATACTCTTATACTATTATCTACTACATCTTATACTGAGAACAACAACAGCTGACATAATGCCGGAGAGACAAGTTGCACCAGTCATCAGTAGTTATGAGGAGTTCGAACAGAAATTGCCTGGGTAAGTGATTAAATCAGCTTCATAAAGTATAATCTTCATGACCTTGGCGACAAGAGAAAATAAAAAGGAAATCATGTAATGAACAATGCAGATAAGGCAGATTACACAGACGAGCTAACAAATGCTTACACTGGTACATTTCCTGATAATCGTTAATACAACTTTTATATACTCTTGTAGATCCAATATACTTAATTGATTTTCTTATTCTTCAGTTATTTGGCCGCTAAAAACAAAACAGCAATTTTGCTGGACTATGATGGCACTTTGGCGCCCATTGCGGATAGCCCCAGCAACACCAAAATGCCTGTTGAACTGGAGGCCATATTGAATAGACTGGCAAAGCATCCACAAATATTTCTGGCTGTGATTTCGGGTCGTGCACTGAAGGATGTGCAGGCGCATGTGAATATCGAAGGTGTTACCTTTGCGGGCAATCATGGACTCGAAATTGAGTATCCTGATGGCTCGCGTCACGATTACGAGTTGCCAGCAGACATTAAGAAGAACTACACAGCTATGGTGGAGGAGCTAAGGCAGCGTGTGGAGAAGAACGGTGCCTGGGTGGAGGATAAGCGGGTCTCACTTACCTATCACTATCGTGATACGCCTGTGGCGCTAAAGGATGAGCAAAAGAAACTGGCAGCGGAGATCTGTCAACGTTATGGTTTCCGTGCCAATCAGGCACATGAGGCAATCGAGGCAAAGCCACCAGTTAACTGGAACAAGGGAGAGGCAGCTCTCTATATACTCAAGGGCAAATTCGGTGATATTTGGGCACAGAAGACAAACGTTGTGTTTGCTGGCGATGATACTACCGATGAGGATGCAATGAGAGTAAGTTTTAACTTATCAATCCTTTACTTTCAAACCGATTTCAAATCTTACTCTCTTTTACCTAGGTTCTTAAGAATTTGGGTCGTTCATTCCGCATTGCTGCTGATGAGATTGAAACCTTTGCTGATTTCCGATTGCCCAAACAGGATCTGATGACAGATTTGCTTAAATGGATTGCATCTGTTTATGTTTCTTAGATCAATTATTTTATATTAGTGAATTTATATTAAACTATAATCCCTTTATTTGGCTATAATACGTATTAATTAAGGGTGTTAGTTTTGAATACGATAATGTAATATTATGAATAAATCAGTGTTTATATGAAATCAAATTGAGAAGTTCTCTGAAGTGTGTTTTTAATAAATATGCATATTAAATATTAAAAACTTAAGGAAAGTCTATCAGCTGATGGCACTCGATTAATGAATGAAATTATGACAGATTTCTGTCAAGAAACGTCAAAAGAAATAGATTTTCCGGTGAGATGAATGTCAATAAAGATGAAAACCGCAACGAACCCAGACAGCGGTGCCTGAAGACATCATTAACGGTTAGCATCCAACCACTCGCTGTATGCTCTAACAAAAACCATATAAATACTTAAAATTTATGTACAACTGTGACGCTATATATAAAGCACAATCTCACATATACATACATAATGGTATGTATGGATATTTTTTTTAAAGGCATATGCCTCATAAATAACGTGCGCCATTACTTGGCCAAGAGACGGCAGCCAGAGTTGCCACACTTAGTGAAAGAGCGTGAAAATCGTTGAGAGAACTCAGTTTGTTGGCACATATAGTATTTTTTGTACATATAGATCTGCAGCATGGGGCTGGCGTTGGCGCACATTAGGCATTAGTATTAAGTCGGTCGAGGTACGTCCAGCACGTCGCACAGTTTCCGGTAGATACAGCATATATATATTATATATCGTACACATATCTTAGAGTACTCAACTCAATATGGCTGAACAAAAGAAGGCACCGCTCTTGAAAAAGGAGGAAGACTACGTCAAGGCTCTGGAAGGGTAAGTATCCAAATTTACCAAACGACTCGGCAGAGAATTATCCTAAAACGGAACGGAACTAATGGTGCTTGATTGAACAGTTTCATTACGCCCGAAACGGATCAGGTTGTCCTGTTGCTGGATTACGATGGCACACTCGCCCCTCTGACCGAGGAGCTGTCCGTTATGCCCAAGGACACTGAGATCAACATCAAGAAATTGGCTGCCAACGAGAAGATCTTCATGGTTGTGTTCTCTGGTCGCGAACTGGTCGAGATCAAGAATCATCTGAAGTTCCCCAATGTTACCTATGCCGGCAATCATGGTCTGGAAGTTGAATACCCATCGGGCAAGAAGTTCAAGATCGAAATGCCCGAGGAACTGTTGGAGAAGCACAACAAGCTTGTCGCCGAGCTGAAGGAGAAGGTAATATAAAGGAAGATCTCTACTGTGAAAGTTTCTTATTGAAAAAGTTGTGATTTTTTATAGGTTGTTTTGTCTGGCGCCTGGGTTGAGGACAAGAAGATCTCGGTCACTTATCACTATAAGGGTGTCACCGATAAGCTGAAGGCCAAGCTGATTGCCGATGCCAAGGCTCTGATTCAGGCTCATGGCTTCCAGCTGATCGAGACTCCATATGCTCTGGAGGGCAAGCCACGCGTCAACTGGGACAAAGGTTAGTCCAAGTCAGCCATTAAACAACAACTAACAAAACCAATATATATATCTAAAAATACACATATATAAATCAATAATTTTGGCCAACTGTTAACGCCCATCTGGTGTCGTCTGCGACGTCTTCGGCAACGGCACCTGTTCGAAAACAATTCGATTTTGAACGCGACGCTTCGATGAATTAATTATTGCCGTATTTTCTTTAAAGCACGGGTGCAAAATATTTATTCTTTCACCCCAAAGGCATGTGGGCGGCTGTTTTGCTCAGATATTTAAGAAAATTATTTATATATATATATGTATATATCCACATAGACACAAAGCACAAGACATAATTTGTGCTTATTTATTTTCGAATATTTATGTCGACAGTCATCGCAGCAGTTCAGCATAGAAAAATGCTTAAACCATATTTTTTGTTTTTGTTGCCCGCTTGACAAACAACCAGACCGAATACTGATGTCAAAAGCGCGCCACCAAACGATTATACATATCTTTTTGTATATATATAAATATATATAGATGACTAAATATAACAAATATTTACTTGCCTAGCGATGAATTAACAAATTCGTATAAAACTTAATAGAAATTTTTACTTTCATGTTAAGCGTTTGGAAAATTGTTTTTATTAAGTCTCAAATTTGTCATCGAAAGTGTTTTCTATTTTAAAATTACATGTTTTACATGAAAAAGCAATTATATGGTCTTAAAACACTTGTAATTAAAACGAGGCAATGAACCAAATTTTGCCTCCTTAACAAAGCGTATCTAATTCAGAATGTTTTAAGTAAATGATGCGTTAGCTTCAAAATATAGGATATATTTTTATGTTGAAACATATTTTGATCGACAAAAATAGCGTAGATAATGTAGAAATGACCTGAGATTCCTACGCATAAGATCGGTTAACATATAATCCATGAAAACCTATTTAAAATATTTATAGGAAATAAGTTTAAGATACAAAAACAAATTCTATTGCAACCGAAACATCATAAAAGTATTCCAAAAACAAAAAAAGATGATCCGTCTAGTTGATCTATAAAATAAGACGTTTCCAATGAGCTGCGACAAATGTGAATAGATTCAAAAGATAAAAATTAATTATTATTATGCCCGCCTTCGGGTGCAATAAATTTGCTAGTGGAAAAACATATTGCAAGAAAAGTAAGTCAAACAAACAACAACAAAAAACATGGGGAAAAGCGATCCTCATGTTATTTATTTTCTTTTTTATTTCGTGAAATATGAAAGCCTGCCAAGCGCATACTATGAAATGGCAACAAAAGATCCGAATTGTTGGTGCCGTCTGAAAAACACAAAATGCAATACATGGGGAAATGAAAAAAAAAATGCCAGAAGACGAATACTAATGCGTCATCAATTAAACAAAAATGTAGCGTTAATAGATTGCAGAAGAAAAGCAATGAAACAACCAACCAAATAACAAACAAAAACACAATAATTAAAATAATCAAAACCCAACTCTTTAGATGAGATATACACACACAAATATAACAGACAGATATAGATTTGAAGATTTCTTTTTAAATGTGGTTTGCATACATTGACTTGACGGGCCGAGCAGGCCACCAAACACAAAATTTGCTCACTCCACGCCCACGCCGGCAACTAAAAATAATGCCTAGAAAATACACATAGTATAGATAAATCTCTGGCTGCCGTTAGCGCTGCAGGCGGTTATGGATTTCGATTTATATATAGAGTGAGAGTGAACGAATTCAAAATGAAACTTGTTGTTTGCGCCACTTTTATCTGTATTTATTGGCAAGCAATCAAATTCTCCAGAATGCATAACATCAATGAGGTTCCAAGAGTGAAAAATTCCTTTAAAAAAAAAACTGACATGGTTGGGATCAATTTACATAGAGTTAATAACATTAATTTTTACCTTTTCAAAATTTTCTTTTGCTTGCAGGAGAGGGTGCCAAGATGATTTTGGAGAAGCACTTTGATGCTGATTGGGCCAAGAACTTGAAGATCATCTATGTTGGTGATGATACCACCGATGAGGATGCCATTAAGGTGCTGCATGGCATTGGCAAGACTTTCCGTGTTTCCGAGCTGCCAACACTGAAGACCTATGCCAATTATCAGATCAAGACCGTCGAGGAAGTTGGCTATCTGCTGAAAGCCATTCAGGCCTACTACGAGAAGAAGAAGAAGGCATAAGCGTTGCGGCTAGCTGTAGCTTAAGCTAATTCCACACTCACTTATATAAACATCATTAGTTGTTTTTTGTCTTATAAAAAAAAATTACAATATTTATTTCTCATTATTTTGATTGTATGCATGTAACTCTTACAGATACAATCGCTCGTCCCTTTAAATGTTTTACAAACAATTTGCTGTTTTCGATAATTTTCGCAATAAATGTTTCACATACTTTAATAATAATTCGTTTGTCTTCAGTAATTAACTATGACTTATCTGCGTTCCGATTTGAGGCCACCAGAACGCGCTCCGCCAGCACGTCCGCCGCGACCGCCTTGCTTCACGATGGTGGGTGGCACAGCAACCACAGGCGTTGCACCAACTGGAGGCTGAACGGCGCCGGCAACCACGCCGACTGGCGTTACAACGGGCGTCTGTACGGGAGGGGGAGGACCCATGACTGCCTGTGGCGCTGCTTGTTGTGGCTCCGGGCGTTTTGGTTCACTCATGTTGAGTGCCTCATTGAATATCATACAGAATTCGCCAATCTTGAAAACCTCGCCATTTTTGCCTGAATATAGCGTAAGACAGTGGCGCCATATGGACGCGTATCCCTTAGTTAGTCGTATGATGTCGCCGGGTGTTATCAGTTTGCCGGGCTCATCCCAAATGGACACGTTAATACTGGCTGTTGGGTCGCCTACTTTAAAGTTTCGCACCTCCCGGTTTTCTTTGGTCACAGTTGCAACGCCCACCTGTCAAGCAGTGTACATTTATCAGTATAAACAAAAACAAATCCAATTTGCTGTCTTTTTGTTATCGATTACACATACCTCAAGCACTATGAAAATAACATTTATGTTTTTCAGACCAGGCTTAATGTCTTTAATAGCTATGCATTCTGCGTTGTACATAATTAGAGTTTATTCAAACTTAGGACTTTAATTTATTGTAAACACTTATTGCCATGCGGACTTTCAATTTTTTTAAAGGACGCCAAATGCACAAATGCCACAAAACAAACGCATTAAATCAGCTGGGAGCTATTTAGAGATGATAGAGAGTAGTAACGATTAGTTTTATTGTACTCGATACCTATCAGACAGTTTGATATGACGTCACAGCATAAAAACTTTAATAGATGCATACATATTGTATGTTTGCCAAACGAGTTAAGCTTCAATTTTGTATTTTCCATCAGAAGTCCTTTTTTAAAATACAACAGCCGTAGAAGTATGAATCAATTACCTGCGCTTGTGTTACCTTCTAAATTGACATTCTTGTCGCAGCTGTGTGCGCGCTAAATGCCAGAGCGAACTAGTTCCGTTCAGAACAACACAAGCTCAATTGCTCATTTTGATGCAAAAAGAATACAAACATAGAATTTTGCAAATTTATTCATTAAAACTGCAAATTAATAAGCAAGTAAATTAAAGTGTGTGTTTCGGCATTAAAAACGTTTAGTTGCTGCATAAAAGCATACAACTGCAGCTGTGTAAACAGCATAATCGCAATTGTTTTAACATTTTGTTTATCAACATGGAAACTGCAAGCAGTTCAAGCTCCACATCGGGGAGCACATCGTCAAGTGGCTCCTCTAGTGGCACGGATACGGGCAGCTCCTCAGAGACCGATTCAAGCAGTTCCGGGCCACCAAAGCCCGAGGAGAAACCACAGCCAACAAAACAACAAACTGCAGTACGGCGCAAAGCGCCCGAAAATGAAAAATCAAAAGCTACTGCAAGCAGCAACAACAACAAAAGTGCGCTATCGTCTGCAGCGAGCAAAGTGCGCTCTGTGGTTGCGGCAAGCAACCAACGTAATGGCACACTCTCCAGCGACGATGATGATGACGACGACGACGCGCCGCCAGTCAAAAAGAATCCACGCACAATGAATAACACGGTTCCAGGAGGTGGAGGAGCTGCGGCGAGAAGGAAACTATCAACTGGAGCGGCGGCAAAGCAGGCAGCAATAGCTGCAGCCAGCAAAGCGCCGCTTCCAGCAAAAACAAATGGAAATAACAAAAGACTCTCGCTGAGCTCCTCCTCCAACAGCACAGATGATTCTCATAAGGTAAAGAATGTTCGCAAAGTGCCGCTTAAGCTCGCAAGCACTGCGACCGCTGTGCGGGCTAAGCAAATGCGCGCCAAAGCGTTGCAAGTGAAAGCAAAAAACAAAAGCAAAAATGGACCAGCTGCAGTGCGTCGGGAGAAAAGTCGAAGCAGTGATGGCAGTGATGACTCGGACAGCGACTCTGGCTCTGAAACGAGCTCAATAAGTGAATCGGAGGGAAGTGATTCAAGTAATTCGTACAGTTCACAGCCTCCGATGGGCAAACCGAATCCAAAAGGTAAGCGGGTCATCGTTGGTGACAGCGAAGAAGAGCGAAAAGACAAGGCGAATCCCATGCGCAAACTAACACGCTCGCTAAGCATGCGAAGATCTAAGCAACAGCAGCCAAAGCCAAGTAGCGAAACGGAAACGGATCCTGATCTTGACCAGGAAGACGATAAGCATCGTGTGCTCTCCAAAAGTCCCGGCAAGAAGTCTACAATATCGTCCGGCTATGGCAACATAAATAACAGCAATTTCAACATTAACAACATTCTCAGCAAATGTAAAGTTAAGAAGGAATTGCCGTCCCTCAAAACGCGACCCATCTCTCCGGCTGTGCAACTGGAAAAGAAGTGTCCCATTGAGGGCTGCGATTCTTCGGGGCATCTTAGCGGCAATCTGGATAAACATTTTCTGCCAGAGTCGTGTCCCATTTACCACAACATGTCCGCCTCCGAATGCAAGGAGCGTGCCAATGAGCGCAAACAACGCAACGAGCAAAGATTAAAGATGCCCATTAATATAGTCACCACGCCGGGCAATCAACATAGCAATCTCAAATCTCTGACGCCAGAGCAACGTGAATTTCTGGCCAAAATACGTGAATCTCGTGCGAGCTTTCGTCCCATTAACCACAGCTCTTTAAATGATAAGGTGAGTGTCTTGATTCAAACGTTAGCTATATTTAATTTTATATTTCCTTTGTGCAGGTCAAGTTGGATAAGGAATCTAAAGACGAGAATCGTGAGCCAAGTCTTGCTGGTCTGGTACCCGATTATGATTTGCAGCTGTTTCGCGAGGCTCAGGCGCAGGCCTCCGAACGCATCGAGGACGAACTCAAAGATCTGCCCGTTGGCAAAGGCATCAAGTGAGCATTCAAAAGATTTAAACATTACTTTTCTTAAACGATTTAATCCTACAGATATATCAGCATGGGCAAGTACAAAATGAAGGTGTGGTATCAGTCACCCTATCCGGATGATGCTGCACGCCTGCCCAAGATGTACATTTGTGAGTTTTGCCTGCGTTATCAGAAATCAGAGACGGGCATCAAGCGGCATGCTGAGAAATGTGTTTGGCGGCATCCGCCTGGTGATGAAATCTATCGCAAGGGCAAGCTTCAGGTGTGGCAAGTGGATGGAAAGCGTTACAAGCAATATTGTCAGCATCTCTGTTTGCTGGCCAAGTTCTTTCTGGACCACAAGACACTCTACTACGACGTGGAACCGTTTCTCTTCTACATTATGACCTTGGCCGATGTCGATGGCTGTCACATTGTCGGTTACTTCAGCAAGGTGAGTTAAAGTATTTATTTAATAACTAAAGCAGTTAGGTATAAAAGTCAAATAGTTGGTTTTGTTATTGATGCATAGCGTTATACAGGTACAAAACATTGGTTCAGATCCTTCAGAAAAGGTTTAAAATAGTATTCCAAAGTATTTAAATATTCGTAAAAGGCAAGCTTACCATTTATTATACTAAAAACCTTTAAGTGTTGACGATTTTTAATTACTCAGTTTTGGTAAAACTATTAATCTTTTTTGAAACATGCTATAATAACTATGAATTGAAACAAGATGTGAAAACATATCAAATTTATCAGAACTAACTTAGTTTTTTCATTTGAATTTATAATTTTTAAAGAATTAAAACATTTATTGATACGTTTTCTGAATAGAAACTATGATTCTACTTAAATAACATACAAACAGATTTAAGAAACGTTTAAAAAGTCAAGAATGTTCAGTATTTGCTTCCTTCTTAGATAGCATCTTTAATATAATTTGTTTATGGTAGCTATTAAGCTTCATTATCATTCGTGCATCATCTTAATTCCTTGTTGGAAACACGTAAAACTTTACGTTTTGTAACTAACAACCAAATTGAATAATACCATTTCACAGTTTTATGATTCTTTTATGTCTGCAGACAGTACCAGGCACATCTCAGACAACAACAACAAAAGCAGACACATTCCAGCCAAAGCCAAAGCCCCCTAGCCAAAGCCAAAGCCAGAATCCATGTAATAGTACATAGTGCAAGATAAACGTGCAGCTTGCCATATATGTATATATGCTGAGTACGATTTGCCCAGACAGCAGGCAGCATTCTTGACCATACCCAAAAATTGTGTTTTGTCAACGGCGCGCGCGAGGGAAGCGGAGGCATAAATAAGCTGACACTATCAAAGGCGTGGCAAGCCAGACAAACATACAATGCAGATTTCCCCAGCAACTCCCAAAAAAAAAAAAAACAAATTGAAAGAAAAAAGAACAACACGAGAGATGCAGGAACATCCAAAACAAGCAACATTCATTGTCTGCCATGTGCACACGGTTTCTTGACCTCCCCCTGAACCTGTGAACATGTACAAAACGCAACTGGAGTCTAGCCAGAATCCCTCTTTGGCTGTTTGCAGTTGCATACAAGTTCTTTTTTGGGGGCGCTGACAGAGACTGGGTTTGTGTTACAAATTGCGCATGTCGCGCCTGGATGCTGCGCAGGCACATTGCCCCCCAAATACAACCCGCCAAACAATATTCCATTCATCCCATGCAGCAGGAGTAGCCGGAGTCGCAGTCGCAGCTGGTTACACACTACTCGCATTTTGGGTGTCGTTGTTTACATGACTCATTCCCCGCTGAGGGAGGTTAATAATTTTCGGCAAACGCTGTGCCTCCTTGCAACTTCATACTGCGCAACTATGCCAAATGGAGTTGGTAGCCAGACAGCAGCCAGACATGATGGATTGGGGCTGGCAGGCACCCGGCCAGCCAGCCAGCCATTTGAGCTTCTCTCGGGGTTTTATTGTGGCTGGGATGCTGATGCTGCTGCTGCTGCTACTGCTGCAGCCCACTGTTGGGGCGTACACGATTGAGGTCGTGCACCTCGACGGTCTGCAGCAGCAACATTGCTGGATGCTCGCTCTGCGCCTGCTCCAACTGTTTCAGAGGATGAGCTGGGTAGCATTGATTGTCGCGTATGTGCGTTCGTTCCCAGACATCAAGGCAGACGCCGCGGCCAGAACAAAGAATAAAAGCTCGACGGTGTGTACTATAAGTACATAAATGTATTTCCGAATTGCGAATTGTTGCCTTTTCTGGTTCACACCCAACAGAAGCAGCAGCAGTAGCAGCATCAGCCGCAGACAACGTTGAGTTTTTTTTTGGCAGTCCTCCCACCTCCTCTCTCTTGGCACACAGATGCGATTCGCAGTTGGATAAAAAAGAAAAACACTAAAAACATTGTTTCGCCCGTTCTGACGCTCTTTTTGCATGCGTATGTGCTCAAAGCCCCTTACGCTTATATACCATAATTCTATATATAAAAACATACCTCTATCTTCTATATGGAATGCACATACGCAAATACATAGCATATACGTTCAATGTACATACATATTCTGCATTTACGCATCGCATCTCTGCAGAGGAAAGCATCGATTCAATTCCTACGTCGCTTTGGTCATTGAACTCCCGAAAAAGCTACAAGCGATAAAATGACAAAAACCCCCGAAAAAACCCCAAACCCAAAGTGTCTTGACACTCAGTCTACCTAACTACTGTTTATATATATGTATTTAGCTATCTATATACAAATATATATATACAATTGTTTGTCTGTCCACTCGATTGACTTTTGAGTTTGAGTTTTGTGTTTGGCCTCCAGCATTTAGTTAGTTGTTGACTTAATACTCATATTATAGTTAGCTTAAATGTTTAATTATTCCCTTGTTTCAAAAACAATGGGTTAAGTTTAATGTGCTGTTAGATTATTATAAAACAAAAGAATTTACTTAGCGTTATGTGGAACAGTTCTGCCTTAGCCTCATTTAAAGTTTGCGTTTTAAGTTTTCTAACCTTTATTGATCTTTGAATATAACTTTTGTATTTTTTTTTACAGCATATACCATTTCTGCAAGAGAAAAACTCTTTCTATAATGTCTCGTGCATTCTTACCCTGCCACCATATCAACGTAAAGGCTACGGACGGCTTCTAATCGATTTCAGTAAGTAGAAAAAATCAATCCTTTCACTTCTAGACTTGTTAAATAGCTTTAAAATGCTACAAAATGCGTATTTGACCTTAATTTTAGGCACAATCAAGACCAAGCTAATAAGCTTTAAGAGCTGATAAAGTTTTTATATGAAATTTATAAAATTGTGAGTTATTTGTATCTTACAATATGATTGCTTAATCTGACTTCAAGCATATATCCAGTATATGTTATGAATACTTCTTAGGAACTTATTCTCTACAGTTAATATCTGACGTTCTCCCATTCCAATTGCCACTTGTTAAGCCATTAAATTCCTTGTAGCTAACAAGAATCTTGTAAATTCCTTTCAGGCAATTAGTTTATCATTCAAACAGCTTCAAATCGTTTTCTTAGCTCATTTGTATTTAATTTCTTAACAACTTAATGGCATACTAGAACAAAGAGAGAAATCTTTAAATGTTTCTTTTGGCTTATTTATAATTTAAGGTGAGCTTTAATGAGCCGCCTATCGATTTAAGTGGCATGATATGTGCGTGTGACTCATTGGTTTATATATGTATTTAACTAACTAACTATGTATATATATATATAGTTAGTGCAATATAGTTAATCATGATTGCATGAGAGAAGTCAACAACATGCCAGCCAAGACAGACAGACTTCACTCAGGCTTAGCTCCATTCGAGCTTAGCTTTCCATTCTGCAAAAAAAAAAGAAGAAAAGCCGGTGCATGCAATTTCTGCATCAATTAAGCGTAGACCAGGTGCAATGTATGTATGTGTGTGTGTGTGTGGTATATATAATGCATCGCATAAATAATTTTTGTTTTATCGTTGTTTCCACCAAAAATTGCTTAAAATTAATCCGCCTTTGAAAATGAACGCCAGACAATAAAGAAACAGGCTCAACACCAGCAACAGCAAAAACACAAAAAAAAAGAACACAGAAACTGAACAATAAAAAAAAAAGAATTACCCCAGACGAGAGGTATAGCTGTTGTTGTCCGGAGCCGTCAGTCCGAGTACTTGAGTCATTGGCGGCTTGGATGAATGGCAACGGCGTCAACGCCGGTCTCTATGTATTAAACTCGATATATGCAACACCAGGAGGGGCTTACATATCCGAACGAACTAAACGACATTGACCTTACACACACAAACACACACACACACATTTCGCAAAAGCGTAAGAGAGAGAGAGACACACACAAAGAGCGAGAGTGTAGTGCGAGAGTAAACAGTTTTCGTCATTATTAACAACACCCAGAAAATGTGTGGCGTTTGCCATTTTTGTATTGGTTCGTAGGACAGGTGTGTGTGTGTGTGTGTGAGGGGGGTTCGGTTAAGGGTTAAGGGCAGCCAACGTACATGCCAGTCTCTGTGCATGTCTGGCTCATTAGCAAGAGGCCATTCAGTCGAGCGAGATGGCCATACCAAAAGTACATAATATGGTCAGGTGTAATAACTGAATGCACGCAATATGCAAATGAGATACGAGTCCGATCTGGTGAGCGGGGTGGGGCAGCAGCCGCAGCAGCTAGATTTGCCCTTATCTACTTGGCTAATGTATTAATTAATGAAATCAAGACCAACCACAATAAAAAAAAGTTAAGAAAAATTGTCAGCACTCGCTTAAAGCTCGCGAAAACAAAAAAAAATATGCAGAGCGAAGTTTTGCAGACAGCAGCAACAGCAAGAACAAAACAACTAGCATCGCAATTGGCGACAGACAACAAAGGTCAGCACAGGTCACAATGAAAGGGCGTCGTCCTCTGCGTACACGAAGTGCAGTGGGCGAACAGTAGTCGAGTTGTTTATTCAAGTAGTCGAGTATTGGATACCTCGGCAAAAAGAGTTTTCTTTTTTCTAATTGCAACCGCAACAACAATTAGAGCAGCGCTAATTGACTTAGCTTCTAGAGTTATAAATTGTTTGGATTTTTTTTTTACTGCTGCTGCAGTTGATGTCTTAAAACCTTTAACGTAGTAAGTTACAAGCCGCCGGAGTAGTCGAGGCAACTGCATGCGCCTGTGGGTATGCAACATTGCGCAGTCCGGCCAGCAATGCCGAATCAGCCATGGATCGATAAAGTCGTCTCGACGTTGCCTCTCACACCCACAGCACACACATACACAAACACACAGGATGAAACACACACACAGAGAGAGCGAGAGAGAGTCAGAGAGAGGCGACTGCGCTGCTGACGAGCGAGCAGCAAAGAAATCAAAACGCTTCCCAAAATGCGACTGCATATGCGAGCAGCGAATATTCAAACATCGGCATAGCCGAAGATTAGCACAAAACGGCGTATACAGTGGGACAAAGTTAAGAGTAAAGTTGCTTTCTTATTTTATTCAATACTTTGTAGCAAATGTTTCTTAATGAGATAAATGGCAACGATTACAATATGTTCCAATGAAAGGCAATGTCAAGTTTAAATATGTAAAGTATATGATGAAGGACTTAATAGGCAAACATATAATTTTATATTTAAAAAAATATATGTTGCTGGAGTGTATGGTTTGCAAATTACAGCTATGATATTTCCATTATGTATAGCTATGAATGTATGTTCGATAACATCACTTTTTTGTTTTCAGTCGAATGGCAATATGTATTATAGTTACATGTTGCCTTCTTTCTCCATCTCAAGCAGTAATATTCTTGCCTTAGCTTCTTTTAATTGTCTTTTTAGATCGAGTACATCTTGTTTGTATTTTTTCTGAGTCAATTGAAAGTTGACCGTTGCTCTCATATTTTCTTGCCGTAGGACTTCACTGCAATCAAAAGATAGTTAAAACTCACAATATTTAACAGGGTTATTTAGCTTACATTTGATTGTGCAGCTCATCGATTACAGCTTCTGAGCTTTCCATATCCAATTTAGCAATTATTTCGCTTCTATCTTTAGGGATGCGCCTATTTTCCTGACGCCTAGTTTTGGTTACTGCGGTCTCTGCAGTATCATTTGTATCAGAGTGATCATCATTTGCCAAGCGTTTGGTATTGCGTTGTTGTTTTTTCTTATATCGGTTTTGTGTTTCATCCGTTTCGGCCGCATCCCGTAAGCAGGGAATTGCGCCTGGCCTTAGTCGAATAATTTTAGAAAAGCCTTAAAAAATACATATATTTATAAGCTATTGTAATTAGTTTTATGTTGTCAACAAACCCAATTTAGATGGACTGCCAACAACGTCTTCTGCCATTTTAGATGGACTGCCAACAATGTCTTCTGGCATAAAATGCACGCTGCAAACAAATGCGCTCCTTGTTTTTAACAGTTGTGGGTTGTCACAAAACTGCAGCCACTTTTTGGCTAATCCTTCGTTCTTTGGTAGTGAGAAAAAACTGATTTCTTTTCTACTTTCATTATTTGTGCAATTATTAGCTGAACATTTCTTCATTTTTGCCGACTGCAACAAGATAAATACAAAACATATGTTTTGCGTAGCGAAGCTAAGCGTTCCTATATCGATAAACTGTGCTGCCCACCTACGTACGCACCGATATCGATATGCAAATTCATCGCACAGCTGGCAGCCAAGATCATTTACCATTGGATAAAAAGAGAATGTTTCTAACACAAATTAGTTGCTCAAGGAACAAAAAAGTATTCAAATTGAGCATACATATATTATTTTAAAAAAGAATATTCACAAAACATTTTTACCAGCGATTGCACTGTGCTAAGAAACAAGTTTAACAACTTTACCTTAGGAATTGATTTATGCCAGAAAAAATGATAAATTTGCCTATTGTCGTTTACCCAGTAAAACAACAAGCAGCAGCTGAAGTTTTTGTTTGACGTCCCAACCCCTCTTCATGCCACTACCAGTTGCAGTTGTGTCTGCCGTCGAGTGCGTCTAGCATCTCTGTAAATGTATGTGTATGTGTTTGTGTATCTGTGTTGCCGTTTTTTTTGCCGAGCCTGCCTCAGTGGGTTTTGTGTTGTGAGGGTACGTCGGGCTCGTCCTCGTTGATTTACTTGCGCTGCACTCATTGTTGCTGTTGTTGTTATCTAGACTTGAGAATTGTTGCTGCCAGACGACGGCAACAACACAACGACGACAAACGCGTCGTTGAGCTTTGGGGGTTGAGCTTTTTTGGGTTGAATGTACGGCAGAACGTTGTTTAAATGCCCGCCGCGCCTCATTCATGTGGCCGGGCTGCAGACCGCCGTTGTTTCCACTGCTCAACCCCTCTCTGCCGCCAACATTGGGACGCACACTTTGCGGAATCCTGTCTAGACACAACACACAGAACGAAGAGTTGGGTTCGAGCTCGAGCTCGAGTTGTGGGCGGGGCAACAAACTTGGTCACCATAAATAATGCGCCGGAACTTGAAAGCTAGTTCTATCTATAGCATACTTATGTGCATGTTTTTTTTTTATATGCTTTACCAGGCTATCTGCTAACCCGTGTGGAGGGAAAAATTGGTTCGCCGGAGAAACCGCTGTCTGATTTGGGACTCATATCATATCGCTCCTACTGGAAGGATGTCCTGCTCGACTTTCTATGCAATCGGTCCGGTAATACGCTCTGCATCAAGGATGTATCACAGGTGGGCATTGCTAAATATAAGATTTAATGATGATGCATTAATTCATTTAATATTTTAAATGGGAATAGGAAATGGCGATATATTCCTATGATATTGTCAGCACATTACAGGCGCTGGGCATGATGAAGTATTGGAAGGGCAAGCACATAGTACTGAAAAAGCAGGTGAGTTCTATACAATTCATGCACAGAACCTTGACTAATAAGGAATTTGTTATATTCTCCTTCTTTAGGATGTACTCGATGAGTATGAGGAGCGTGTAAAGCGACGGGGCACATTCCCCAAAATCGACGACTCCTGTCTGCGTTGGCAGCCATTTATACCGTTGCAGCCGTGCTCATCTCCTTAGCGACGTGGTTGGAAGCACGCCCAGATGTGCTTGGACGAGTCTTCCTAATGACTAAGAGATTATTTTAACCTAATGACTTAGAGATTTTAACTATTTATATTTAATTTTGTGTATAATCCTTAAGCCTTCAAGTATTCGTTTGGTAGCTAATTGATAATTATATACAGAATATATATATATACATATGTATATATATTTATATAGATGTACATACATATTTAGTATAAATTGCTTAATTGTGACTCTAATTCCGTCTTTAATATACTGCGAGCTGCGAACAAATGTTGAAAGAAGTTACTTGCCGCAGCCGTCTTGAGATTTAGTTATTTTGTCCTCTCTTTCTCTCTCTCTCTCTGCTCTGTGTGTTCACCACTGAGCTCATCACTTCGGGGGCCTCTCATCATGAATCATGAAAGCGGGCAAGAAAAGCCAACGCATTTATTGCTGTGGAGGATACGGGTGCGGTGCAGTGCAGTGCGGCACTGCTGTAGCGCATTCGGTTTGTGTAGCAACAGCGCATCGTATAAAAAGTGCACACTGTGGCAACAACAACAGCAGCAGCAGCAGCGGCGCATTGACATTGCCGCCCAGACACTCCTCAGCAACGCCACACACTTACCAATACCAATGCGAACGAACAGAAACACAAAGCGTCAGACAGGTAGCGACCAGCGGACAGAAGGGGGATAAGGGGGACGGGCTTGCTGGGCTGGCGATGAGACACGAGAACTGCACAAACACTAACTGTGAGGGACACAGACGGTGACGGTAACTGCACGCCACGTTTATGGCCAAAAAGCATATGCAGCAGCAGCAGCAACAACAGTGGCAGTGGTAGAAGCAGCGACGTCGGCAGCGAACGCCGAGCAGCTAGCGACGACAATTCCGCCCTGCCAGACGCAGACATCAATCCGTCGCACAGTGGTACAAAATAAGTTGGGACTCATTACATTTAAGCTTTCATTAAAACTAGAATAATTTGTAAATAAATAAAATGTAGGTAAATAAGGAAAAAATAATATATACGATACGATAGTAAAACTTTTAGCAAACTGTTTCAAACAATTGCTAATTAAATCAATTTTTGTATCAGATTTAGTTCAAAATACAAAATGATCTGGTTTTTGTTCATTATTGTCAATAAGCGTATGTAAATATAATTAATCTGATATTTTTCATGTTCGTTTACCAAACGGATCAACTGTTAATTAACATAAAATAGCTTAAATGTTAATTAACAGGACAAATAAAGAACATATTTAAAATTATGACATCTTTTTCTAGTTGGTTTCATTATCTAATTCGTTATTCTTCTTTATATTCATTTTTCGTCAAAGTTGTGTGTTTAACGAGTTTAGTGTTAATTGCCCAATATCTACAGAGTTCCACTGTGCAACGCTTTTTGTTGCAGTCTGTTGGCTGGTGGTGCCTGCCAGCTTTATAACAAAGGAACCCATGAGTGAGAACTGGGCAAAAAGTATATGCAATGTATTGGTGAGCGGAAAGCGCGGTGTAGGAAGCAGGAAGCGAAAGAAACGGCAACACATACATACATACGGCGACTGCTGCTGTATATGTGTGCTTGTATGTGCCTGTGAATTGCAGACACACACAGACAGCTGACGACGTCGGCTGAGGGCAGCGACGTCGACTTTGTGGCAGTGCGAAATAAAATTCGCGCATTCGGCTTTTGATTAAGCAGCAACATTGAGCATTTGATCACCAACAGCCGGCGTGCGCGGTTCGCTTCGCTTTGCTCAATTCGATTCAAAGAGCAGACAAAATGGCAAAATGGCAAAATAGCAAGTAGCAAGTAGCAAAAGGCAAAGTCAAATCAGAACCAAACCAAATAAAATAAAAGGCCAGAGCGTTTCTAGGCGGGCGCACAGTCGGCCATTTGCACATCAAGTGGCCGATTGTGTCTCTCTGTGCATGTGTGTGTGTGTGTGCGTTTGAGTGTGTGCAATGAGCAACGGACAACTTAAAAAGAAAATAAAGTTAAACTTGGTAACACGCGTGTGTGTGTGAACAATCATTCAAAGCAACAAAGAAAGCAATAAAAAAAAAGCTCAGACGCAAACCAAGTGCAATGGATGTTAAATGTGAACGAAATAAAGACAAGAAAAGTTAAAAAGCCCAACAAAAGAAAGGAAAAAAAAGAACTAAAATGGACCGAACATATTGTGAACCCAGGCGGGCAGCGGGTAGCGACGTCATCGACGTGTAATTGATTCTGGGTGTTTCTGATTTTTGGTATTAAAACGCAGGTCAAAAAGCGAGCCAAATGCTCGTTAAAAAATTAAAGAAGACTTGAAAAGAGGCAAAATTGAGAGTAGTTGAGGTTGGGGTTATTTTTAGCGCTTTGATATCACAAGGCACCAGCAACAGTAGCAGTAGCAGCAGCAGCACCAAAAGCAAACAACAAAAACAAATGGCACAACAACAAATTTTTGCTCACGCAAAATTAAAGAGAGGGAAAAGAGACACAACATTTAGAATTCTTGCGGCGGCGACAGCGACGAAAGAGTGACGCAAATAGCAGCAAAAATGTTTGAAGCGACGACGACGACCACATGATTCTGCACACACCACCGTAGATTCTACATATTTCCAAATTTCTTTTGCCCACACAAGCGCACGCACACGCACACATCAAAGAGACAAAAGCTACAGCGACACAAGGCGCAGGCAGCCGTAGATTATTTTTTTTTCGCTCAAATATTAATTTTAGACAAAAATTTAGCCCAGACCAACGATTGCGACGATATACGCATACACAAACAACGTTTAAAAATTTTGTATGTGTGCTTGCGTGTGTGTGTGTGTGTGTCCGATCAGACTTGCGAAATAATTTTAATGGCAAACTTTAACTCAGGGTTAAGGGCGTACTCAGTTGAAAGCATGTGGTTGCACTTTGCAGCGCTTAATACACAGAGAGATACAAAAAAGGAGAGAGAAACAGGCAGCACCCACTCACACACACATACACCACAGTCACAAAAGCAGAAAGACATGCACTCGGCAGTCGGCGCATTGTTACTATTTGAGGTTAGGAATGCCCCACCCAAGCAAGGCACACATTCATATACATACTGGCATATGAAGCAGTCATGTCTGCTAGCCTGCTGCTCATTATATGTACATAAGTACATATGTATATATGTATGTACATATATGTATACATATGGCAGCCCGACGACGTCGCCATTGCTCTGTACATACACGTACAATTAAAGGCCTTGTACATACACATACACACACACACACAAACATGCTCGGCTGGGCACGACAAAACGACATTCGAACAAAATTTGCAATTATTCACAACGGCAGTCAAAAGCTGCTCGCGATCGCAGAAGCAGCAGCAGCCGCCGTGACACATCACACATACACTTCCATATACACTTTGTGGCTTAAGCGGCAGCAAGTCCAAGTTCATTATACCACAATCTGCGCGAGAGGCTTAAAGTTTATGAGGCGTTGTAAAATACAAAAGTGTAGCTGCTGGCAATTCATTTAATTCCTTTTTGCCGAGCAGCGAACATTGTGCAAATGGTGAAGAAGCAGTGTGAAGCGTAAAGAAAAAGAGACGAAAAACTTTGAACGCGTTTGCAAATTCGATTTTATGCCCTCTTGTCTCTGCATTTGTCTGCCTGCTGTTTCTGCCTGCTGCTCCTGTGTTCTGGTGTCTGTGAATATACATGAACGTGAACGAGAGAATTCGCGAATGTAGTGGGGCACGTGTGTGTTTCGGCTGCGCCACAAAGCTTGCCAACCAGTATAAATGTATGTATGTATGTATACGTAAGTGTATGTGTTTGTGTGTTTGCGAGAGTGTTTGTCGGCGATCACGCACGTATCGTGATGCGCTTAGTAACAAAAAGAGCGTGAGAGCAGTGAACGAAACGCCGGTTCTTTTTTTTTGTCTTTTCTTTCGATTCTCTTTCTATATTGAATTTTATTTTTTAGCTTTCTTGGCTTTTCTTTACAGCATTTCAAATATAGAATATCAAGGGTCTCTCTGGGGCTGCAATTATGACAACGGCTAACTGTTGCTGCAGACGGCAAACAAACGACAAGTTAAATTTCGCATTTGGCCAACGATGACGTCATATCCGATTTGCTGGAGTCAAACGCACGTATGTGTGAGTGTGAATGGCCAGGCAGAATGAGGTGCGCATAAAAAAAAACATGACTAATTTGGCATTGTTATTGCATAAATCTGCGACAAGCAGCAAATTTCACACGCAAGGCTGCTGTAAGAACTGGCGACAGCGGCTGCCGTAAAGCTTCAGCTCAAAAAGCTTAAACACTACGCATATACATAGGTATATAAATGTATGTTCGCATTTGTATATATGTATTGAGTATGAGTTTCAAATGAAGTCATCGTCGTCGCCGCATGAACACAGACACATATAGAGCTCGTTAACCTTAAAGCTCGAAATGGACACAGCTGACAAGGTCGTTTCCTGTGCGGCTTTTAGGAGCGGCAACAACAGCAGCCGTAGTAGTGGTAACTTCGGACCAGTTGGCAACATCGGTTGGACTTATCTTTGGTTCTCCCTCTCTCTTTCTGGGAGCGCCGTCGTTTACCGTGCGCGCTAATCAGTGACCGGGACTGGTTTCGATTATCCACAGTCAGGTACCTGAAGTAGCGCGCGTGGTGGCCAGACGCATTCAACAGCAGTTCTTTAATCGCTCAACAAACAAACCAGCAAACATTTCATGTCTCCCATGTCTATTGTACTTCATCAGGTGCTCTGGTGTGACTGTAACCCGGCACATGTTGAAGTACACTCAATATGCGGTGATTTGCGTTTGCTGCGATTTGTATAACAAAGTGAAATGAAATGAAAAGTGTGTAATTATAACTTTACTTTTGAATAAATACTTAATACGTAATGTACAAATTGTTTTCTAATTGAGACTATTTGTTGGACACCTGCCGGACAACTTTCTTATGGCAGGTGGCAACGCCGCTCTATGCAATTGACAAGTTCCTGTTGAACAGATGATGAATAAAATTTTAATATTCGACGCCACATTTGAATTATAAAAAGATATTTGTAAATAGTTTTGATCGGACATGCTTCAGTTGAGAATATAAACATCTATACATTTAACATTCATGAAGGGGAATTCTGTAAATTTTAAGGATAACTTAAACCGCCTCGAGAGTAATCGATGAAACAAATGCTCAAAAATTAAATTTGTAACTAATTTGAAGAGTGAAGATAACAATAGAAAGTAATTTGCTTTTTTAGACATTCAGGAAAGTTTAATAGATATTGCATAATATTGAAACTGGGTAAGTAATAATTGTATTGTCAGTCGCTTATCAGATAAATCGGTAGTCGCATTTAAGTCCATTGTGGAGCAAAAATGTTAAATGAGGAGTAATACTGTTAACAGTAACATCTGATTAGAAACCAGGGCTTCGCAAAATAAATAAAAAGATTTGTCGTAGCAAGTTGTGACCTAGTGGCGTTGAATAAGGTCGGCTGCTGGCAAACCTTGGGCTTTCAAAATTTTCCGACTCCGAATTCGACTTGATCTATTTATCAAAATTACAAAAGTTTAAAGCAGACTTATCGAAAGACGCAGTGAGCTGAATAATAAACAGAAGAGTAAAGCCATAGAAGACGTTGACATCAATTATAAAGACAATGTTACGCACACTTTCTGCGACACACGAACTGAGCGCATTGCGCGCTATCTTCCTCCGTTCACAGGCTGTGCGACGTGGGGTCAACCATGGAGTTCGAGCTTTGAGCACCGCACGCAGCCTGCAGGCATTCAGGTAGGCGGAGTCTGCAGACAGACAAGTGCAACAAATTTCCGTTGAGGTTAGAAACCGTGTGTTGTGTAATATTGCAAAATTGCGAGGCTGCACGGCTGTGCCCAGTGGGTGGTGGGGTGGCGGGGCTAGTGTCAGTTAGCGTCTTGCCTTTATGCAGGCCTGCTGTATGTGTAACCGTGTTCAAGACCATGTATGTGTTTGTGTACGGTGCGTGACCATCAAATCGGCGTCGCATGATCCCTCTGATAATCATCGCTGATAAGCGGGCATTAGTGTTTTTATTAAAAAAAAATTTTCTGATTGGCAGACGCAATTGCAATTGTTTACATTTTGCGTGTGAGTTATCGATAACAGCAACAGAAACATCTGCATTCGGTAATCAGCTGATAATGCTGTCAATCGAGTCTTATGACCTCTAAAACAACAGCAACAACAATAATAACAACAGCAAAAATTTATAATCGCAGGTCAACACCAAAAGGAACACTGATTCTCAGTCGACCCCAAATCTTATCGACATGGAACTACAACTTTGCCCGCGCCTACGCCAACTTGCCGGATCACATACGCGTCCCGCTGCCGGCGTTGTCCCCAACCATGGAACGTGGCTCCATTGTAAGCTGGGAGAAGAAAGAGGGTGATAAGCTTAATGAGGGTAAGCAAAACAATGAAAAACAACATTTAATGTTAATTTCGCTCAAAATAGGCTCTATGTTTTTTGTACAGGCGATCTTCTGTGCGAAATCGAAACGGATAAGGCAACCATGGGCTTCGAGACACCCGAAGAGGGTTATCTGGCCAAGATTTTGTTGCCCGGAGGTAGCAAGGATGTGCCCATTGGTCAGCTGGTGTGCATAATAGTGCACGACGAAGCAAGCATTGCTGCATTTAAGGATTTCAAGGATGACGGAGCGTCCGCAGCGCCGGCTGCTGCTGCCGCCGCACCACCACCACCACCGCCGCCACCGACTCCAGTTGCAGCCCCAGTTGCTGCCCCAGTTGCAGCTGCCGCACCACCACCGCCACCACCACCAGCTGCTGCTCAAGGTAGCGCTCCCGCGTCAAGCGGCGGTCGTGTCTATGCTAGTCCCATGGCCAAGAAGTTAGCCGAAACTCAAAAGATGCGTTTACAAGGTTAACTATCACTAATCCCATTCCCCGCTGTGTGCATGCACCAGTCCTTTAACTAATCCAACCACCGCTCGTGCTGTTCGTTACTAATACTGGCCTTTTGTGCAGGCAAAGGTTCTGGCGTCCATGGTTCACTTAAATCTGGTGATCTTGCAGCCTCACAGGCGGCACCAGCAGCAAAGCCAGCTGCCGCTCCCGGTGCACGCTTTAAGGACATCCCTTTGACGAACATGCGCAACGTCATCGCCAAGCGTCTGCTGGAGTCCAAGCAGACTGTGCCTCACTACTATGTGACTGTGGAATGCCAGATCGACAAGGTAAGCTCCATTATTTCATACCACTTTCTATAGCTGGCTAATGCGTGTTGGTTTTCTCAATTTCAGTTAATGAAGTTCCGTGCCCATGTTAACAAAAAGTATGAGAAGGAAGGAGCACGCGTCTCCATCAACGATTTTATAATTAAGGCTGTGGGCATTGCTAATCGCAAAGTGCCTGAGGCTAACTCAGCATGGATGAACACCTTTATTAGGGAGTACGACGATGTTGATGTTTCGGTGGCCGTATCTACGGATAAGGGTCTCATCACGCCCATCATCTTTGGAGCCGATCGCAAGGGTGTATTGGAAATCTCGAAGAACGTCAAGGAGCTGGCGGGCAAGGCACGCGACAACAAGTTGCAGCCACACGAGTTCCAGGGTGGCACAATTTCCGTGTCCAATTTGGGCATGTTCGGTAAGCAAAACACAAATTCTCAAACAGTCATTCATTTAGATAACGAATATATATGCTATATTTTGCAGGTGTCAATCAATTCTGCGCTGTTATCAATCCTCCGCAATCGTGCATTCTTGCCATTGGCACCACAACGAAAAAGCTTGTCTTGGATCCAGACAGTCTCAAGGGGTATCTATCTATATTATTTCTACAATATTATTTGAATTCTTATTGATTCGGTTCTTCTTTCTATATAGTTTCAAGGAAGTTAATATGCTAACTGTCACGCTTAGCGCCGATCACAGAGTTGTGGACGGTGCTGTGGCTGCTGTTTGGCTGAAAAACTTCCGCGACTTCATGGAGGATCCTCAAACAATGGTACTGTAAATGTGAAGAGCGACATTTTAAATACCAGCTAGCCGAAGCCGTTGTTATCTTCGAGTAATTAAGAGGGCCTAGCTACAGATATTTGGAATACTTTCGATGTTATTTATATATATAGAAAAGATATTGTAAATTTTTTAATTGGTTTGCTGCCTACAACCAGGCTTTTTTGTGTCCTGGCCTCAGACTTGCACTCACTGCTCGACTCATATAGCGCTTATATATTTAAATGTATAATATCAACGTAGTGCGTAATAGAATGATATTTGATTTTATTATTTTAACACAAATCACGTTTAAAAACAGACATTGTAATATTTCTTAAATACCAAAATTAAATGAATCCCAAAACTCATGCCTTGGTCATTTGAGGAATCTAAAATCGTTACATAAATAAAGCACACGTTCGTAGTCAACAATTCCTTAAATACAAATGAACTTACAAATGAAAGGGGAATGGAAGTTTAGTTTGGTTTTGCATTATTTAACTAGTTTATTGTCAAGTGCTAAGAACTAATCAAAAACATAAGTATTTAATAATTACACAAAATTGTAAGAGTACAACTTAACTTAAGAACGGGCTGGCTGCCCAAGGAGCTTTACCACTTGGCTGGTCCCAGCTCGCTCCAGGAGTCCACATATTCAGACTGTGCCTCCAAGGCGGGGAACCACTCAAGGCCGCCATAATCGATAGCTGGCAACTGGCCCTTATAGTTAGCCGGCAGGAATGCAGGATCGAGGAACTTGTGCAGAGATTTCATGTCACTGCCATGGAAGTGCATCTAAACAAAAGCAAAAGGAATTAGGATTGCAATCCAATGGATTGAATGTAACACAGTTAACTTACGCGCTTGTTCAGCTTCTCCTTGACGAAGGGCTTGAACAGCTGCCACACCATGTTGAAGATGAAGGGCTGCTTGACAAAGTGCACCTCCTTCATGCGCAGCGGCATGGCTTCCTGAATGAAGGTGAGCAAACGTTTCGAGAAACTGGGCGACAGTGCTTTGACCTGTTTCATGGCCAGACCATCGAAGTCCATGATGCAGACAACGCCACGTACTTGTGTCTCCTCCTCCAGCTGGGCGGCAATGTGCACCATGTAGAGCATGCGGAACATCTCATCGCTGGGCACTTCATTGGGATCCCAAAGTTTGCCACAATTGACAATCAGCACACGGCGTCCCTTCTGATCGCAATTCTTAAGCACATTAATGACGCTGCCCTTGACGAAGCGTTCCTTAACCTGCTCCACCTGCAGACCATGCACCAGGGAAGCGTATTCCTTGCGGAAGGTGGCGGTGCTTTTCATCTGCAATAAAATGAATAGTTAAAAACAGGTGTTTAAATTACGATACTGATAAGAGCTTCCTACTGCCCGAACATTGGACAGCCATAAAAAATATAGCATAATGATAAAGCGCGTGGGTTTTGTCTTGGATTTAATAGTTTATCAAGTTGTTCCATATGCCACGTCATGGTCAACAACAGCAGCCGTATGCATTATGTACACACATACTTATTTATGTATATATAAAAGAGTGTTTGTATGTATATTGAAATTACTTAGGAGGCGCTTATCGCTTCTGTTTTTGGTGTTTTTTTTCTTTTCGTAGAATGTGTCAGCGGGTTCAAATTCGTATCAAAAGGAGAACTTCTATCGACGCTTTTTATGTTTGCAATCGGCCTAGCGACAAGTGAAGCGGTCAATTAAGCGGTTCCTTTTCTATTTGGAATACTCTTCGAAAAAGTTGTATAATCAAATGTTTTAGGCACTTGAGAAGACTCTTAAAGGGAAATGTTTTAATATATCATTGAACCTTGTCTGTTTGCTTGAATCTACTTTGATTGAGCTTGAGCCATATATTAAGTTTATTACTCGTATAAGAAACTATTTTCTTTTAACCGAAAATCAATCAGCTTAGAGGTCATTTTAAGGTTTCGGCAAGTAATAAATATAGAAATTTCTGTTTCTTAAAATTAACGTTCAGTTATAATTGACTTATGTTATCTGGCCTGTAAGGGTACTTGATCTTCGTTGTGTCATTGACAGCATTTTCATTTTTTTTGAGTCATCTAGGAGTTTAGCTTATTGCTCAGATAACACCCAGCTGAAGGTTGTAGACCCTGCTTTATGTGCAGTGGAAGTAGTCCATCTTATTGCAGGTCATTAGGTATATCAGCTTCAGTGATAAGGCGGTCAATATATAATAAATATATAAGTATGTGTGAATCGTACGATCGGAATGCATAATATGTGGGTGGAATGTTTGTATAACGAGTTGATATATATATATAGAAATATTGCCAATCTAATAGTCGATTACTCTATGTGGATTACATGATAGGGTACAAAGTTGAAGGGTGTACAAAGCATTATGGATTGTATTTGAATTATGTATTGATATTTATAGGTGTGTGAGAAAGTCAGTTATTACACTGCGAGTTAATGAGTTATAGTTATTGATTCAAGAGTGTTTGAGGATCATTATGTACTTAACTACACTTTTCACACCATTAGTTAAGAATGCTTTAAGATTTTGTACACACCTTTTCCAATGCGCCCTCCGGATAAAAATGGCAGGCGCGCAAAAAGATGGTGAGAAAGGCATCGTCATCCTTGTAGTTGATCTCTGGTGTGGCCTTAAGCAGTTCACGCAACTTAACAATCGCCTCCGCCTTAACTTCCTCCGTTTCACGCAGCTCGGTGCGGGCAACTTCCAGAGTATCTGGCTTCATAAAGCCGATCCGCAAATGGAAGGCCTCCTCACTATTGTCGATGGCGGCCATTTTGTGGAATGTATGTTTATTTGGGTGTTGTGTTGTTTTTTTATTTCCGGATTGCCTGCGTGTTGTTTTAATTTAAAAAATGCGTTTAGTTAATGATCACTGAGCAATTTAGTAGCTGGTTGCAGCTGCAATTTAGTGCGCTTAATTTCGAACGAGAACAGAACGAGGCAATAAACAAACAAAATGAATGCAAAACGCAACGCTCCTCCTCAATGTTGACAGTAATTTGTTAGTAATAAGTCATGCCTTCTCGTACTATTTACCTATGGGCGTGATATTTTTTGGTGTGTGTTTTTTGTTATTTTCGTATGTTTTTTTTTGGTAGCTCTAACGAAATTCAATCGCGTTCTGTTTCTGCTTCCTCACGACTTGTGTGTTTTATACCAACTGAATTTTGCTTTTCAAAAACCCTTACGACTTAACGTTCATGTCGTATTTTATATATATATGGCGTCGCAGCAGAAGCGTCGATCGACACAAGCGACTATCGCAAATACAAATACAAATACAATGAAGCCGAAGGCAGCGTCCGATCCAGTCGCAGTCGCAGTCGCGGTCGCAGTCGCCGTTGTGCGTCGCTGTCGATAGCAACGTCGGATTTGATTGCTACAATTCTTAGATTATGAAAATCTCAATCGCTTAAACATCTTTATGTACATACAGACACATATATATATTTTTGAGTTAGGTAGCAATATATTTGATTTCTTATCAACATACATACACAGAAATATCGCGGCTGTCAATAACCTTACGTCCTCGTCAAAGGGCAACTTCATTTTCCATTGGGGCTTTTTTTGTAGGCCAACTTATATGTATATATGGCGTCATTACGATCATCATGATCCATTGTGATCGCTGGGCTCGGGTTCGGGTTCGGGCTTGACGTAGCTCCAGTCTTGAACCCAAGCCGAGTCAACTTGAGTTCCAACAAAGGCCACACTCATTGACAGCGATAAAGTAGGCATAAAAACCATAACATTCGTAGAAACTACATATTACCAGTTGGATACTGACTAACTCTCAGTTTTCGTTTCAGTTGAGCGAGTAAAGTCCAAGTTAAACAATTTCTTTAACTGATAACAGGGCCGAAATTCTCTTTGATTCAGTTATTATCGTTTGTTTAATTTTCAATTCTTAATGTACAATTGACAGGCAGCTACTGCACCCGCGGACCCGCACCCGCTTTCATATGCCTCTTCGATAGTCCTTATCACAATTGGCAGCGCAGCAACCGATCAACAAGTGTCAAAGCAGCGACGTCAGCGGCAACGCCAGCAGCGACAGCGACGTTAGCATCGCAGTTGACTACAGCCGTCGCGCTTTGGGAATACCGAAGCTCTATTCGAGATACTTTTGCCGGGAGTATTGTTTTAGTTTTGATGGATTTAGTGAAAAGTATCTTGAAATTGAAAGATGATTAAGTTAAGTCCGTTAAGAATAGGTTCTGGTAATCTAGATAATGAAACTTGAACACATTGACTTATTGGTAAATTTTTGGTGATATCGAAGCGAAACGAATAGATAAGGTTCTGGTTTCCGCTTTGTTTCCTCATGATAGGAGTTTGACAAGAATGTTTGTTAAGTTTGTTTTTTGAAGAAAACGTTTAACATATTTATTCGAACAGAACTTAAGCAAGTGTACAATGTTAAACTGTTAAGCTACATAAACTTAACTAAGAACTTTTCTAAGAAAGAAATTTCTTTATTCTGTACATAAACTCAACTGAGAACTTTTCTTTGTAGAAAGTAACTGAAAGTTCTATATTCTCGCACTTTCTTAAGATATACAAACTTCTTTTTGATATATCTTACCGTTTGTTGCAGGGTATCTGTACGTTAAGCAGCAATTAGTTGCACAGCTGGATCACAAATTGACACAAGATAAACTGTTGTTTTCAAGTTGATTTCATAATTTTGAGGCAGCTCGTTGTCATTTGTACCATATATATATACTAGTATATATAACATACTGTACATTGAATTTATCAGGTACAATGAAACAGTTGCCGCTATTGGGGCAATTGTAAAATCCGGAGTATTGTGGTAAGAGGAGCGTTATCTTTTTGTTAGTTACTTTGCGTTTCTTTTCAGAACATGGATTTTATTATTGTTATTATTATTGAGTTTGTGCCAGGCGACGTGAGCTTTGTGTTCAAAAAAAATATAACGATTTGTTGGTAGTACGAACATAAATTCATATATACATACGTATATGTATGTATGTACGTGTTGTATATATAACTGGATATAGTCATAGGGCAAAGTCTTTGTACTTGATTCAATTTGTTGTCATCGGCTTCGCTGTCGCTTTCGTTGTTGTTGACTCTTTGTTTTTTTCGCTCAAGTATTTGTTGTGATTGTATTTACTTATTTGTTGCTTAGTTTGCTAAATTGTATTCTTGTTGTTGTCGCTGCTTTATCGTACTTCTGTTTTTGCTTGTTGTCAATGAGCATTTAAATATGTTTAAAGATAACACAAATTCAAAGCACAATTTCTATGGTATCTTGGCTCAAACCGAAATATTTCCCGCTTCCTTCGCTTGGAGATTGCGATTGATTATCCTTATCTCGAATTCGAATTCAAATACGTAACCTAACAACATGTTTTACTTATAATATTAACGCTATTTTACCAACTAATGTATTTATGTTTATATTTTGCATTCATTTCAGAAAGTTTTCTTTCTTTTTCAACAACAAGAAATTAATTGTCTAATGAGTTAACTCACAGCCTTCGAAACTTGAACCATCCACCTACAAAGTAAAAGTATTCTTGACAGCGAAAAAAAGTCGTGAATAAATTTTAAGTTTGTTTTATCAAATCGAAAGACTTCACGCGTTCCACTTAGAACTAGGAAACTGTGCCAAGAACAAAATGTTCTTCCGTTTGTTCCGCATTTCGTGTTCTACTCCAAGTTGCACTTTGCTCAGCCCAACGATTTGTAGCCATTCATAGGGAAAACGATCGTGAGTAATGACACTCTTTTTTTTTCTGATCAGCAACCATTATCCAATCCAATGGACATTCGGACTTTGCATTGGCAAACGCCACTTATGCTTAATGAAGCTATAATTAGACAATATTACAGGTTTAACAAATTAAAAGTGTCGTATAGAATTTGATTATATATGTGGACTGTAATCAGTACACGTGTTAAATCGATGACTTAATGTTGTGTAAATTGAAATACATTCGACTTTTCTAGCCGGATCGATGACGTCAAAAAAACAAAAGCAATATTTAAACAATTGTTTACAAACTGTTCTAAACTGTTTTTATGGTTTGTTAAGCTGTGGGAAAACTTAACACATTGACTTATATTAAAGGCGCATAACTCTAAGCAAACAACTTAAATAAACTGAACAGATTTTTTATATATTTAAGGGTGAAACTCATAAACTCATGGGGAAAACCCATATACAAAAATCTTCAAATGGGATTTAAGCTTGAAAAAAGTGTCAAAAGTAATGTGTCAGTTTAGTAAATATTTAGTCTCAAATATATTTATTGTATATTGTGGATAAGCTTTATAATTTATTTCGAGATTTAGTTTCATAATTTATATATTTTTCCACAAGTTACGAAACTTTTAAGAAGTTGACCTTATAAAGGAACAATTATGCGCAAACTTTTTGAATGAATACAAAAAAGTAATTAAATTATGTTAAGGTCAGTTTTACACATGTTAAACATGCGACAATTTGCAATTAAACTTGATGCATAAACTTGAATTTCTTTAAGCATGCAGATCAGTTAAGTATGATAAGTTGGAGATACTATATAAGGAAGCAAGTATAATTAAGTAAGTTATAGATTCGCTGATTAAATATTTACATAATAGTATATGTACATATACATATATAGCTTGACCACAATCGCTTACATAATTTGTTTAGTTATCAATCAGCAAAGCTATATTTTGGCTATCTTTATGACATATTTGTTCTGCCAATTTCTATTAGCCATGTGTTTGTTTTTTTATGGTATCAATAATTTAGATAAGTGACACGGCGACATCAACTGATAAGCACAATTTTAAAAATAACAACAAAGCAATGTTCTTTTGTATTTGTTTTATGCATAAGTGCATAAAAAAGAAATTGCAGAATTTACTCGAGTCAAGAACGAAAGCGTTGAACTTCAACCAAATGCCCTTGGGCAAGTTAATAATACGAAAGAAATTTCGTTGTCAAAAACAGCTACAATCAGCAACAATTGTCATGGCAAACCGAATAAAAATAAAAACCGTTAACTCCCCCCTTATCAGCGCGGTGGCAAACTTGTTCAAGCACGCCAAAGTCCGATGTGGAAAGGCCCCCCCGGTAGCTGCAGTTTATTGATAGATTTAACACTATCGATAATTCGCTATCGCAAACCTGTAATTGCCGGTTGTTCAATGTTTTCATTAGAAAAAACAAAGCAAATCGAAGATAAGCAAAGCAAAGCAAAACCAAACAAAGACAAACAAAAAGTTCGCACAAAAGATAATACTATAGTTGGCATAGCGAAGTTTGGATACTCTAACGAAATTGATTTTAATATGTTATTTCGTTGTAAATTAAATATATAAATTGAACATTGTATTTCACAACAAAAAGTATAGTTACTTAAAATGTATTTATTATTTTTAATTATGAAATATTATATATATTATTTTTATGGTTTATTATGAAATATTGAATAAATGACTTCAATATAATAAAAAATTATTTTATTCTAAACATAACCTTATGGTAAATTTGTATAACATTGAAAAATAAAGTATTAAATATGAAACATGAGTTTATCTCTTATATTCACCAGCGTTACAAACTAAATGAAAATGTTAACTAAGCGTTCCGAATTCAAAGTCATATCAAAAAACGTAAACAAAAAGCGCGCGCGCGAAACTTTGAAAGCTTAGCGCTTGCTGAGTGTGCAAAGCTTTTGCCTTCAAGCAAGTTGGCAGCGCCGCACAAAGAGAGAAAAACGCAAGCAAAGCTTTAAATGTGTTCATTCGAGCATTGTTGTTGTATGTAACTCTTTTTGTTTTTCAACTTCTGCTGCCGCTAGCTTCTTTGACGCGATTTTGTCAAGCTTGACTTGGCCAGTTAATTAATTTTATGAGCTGGCGAGCGAGCTTTCAACTCAGAGTCGTTTTAGTCGCGCAGCCATTTGGACGTCGTTTGTATCGTGTTCGCGTTTTTATATTATTCTACAAAGATATATATCCATTGCAAACATTTTTTGTTGTTGTTACAAACGCCACGCCGCGTCCTGCCCAACCCAACAACGAAAGCTTCAAAAAAAATCTCAGCCTTTGTAAACACAATTGGAGTGTGTGTTCGTGTGTGTATGTTTATCGCTTGCAAAATCGCCGTAAAGTGAAACGTGAAATCTCTATTTTTAGCGGCCCATTGAAAGATATTGTGTTTTTTTTATTTCATTTTAATAATCAACTCAAAAACAGTGTGAATTTTGTGCAATTGTTGCGGTAAGTTGCGTTCAGGTCAGCTCCATATCGTTGTTATTTCTCTTGCTACTACAACTGCTACTTTGTTGCTGTTGTTGTTGTTGTTGATATTGTGCGCATGCGCACGTTGACACACTTTCTGCCTACTGCCTGTTTGTCTGCCCCAAACTAGCCTAGCCATAAGTCTTGCCTGCCATTCAAGTGCCGCTCAAGCGCATTGGCAATAGAAACAATTACCACCTGCTGCTTGTCTACTGTTGCCTGCAGCATTTCATCAGATGGCGGCTATCAGTTAGATCCAACAGCAGTTAGCTTGTCATAATCGAGTCGCGTCGTTCAGCTCTGACTAGAAGTCAACAACAATAATGTACTTGAGTGCAGCTTCTTCAGAGCTGTGAACCATAAAAAAATCTGCACTCTAACGAATCGATTCACACAGCCAAGACACACACCAACTGACACACACACACAGCAAGCAGAGGTGCGAAAATGCAATTATCATGCTCGTTTAGAGCGAAACAATTACATGGAATGCAAATCAGAGCTTTTATTTTTGTTTGTGTGATTCTTATGCGGCTAGCACTTGTATGCGAAATAGTTTTGAATAATAATATGTTATTAATATTTGAAGTGGTTTTTCGCAACTACTTTGCTGCATGAAAGTGAAACAACTTGTTACAAAATACCAAGAAAGTTGAATTGCGAATTATGATGTCAAAATTGCATTTTTTATGATTGCCTGTTAATTTTAATTAGTGGTTAGACAACCGAACGATGCAATAAGTAACATAACTCAAACTTTAATTAACTTGGGAATATATATATATATATATTTGTCTTGTCGTGTCGCTCCCTTTGACTGGCTGTCAATTGAAGGTTGTTAAGCTTGACACGCATTCATTTTTGATTGCATGCAATTTGTACTCATCCAAATACTCAAACTCGTACTCGTTCGCATTCGTATTCGTACTCATATGTACGTACATTAGTGTTAATGCTGATTCATTCGATTTACGTACGGATGTACGACCTTATTAGCATTTAAACAAATTGTTGTTGTTGGTGGACAGCAATCGAGCATTGTGCTAATGACGCCAAAAAGTGCGTTAGACATACGATTTTTGCCTCAATTTGTGTTTGTTTAACCAATTTTTGTTGTTAACTTAATACCCGACACAAAAGTATCAACTTCTGAAAAACAACAACGACCTTGGAGACGATTTCGACTTCGAATTGAATAGGCCCGCATTAAGTATTTACTATGTGTTATAGCCAATATCGGAGTACTGTAATAAAAAGCGGCAAAAAACTGAAAAGTCGCACCAAGAAACCAGTTAAACATCTTTAACAGTCGCTATGTCACCTCTATGTTGTTTTTGTGTTTGCTCAAACAGTTAGTTTGACAAGTGTAGCTTGAAATGTGGCAACATAGACTATACTACTGAAACAAGAAAAACATACTGATCAAAAGACGTTATTGAAATTTTGGCATTTGTCTTTGCGAAATAGAAACCCACACACACACACACATATAAAATTATTTGCGTGTGTCGTCAATCTGTACTTGAGCTGAAGGCAAGTTTTATTACGATATTGCCAGTTTGTCAATATCAAAACCGGCTTGGCTTAAGCTTCGATTCTAGAGCATGTTTGTTTTTTTTTCTTCTATTTTTTTTGGCCGGCACAAACATTTTTAAATATATACAATTACGTTTCCATGCAAATTCCAATAACACTTCATGGAAAAAATCTAGCGAAATGTTTTGGCAACTCCTTAATTTCAATGGGTGCAGAGATCAAAGTACTTATTCAAATTAAATGATTTGCACTTTTGTGGCTCAGAAGTGGCTCATAAAAGTTGTGGGCTGCAATTTAATAGCGTTTTTTGAGTGGTTTTTCTTGCTCAACATTTCTTTTGTTTTCTCATTTGCTTTTTACCTTCACGTCATATTTCAAGAGCTGCATTTTGCGGTTATCTGTCAAAAACGTTTTTTAAGACATGTCTTTTAAGAAAGATATAGCTTCATGGTCAGGTCTGTGGCGGTCATAACCGTACCTCAGGGTCTTTGTTTAAATATTTAACTCAAGACTGTTGCTAATTTTAATATACAACTTATTTGCGAATCTGATGAGATCATTAAAAAAACAAATATGCAGATGATGTTTAATGCCATCTGAGTTCTTAGATATTTTGAAAGTATATATACTATATATATTAATAACTTGTTGTTTTGACACTTTGAACACTTTGAGTTCTTAGATTTTGAAAGTATATATACTATATATATTAATAACTTGTTGTTTTGACACTTTGAACAGCTTGAAAGGCCAGTTGTTTGCTTGTACCGAAAGGTAATTGGCTTAATTTGCATATCAACTAGTCATTGTTGATTGAATGTAAGTAATTATAATAAAATAATAAAAAATAAATAATAAGTATAATTGCCAAGTGTTAATTACTACACAAGAAGACTATAGATGTGTTATAGTATATATATCTCAAGTATCTATAATTATACTGTTTTTCCACGTATAAAACTTTTTATTAATTCAATTAGCTTGTTACGATCTGAGTGAATGACCATTAACGTTCTGTGTGGTTCACATGTCAAATTGCAACTTGAAGTATGCATATATATATATTTATGCACATTGTCAAGTCATCGTCAGATATATGCATATATAGTTTTTGTGGCTTGTTAAATGCTTTGTCATCCGTTTTGTAAAAACAGTAATTTGCATTTAATGGTTGAGTGGCTGATCAATATTAGAGCTTGCATTTGTTCATTTATGCAGATCACGCTAACTGTTATTATATATTTTTTTTTCGATTTTCTTTTTTGCTTGCCTTAACGTTTTCTTGAAATGATTTTTATGGATATTGAGTGCAGCTTGAGTCTTATAAGTATCGAATGCGGTTTAACTGCAATTTGTTTTGAATTTTTATTGTTTCCCTAACACTAATCGCCAACTATCTGATACTACTGGGTACTTAAGAGCTATTGTTCAAATACGTTAATCGCTTGTTAAAATGTAATCGTTCTTACTTATGTGCTTACTTAAAAGTTTACTTACACACACACAGCAAACCGATTAAAGTTTATGCATTTCGTACAAAGGTTCGATGAGTATAAACAAAATATACCATAAAAACAATAATCACATCGATATCTGTCTCTTTTGTTAGGGATGGGAACGTGAGTCAAGTAAATAACATTAAAATATTGACGTTGCTAGAGGGAATCTCAAGTCTTTTCTTTACTTTCATCAATTGTTGTTTTGTTAGGCATGGGAGCGTGAGTGAACTTAATTTCTTCAAAATATATTGCTAGAGTGAGTCTCATTGTCTGTTCTTTACTAAACTGAATACTTTAGTGAACTTAATTTCATGCAAATATAAATATTGCTAGACTAAATCTTATTGGCTTTACTTTACTTTCGCTTATAATCACTTTTGTTAGGGATGGGAACGTGAGTGAAATAAATATCATGCAAATATTAACATTGATCTCGTTGCCTTTGTTTAACTTTCCTTAATCAGAGTCAATTTTATTTAACTTTGAGCTCTTTGTCGATATTTACTCACGCTTTCATCTTTATCTTTCTATTGCGACTTTTGCAGTCTCAAACTTATAGCTGGGTAGCAAAAATCTCTCTGTATATATATAAATATATATATACATATTAGAACAAGTAGCCGAGCGGATACCAGTTATCAGCATTTGAATAATACTTAATAATAATAATAATACCAGTTAGCCAGCGTCGACTGGCGATTAAGCGAATATTCATTGGATGAACAGCTACTTAAATGCAATCCCATTTCTTAGTTCAACATTACAGTTTGTCGGTGCTGGTCGACGACAACAGCAAAAGCTACAAAACCGAACAAAATTATTCCTCGTTGAGGTCAGTTATAAGTGTATAATCGTAATATATGCATATCGTACATACTACTTAACAAGAAACACATTGTGAAACAGTGGAAAGATTCGCTAAAACTTGTACGAGATCTGTGACAGGCAATCGCCAATTGAATCCCTGTAGACCTTGATTGAAACGGGTTTAATAAGTTGAGCATAAAAAATATAAATGGGAAAAATTGTATATTTTACCCTTCACGATAAAGGTCATTTAAGTAAATGTTTTTTTGCTTACTAAAATGGAAAAAAAATCCTTTCAAATATTTCCGGAACTGAAATACTTGCATCCTTGTATATACATCCATACATACTCGATTTAATGCATCCTTTTTTCATTAAAATTGAGTGTTTCTTTTAATTCAAGCTTTGCACAAAGAAATCTTTTAAATGCTTGAAATTCTAGTTTTTTTTTCACCTTTGTCTTTTATCAGCTCATTATTTTCTTTTGTTCAAAATTGTATTCATTTAACATTTTGTTTCACTTAACAATCAAATAAATTTTATTCAGATGCAGTTAACTTTAATAGTCTTTACTTAACTTGCTTGTCAGTTATTTGAAAGCTTAATAATATGAATACAGATACGCCCTTGTGGAATATGATTCTCAACATTAGCTTGAGTTTCTTTTGCTTGACACTTCGCATGTGACTAATTGGCAATAGCATTTGTGTCACGATCCGAAACACAAATTAGTTGCACGCTGCGTTTCTGCCTCACATATTATTTGTACTTCATTTAATTTTGTTTTGTTTGCATACTTTACTTTAACTAAGCCTTACAGAAGGTCTTAAACCACAACGGAATTTATGCGCATAACTTTGTTGGCTGTTGAACTTGTCACAAAAGTAAAGTTAAACAAAAAACCCAAAAAATAAAATTAAATAAAAAAAAATCCACAAAATGTAAATATAAAAGACTTTCTGGACTTTGTTTGACTTTAACAAACTGAAAGCTCATAAAAAGCTCGTTGAAACTAAATCAGTCAATATCTCTTTGCTGGTTCTATTGACTTTAATAGGTACCAAAAACTATATATTATATATGGCCTTGACTTTTACCTTCAAAAACGTCGGACACAAATAGATTAACTAATTGCTTCAGTAGTAAAACGGCTTTTGGATCCCGTACGTGTGACTTTGATGGTTGCTACATGGCAGCTCTCTCTCTCTCTCTCTCTCTAGCTCTCTCTCTATTTTTAGACCTAACGCTCTGCTTTGGGTCAAGTGTGGAGCATTAATCGCAGCGTCATGCTCAGCCAAGTTGGGCCAGGTTTTATTAACCAAGTCGTTGCCAACTCGTCTGGAAATAGTCAAAAATAGCCACAAAAAGTATGAGTAAAGATTGAAATGTACACAAGTCGCAGCTGGAATACTCTCTCCTTTGTTTTTAGAATAAATAATAGACATCTAGAGATGGTACACACTCGAAAACCCGTTAAAAAACACTAATATATATTTAATATATTGCTCTGAGGTTGATTGAAAGATTTTTCATGATCAATGATTACTTTTGCGGTTTCTGCTTAGCAAACGTAATGCGAATTTAAACGACTCTTCTTGAGGGTATTATTGAAAACCTTAGCGGTTTTAAGACGTGTCGCTCGTGACGTTATTGCGACCAGTTTTGGTAACATTGTCTATTGCCCGCCCTTCCCTTCCGCAAATTGTTGTCTAGCAATCTTGTCGCTACGTTTTTGTGTTTGCCGACTTTGTCTTCCGTTGTTGTGGTTGGTTTTTGTTAATGAAGATCAGCATTGAGTCATATTTGTCCATTGGGCCAAGGCATTGAACCGCTATGTTTGGAACGGAAGTAACCCAGTTGTGTCAAGCACATTTTGGCTACAAAAATCATCAAGTTTATTGAAAATACTTTTATTCTCGTCTGCAGCTTGAACTGGTAAAGATGGGCAAAGCGGAGTGCATTAGCTACGATGACAATCAACTGCCTTTTATCGATTTGGGTAGTGCCAAAATTCGTATGGAAAAGGAACAGGCACCCGATTGGGCCCTAAAAAAAGCACAAGATGAACTACGCGAGCTGCCTGGCATGAAGGAGCAGGCCATCAAAGAGCTAAGAGAGCTTATACAAAGTAAATAATCATTTTGATATGAGCAATATGAACAGATATTAACCATTATCTTTCACAGATGAAAAGCACCTAAACTTGCCACTCGATGATGAATACATGATGATGTTTTTGCGTCCTTGCCACTACTATCCAGAGAGTGCTCTTAAGCGCGTAAGTTGACAAATCTTTAATGTATTTTGCTTATTAAAATTGCTTTCTTTTCTATAGCTCAAGAACTTTTACAGCATGAAAGCAAAGTATGGTTTGGCCTGTGATAACATTGTGCCCGCAAAACTGCGTAATGTGTTCGAGGGTGATATATTGAATCTCTTGCCAAGCAGAGATCAGCATGGTCGTCGTCTTCTCGTGCTGGAAGCTGGCAGTACGTATATAAAACGTTCTAAAGTACGATCTTGTAAATAATATTATCATTGCTTTTCACGAGTAGAGAAATGGAAGCCATCGAAGGTGCCGTTGCCGGATCTGTTCCGTGGCATTCAGTTGACCGTGCTGGGCTCAATGATAGAGCCATTATCACAAATCTGTGGCGCAGTTGTCATCATAGATATGGAAGGTAATTTACCAAAAAGGTGATGGCTACAAAGTTCGTCCGGCAAAGTTTATTATGTCAACAACAACAACTTTACGACCTAAAAGCCACATAAAGCGAACTGCCTGAATTTAATACATATATTTTTTAATGTACGTACAATTAACAATTTCCATTTCCATGTTGTTGCAGGTTTACCTTTGAGCCACATTACACAGTTTACACCATCTTTTGCCGCCATGTTGCTGGATTATATACAGGATTGCATTTGTGTGCGCCTGAAGGCTGTTCACATTGTGAATAATTCGTATATATTCAATATGCTATTTGCCATATTCAAGCCCTTCATACGCGAAAAGCTTCGCAAGCGCGTAAGTATTTGCCGACACATTCGATTCAGTCCTTCAATAACCGATGAACAAATCTTTGCAGATCTTTTTCCATGGCAAGGATTGGAAAGCGTTAACGTCACATATTGAAGCGAGTTCTTTACCGCCCAAATATGGTGGTACTGCCACTTGGGAACTACCTCCCGGCAAGCTGCTGGGTGAGTTCTTCGAATGCTATTCCAAGGATTATGAACGTAAGTACCTTCTAGAACATTATGTCCCTACAAACTGTGAACTAATTTTTCTTTTCCTTATACAGAGGCAGACAGTTATGGATATGAAGCGGGCTACAAGCCGTCCAAGAAGTAAAGGGATTACCTTTCCATTCCTCATTTTCGATTTGTATTTTAAAACTATAAGTTGGGTCATTTGTGATATTGCAAATATTTGTTGTAGCACTATAATATTATAGTTATTTGCTCCATAATTGTTGGAAGTTATATATGAATCAATCTTGCGATATTTAACAGAACATAGAGCAAAGACTTTAGTAGGGTTTTCTATAAGGAATATTATACTCTCTATTTTAAGTATCTCATGTAATATATATTATACATAGCATATATGTATGTATTGTTTAATGAAAAATATGTTGAGCTTGAAGCAATAAAAATGTAAATTTTGTTACCTTTTATACTAATAACTGATCCGAAAATTTGTATGATTCTAGTTGCATTTAAATTGTGTATACACAAACAAACATTAAATGTTTATTTATTCATTATGGGCTTTTAATGAGTATAATCTTTTTTAATTACTTAGCACCGATAATTTTATTAATTGGTATTTTTCCTAAGCAGTTTCACAGTTCAGTGAACAGTGTAGCGAGTACACAAACCACATAAGCAGTGCAATTGGGCAGTGCATATAATCAGATTTTGCAAAGCAGTAGTTAACAGTTTGAGATTCTCTTAAAGACAGATCAAGTTTAATTCCATTTTGAACACAACTCGCAAACAGATTGTATATAAAATGTTTAATTCCATATTGAGCTTTTACATATCAAACATAATTAGGTTTATCGAGTATATTAAACAATTTTATCAAAACTTTGGCTGATAAAAGACTTCCTTAACATTTCAAATACCACAATAAGACTATAAATGTATAATTATATATAGATATAGAAAGAGTATTCGTTAGTTATGCCACTCTAACCAAGCTACATAATCTTTGGCATTGCCACCTAATGAACAACTCTGGAATGATGAGCTGAATTTCATGGCGATGAGGGACATATTTGTATATGTATATGTATATATAATATTCCTACACTAAATGGACTATTAACTATATAAAGCACTAGGACGGCTTACTGGCTAATGGAAAGCTTATCCTTATTCTCTTCTTTTGTCGTTATTCCTGTTTAATGTCACTGATGGCCGTCGAGGCGGTGGCAACACTGTCAACCGTCTGTGACTTGGACATTATCGTTGCAGGCTTACGATTCCTATCAAGAAGCGGCGAACTGTCCGGCGTATCACTTTTCTCGCACACCGCTGTCGAGGCTTTTGACTTGAGCTCCTCATCGCTGGAGTAACGCGAACGACTCTTATACTGTCCATTGCTCTTATGCTGCATCTTTACATCGTAGCGTCCCGTCTTGCAATGGCTAAGCAACTGTTGCACTGGTGTCCAGCACAACATAATGAGTCCAACGGCGAGGCAGACACCAGCAAAGATATGGCCAGCAAGCAGCACCACTGGCAACATCTTGATCTGATCGGCCAAATCGGATGTGAGGGTCACCTTCTGTTCGAACCAGATGAGTGGAAAGAAGATGCGTGGAATGTCTGTGTACAATGCAATGCCCTCAATGGGCTCTACCAGCATGTTGACCTGGAAGCGTGCAGCTACCTCGAGTGGAAGTCCTGTGCTTGGCTCTACCACCATATAGAACTCGTGATCCTTTTGATTTGGCTCCAGTCCCTCCACCTGATCCACATAGAACGGATCGGCATTAAAGAAATGCGGATATGACATAAAAACGGGCGATCCAAAGCGACAAGCGCTGATGTTCATGACACCGGAGGGAACACACTCGCCACCGCAGAAGCACAGATTTTCCGGATAGAGTGTGCCTAGAAAGAGAGAATATTAATAACTCACGTAATGTGAAGAAATTCTTAATTATAGTTTTGAATAGTTATTTTGATTTAATTTCCTATTATTATTAAATAATTTCTCACTGGTTATTTCCCCTAGGCAAATAGATAAATAGAAAGTCAGCTCATGAAAATTTTTGTGTCTAGACGTTATTGTATGGAAAAATGATGTTACAAGCTGCATGCAACAATTAGCGATTGTTGCTTACTTTTAATACAAGCAAATTACTTAAGATATTATTCAACTATATATTAGTTATTTCAAGAATTTGTTTAATTAAAAATGTTATTGGGATGAGGATGGGTAGACTTTTTTCTCAGACTTTCATTTTCCGCTGAGTAAACTTTGAAATCCAATGCTGTTTTCAAGTACTTAAATCTTAGGCTAGGCCATGAATAATTCTAGTGTTCTTTATGCGTAACACAAGTTGAAGTAATATAGATATTCATAATGCTTATTGTAATTGGATTACTTGTAGACGACATTATATTTCAAATTTAATCTAGTTTTTTTGAGGTACTTACCATTATCAACGGATCGCGGACCACCTGAGAACTTGTAACCCTGCACTCCCTCGATTTCAACTGTTTCCACATAGTCTAGCGGCAGAGTACGGCACATATCTGGCGTAAAGAGACCAACACTGCCGCCCGGCTGTGATTGCTGAGGCTGGAACTCACCAGCCGAGCCATTTGTCAGCCCGCAATATGACTCAAAGAAACCTGTGTGGGTTTGATAGTTCCACGAGTGCATTTGACCCAGCTTAGCCAGGTCATCGACGCCAGTGAAGACATTGAAGACACCAGTTAAATCAGCGCTGCCGTTGCGCGTATAAAACCAACCAAACTTGTCAAAGGGCACCTTGACTTCATCACCGAAGATGGGCATGGCCATGGCGACGTCAATCATGGGATCACTGTAGCCCGTAAAGAGCATTTCATCGACTGTTTTGGTCACGGACATTTCCTGGCCATAAAGCTTAAGACCCACATCGACCATGCCACGCTTAACCGCATTCCAATGCTTGGCCGTAGCAGCTGCCGACTGCAGAAGCACATTAATGATTAGTAGGGATGAGAACTCTCTCTCTCTCTCCCCCTCTCAAATGAATAGTTAAAATACGAACCAAAGCGACAGCATTGAGCGTGGTGACCTCATCGTCGAGACTACCCGAACTGCCATCCGCATCAAAGTAGTATAAACTGCGACGCCGATAGCTGACCGAGTTATTTGACGGATGCCAGTTAATGTTGACCTTGTCGGGTCTGTCTGTGAAGCGATAGGGACCCAGCTGCTGCATAATCGGTTTGCTGCTCTGATTGCCAAACTCTTCGGGATTCGTCCAGTTGTACAAGTAGATATCTATGTGCAGCTCCATTGGCGGCGTCTTCCAATTGTCGTAGACCCTCGTGTCCGGCGCCAAAGCCATTTCCTGTGCAAAAGATTAAATCCCAATTGGCATTAATTGAAAATCTCGACAAGTGTGTGCAGCAGCAAGCTTTCAATCCAATTGAGGCGGCACTTTTGAGCCACCTGCTCAATGAATCCAAGTGAATCCAAGCTTTAATTGGCGTTAAGCGAATGCAGCTGCAAAGCGTGACATTGAACTTTATACCTTGTGCTTGATCCAATTGAATATATCCTCCCAGAACATGCCGTACACAATGCCAAATAGACCCAGGCAAAATCCAAATATGCCAATAATCAAACCTCGATTGCTCTTCTGTCTCCAAATGGCGCTGTTCTGTGCAGGCATGGCTACCAATTATATACTTAAGCTGGGAGGAAAAGCTATAAAAAAAGAGAAAATTATTGTTGTTTACATGCAAAGGGTTTATTTTAGATATTGTCACGAAACGTGATGTTGTTTCTGCACTCTCTGCACTATTATTCAATAACTGTAGCTTCCAGAATAATGTATTGTTATTAACATTTTAAGTCTTATATATAATTTCCTAAACGAGTTAGACATACATACATACTTTACGGATTCTGCGCTTAGAATGAATCAATAAACTATTATTTATCTATGATATGCAGCCAAATGTTGAATAAACCAGTTTTATGATGACTTCAAAGTTGCCAAAATCACCATTAATTAAGCACATTATTTTTGTTTTTCAAACAACACGTGACAGACAATTATTGTTGTCGCTCTTGTAAAGTAAATAATCGTTTTGTCAGTTTGTATATATGTTTCATATATGCTTTGTTATTGATGTGGTGTTTGTCATATCAGCAGATAGATAACTACAAAGCATTTAATGCGCAACCCGCATGCAAGCCGGCGTTTTTATACCCTGATCCCATTAAAAATGGGAAAAAGGGTATAATGAAGTTGTGCAAAAGTATGTAACAGGTAGAAGGAAGCATCTCCGACCCTATAAAGTATATATATTCTTGATCAGCATCGAAAGCCGAGTCGATATACCCATGTCCGTCTGTCCGCCTGTATGTATGAACGCGTCGATCTCAGAGACTATAAGAGCTAGAGACTCCAGATTTTGAACTTAAGCTCGCCTAATCCCTAGGCAGTACAAGTTTGTTTCCGATTTTCGATAACTCTTCCCGTTTCCGATGTACACATGGGATCGATAACAACAAAATCTTGAATTTTGAAAACTTTGAGATGCAATTTGAATTATAAAACAAAATAATGACAATCTGTGTTTTTATTAAAATCGGGTAATAAACACCGGAGATATGGGACATTGAAGTTGTGTATGCAGTATGCAGTATGCGCGTACACACACACACATACTTGCAAGCACTGACTGTACGTAAAGTATAGGGGTCAGGGTATCGTCTAGTCGGGATTTCTCGACTAGAGCCTTCTTACTTGTTTTTAAATACACCAGAGAGCGCTGACACCTACGCATGCGCTTTTATAGGGCTCGTTTCCCAAAGCTTTCCAGTTGGAGAGTTAGAAGCTGGTTGCGATCCGTTTCAAAGCTCTGGAAACCATCTGCTGAATAAGAGAGCCCAGCAGCGGAATAACTGTACCCTGTGCTTGTTATCGCAGGCGACACAATTGTCAAGAACGGTTGCGATAAAAATGTTCATCCACAACCTTTTCAACAACGAACGTTACAGATCCCATTAAAAATGGGAAAAGGATATAATGTTTTTGTGCAAAAGTTTTTAACAGGCAGAAGGAATCATCTCCGACCCCATTAAGTATATATATTCTTGATCAACATCAACAGTCGAGTCGATATAGCCACGTCCGTCTGTGCGTATGTATGAACGCGTCGATCTCAGAGACTATAAGAGCTAGACGCTCCAGGTTTGGAACTTAAGCTCGCCTAATCCCTAGGCAGTACAAGTTTGTTTTCGATTTTCGATAACTCTTCCCGTTTCCGATATACACATGGAATCGATAACAACAAAATCTTGAATTTGCAAAAATTTGAGATGCCATTATAAAACAAAATAATAAAAAACTGTGAAATTTTTATTAAAATCGGTTAAGAAACACCGGGGATATGGGACATTGAAGTTGTGTATGCAGTATGCGCGTAAAAACACACACATACCTGCAAGCACTGACTGTACGCGTAAAGTTTAGGGATCAGGGTATCATCTAGTCGGGATTTCTCGACTAGAGCCTTCTTACTTGTTTTATTTGCATTTTATAATCGATGCAAACTGATACGTATACGTAATATTTGTATGTGTGTGTCATCGAATTCCAAACAATATCCGATTAGTGTTTGTTTCCCAATAGATATATACAGCGTCATCATTCAAAGTGAATCAAATGATAAGCGTACTTTGAACCTGATAAGCTAACAGCTAACAGCTCACAGCTAACAGCTGATAGCTAGACGGCGGGGAAAAAAATCAAGGAAGTGCACAGAAGAAATGCATTTCTTATCGTTATCAATCCCGCGGGGCAACAACAACAACAACAGCAACAAATTTGTTTCCTTAAAAGCTCTCACGTAACGTGCACCGAACAATTATCACTAATAGTATATTCAATTTGTTCAGATCGCGTGGCGATCCATACATATATATAGAGCAACTGTTTTATATATATTCGTGTGTACTTTCACAGCTCTGTGATATATATATATATATTGCCATAATTGAGTCTAATAATTGACCCCGATGTGAGCTATGGTTGGGTCTTTGACACCTACCATTATGGAGTGTACGAAACGATATATATATCTATATATAGAGAGCATCTGCGTGTTGATGAATGCACGAACTTGCCGACATTTTTCTATATTTTTTGATGCTGTTTAATGGTATCAAAAATTGTTTATTCTTGTAGAAATGTACTTAAAATATTAATTTGAATATTAAAAATGTTTACTGTAGCACTTTTTCAAAAATATATTTTAATTTGTCGCTGCTTTAATTCAAATCAAGATCAACGACCACGCACAAAACACATTGCACATCAGCAAGATCATATTCAAATTCATATTCATATTCATATTTATTCTGTATATGTTTTTTCACAAAGTTTTATAAGAGTCAAAACCTTCGCTTGAACTAATTGCTTTCAATTCGATGTGTATTCTTTTTTTTATACTTTTTTTTATTGCGGCAAGCATAAAGTAAATTTTTTATTATTAAATTAAGCATGTGAGATTCCACTTTAGTAACAAATCCAATCATTAAACAACAATGCAATGGCATTTTTTTTTTCGGGGTGACAGGCGATCGCAAAATGAATATATTGACAATAATGCAACTCGATTTAACCTCTGTGAGCTCAAAATTTATCTAATTGCTGTCAATATAACCACAAATTGATAGACACCCCAATCTACAGAGAGATATTTTAAGCTTATTTTCAACAACCCAACAAATATTTAAACAGTTTGAGTACCTTTAAAATGTATAAGAAAGTTTGTTTAGTTTGTTGCTAAGCTTGTTTAAGGAGAAAAAGTTCTAGCTAAGGTTGAGGTAGTCAGCATCGAGAAATGTTTTGAGAGATTAAACTGGTTCCAAAGTAATCTTAGCTGTATACTAAATAAACAATAAGAAACTGTCAGTAGTTGCACAATACAATAATGTTGATGTGAAGAAAATAACATTTCTTATTGTTAATCGATATTGCTTATAACAAAATACCTCGAGTGCTATTATTGTTTATTGTCTCGTAGATTCATACTGTACTATAATTTATGCACATTTGTAAACAAGAGAATCGAATTTTGCTGTCGTAGCGTAGTGTTAAACATATAACGTATAACAACAAATAAACTTATTACAAACATTCGATTGCACTCTTATTGAGGAATAAGTTATTATTGAGCGCGTCATCATGAATGGAGTACATAGTACATCGGATATAGATAAGTTGTATATTTTCATTGGTTTATTGAAAAAACATCAGATCAGAACTGCATTTGCATTCAATCAACAAGATCGTTTACTGTGGGAACACGATCAGCTCAATAGATGTTGCATCAAGAAATACATCAAGTACGTACAGTGGGCGCGAATTGCATACAATTGATGCGCCATATACGAGCAACACCTCCCACAACGATGCAATTTATACTGAGGTTCAGTTACAGCTGAACCACAAAAACATTCAATGGATGGATTGGATGGCATTGTGGCAAAGCTAGAATAGATGATGACTTGATGCAACAACAACGCAATTTGCATTTGTTGTCGCTATGCTTATACTTAGTTCCTATATCTTTGCATTCCTCTCGTTTCGCTGCCCCTTCTAGATTTTCGCGTCGTACATTGCTTTCTGACCTATGAAAATGGAATTGTTTTCAAGTGCTTTTGATGTTTGCGTGTTCTATGAACTCAAAGGTGCGAATCTCTAACATTTGTTTACTTTAAGCCATAAGAATTTTAAACTTATCAAATAGAGTCAACTAAATGAAACTATTTAAAACATTCAAGGTGCTTGCAACAATTAGGCATCCAAGTGTGACTAAGTAACACTGTGTGCGTGTGTGTGTGTGTGTGTCTCTGTTGACAAGTTTATTTTAATCTGTTTATAATTAGCACTTCGAGTATGTGAGAATAAGTCGAAAAGTATTAAGGCAACAGGTGCTGTTCTTTTTGTTTTTGAATAGAATGGATACAAAACATTGTTGTATTCTGTAAATGTACTTAAACACTTTTACTTTAGCCATTGTTTGTCTGTTGCTTTTGTTCGGGCAGAACCCTATCGACAGCAAGATTAACAGCTCAAGCACTTAATACCTATATTATATATAGTATAATTATAATTATGGCCATTGTCCAATCGTGTGTAATCTTAATAAGTCTGCGCGCGATTAAAAAAATGAGTTTTAATTCGTTTTAATCGAGAAAATTTAAAACCAGCTGCTTCCTAATATAATACTATGTAATCCTTTTGTGTCACTTTAACATTCTGTTTGTTCAACAAATAACTCACAATTTCAACAAGGATACGAATGGACACGGATTTGATTCGCGCTGTGCGGAGAGTGGGCGACAAATTTGAGTGGGCGAGCCAAAAAAAAAAAGCGCTTGTGTACCGTTACTCGCCAACGCTTGATTACGACTGTGCGCGACCCTCTCTGGCGGACTGTCAACGAACGGAGCTCTGCCTGCTACTGTTACTGCTACTTCGACTACGGCGTTTGTGTTCTTAGTAGTATTGCGAGCTGCCTCGCATCTGCCTGCTGCCGTTGATGAATGTTTGACGTGCGACAGTTTTATGTGTATGGGAACATATTCATAACTGAATTGTAATATACATGAATATGAAATGTGCTCACTCACAACTTATATGTGTGCGTGTGTGTGTTTACGTTAATTTGCGCTTTAGTTTTTTTTATATTTGGATGATTGTCATTGAAAGTTTTAGAATTAAGCTGCATTAATATATTAGACCAGTTCATGTGCAACTGTAATGCTCAACAAGCAGTCGCGCTCTAAAACTGTAGTTTGATATCCAAGAGAATGAAGTTTGGCACTAATGAAATTGATAAAGAGAATTTGGTATCTAATGAGTACAATTTTTAAAAAAAGTCGAGTGGCATAAAAACTATTAACTATAATTAACGTGAGATGAGTCATGCAAAAAGTCGAGTGCTATAAAAACTACTAACTTTGATCAAAGTTACTTTTGTGATTTAAATAATTGAAATTTAAACTTTGGACTTTGTTGAAATTAAAGAGTAATGGTGGAAATGGCAATCTTTTCTAATGCTAACTATTTTACAATTCGTTATCTCTCTCTCTGTGTGTATAAATACCAAACAATTTTATAGTGCATTTTGTGTTTTTATAAGGTGAGAAAAAGTAAACAAATTGTAAATCGTAACTCGTAAATAGAAAACCTTATCAATGCGGCTAATCGATGTGATTAGCGCTAACAGAACATGTACCTAAACTGTACTCAAACTCGTATTATGTGTAGTACAGTTAGCATACTTGTAAGTAGTCGGTTAATATTGAGCAATTTTGCATATCGGTTTGACACAATTGAGACATGAAGCTACTATCTATATCCACACACACTTAGAGATAATATAGACAATCACCCCCCACGAAGCTCAAAATGAAAACGGCTAACGGCTGAGGCAATAAAACAATCAAATGTCATTGCACCAAGCGACAAGCGCCACGCCACGCCACGCCACGTTCCGCACAACAACAATGTATTTGGGGCCGCTTATTGGATTATGTGAGAGAGTCCGTTGCGTCCAAGTGGCGTGTCCATATGGATGACGAGCTCTACTTATTAGTGGTGGTTTCTGACGCCAAAGCCTGTCTAAGATTATGCTACACAAAGTGGCAATTAGTCTGCTTTCGGCTTTTCACTGAAATGTAAACTATAAATTAACAAAAAACAGGAACAATTGAGGTTTTTTCATTCACATTTAACGGAATGATTCTGAATTCTTGCAGCGTTGCCAGTTGTTGAAATGCGTTTGTTTATTTGCACTGCTTGCCAGGTTGCAGTGGCACTGCTTGCTATTGTTCGTGCGAACTGGCAACGCTCGACAACGCGCGCTGCATTTAAATGAATTCAATTGCACACTAGATTAATAACAGACAAAAAAACACATTTTGATTGAATAAATAAAATGCTTTTTAATAACAATTAAATGCATGAGTTCTATGTAACATGGCCCAATTTTTAAGAATGCCACAAATCAATTTCACTATTGTCCGTTAGGTTGTTGGAATCAGAAACATCCACGTGATGTGTGGAACGAAACTGTATAAGTATAATGAGGTAGCAAGTAGCGGCGCCAGTGATCTACAGTAGTCAAGTAAATCAATAAGAAGTCAGTCAATAAAGCTCCAATACTAACCGTAAATATTAGCGTACGATCCAAGCGAAATAATCCGGCAGCAGTGAACCTCACCTTGCGATGGGAAAGCTGCAGGGACAGGCGAAACAATCGATCCCGCAGCTCGTGATCATCGGTAATGTTGAGGATCTTGTGAACAATGGCTGCACTAAAGCTGCTATGCCGAATGGTTCTGCTGCTGGCCTCCACTATAAGGAATATGATAACAACATACCACAACATCTGAGTCAAGAAGAAGGCAAAGAACTCATCTGCCTCAAAGTTGTCCAAGCGTTTGGGATTCAACAACGCCTCCAGTATGTAAAAGTCATCAAAGAGTATAAACAAAAACGATATGGCTATAATGCCTAGCAATGGATACGTAAAATACTCCTCGATTGTTTGGCAAATGTCACAGAGCAGATTGTGTATATTCGCCACCTGCTTGATGGCGTACTCGGGACTCTGACGTATTATCGAGGTAACACTGTAACGCTTCATGGGAGTACTGATTAAATTTCTCAAGCGATGCGTATAACGTTTATGATTCACCACCGAATGCATGGGCGATAGTTCCAGGGCGCTATTCTGTTCAATATGAGCATCCAGAATATCCTGCAGGATCTATCGAAAAATAAGAAGCTGCTTAGCTACAAACGGTTTCAATGGAACGATTCAATACTTACCTCATTCACCATGCTAAACCGACTCCGAGCCAACTGTGTGACACAGAGAAACTTGAAGACCATAAGACTGATATTGATGTGAGGCAAAGCGAATGCCGTAAACGTAACAAATGATGGGGAGATTGTGGCACTAACTAACAATCCATAACTGACACACAAATAGACAACATTGAAGATAACAATGCCCAACGAGATGAGAAAAGTCAATAGAAGAATACGTCGATAGTCCAACTTCATGCCCAGACGCACAAAGATCTCGTCCACAACAATGTTATTCTGTATAATGCTCACTAATCGCTGTCGTTTAAACATTGCAAATCCAAAGATCGTGGACATGGCAATGATGCCCGTCAAACGCAAGGTGCCATCGCCCAGTTTGGTGATGTTCGTCTGGAAGAAGTAGCCGATAATGGAGTCACCCTCGCGTATTGAAATCACAAAGCATAGCACAAAGAACAAAAAGTGAACAATGCCAGCAACGAAAGAGTATTTCGATGTGTGAACTTCTTTGTCCGCATTCAGATTCAGTTGGAATGGTGCCAGACCCACCAAGGATATGTAGGTGAGCGGCCGAAGGGACTGAAATACATTATCCGCCTGAGATATGCGAACCCAAAGCTTAATTGCCATGTCCAGTTAACTTTCCTTTATTTCTTTTGCTTTTTTGACGTTTGTTCACCTCGGGCGCAGTACACCAACTGACTGTTCAACAGAGCCAGAGCTCATATATCAGAAACGTTAGCACAAGCTAGAATGTAGAAGTCGTTTGGACAACAGGACAACAGGACGGCATAATAAGCTAATACCGATAGCGGTAAATATTTAATTAAGCTTAAATGCGTAGCATAACGCTAGGCACTTAGTGCGGGCGAAAGGGGCCCGACAAGTGTTACAACAACAGGATAACAAGTAATCGCAATTTGCAATAAGCGAATTGCGAGTTATGCTTGCCCCATGCCTTAAAATACATACACAAATTTAATGAAGTGAGGTAAACAACTAAAAAGAGACGGATAATTGTCAAAATATATAAACAAGAAGACGAAAATTAGTTGACCTTTTGCAATAACTTGAAACAAGATTGATTGAACATTAAAGAACATTTATTTAACCTTAACACATAAATATTAAAGAGTGTAAGTGTTTATTTATATTTGGTATGATATTTAATGTTATGTTATTTTATTACTTTACAAAAAGTTTCAAATAATTTCATTGACAATTTGTAACGTTTTATTTGTCATATTATGTAAGGTTTCACCGCATTCAGAAGCATTTCCTGTTATATTGCCATCATTGTTTGATGTAAACTGCAGCAAGATGATGAGATAAGTGGTAAGAGCGCCGCTGATCTGAAGAAGCAATAAAAAAGCGTTAAGACTGGGTTAACAACTATTCATAAAGTAATTTCCTTACCGTAAAGTAAAGCGTGCGATCAATATAAAAGAGACCTGCAGCTGTAAAGTTAATCTTTAAATGCAATAATTGCATTGAGAATTGCTGCAGTTTCTTCTCCATCTCCAAATTCTTCGTTTTGTTCAAGAGTAAGTGCACAATACCGCCAGTTTTCTCACTCTTCCTGATGGCCCGATTGCTGCCCTCAACGATCGAGATGATGGCAATCAAATACAATATCATTTGGCATGAGAAGAAGCTAACAAACTCGACAGCCTTGAATTTGCTCTCTCGCTTTGACTTGCCGAGTAGAGTCTCGAGCACATAGTATGCATCAAAGACAATGATCAAGAATGCAATTGAAATGATTGTTAACAGTTGATAGGTGAAGTATTTGTTGGCTGTGGTTGCTGCCTCACAGATCAAATGATGTATCTCCATTGACTCCTGTATAATCTCAGTCGGATCCTTAGTCACAATGGTGTACATGGAGAAGCAATCCCAACACTGCAACGAGCGTGACTTTCGCACAGCTCTAATGGTCTGTGAGTCGTATTGATTAGCGAGGTTTTTCAGAACCTGAAAGTACAAGCAAAATATAAGTAATGGGTGGGTATTAAAGGTGTCTCCTTTGACCTCATTTAATGCGCTGATATAAATGCGTAGTTTGATTAAGAGTCCACTCACGAGTATGCTAACTGCGCAAACCATAAAGTTTGGCGAGAAATTGCTAAGAATTGCTGAATAGCGCATATAGCTCGAAGCTCCCGAAAATATTGTGACAAAGCTGTAGACAACAAAGGCAATTAGTGAACAGAGCAGAAATGCAGCTAAGCAATTGATTTCCCTTGCCGCTTTTATCTGTTCAAAGCTAATGCCAACACGCGGAAATGCCTCACGTTCCAGGCCATGGAAAATAGCCATGAGGTTTAACAAATGCCGACGATTCAGCAGCGAAGCAATAAGCACTATCAATATTCCAACCATTCCATTGAAACTCTCTAGATCGGCGGTTATGTTCGAGACATTTGTTAATGTGAAACTAATCATGACTGAGCGACGTTCAATGAAGCTATAAATGTAGTTCAACGTATAGAATAACATCCTGCCGATTATGTTGGCTATCCCGAAGCACGATATACGCAATCGACCCGCTGAACTATCCACATAATAGGGCACAACACCAAAGCAAAGTGCCACGAAAAAGGCCAGGCGGTAGCAGCCGTAGACATTAACGGGACGCACAAGCACATTCAAATATTCCGGAATCCACATTGCGTATGAGCAACGAATCGAAGTTTATTGTGAGCCAAACGTGTTAAGTTTGTTATATATGGTTGAAATCTTTGATGAAGATTGTATTCTACTAATTAATTAGCTTCATTATAGACTGACGGGAAATTTATGTCTGATAACTTGGCCACAATATCCTTGCATTTTTTATTGTCTTCAGATAAGGATATACACAGGCATTATGGGGTTTTTTGTTTGCAAACGTTTTCAATACTTATCTAGGATCTATAACCTACATCCTTGCTTACCTTATTTAAGGCTTCAAAGTGTTGCCAGCAACGGTGAAGGATTGCACCAAACAGCAGGACAACGCTGAGCAGAAATACTTGTGGCACATAGAAGGCAACTGCAGCTGGATAACTGGGTCTAACATCGTTCCACAGTAGCATGCAAATGGAGCTGGCTAAGTACGCCAATTGCACGCCGGATATGAGAAAGAGTTTCGTATGTCTTAAATTCATAATCTTTGCATAATTAAAGCTTACGCCCACATTGAGAAGTTTATCATCAATCCGGGCTATTAGATCAAAGAGTCGAATAAGACGACGGACGCGCAGACCGCTGCAGAAGAAGAGTGTAAACATGCCGGTCATGCCAACGAATTTCTGAAGAGAATCTCCCACTTGGGAGATTGGTGAATTGAAGAAGTAACCAACAATGCTCTGCTGCTGAATGAGAGCAGATAGAAAGCAATAACCAAAGAAGCTTAACTGAAGCACAGCATTCACATAGCCCAGGCGACTCAGCTGCAAGTGCCGTGCTTGCGCCTGACCCCTCAACCGAAGGGGAGTCAATCCCAGCAGATATGTTAACAGGAGCAACGTCTGTTCAGCACCGCAAGCATCTCGCGGACTGAATAACTGCCTTAAATTGGACGGCATGACTCAAGGAAACTAAATACTATTTGCAGAACCGGATGTGCAACAGCTTTTATACTTTTAGTGTGCCGCCAATCAAAATCAAATATTACAAAAGTCAGCAGTTAGCCACATAGCTAATTGACAGTGTTAAAGACCTTGAACTTTGTCAGCTCATTTCAAAGGTGCTGTCAGCAGCCATGTAATGGAAAACTTTTCACGACAAACACGTTTCGGTCATGTTTATGACAGCTTGTTTGTTTTCAACTCATTTGTGGTCTGAGTTAATAAGTTTAATTGAATTCTTATAAAATAAACCACTCTGTTTTAAATTTTTTAATGTGCTACAGGTTATATGAGGTAAAATAGAGAATTTCAAAAGGGTCGCAGTAAAGTATGCTATAGCTTTTCGTTGCCACAATGCAATCTATTAACTTTAATAGATTGGATATATATACTATATTACAAATCGTCAAGGTTTCCTATAAAGGTATTCTCTTGTGTATAAATACTGTGTTTGTTTTGGCGTTTTTAATAGAGGTTAAAACGTTTAAACTTACGACTGGGAATACATATTCATTATATTTACTTTTTGAAACACTTTGATACCAAATCCAAACTTCATATACAAATCTAATATCTTTTTTGACTTTTACAAACATTTCAACACCTTTAAATCTATCGATTAATTCACCAACTTACCTGGTTTACCATTTCGAGACGCACTTCCACCAGATATGTCAAACAGGTAAACATGGTTATGGCAATCGCAAGCACCGTATGCTGAATCATGAACGTAAAGTGTAAGGCCCAGGTTGGTTTAACATTGGAAGAGTATAGGACGGCAAAAGTGCACGTGGTAAATGTAAAGTGGATCAAAAACAAACAGATCATAAACACATAAGTTAAACGGAGCACTTTACTATACAGGATCTTGATGCCAATCGTTTGTAAACGAACATCGATTGTGTGAAATTTTCTAAGGCACTGTTTCAATCGTTGCTTGGGTATAATAGCCGTCAGATAGATGACAGTGATGCCAATGAAACCACTCATAATCTGCATCACGTCCCCGATGTAAGTAATCCTCGATCGAAAAAAGTAGCTCGCAACGGATTCACAATTGTTGTGTATGGTCATAATATAGCAAACGCTATAAAGGCCGATGTGAACAACACCATTTAAGAAACCAAACCAAGACTGCTTGATGTCTCTGCGACCGTTCTTGTCTGGGAAACTGATATAAAACGATGTCAGCCCGTACAAATAGGTGACATACAAGAGCGGACGCAACGATTCGTACAGCTGCTTGGCAGAAAGCACACGACGCACGCAACGTCGAAACGGATGTTCAATATCCGCCACCGCATTCTTCTTCACGTTCATACTTCGACGTTATCGTCGTCTGCACAGCTGAAGCTTTACGCGGCAACTGAACACAACAAGCGCTAATAATTTTGCATATAGCCAACACCACCCTCGTTTAATGAGCTGGAGCACACAACCGCAATTCATTCATGTCATTGTTGTTGGTTGCGAGTAAATAATTCTTAGCTTTTTATGCCAAACGATGGCAAGTTGGAGTTTGAGTTAGAAAACCATTTAACTATTAACCTGTTGCTTTTTAATTGATACCCTACAACTGTTGACTGTGCCCTTGGGATCTCATTTGGTGCATGGCTTTACTAAGTTGTGCGATTTACAGACAATTATGTGTATCACCCATTATTTTTCATACCCTGAACCCATTGAAAACGGTTAAGAAGGGTATAATGGTTTTGCTCAAAAGTAGGTAACAGGCAGAAGGAAGCATGTCCGACCCCAAAAAGTATATATATTCTTAATACTAACACACACACACACACGCATACTTGCAAGCACTGACTGTACGCGTTAAGTATCATTATAATCGTTGACTTGCAATATATAGCACACACCGTAGATAGAAACCAATATTTCTTACCTGCCCTGCCTTAGAATTCCCAACTGGTTCTAGCTTAGTCAGAGTGGTATGGCAAGTGGTAAGACTAGCTAAGTGTTTTTGACAGCTGTATAATTTTTTTTTTTTAAATATGTTTTTACAACTTAATACTTTTACTAATTGTGAACGAGTCGAGTAAATATGTAAGCGATTATATATATATATTTGTTTATAAGAACTAGTATGAAGAGTAAAGAGTATGTATATTTATGTTCGTGCGTCCAACCAAAGATAAAGTATGCAGTGTATGCGTACACACACACACACACACACACACACACACACACACACACACACACACACTCTCGCTCTCAAATACTCACACACACTCACAACCAGACACATACTTTCTAGCACTGAGTGTACGCGTTAAGTATAGGGTTCAGGGTATCGTGTAGTCGGGATATTTAGACTAGAGCCTTCTTACTTTTTTCTCTCAGTGTCCGTCTGTGTTAAGTACTTTAGGGAGTTGGCTGTTAAGTAACGTTAAATATTTGATATAGAAGAAATATTAGCAACATGTTTTGTAAGCTCTTAAAAAAACTTGACATCATTTATTAATACAAAAAAAACGAAACAATACAAAATGGAAGTACATATATTGTATTCTATTATATTTTTACAATTCGAAGTCAAATTTTAAATTTAAGATTGATTCGGGGAATGTTAAATTTTGACAATTTCTATTAGTTTTGGTTCAGTGTGCATTTGGTATATATATATATATATAGTCAACTACAGATAAACGTAGGCAACAATGGTACACTACACAATATTTGCGACAGATTTACATTTATAGCGCATTACGTACATGAAAAACAAAAATGGTTTGTTACAAGTATTGAGACGAGATGAGACAGACGTATTGACATAGTATATAAATAGATTTATACGGCATTACGTACACGAAAAACAACAATGATTTGTTACAAATATTGGGACGAGATGAGACAGATATATTAACTCTAATTGCACGATTAATTTACTAATTGCACTTTTAGCTTAGCCCTAAGGCTCTATGAGTGGATGTCTAAAGAGTACGATGTATGAGTATATGTACATTATGTTATTGTGATTTAGATGGTTTCGGTGCGTGGATCAATTTTGTGTATAGCCTGCATAAGGCTGGTGATGTTTGCTGTATTAATGCCCTGCCTTGACATTTCTGTCAAGCGATCCGTAATGGGCTTTTGATCCTGACCACGCTGCCACCTTGAAAGCAACAAGAATTTTAGTTAATAGTTAATTAAAGTAAAGTTCACTTTACTCACCATAAGTGCGCGCAGGTGTGCAAAAGCGGTATATATAGTGGCAGCAGATCAATATCACAGAGCGTATCAAAACGACTAAGTGCCACAAGAGCCCAACGCTCCGCCGAATGGTGGGGCACAGGTGAAGCTGTGCAGGCAGCAACGAGACGACAAAGTATTAACAGTACTGGTCGGGAGCGATTCATGTAGATTTTGTTGAGTAGACGAAAACAGTTCTCGAGTATGGGTATGGCCATCTCATTGCGTCGCTCGTCCAAATACTGGCACGCCCTGGTTAGCTCGTCGTGCTGCAGAAAGCGCAGGAATGCCTCCGTATCCCGCAGCTTGGGCTGGCTAACAACCTGCTTGAGAAAGGCTTCAAAGGCAATACTGCGACCACCGATCAGCTCAAGAGAGAAGTTGCCCATTAGCACTTTGCTGGGAAAGTGTGTGTTGTTCAGCTCTGTGGGATGCAAACGCTTCAGGCACTGATGCAGTTCGCGAAAGTCTGTGTAACGACGTTCTATTTTTGCCGATTGCTCATCCATGATACTGGAATCCTGCCGCACTGTCAGCTCATAGACAACGAATCGCTTGATTTTGGCATCGCCGATCTCACGCGGCATAATGTGTGCCTGTAAAATCTCCAAGCGCAACTCTGTGCTGCCATCGGCAGTTGGCGTAAAATTTCTTTGTGGAAAGACCTTCATCCAGCAAGCTGTTCCAAATAGAAAAAAACAAATTTTCATAAAAATCTTTAAATATATTATATTTGGATATGTTTTTAATAGACGTGCAATGCATTGAAATTGCTCTTAAAAAACTTTTGAGCAACAACTACATAAACATATATATGACGGTTTTAAGTTTCTGAATAATTCCTATTTCTGGAATGTTTATAATAACAGCAGATTCTCGAAAAATCTGAGTTTTATCATGACTGCTAATGACGATTCTTAATTTCTCGAAATATATATGTATGCATTTATTTATATATATTTATTTTATACGCACCCGTTGTCTGATCAGCTGTTTGTGGTGGTATGGCCAAGGCAGCCGCTTCTATAGCAGGACTGTCGGGATCATCTTCGGGATTTGGGCCGTCCATGGAGGGTTCGTGAGGCAGAAGATGCTTTGATATCACGGCGTGCACTAATTAAATAAAAGTAACATATTGTGATTTGTAGTAGTTATCGTTAATTCAAAGTTTATTAAGCTGGTTGCTTACTCACTTGTTATTTGACTGCGAATGAGAACACAAGCGGAAACTGCATACACAGCTGTGCAATAAGCTACTGTTTATATCTTCGTATTTGTTATTGTGCTCACTTCACTGGCGATTGTATTGCGTTCGCAAATATTGTAATGACTAATCCCAGCCGACCCAAACCAAAACACTGCCCAACCAGTGCGAGACAGTAAGTGGGACGCCTTTGTTGTATTAGCAAAAATCACAATGCACCGAACCTTGATTTCTCTTACCGAACATTTGTTTCTAATTGTTGCACAGTCGCAAATTTCTAACTAATTTTAGTTTGATTTAAACATTTTGCGTTTTAGTGTTTAATATGTGGGCGAAGATATGTTACTGCGTACGGCATACCGAAGCGTTGCAGTGCAAGTTGCGTTATAAAATAATTCAGTCGCACTTTTAGAAAGTGTATGTAAACATTGTGCTATCGCAATATCGATAACATTATTTCACGACAATCACGCACGAACAACAAAAAGCGGCTATTGTCATCGAACGAAAAAAGAAGTGGGTGCATAATTTTCTTTTGTGACAATCAACTATGACGCTGCCGGAGTTTTTTGGCTGTACTTTAATTGCATTTGGACCACCGTTTGCGTTGTTCGTGTTTAGCATTGCCAATGATCCCGTGCGAATAATAATACTCATTGCGGCTGCCTTCTTTTGGCTGCTTTCGCTATTACTTTCCTCCCTGCTCTGGTTTGCGATGGTTCCGCTGCGCGAGTTGCTCGTCTTTGGTGTGCTGTTCTCGGTGCTGTTCCAGGAGTGCTTCCGCTACATTATCTATCGCATACTGCGCAGCACAGAGCAAGGCCTTCATGCCGTAGCCGAAGATACGCGCGTCACGGAGAACAAACACATTTTAGCCTATGTATCCGGATTAGGATTTGGCATCATTTCGGCCATGTTTGCGCTCGTCAACGTGCTGGCGGATATGGTAAGTACAGATGCTCTGTTTGCACGCCAAGCACAAATTGCTTATATAGTTTGCTTCTTTTGCTTTTAGACTGGCCCCGGTACAATGGGTCTGAAGGGCGGCACCGAAATCTTCTTTATAACCTCAGCTGCTCAGGCGCTATCCATTGTGCTGCTTCACACTTTCTGGAGCATAATATTCTTCAATGCCTTTGACACAACAAACATATTACATATTGTATATGTTGTGGGCTCACATCTCTTTGTCTCAATGCTGACGCTTCTCAATGCCTACGGATATTATTGGGCTACATTGCTGCCAAACTATATTGTAACAGTTCTCACTGGGGTTATTGCCTTTAGAGTGGCGGGAGGCACTGTAAGAAGCTTAAAGCGATTTATAATGTGTCGATGAAGAAATGTGCAATTGAAAGTATTTAGAATTAAGTTTACTCCTCACTGAAAAAAGGCATTATCTTAAAATTAACTAATTTAAGTCATGCGACATTAAATCGGATTATTTGATTAAATTTACAAAGTTACTTTTTTGATTAAAGTGGTTTTTTAGTTTAGAATTTTTTTGGTTTATTAATTTCTTATACTTTTAAAATTATAATACATACGTCGAATTCAATTTTGTTTGCAATGTACCAATATTTTTTTTAAATGTTTTGTTGGGAGCATTTTGATGATGTTAAACAATTAACAAACACTGAGCAAACGAATCCTGTAGATTTAAGACTTAAATCAGTATAAATAATTGGAGATTTACTGACAATAGTCCATTTTGCGGACATTGATTCCAAAATCAGATAAAGCCGGCTGCAAATCTTCCATGGTTAATGTAAATTTGCGATCCTTGGCCTGTAATAAAAATATGTATTATTAAACAAAACTCAAGCTGAATAGGTATATAGAATTTGGTGTTGTACCTTCGAGCCACCGGGAGTAGCCGAGTTTTGCATGTGCGTGCGCACCTTGGAATGCTGCAGTGCATCATCAATAATGTCAGACATGTATTTCTGCGTTGCAAGCGAGATCAGACGAACAATACGGCGGTCATCTGCATGAAAGCCGCCCTTATTCAGATAATGAGCAGTAACTGCAAATAAATGGAATTTATTGATATTGTGCTTGATATAATTTGAAGAACTGTCACAGTTACCTGCATCTGGCATTAATGGAGTATAATCCTCCAACTGTAGCAAGAAATCGCTTAGATGCGAAGATGGTGCAGGACGATCGCTTCCAAAGGCATCACCGCCACTCGCACCCGCTGCGCCCGCACCAGTTGTATTGGCTCGGCCCGACGAGCCGCCAGCACTTGGATGATATATAATACCAAAGTTTGAGCCGACCATTGCAAGATTTTTCACTGTTGTGTTTTAACTTAAAGTGTGACCGCTGAGGGCAAATATTTAAATACCAAAATATATTGACATCAATGTATATAGCTGTTCTCAATGAGTACAGTATCGATAACCTCTCTCCATGCCATGGATGGCCTACGGCTCGTGTTAAGTTGGCTGCAGTCAGCTGCTGATGTTTTGACAAAGACTATCGAATAATACAAGACAGGAAAATAGATCTCTCTTCTTCTTATTGAAAAAGTTCGTAGAGAGTGTGATGCGTGAGACGCAGATTAGTTGTTACTATACATACTTCAGTTTGCTGTTGTGTGACGACCAAAGTTGAGATTGTCATTTTTTTTACTTTTGGTTCTATCTGCATGCTAATGCCCCACATGGGAGGGTACTATAGACTTTATATAAATTTTATGAAATTGTATGGCCAAACACGAAATCCGAGATTTTATATATGACTTCCATCATACATATATGAATGTATATATTGGGAATTTAAAATGACTTAATACCAAATTAACCCTAACCATAACATAAACGCATTTTGCATTCACATACTTGTCCCTGTATTTGAAATATACATTAATAATTTCATTGACATTAATTGAATATTGTAAAAATAATTGAGCAGCGTGTGCGTTTCAGCAACGACAACCATCGCGTGTTGTTGTTTTTATTTTAATTTTTGCGATTTTCCTTGATTGATTCTTGTAAGTATTTATAGTTTTTAGAATCACGACCGTTTCTATTGAAATCTCAAGCATAAAATTGCAAACACATTAAATCTCGACTAGAAAATACCCTAAGCCCTATACTTAGCGCGTCAGTGCTTGAAAGTATATATGAATGTGTGTTAGTACGACTATACTGCATACTCTGTTGAACTTCAATCACTGATCGAAGCTGTTAATGCTGATAAATCTTATTGGGTCGGACATGCTTCCTCCTGCCTGTTACAAACTTTGCACAAAACCATTATAACCTTTTCACCCATTTTCAAAACGGCTGCAGGTGGCCTAGGCCCGTTATTGTGTGTATGCATATGAGTGCGCCCAACGGGAATAGGCAAAACGCAAAACGCAAAAAGACAAACAACACGTGATGGGTGTCGTTGCTGGAAAGCACAGGCTGCACAATGTCTAAATACCCATTGTTTCAATATTCGATTAAGATCAATGAAATTTGTCATATGTATTAGTTTAATATAAGAACATTTAAGGATAAGTTATGTGAATACGAAATGCGTTTATTTTATGGTTAGTGTAATTTGGCTTTAAGTCATTTTAAACCAATTTCACTAAGTTCTTATCAAGTCCATACTACCCTCCCATGTTAGGCATTGGCAAGCAGATAGAACCAAAAGTCGAAAATTGACAATCTCAGCTTTGGTCACCGCACAGCAGCAAAAACTTATCTTTGTCTCATGCATCGCACACTTAAAGAATGAGTTGACAAAGAAGCAAAGAAGCATAAGCGGTACTTATTCCCGTTTCCACCTCATGTATTTACATACTCATACATTATAACGCCAGCCTCACTTGAATTTATTTAAGAATTTAATAAAATTAGCTGAAAGTGATAAAATGTACATCGCTAAACTAGTATGTTACGGTAAAGGCATTTATTTATCTTGGTTACAATTAAGCCTTTCGATTTTATATAAGATATAATTTTCGATTTTATATAAGATATAATTATTCCGGCAGCAACATTTCATCGACATTATTCTGAAATATGACTGTTAATCTTAAAACACGACCGTTTCTGTTGAAATCTCAAGCATAAAATTGCAAACACATTAAATCTCGACTAGAAAATACCCTAAGCCCTGTACTTAGCGCGTCAGTGCTTGAAAGTATATATGTATGTGTGTTAGTACGACTATACTGCATACTCTGTTGAACTTCAATCACTGATCGAAGCTGTTAATGCTGATAAATCTTATTGGGTCGGACATGCTTCCTCCTGCCTGTTACAAAATTTTGCACAAAACCATTATAACCTTTTCACCCATTTTCAAAACGGCTGCAGGTGGCCTAGGCCTGTTATTGTGTGTATGCATATGAGTGCGCCCAACGGGAATAGGCAAAACGCAAAAAGACAAACAACACGTGATGGGTGTCGTTGCTGAAACACACGCTGCTCAATTATTATTACAATATTCAATTAATGTCAATGAAATTATTAATGTATATTTGAAATACAGGGACAAGTATGTGAATGCAAAATGCGTTTGTTTTATGGTTAGGGTTAATTTTGTATTAAGTCATTTTAAATCTCTTCAATAAGTTATTAATGATCTACCTAATTCCCAATATATGCATTCATATATGTATAATGGAAGTGATATTTAAGTATCTCGTGTTTGGCCATACAATTTGACAAAAATTTCATATAAAGTCTATAGTACTATAGCAGATAGAACCAAAAGTCGAAAATTGACAATCTCAGCTTTGGTCACCACACACAGCAAACAGAGAGAGAGAGAGAGAGTTTAAAAACACAAGCGGTACTTTTTCCTCTTGTCCTTTTCCCACGAGCTCCCAATAGCTGCTCCTTTTCGTTATCGAAAACCACAACGGGTATTCAGAGCTCGTGGGAAAGGGGCAAGCGGAAAAAGTACCGCTTCTGCTTTGTCAACTCTCTCTCAAAGTGTGCGTTGCGTGAGACAACAATAGTTTTCGGCAATACTTCTGTTTGCTGTGTGTGGTGACCAAAGTGGGGATTGTCAATTTTCGACTTTTGGTTCTATCGGCTTGCTAATGCCTAAGATGGGAGGGTACTATAGACTTTATATGAACTTTGTGAAATTGTATGGCCAAACACGAGATACTCAAATATGACTTCCATTATATATGCGTATGTATATATTGGAAATAAGGTAGAAGATTATCAACTTATTCAACAGTTTTTAAATGACTTAAAGCCAAATTATACTCACCATAAAATAAACGCTTTTTGTATTCATATACCTAACCTCAAATGTCCGTATATTAAATAAATATATATTAAAAATTGCATTGACATTAATTGAATATTGCAATAAAGGGTATTAAACAACATTGTGCGGCTTGTGCGTTCCAGCAACGACAACCATCACGTGTTGTTCTTTGTATTTTTGCGTATTGTCCTATTCCCGTTAGGCGCACACACATGCATACACACTATGACGGGCCTATTCCCGTTAGGCGCACACACATGCATTCACACAATAACGGGCCTAAGCCACCTGCAGCCGTTTTGCCTTCGGCACATCAACAAAAAAAATAAAATAAGAAAATACAAAGATACATATGTACACATAATACATTGGCAAATCATAATGTTTTTTGTTTTCTATTATTTTCTAGAAGTTTTTCTTGCAGCTAATAAATATGGAAAAAAAGCTTGAATATTCAAAGTATATTATGAGAATGTAGATTAATTATTCATTTATATGCAAAAAAAAAACTTATAAAATATAAAAAAGTTAAGAAAATAAATATTTGACTACGAGGGTTTGAGCTCGGCTTGACTATGTTTGTTGCGAGCAACCGCTCATTTATCTGCGCCAAGGTGAGATGCAGGAATCCTCCAGACACTTTGATGTTTGACCCGCGCTTCTTTTTTAATTGCTTGTTCTTAGCTTTACACTGTTTCTAGTTTTAAAACACAAAGGAAAATAAGACTAAAGAAAAAAATCTAATCTATCAAATTAATAGAAAAATTAAGCAACGACAATGGATAACAATAAAAAAATAGTGTTTTTTTTTATTAAAGTTGTAAAGCAATTCCCATAATTTATTTTGATTGCTTTCATTTATCAACCTAAATAAAAAAAATTCTAGTTTTGTAAACGTACAAACATACGATTTCAGCGACCCAGGCAATGCACAACGATAATGGAATATACAAGATAGGATTCCAGCGACTGTTATTTGTTAACAGAAACGATAAAACCTGTAAGTAAGCACCTAGCACGTATTACGATATTGTTGAATACGATATTGCGTCCGATGCGCCAGACGAAGATTTGTTGTTGCTGTATTTCATTGTGCCGTTGTGTGGTGGCCAGACGAAGATTTGTTGTTGCTGTATTTCATTGTGCCGTTGTGTGGTGGCCGAAGTTGAGATTTTAAATATTCGACTTTTGTTTCTGTCTGCTTGCTATGCCTCAAGTGGGTGGGTAGTATAGACTTTATATGAACTTTGTGAAATTGTGTGGCTAATCGTGATAAACTTAACTATGACTTCTATCATACATGTACGTGTGTATATATTAGGAGTTAGGTAGATCATAAATGACATATTCAACACGTTTAAAATGACTTAATACCAAATTAATACTAACCATAAAATAAACACATTTAGCTTTCAAATACTTGTCCGTGTATTAAAAATATTCATAAAGAATTGCATTGACTTGTATTGATTATTGTAATAAAGGGTATAAAAACACATTGAGCAGCGGTTGCGTTTCAGCAACGACAACCGGCACGTGTTGTTGTTGTTTGTTCTTTTGCGTTTTGCCTTTTTCCCGTTAGAATACACAAAACGACGGCCCAAGCCCATACGCAGCAGGCAAGCTGCAGACGATTTGCCTTCGACACCAACGAGCATACAAACACAAACATACATATGTATGTATGTACATACTCATTGATCGGCAACAACAAAATCTTACAATACAAGTAAAAAGAATTTCCGCATGTACAGACAGACCATGACCTACGACAAACTCTAAACAGCAAAGCAATAACAAATCCAAACAAAACTCACATGCATACACACAAATACGGACCTAGGCTTAAGCCACCCTGAATCCGTTTGGCGATCGGCAAATCAACAACATTTAAAAATTAAAAAAACATTTGTTTGAAATGAAATAAATGTATGATTTATACATGACATCGGCAGAACATAATTTTGTATTTTCAACTTAAACATTTCTAGCAGCTATACCATTTTAGGCAAAATAACCAGCAGCCCAGCAATTCCAAAAGTATCAAATAATTAGTTTGTTTTTTATTTGAGATACTCTAAAGTTGCTTTTGCGTGAGCTCTGATAAAGACATATGTACATATGTATGTACATATGAAGTTTTCGTTTTAAAAACGAACCAAGGCCACATGCAGCAGGCCAGCTGCAGACGATTTGCCTTCGACACCAATGAGCTTACAAACACAAACATACATATAAGTACTCATTGATCGACACAACAAAATTCACTAGAAAGTAGGCACCAGTCGAGAAATCGCGACTAGACGATACCCTGAACCCTTTACTTCCTTCTGCCTGTTACATACTTTTGCACAAATCAATATACCCTTTTTCCCTTGTTAGTGGGTTCAGTCTGTAACAAGCAAATTTACTTCAGTCCATACACAAAACAAAAACAAATTCATACACGGCGGCAGACAGAAATGGATACGCAATAAACGAAAATACGAATATCGTATGAGGGAAAATAGGTGCTATTGTACAGAGCTCGTTTACTAACTGTAAAAAACGAGGGGAATTTATTTTCGTGTCTTGTAGTTATATCGTTTTTGGGCAATGCAATGCAATGTAAAACGAATTAAACAGCATCAACTCAAATCAAAACAAACCATTCAAATCATGAGTAGGGAGAATACATTGGCATGAGCTCTGATACATATGTACATACATATTATGTTTTTAGCAAACATACAGTGCCAAATACATACGACACATCAGTCCATAACATAAACAAAAACAAATTCAATTATGGCGGCAGGCCCAGATTTATAAGCAAAGAAGCAATATTCAAAACATAAGCAGCTGACTGGCTGCTGACTTCAGCCAACATAACACGAGCCGCAGCGCATCCTTGGCATGGAGAGAGGTTTCGGCTCGTGTATATATACTCTTTGGTTCTAGCACTTTCTGTAGTGCAACTATCGATAAATATAGTATTGTTTTCAATATCCAAAAATATCGCATATAATCAACGTTTTGGTTATTGATTATTAACTCTATTTTTAAAAATAAAACAACAAACCGGCCAACTTCAATTTCGGCAGCGTCTCAAAATTGAATACAAATTATTTAGTTCAACTTTTTTATTTTAACGCCTTGGCGTTGAGTCTGAATATTTCTTTACATGGAATGTTTTTTAAACATACATTTAAATAGCTTTAACCTTTACCTAAACTATTTATCTTTCTTTTTGATGCTATTCTTTTCTGCCGATTTGAAAAGAGAAATTAGAATATAGCACAGTATAAGCACTATAAAAGTCGTTATAACTACTACTGTTAGAGTGCTTAAACTATTAAAATATTTAACACCGCGTTCAAATGATATTTCATCCATTAAACCAGATGGCTTGGGTACATTTTCCGGTTGAGTATTCTTTAAATATCCGCCCTCGGCAAATTCGATGAAGTCTTTTGGGGTATATTCCTTTATCGTATATCGATACAATTTGCCATGGCGCAAGAAAATAAAATCAGGCGTTTCAGCAACCTTCAAGCGTTTCGCTGTGGACATTCCAGTGCCCAAGGAGTTCATTCGCGCCACATTAATCTTCCGGTTAAGACTTCCGCCAACAGACTCCCAAACAGCATAAAGACGCTGACAGAGTACACATTCCGCCGAATAGAAGAACACGAACCAATCCCCAGTTGTTGCTCCAGTCGATGCTTGGGTCAAATGCTCGAAATTATCATCGGAAAGCTCTTTGACTACCGGCTCGCGATTCTCACTAAAGAACTGCATAATCTCTTCCCCATTGATGGCGCCGTTGTATAGAATTGGAATTCCTCGCCGAAAATACAGAAGTGCTGGCTCACGGGTTGGATCATAAATGTGTACAAGGTTGCTTTCGTGCGCCTGGACAACAGATGCACCCAGAGATTGCTTTAGCTCATTCTGAATAGTGTCGACAACACGTTGATATTCCACGCATTCACCACAGTTGACTTTTGTAAACAGAGTCACCACGTCGCCTTCGCCTGTGAGTATGTGAATCAGGTCAGTATCATCAACGCGTTCAATAGCGGCGTAGCTGCCAGCAATTAGCCCCAAATAGAGGGGTACAATAATGTTGTAAAAGTACATTTTTGACTATTTGAAATTACACTTGTTGCTTGTGTGAAAACTGTATATTATGAGCCATTTAATAGGTATGTTATTATCGCATTTACATATCGATATAAACATCTAAGCGATACCTGCGATGAATTTTGCATGTATTCATTGCAAAGGCTTATCGATTTTGAAAATTTAATATAAAATTGGTATATTTATCTTAATCTTCGAAAATAATATAGAATTATTGAAAAATTGAAAGCGTTGCTCTTGTGTTTAAAAATTTAGTTTATTTTTCCCTTTGAAAATAAATTTATTTGTAATATTGGTTCAATAATGCTGATAATGGATACATTTTTTTGTTCTTAAAAATATTTAAGTCATATAAAAATTAAATTTAAAATATAAAAAGGCAACAATTATTTAACTGAAAAACGTTTCAGCTATGTGTTTGAAAAATTAAACTCGATCACAATATCTTTTTAATACCAATATGTTTGTCCATCTTTAGTAACAGCTGTTGTTAAAATAGTGTTGTAAAATTTTGTTACTTGGCTTTGTTCAATTGTTAATTATAAACAAATTGCAGTTCTTTAGCTTTGGAATCAGAGTTGAGACGATACATAATCAAATGGAATATTTTAAATCATTTGCACATTTCACTCATTTAAACACAAAATGCGCGTTAAACTTGACATTGTACATGAGATCTGTTTCTGCTGCTCAGCGGAGCTCTCACGGCAAGACACGCGCTGGGCAACAAATGTGAGCAGATGGATAATGTTATGTTTTTTGCCATTAGTTTTCAGTTCATGGCAAAGATCATACACAAACCAGCTGCCCTCAACTGAATTACTCCAAGTGCAGTATTTGGGTACCGTGGAGAAGGCAATTAAAAAGTCCGCATACCTGGGTATTCGATAGCTTCCGTTGGAACTACTATCGGTTTCAGTCTGCCCAGAGCGTTTTACAATGGTATGACCAGAATCACTGCGACTACCCCGACAGGCTTCAACGATAAAGATCTTCGGCTTACCCGCGAGCGTAGGGCACATGTCCGCTGCGAAATTGTGCCAGATGCTTTCTAGCTCGTATTCCGTGTCCTTGGCATAGAGTAAATCGTTAGTGTCACCATTCGTGAGTATGGCCACCAGAATGCAATCGTGATTAGAACGATCCTTTTTAGCCGCTTTTTCTATTTTTCGTTTTATTTCTTTGTAGCACAAATCGTTGTATATTGTTACTGCGAAACGATATTGCTTCAGGACAGCTTCAAGATTTGCACTGTCTATTTTCGATTGGGGCCTCGTCCGCAAATTTTTGTCATCGAAGGTTTCATGGCAGAAAATTAAAGCGTCACCACGTTCGCTGTGATCCATTTTGAAGTGGGTACTATAACGATTAGTCACCATTTGGGCTACGATTTCCGTCTTTTTAGCTACAGAAAAGCATGCTCCATCTGCAGAGTCTTCGAACTGGTCAGGTGTTGGATCATGTGATGCATCCATTGCTGTTATTTTTTGTGTTGTTAAGATTTTTAACTGATTTATTTCAAGAAAAAAAAAAGTAAAAAATAAAATACTTCTGATTTTGTTGCTGCGGTTGCCCCAGGCGCGTTCTGCGTGCTGTTCGTCACCGAGGTGATAACAACATTGTTGGTGGGTGGGTGAGCTTTCTTCTATAGATTATCGATAGTTATTATCTGCCGTAGTGCGATTAATATTTTTTTTATTTGATTTAAAAATGTTAAGCAAACATTTATGTTTCAAATCTTATCTTAGATACTTGTGACTTCCATTTTACCAACGGCATTCTATTGTCGGCAAGCAGAAACTAATGGTTCTTGTACTAAATAAAAGCTTTTCTAAGACGATTAAAAGCTTTGTTTTGGTTTCAAGCTCTGCAAAACTTGCTAGAACAATTATAACAGCTTAAGCGGCATAATATACCAAGTTTGAATGTATAACTTGTAGAGTCTTTATGGTATGTGTGGTGAGTTCTTTTGCCTTTCACTACTGAAACTGTTATACGTTATGTTTAAAGTGTTTTGTTATATGTATGAAAGTATTTTATGTATGAAAGCTAAAGAGACTACCCTAAAACTATAAAAAAGCTGCTGAAGCTTTCCGAAAAACTGCCCCTTTGAAACAACATTTCGCAAATGCTACCCCTTTCTTTGCAACATGTTGCTGAACGATGCGAAAGCGCGTGCAATTTTCAAAAATTAAAATTTATCACATTTCTTTTGTACGACTTGTAGAACATTTCTGCAACGTGAAAAGTTGTCGTTTTCAAGAGCTTGAATAAAATATATTTGTTAAATAAAATCTGCTGTTTGTGAGAGCTTGTATTGTATTTATCTTTAATACTCTCCTATGTGCTAGTCGTGCATGTTGCTAGCAACATTTAGAATCGTTTTAATGTTGCGATACACATGCGCATTGGTGTGCAACAAAACGTTCGTGTGATGCTCAGTTCGCGAGCGATGAAATATTAAAAAAAATCAAATTCAGTGATAAAGTGAAATTCGTGCGCGTTGGTTGGCTTACACTTCGTGTAAGCTCCAGGCTCTGTTTAACGGCTCTCGGCAGCAACGCTCTCTCTCTCTCTCTCTCTCTCTCTTACTCTCATCGAGCGCGTCGTGTGAATTCTCCTCGTGTTGCTTTGCCAAAATAGCTCCGGATCGGCGGGTTCATATTTGGCAACAACAACAATAACAAACAACTTAAGCTAACATTTGAAGTAAATTTTTACTTAAATCTGACTATAGTAGATAGATGATTGCAATAATTATTATTGACACTGTCAACGGAAACAAAAATTAATATTCATAACGTATTCAATAAGGACCAACGCAGCGTGGGCGATGCGACTAATTGGATTTATTCTAAATTTGGCGGCTTTAACAGGTGAGCGAATTTCTTGGTCACCTTGCGTTCATACAGTGAGCCCTCAGATAAGTGCTCCACAGGCAGCTCAAACTCAACCTAAACTTGTTAAAGTTAGTTATTACATTCTTGAGTTGAAAAATTCCATTAATCAAACTTCAAAAGCAAACATTATAGTATTTTATGTTATCTATGCTTTCTTTGTCTTTGGTAATAATACTTTGTAGAAAACATTTCTCTTCACTTAAATTATGAAAATAAAATTCCTTTCAATGTTTTGTGATTCAAATCTTTTGCAAGTCAAAGCATATATATATATGTATTTTTTTTGCCAGCTAACTGGGTTAACTGAAGTCTGAAGTCGGGGCTCTGTTCTGGCTTGCCATTCGTTATTTTACTATTTTTGTCTTATGGAAAACTAGTTATTTATATATATATATATTTATTTTTGTTTTCATTAGGTAAGCGCATATCTTTTTCTCTGCCATCTTTTGTAGTTTGTGCCTCTGCACACTGTTACGTAGATTGTGCTTTTGGTATTGGTATTGGTTGTGGCTCAAATGTCTCGAAGCTAATACAAAATCGATGGCACATTGTTGCTTAGTCTGTTTACAGGTGAAATCAATGGACAGTGACAAAAAGACAAAGAAGAAAATCCTCAACTCAAATTCAATATGCAGTTGAGCACAGTATCATAGTCAGTTGAATCTGGAAAAAAACAATTGCAAACGAAAAATACATCAAGATACAAAGTTAAGGCTTATACGACGTTCTTTTCTTTTTTGTTGTTGGTCGGTTTGGACAGTGCCTGCCAGCCGTCACGGCCAGAAGAGATCCAAAGAGCAGAGACACTTCAATCTGCATGCTCCAGATTAATGTGGTGCTGCGTTTCTTTTTAACTCTTTGCTTTACTTTCCTTCTTGACACTACGCGCAAGCAAACAACCAACGAACGCTGCCCAGCAAATATTTAATTTAAACGTTCCAGTTCACACGAACATCCGGGCACTTTCAATCTTTCATCAGCTTTGTAACTCTAACTGCTAAATGAAACAAACGAATCAAATGCAAATCCATTAGGATTGCATGATATGCTGAATATAACTATTTTCAATTCAAGCTGCAGAGCATTTATAAATCGGCTTAAAACGCACTTCATTGCCTCTCTTGCTGGAGAGTCTCTTGTGTTTGTTGTGTCATTTGTGGCATCCTTATTTTTTTTCTATATATATATATATATTTCATTTCAGCTTTGCCGCGCTCGACTCTTCGCTTCGCTTCGCGTTGTTGTGCAGCAGCTGCCCCACTTGCGGTTTTGTTTAATTACGCATATTACTGTGACCCCACCCCACCCCACCCCACCCCTCGTACCCCCCACGCTGTCTTGCATTTGCGGTCTATCTTACGGACGAGTGATGAGTGTCTTTGGTTTGTCCCAGTTGCAATTCAGCACTGACGTTAGAGCCATGTCAACAACAGGCAGTTCGTACTTCCGGTTTCACTACAGCCTGCGGTTGTGCAAGCTTATCGCCTTGCCCAGGATTGTCAAAGCTTCTTCTCAAACCAAACCAAACGCCTTGTTAATTGCTTAGCTTTTATGGCCGCACTTAGCATCGGTTTCTGTCCATTATCGTTGCCTCCATCAACGTTGTTGTTGTTGCTGCCTGGAAATCTGTGAACATTTCCACTTCTATTTCACCATTCCCACTTATTTGTGCTGCAAATCTTTGCAAATTAGATGCAACAACAACAACAAGATGAGGTGACAATAAATTATGAACAAAACTGTTTTTTGCCACAGTTCGTTCGGGCCCATTACTGCTGACCAGCACTGTGACCACTGTGCACTGTGCACTGTTTTGTTAATTGAGGGAAAGGTCAGCGTCGCATCGATTTAACTAACTATGCAACTAGGGCTCACATAATAAACACAAAGCAAAGTAAATAAGAATGCAACATTATTGATTGCGACTTGTTTAATGCCCTTTCTAACAGTTCGAGACTTCACTTCAAGATTGAAACTAAACTTTTCAAATGTTATGTTTCAGTGAATCTTTTTCCTAGGTTCGTTTGAACTACAGAAAGTAATGACTCTTTAACAACACTTTCAGCAACATTCTAGGGTATATATATTGTGTAGAATTTTGTATAAGAATGCAGCAGAATCAATTGCGACTAGTTCAAAGCCCTGTCTAACAGTTTGAGACTTCACTTTAAGATTGAAACTAGACTTTTTAAAGGTTATTACAGTGAATCTTTTGCCTAGGTTCGTTCGTTTGTTCTAAGGTAATGACTCTTTCAAACCTCATTCCACAACATTCTAGGGTATATTTGTTACAATTATATATAGTACACACAAAGAGGTTTTTGGTGTGTGTAGGTGTGCGTGTGGATTCATTCATGTCTACGCATTTGCTGTGTGTGTGCTCATTGCCGGCTTTGCCGGTCTCCAGCTGTCCATTGCCCATTTAATTTAGTTGTGTGCTCGCACTAGGCACCACTTAACCCCACCCCCCCCTCCATTCGTGCCACTGTGGTTGCATTGCAATGATAAATTGCCACTTGACTTTGCATATTTGTGCTATGAACGGGTCGACAGTACCAGCAGCAGTAGCATCAATCCCTCAGGTCCCTAGTTTATTATTGTCCGACTTTTGGCTTGCCTCTTGAACGTTGGAACTTTTCCTCCATGTTGTAGCATGTACATTGTGTTGCCTCACCTTGAAATCTTTTGAGGCATCGTAAGCTTCGTGTTGTCGAGTGTCGCGCCGCGTCATATAACTGACACATCCAAAAGTGTCCTGTCATTCGGCGCTTCCGTTTCCTGCATCCTTATGCCTGTGCATGCCAACACCAGTTGAGGCAGTTACTATTATTTTTTTTTTGGTTTTGTTTCGCCCTTTCATTTATGCATGCATGGTATTTGCCTCTCTTCGCCACTTTTTATTTTTTTTATACATTTTTTTGTGTGTGTTGATGTCGCTTTTTTATTATTATTTCGTTTCGTTGGTTGTTCTATTTTTGTTGTTGTTTTTAAATCCGACAACCACTCGTTGTTGAGTGGCTGTCAGGTGTCAGGCCGCGCATTTGAGTATGTGTGTGCGTGTGTGTGTAAATGACACTGCATATATATATATATGCTATATAGCTCGAGGCTGGCGAGGTCGAGATGCTTGGCTTAGTTACGCTCAGCTCCCGAATGATATGTGAATAAAAAAATGGCGGCAACAATTTGCCAGCAAGCAGATTTGTACTAGTTTAGCATTAGACAGAACCAAAAACAATCTTGGATGTTTAAAGTTATGGTAAGTAATAATAATTTAAAATGAAAAGCAGCATTTAATAAGCATTTAAAGTCTTTTCATATATATATGTTATATATTCCTATCTCGTGTAAATACAATTTTAATTAATTTTGCATTTTTATTCTGTATTTTTACTGAATATTTATAATGAATTTTTTATTTCGCTCATCTCTTTCCACTGTTTGAAACAATGTTTATTCAACGTTAATTAAATTCTATAATATGTTGTATTTAACACACACACACACACAGCCATACGTCAACTATGTATGCTTGTAGTTGCAATACCATTGCAATCCATTTGACACGCAAATTGAAATGAATTCCAAATATTCTTTTTTTTTTTTCTTTCACATTCAGTTTCATTTTTTTGTTTCTCCCTCTGTCTTTGCATACATTGACAAATTTAGTGCAGTGTTCAACACACACACACACGCACACATACACTGTGGCACATTCACTTTGACAATCTAACAAATTGTTACAACAATTGACACTCGCATAATGCCCGGGCGTTACGGTGTTGCATGCCCCCTAACCCCTAACCCCTAACCCCTTTGCTACGCTACCTCATCCCCACATCCCTTTGGCAAACAACACAGCTGTCTTGTAATTTAACTATGAACTGGCTGTCGAGTTTCCAGTGTTGAGAAATCATTGCACTTGTCACTGTCCAAACTATGTGGGAATTATTTGATATAGCAACTGGGCAACATCAACAATGAGCGAGCATCAATTTAGATTTTGTGTGTGTGTGTGTTGAGCGTTGCTTTGTTTATAATTTAATAAATTGCTCATTAATTAAATGATTTACGGTTTGATATACCCAGCGAATTTTTTCATATCTGCTTTACTTTGAGGTTGTCTCTATGTTTAGTCCATAAGTATTCAACAAACTATTGCAATACTAATTGAGTACTTTAGTTGATCTTAAGATGATTCTGTTTACAGGGTATACATTATGTTAATTGACTTAACCTTCAACATATATCATCTTAAACATTCCAAGTTACAGCATATCATATTGTCGAGCTTCTTGTTTCATTCATTATCGTATTTATCATATTCTTTATGCAATTATATACAAAGGGTGCGCTCTGATGTTTCAATGATTTCTGCCCCACCGAGAATCGGACGGGCTTGTAGCTTGAATACTCAATGCATTTATCATCAATTAACCTATGACCTGTGCCCGACCCGAACAACAATAGAACAAAGAATATATGTTGAATGCGAGTCAAAGCCAGTCAACCGTTTAAAACACAAAGTTGTGCAAGAAAGTAACGGCAAAAAAGATATTTCTTTTCAAATACGCTATGGTTAGTTAATTGCAGGGCGCCGTGGGGCGTGGCATAATTCAATTAAAAGTTAAATAAATACTATTCGAGGCAAAGTTCGGCAGTAAAACAGCTGGCGATTTATCAAGCGCTTTTAATTGATGTTTATGCATTGCCATTAAACTGAATTGCCTGATCGGTTTGGGATGCTGATGTCGCACGCAAACTCTATATATATATATGTGTGTGTGTGTGAAAACAAAAGCATTGGCAAAAAATTGTGAACAATAATCGATTTGCATGTGTGTTCAATAAAAAAAAAACAAACAACCAAACGAAAATAATAATAATAAACAACGCGGCATAAAAGAATCCGCAATTTAAATTGTTTATTGAGCACCCTTTAAACATTATAATCTATAAAGGGTTGATTCAATAAAGGAAAGAAGCTAATCTTCAAAGACATTCAGAGAAGCTTACTTTTATAAGCTTACTTCTTAAAGCTGATTATATCTTTTCTAACAAAAGCAACTTATAATCATAATTCTCAGTCCTTTAACATCTTTTGAAGTATTAAGTACAGATTTCGTATGTTCTTTACTTACTCTTTAAATACCTTAAAGAACAGGGTATCTTTGATTTAACAACTCTTAGCTAAAGGAATTTTATTGCTTTTGTGCGTGTACCGCTTTAAAAAATATATATTCCTTTTTATTTGTTTGCCCTTTTAGTAAAGTTGGTGTTGTTGTTGATTTTTTTTTCGTTTTCTTGGCGTGTCAGAGATTCATTGATTGTTTGTACATATAAATGCTGAAAACTGTGCGGCAAGCAGAAAAGAAAGCAAAACAAAAGTGCATTCAATCAGTAACTAATAACATTTGACTAACAACATCATTTTTAACTATGGACTTGCAATAATATTTAAATATTTTACAAAGTGGCAAAAAGATTTTAGATTTCAATTAAATGGTTAGCAAAAAAAAAGCTTCAAAAAACAAGAGTTAAAATAAAGCGAAATGTATTAAATCAAAACTTAATGATGACAATTGGCTTCAGGCAGAACTGAATAATTAATTCACTATTAATTATAATTAAAAGATTTATTCTATTTGCTGTTGGCTATATGATTATTATTTTTGAAAAATGTTTTGGCTTAAGATTTTATAAATTTACATATGCAAACTTTTGAATAATACATCAAATATATAGTCTGCTATCTATCTATTATATTTGTTTTCTATTGCTAGTTCCTCTTGCTGCTGGCAAAGAGTATAACAATAGTAGCCTTTCTGCTCTCTGTGAACCATTCATGTGGCAGTTAAATAACATAGCTTAAATAGATGGTAGCGAAAAAAATATAACTCTGATATATGCATATGTGATAAAAAGGCAATGTGAGGCATAAAAAATGCATGCGCCGCATAATGCCGCATGACCCGGCCAAAGCACGCCCACGAAAACGAGCCCGAAAACGCCCACAAGCAAAATAAAACAAAAAAAAAAGAATATTGTGAATGAAATAAATGCGCGGCGTATTGTCTTGCAATGGAGTACAAAAAAATAATACATATAAAAGGGATACAAAGAGCAACAAAGCTGATGAAGAAAAAAAAAAAATTGCAAAACCGACAGTTATTATAAAGCAGCCAGACGTTTGGACTGGGTTAAAGTGGGTGTATTTGTGTGTGTGTGTGTGTGGTGTGTGTGTGTGTGATGCTAACCTAGTTTATGACAGAGTTTAAATTATCCTTTGTTTTTGCTACAGTCTTTTTTTTCCGCTTTGCCAACAAAAACCAAATGCGCTCAAGTAGACGCCGCTCTCTCACACACACACACACACATGGGGACTTATAAATGCGTTTGTGGCTGTGTCTGTGTGTGTTAATGGCGGCAACTGCCATCAAGAAATTGTATATTAATCAAGCGGTGACAGCAAAGCCAAAAATAGAAGAAGATAAAAGCACAAACGCAAAAAAATTCAGAGAGAGAAGCAACTTTATGAACGTTTAATGAGATCCAAATTGTGTTCTTTATGCAGTGTGCGTTTGTATGTGCGAGTATGATTGTGTGTGTGTGTGTGTGTGCCTTTAACGAAGGTCAACGGCTGCTCTCAGAGCGTGTTCTTAATGCGAACAAATCTTTATGGCGTTGGCAATAAACACAAATTGCCTGTCATATGCGCGCTTTGGGTAACGAGCTCTGAGCCATTGCGGGCCAACTTAACAATTTGTCGTGCCGTTTGGGCTAAAAGTCAGCTCACTTTTTTACGCAACAGCAAGCGGCAAACAGCAACAGCAACAGAAGCGCATAAATCTGTTTGGACAACAACAACAAAAACAACAACGACGATAATAACGATAACAACGACGTAAGAGTAACAGTTTCGTAACAGTAGACAGAAACACCACCAACACCACCACGACCATCACCACTGACAATTGAATTTATTGAGCTGAAGTCTATCAATCAGTTAATACGAACCCGCTGGCCAACAAACTGACCAGAACAGGACAGGACACGAACAGAACAGATCACAGGCCAGTTCAGTCCAGTTTGGGCCATTGCGGAGTAGCTTTCTGCTCCTGACTGTTGCATGGTGAAAGTTGCTCGTTGCTTGCGGCTTGTTGCCTGTCTGCCTGTCTACTATCTGCTACTGCTACAGCTACTGCTGCTGGCTACTTGTAATCACCAGAGAGTTAAAAGATAGCCAGAAGTACAGTGGTTCAATTATTTATTTAGCATGATTAAAGTCCAAAATGATTTGAGCGTGTTTGCTTAAAGCGTCTCAGACAGATTGTAAGAAGTTAAGAAAAGTAAATAATTTAAAAGATTTAAGTGCTGCAAAGAACACATTAACAAGAGTCTTAAAAAGTCTTCTTCTAACATGGCGCAAATAACTTAAGTGAAGAAACTTTTTTATACTATAAGAATAATTTATAAAGATTCTGGAAAATAATAAATTTGAATAACCACAAAGAAAATGTATTATAAATTACTGAAATAATGTTGAATTCTTTTATTATTCATGATGATTTTTCAGCGAATTTAAAAAGCTTTAAGTAATTTTTGTTAAATGCTAAGTCCAGTGTAAAAACTAAAAGTTATTGAAGCCAAGGTGCGAACACCATGCGCACACTGTAAGCTGTAAACTGAAAACAGAAACTGATTCATGAGCAAAAAGTGGGCGCGAAAGTTGGCTAAAGGCAGCATATGCAGCAAGGTGGATGCTACTTAAAGCTAGGCAAATTATTATGGACCTGGTTCGTTTGGTTTTTTTGTGGAGGAGAAATTATAAAAAATGCACAAAATAAAAATTGCATTTGTTCTTTTTATGTTCCCCCGTAGTAAAAAAGGGAGCTTGCTTTGCCTAGCCAAGCAACAGAACGTCTCTTTGGCCAATTTAAAACAAGTCAAAACCAGAAGCCATTGTGGCCCACTTATGGTCTCTCTCTCTCTCTAGATATGTGTGTGTGTGTGTGTGTTTGTTGCAGTTGTTGTAGATTTATAAAATTGCAAACAAAGTTGTGTGCTGGGCATTATTCGTAAATATTTAATAAATTGCATTAGCTTAAGGATATAAAGGACAAACTTTAGTTTAATTAAATGTCAGGTCCACAAAAAGTTTTTTGGTACCAACGACTTTAAGCTACGCCCCTGTTGCAATTTGTCACTTTTAATGACTTGTCAGCGGGCGCTTTCGGTGCAGCACATGTCGCTGTCGCCAACACCAACGATCCCCAACCCCAACCCCCCCTCTGACATCGAGTTGCAGTATCTAATGTAATTGAAAAGTTTTAGAGACACGCCAAGGGAGTCTGTCTCTCTGTTGTGGGGTATAACTTCAACCTCAACTCCAACTCGAACCCCAACTCTTTTGTCAATTGTAACAGTCTGTCTTAGCCGCAACTGTAACGCAAGTCGCGTTCCATAAGTGTCTCTGTGTGTGTGTGTGTGTGTGTTTGGCATCATCATCAATGCAGCTCAGAGCAGTGCTCAAATGGTGCGTCATGAAACAACAGCACGTCCTTGGCAAAATTCAATTTGTCAAAAAGATGCTGTCACGCAGCAAACGCTGAATGCTTGCTTAATTCCTATTCCAATTTCTAGTTCTCATTCTCATTCACCCTAGTTACTGACTTGCCAATGTGACAAGGACTCACTGCAAGTACACTCTGCAAACCCCCAAAAGCCTTAAACCTCAAAGCGCAACTGCACAAAAATACAATAACACCCTAACTAGAGTTATTAGCTGATTGCTGATGACAGCGAAAATTAAATGCTCTTTTTGTGGCAAGATTAAGATTTAAATCCCTTCCCAAGTCTTGTGCTTTGATTCATTTAAATTCGCTTCTCTTTACTATCTTTCCTTTTCTCTTTATTTTTTGACTTTGATGGAATTATTTTCTTGTTCATTAACATACGCTTCGCTTGTTACTTGGTCAGGAATTTTTCCATGAACTTTCAGAAAATAAAACATTTTAAGCTAGGAATGCAGTATTCTACATTTCCCTTTGAAAATCGGTTCAGTTTTGACAAAGTTATGGGTCCGGAAAGTTTTGCATCCGTCCCCATAAGTTATTTTTGGATTTAGTATTATTTCCAACTATGAATGCAGTATTATAATTGTGTTAAAAACTTGCATAAAACATCTTTCCTTTTAAAAATCGGTTCAGTTTTGCCAAAGCTATGGATTCGGAAAGTTTTGCATCCGTCGCTATATGTAATTTTTGGATCAGAAATTTGTACATGCATTTAAATTATCTACAAAATCGTGAGTAATGAAATTATAATTATCAAGTATTGGCAAGTACTATCGTTTCGCTCTTTACCCCCCCTTCTTTGCTTCTCGCTTTAATATCGAATTAATTCTTTGTTTCTTTTCCTGCTTGTTATTAGTCTTCCATTGTTAACTCCTTTTTATTAAACGCTTTTCACAACAAGAGCAAACAAAGAGCTGTTGTTGTTTAAGGAATCACCTGTTCGACATACCTTTTGTTAGGGTATGCTTAAGCATTTTTTTGTGCTCGTTGCACGTGAACAGTTAATAAATGTCAGTCAAAGTGCATTGAAGGATGCTGCAGTGCGTGCTGCAAATAACAAAAAAAACCCTTCGCAATGCGGTTTTTTTCTTTCATTATATGCTTCTCTTCCTTGTGTGTGTGTGTGTGTGTGTGGTTACGGCCATCATTATGACTTATTGTTCGCAGCGTGTGTTTACATGACGTATGCGCAACGGAAGTTACGAAACGAACGGAAAAATAAATGAGAAATGCTGCATCTGGTGGTGGTGGGGCTCACTCTGCAATTGGTGGCACTCGATTTATGTGCCACTTGCCACTTGGCAAAAGTTTTCTTATGCATTTGCTCCTTCTCTCTTTCATTTTTAATAGCCTACTTGAGGCGAGGTAAACGACTTTTGATGGCTACACGTCGCCAGTTCGGCAGCATTAAAGATCAATTTCGTTGAAGCACAAATTTTAAAGTGCATTTAAACTGTGCGGCCATAAAACTAATACCTGGGGAGGGATGGAGAAGTAGAGAGTGAGAGAGAGAGAGGCGGGTGGGGTGGGGTGGGGAAGGCTGCAGTTGCATCTAAAGTGAGTTACGCAGCAGCCCAAACGAGTTGAGCGCAAAAACCTTTCAAACTTCTTATGACTTTTGCAAAAAGCAAAGAAAAAAAAAGAAGAAGAAGAAATCCTTCGCTGGTGAATAACAATAAGCTGTGCAATGGGGGCAAAAAAAAAAGAAGAAAAAAAGAAAGAGGAAAGAGGAGAAACTGACGCAGTTGCAGTGGGCGCTAGGAAACACCGCGTTATGAATTTCTAGATAAGAGAGTCAGGTATGTAGTTGAAGTTGGCCAGGTTCTTATCAAGGCAACACATACTCTGTTATGGCATGCCCAGGGGAGAGAGAGAGACGGGGAAAGTGTTGTGTTGGGTTATGGGACGCGAAACAATGTCTGTTCTAGGCAGCAGGTCAACAGGGTCCTTTTATGGAAATACTAATTAGAAAAGACCATAGAAAGAGACTAAGAGAAAGCAACAAATAGAATTTACATTTTCACTGAAAATCCTTTTTAGGTCCAACTGTCATTTGCACGCGCTGTGTGTCTGAATGTCAGCTTGCATTTTTCGCCCGTCTTGCATGTTGCCTCCTTGGTCTCGTAGTTGTAGTCGTGGTAGTACAATTTCATTTTCAACACAAAGTTTTGTTTTATTACCCCGAGGACACGAACAGGACTTTGTAACTTACAAGCCAAATAACAAGTTGGACCGAGAACAACCGAGACGCACGGCTCCAGTTGTTAAAGTTGGATTTGATAATAAAATTTCTTTTACTGTTGCTTTTGTATGTTGAATCTGTTCTGTTCTGTTGCGTTGCTTCAGTTTCATTTCAGCTCTGATGAATAAGTCCATAAGTCCAACTTGGCCCAGTTTTGTTAACGTGACTTTGTAATGAGCCCAAACTGCTATGTCCGTTGGGCTTTTAAATCCAATTCAATCTTCCACCCTTCCCCCAGGCGCATGGGAATCAATCCAACATTAGCATTAATGCAGCACCACAAAATCAAACAAGAAACATGCGAAATTTCCAATTAATGCATAATGTTTGCATATCTAATGCGTTCACATTACCAACTCCCGTAACAGTTAGTTGCCCTCAGTCCACTTAATAACGCATATTATTCAAGGCTCGTATGTGTTCGAGCTCTGTGCTGTTTGTGTTTACTCGAAATCTAATGAACTAGCTACTTAACATTAGTCCCATCTTCTGGCATATACTCAAAATAATGATTAGGCCAAGGCATGCAAATGCATCGGACTAAGGTCTTAATTAGAATTGCTAATACTACAACAAATATTTGGTATCTGCTGAGGCATATTTGAAATGTGACTTGCATTTGAAAAACCTGAAGATATAAATAAAGATCATTGCTACTAAAACAACCAACAATTAACTGTGATATTTGCCTCAACTTCCAATCAAATGATACTTGTATTTGCACTTTGGCTGTTTTTAATGCACTCGAAACACGAAACGCACTTGTAGACACTCGAATAATTTCCATTTTGTGCAAAAGCAATCGAAATAAATGTCTGCAATTTGTGTCGGATGTTTTGGCCCTATTCTACTTAACCTACCTACCACTAAGGTACTGTCAATAAGTGACTCTTAATAATGCAAATGGAGTTTAGTAGAGAGGCAGATAACATTGAACTGGCTGTAAAAGCAAGCAAAACTGGGTTAAATGTGTAGAGCTGGAATGTTAACTGTAGCATACGTTTTTACTTCTTTTTCATTTACGACCTGGTACTTGTAAAGTGTATGCTGTCAGAACTAGGATGATTGAAGCTTTGGGTATAGTTGAGTAGAGAGTAGTCCTAGTTGTCATGTACTCGAACAATGCGTGTTGGGTTTGCTTCATCGGCACGGCCATTAGGCATTAGGCTCTGCATCTGCACTCTGTGCTCCAGTCTATGAAATGCATGTCGCTTTGTCGGGTCGTCCACGTCAATCAACAGCGGAGAACAATCACTGGTAACTCAACTGGGGGTGGGGGGGCACAACGTGGCATGTGGTGCAAGGTGTGTGGCTTTGTTTGCCCAGTCACTGGTCGACAATTCACTTAAAAGCGGGCACGTAGCACGTAGCACAAATGCATCTCTCCGCAATCACTTCACCCCCCCTCTCCTCTCCTGGTATCCCTTTTGGGCTGTGTGGTAGGGCTTTGCACGCATTGCTTTGTTAAACTGTTGCCCAAATGCCGAACCGAGCTCAACAGGACAACACGAAATGTGAAAAAAACGAACGTACCACAGATATAGAGTGAAAGAGAATATTCTATAGCAACATACATTCATACATATATGCATGTGCATGTACTTAAATCCTGTCTGAGTTTTTTGGCAATTGGATTGGATGGGCAGTATAATGGTATACACAAGAAAAATTAGTTTGGTTCCGTCTTTTTTAACTTGCAAATCGATACATCGTCCTTTGAAAACGAAAGAAACTGTGAAAAAGCTTTAATAACGGGGCTTAAAGTACATCATTTTATGATTCTCATTTTTTGACCAGGTAAAACATTTGTTGCAGCACCCATTTTACCCTTTTACTCTGTAGCTTTAATGCTACGCATAAAATTTACACATTTTTCGTTCAATATCAAATATGCAATGCACTTAAATTGTTAATCATACGCCATGTGCGCCGGGCAGCTGTCAGCAGTCAGCAGTCAGCAAAAGCCCCGTTGGGGGCAGCAAAATAGAGTGAGAAAGAGAGAGAGAGAGATTATGAGGGAAGGTGTTGCTGGCATTTTACCTTATGGTTAATCATAAGTGCATTCAGAAACTCCTGCTTGCCACCAAACCCCACCATAAATACAAAGTAAGTATATTTACAGCGCTTTTGCAGTGGACTACATAAAAGGAACTAAAAGTCTTTGGCAACTTTTGCCTTTTATCGTTTGTTAATGTCGCTAATCTATGCTGCTACTATTAGCATATGCTGAAACTTTATGGCTGTCATCGCTTTGATGTCCCTGGCTAAAAGTTATTGAATGGACTTCAACTTGGCCGTTCTAGTTTGTTGGGCGGTTCATTAAGCGCGCCTTTTAGCTACTTTGTCTGTCCCTACTCTGACTGAGTATGGCGCGTTAAATACCCTTGATTATAGTGATTTAAGTGGCGGCAACAGCTAAAAGAGAAAGACAGTTCATTGCACCGTTAATTGAGCGCAGCGAGCGTCTAGACGAAAGCCACAGTCTCGCTGCCTCAATCTCAATTAAGACGTTAACATCAAAATAAACTCACTAACTACTTGTACTTTAAGTCCATCCTCTGAGCTGACTAATCAATTTGATCATCATCTATTGTTAGATGACTGACAACAAATGGAAATTGCTTACAATGAGTCACTTTCCAAAAGATGAGTCAAGAAGTGAAGATGGAAATATTTCTCTATATTATTTTGAAGAATTTCATTAAATGCAACATAAATACATAATGAGGTTTTATTATTAAGCCTTTAAGCTTTGACTAAAACCAATTAAAATTCCATCAAATACAAACTAAAGTAGCAAAACCTATTTTAACCGAACTAAAAGTTAAATTGACTTTCATGCAAATGTCATATTAATTATTGAGCTGCCAGCAATATCATTTCAACTTGTAAAGTCAAATTCATCCGTAACCTTACGCCAGCTCAAAGCTTTGGGGATATCTTTGTCATTATCACACCATCGTACATACTTTCGTTATTGATGTGTAAAATAATAAATGATTCACAGGTCCCAACAGAAGCAGAAGCAGCAGCAGCACTTGGCATTGCCATGGCAAATTATTCAAATCATTTCAGATAGCTCATTAAAGTTAAATTAAATAATGCGTAAATATGTGGGTTGAAAAAGGAAATTTCAAGTTGACAAATCAAATTCAGGTGAAAGTAACAAACACATGACTAAACTGTACTTACAACTATTTTCTTTGTGTGTGTGTGTGAACAATATAATTATGCAGGTAAGTGTTTTGTGTCTGTCTATCTGCATTTAATTACATTTCGCTTGGTTGATTGAGTTGCTTCACTTCTTTTCAAATATATATTGCTGGCATCTGTGGGGGCGTTGCACAGAAAAAAGAGAAATTTTATGTTGAAAATAATTTGCTCCTTGAAGTATGCAATACTATTTTTATTTACGATAAAAGTGAAGAATGTCAAAAGGAAGTTATTTTACTTTTAATTGCAAATATTTCAAATTATTATTCGCTTTAATTGCAAATGCATATTTAAAATAACTTCCCATTTAAGATGTCATACTTTAAATTTGTCGTAATTTACATAAATTATTTAAATGAGATGCAAAAGAACTTTTTGTATGTAATAAGCCGAAAAAAAGTATAAGCTTTGAAATCCGCAAAAGCGTATAAAAAAGTTATGCAAAGTTTTTAATGCATTTTACCCGAAAGGTTGTGCAATAAACATTTATGTAATTTTTTTTTGTGAGCTTTGAGTTATATTTTATTGACGCGTTTTCTTACCGAGTCGTGTGTGTGTGTTAACTTTTTACACGGCCAGGTGTGAAATGCAAATGTTGAAAGTTTAGTTGACTCGAGGCACTCTCGTACACTCGCACACACATACAAGCATGTGTGTGTGTGTGCAGATATTTACCTTTGGCGTTGCGCCAACTTTAATTACTTTGTGCAAAGTTAAAGGCATGCGAGTTTAACTTTTTAATTAGTTGTCAGCCTTCAAAGCAATCAGGAAATGCAAACCGAAACACGAATACGAACACAGAACATTGCCCCATCAGGATATGCTTGAGTGCGGACTAAACAATGTCCTGTAGACCATAGCCGGTTTACTAGCTGTTAACATGCATATTAACAATTAAAGCATCAATTCAAAAATAAAGCATTTACGTGTATGTATGTGTATTGTATAATGAATTCACTTGATGACAACTACCTCTACGCTTATTGATGGATAGAGCACACCAAATATGCAGCTGCAGGCTGTTAGCCAGGGTCTGTTGCAACATCATCTAGTTTATTTATGCGACATTAACACTCCAAGTGACACCACACAGTGCACACAGAGCACTTGCGTGGCCTCATCAATGGTCTCCGACTTGGTATGTTAATCAAGTTTATGTTATGCATATGCCTTGAGCCCAGTTGTCCTTCAGTTCTATCATATCAGCTGCGGTTATGTTGTCATTACTGGAGTGTACCAGTGCCTGTCCCCAAGCTTCTTGATGTATTTGTTATGCAAACAGATTTCAGACAACCGTCTAATTTCAGTCACTCACTCATTATTGGCCTATTTTGAGAACAGCAGCAACAGCAACAGCAGCAACAGCAACAGCAGATGGAATTTGAGTTGTGGGCGTGACCCATTTGCTGCATATAGAAACAGGGTAAACCTTTAATACAAATTGAAGCACGCACACTTCGCTATGCTCATTCCGAATTCCACATGTTTTATGCAATTTGCCGTAAGAACAAATCACATGTAGCAGAAAAATCAAAGAAAAAGAAAAGAAGGGAAATAAATCGATGAAATGTGAAAGACTCGACGAAGTTTATTTACTCTTACGCTTTTCAAGCTTTAAGCATTATCTGTAGCAGCAAATTCAATGATTATGTTATATTAACCCAAAAAGGGTAGAAACAACGTTGCTGGAGTGTGTGCGTAACATGTGTGTGATTTTGTGTTTGTATTTGTGTATGTGCGAGTCAATCAATCAGGCATTCAAGCCATTTAGTCAGTCTATCAATCAATGCGGCCGTTGGAACGTGCACATCATTCTAATGGCATACAATTTTTATATTAATGTGGCCTTAAATGCCTGAATGACTGCTGGGAAAAAGTTAAACAGAGTTTTATAAAGCAGCAATATGAATTTTCATTCGTTTGCTTATCACACTTGCCACTGGCTACAGTTAGTCGCAGCAAGATTTGAAATGCTCTTCGTTGATGATTGAACAAATCAACAGTTGCTCCAGCTTTAATCTGAAGTCCATGCAATCAGACTTGGGAACAATTTCAGATGCAGCTGCTTGCAAATTATGCAAATTGCATTGCACATAATGCGGCTTACCATGGACGTTTGAGAAATTTGGCGTTGGGCGAGCATTCAAAGAGGGTAAAATGACATTTTGTGGTAACAAGGTTTCCGTTAACTTCAATATGTGTGTAGATATTTTGATTATGCTGTGTTTAGATTGGAATGAAAACCATTTGTAATCTTGTATAAACATATATGATAATCAGTTTATCTAACCGAAAACATGGTTTCAAGATATTCAGCAAAATATTTAAACAAATAAGCAATTCAGCAAAGCATTTGTTCTAATTTAAAATGTATTAAACAGAATATACTTAATTATTTAAAGTTTTAAACGAGGTCGGTTAAGCCACATCTTATTCAAAGTGTGAATTAATATTTTATTTAAGTCTTAAACGATGGCTTGAAATCTTAATGTATAAATTATGAAGCAATTTGCTAGCTTTGCTGTTGGCCAGCAGCAAATACAGATGACAAAGCCAAAGCGAATTTCAAGCTAAAACGATTCCGGATATCATTTTCAAAGTGCTTTACAAACACATATCAAAGTGCTGTTTATCGGACATGTGATGTATGATATGCACATTGCATTTAACTTTTAGAAATTGTGTCGGCAATGACAACTTAGAAGATCAAATTTGTCTCGAGCCAAACTAAACTATTGAATGAATATTAATTTATTTGGTGATTCGCATTTTTATTGCCTTTTTTCAATTGGAAAAACATTATGATTCGAATTTAAAGTTAACATCCTTTTCCAAATATATCCCTGTGCAGCTTTTTACGAGGTATTTTAGCAAAAAACGTGTAAAATGAGATTTGTGCCAGCGATAGCGTTTTGTAAAGTAAAGCAAAGCAGAGCGAGAACAGAGCGGAGCGTAGGGTAGGGTGGAACAATTGAAATGGCATTAACATTTAGCAAATGGCAATGGCGAAAGATAGCAAAAATGTCGAAGACGCAGCTGCACTTTGGCCAAACTCAAAACGATTCCCGGTTTGAAAGTTTACAACGAACTGCACGTCGACGTTAAGTTCTCTGTCGATGTCTGTCTGCAATCCTGGATTTTTTGAAGGGATTGCCAATGCGGGGAGTATAGGGTATCTTTGAGTGCGTGTGTGCCGAGCACGTTTCGTTGCATTTCATTTGATTTGCCGCCTCAATTGCGCACTTTTGTGTGGTGCAAGTCAAATAGTCTTTGCTACTGGCACTTGCACTAAGAATAGAATTGGATTTAGTGTTGGGTATGGGTATGGGTATTGGAAGCATTGGCATTGCAAGTGCAATTTTCGATGGCAGAAGGGTAGAAAAGGGAGAAATGAGCATGCCGTTTTGCTTTGCGCAATCATTCGAATATTGAGTTTTAATTTCCGCCGCCTTTTGTGGCAAATGCCGACAGCTGCCCTCTGCAGGATATTAAAAATGAACTGCATTTTTCTTCTTAAGAACATTGCCAACAATTTATCAATCTTTCAACATCAACACTAGCAGCAGCAGCAGTAGAAGCAGTAGCAGCAGCTAAATCAAATCATGGTAAATCTTGCTGCCCGTTGGCCATTTCATTTGCATTTTGCTGCCGGCTCCCTACCAAGCAATGTACTAAGTGCAGTAAAAATATTTGTATACATTGCCTGAAGATACACTAATGAACTCACTCACTCACTCTCTCTTTCATACACTTCTAGTGTATCTCTTTCGGTTGGCATTTATTTAAGTTTATGTGCAGTAAATAACTAGCACACAGGGTCAAAGTAGTAGTCCCTCGGCTAGGTATGCAGGTAATGCCAAACTTCCGGAACAGCTGCCGGTTCCTGTACCTGTGTGTGCTTGTGCTCCGCTTTATTGTCTACGCAACTTCATTAAAAAAAGCCGTGCGGGTAGACGGGGCAGAGCGTGTTGGGGAAGCAACATTCAAAGGGCTGCGGTTGCAGTCAAAGTTTGTAGGCAGAGTCCAACGTACGTTTGGCAAACTAACCAAAAACCATTATTAAAGTCGAGTTGCTTAAAAATATGCAATCATGGGCGGTAACAGAGCAACAAGAGCAGCCAACAACAACAACAACAACAACAACTGCAGCAGCAACACTGTGTGTGTACGTAACATATTGCTGTTTGCTATTTAAATGCATTTATGCAGGACAGCTGTAACAGCAGAGCAGAGCAGACAGACAGGCAGGCAGGCAGGCAGGCAGGCAGGCAGCATACAGATTTCGACGTTGTGGTTACAGAGGGAGCAACATAAGCGGCAGCGGCAGCAGCAGCAGCAGCAGCATTTCAACAAATTGTCAAAAGCTGCTTCGACCGCTTGTTCCCCGTTTGTCTCTTCCCGCATTTAACATCATGTTTACATAGCAAACGTAAAGTTGGACGAATGTGGTTTTGATGTTGTAACTAAGGACTTAACTAAACTATTTTACTAAACGTGTTGGCAGTTAGAAATGAGCACAAATTGAAACTCAATCAACAGCACAAAAGCACCCGCATACCATATCTAATACAACAACTTTGTATTTAAATAGTTTACTTAGTAAAAGAGAGGCTTGCATAAGCATTAGACTTGATATAAAGTAACTTACATAAAAGGATTTTATTGCTGCTTTAAATACAGATAAACTTAATTAAATACTGATATGAATTGCTATACAGAAGAGATAAAATCTATGTGAACAATAATTATTATTTTTTTTGTGCTTAAGCTCAGATTTATAATTTATCATTCACACCTTTAGTTCAACTTTTATTTTGGTTGCCAATAAATTTCTTCTTAACGATAGATTTATTCCCTTGTTGGCAGAAATGTCCTAGTTTCGCCGTCCCTATTTCAATTCCAACCCTATGGCAATAAAAATAGCTAGATATATATTTTATATATGTTAGAAACCTTTTATTTTTGCATGGTATGTTTTATGTTATCTCTGAGGTAGAGATGTAGCATAATCTAAATGTCTAAAATAATAATAATGTCACACATAAAACTCAATTGAAGCCAATTAATTTAGTTATATGATGCACTCAACATGTTTTTCTATTATAGCGTAGTTGCATTCAATGATAAGCGTAACGCACAGTAAAAAGCCATTCCATTGAAGTCACACAGATACAATGGCCAAAAACAAAATAACAGCAACAACAGCATCAACAGCATCAACATCAACAGCTGCATTTACTTAGGCGAGCTGCCTAGTGAGCCTGAAAGTGTGCAACAGCTTGGAAATAGTTGGCTGCATTACACGCTGCGTATACGTAACGCGAAGAAAAAGAGAGCGCTCTGGATGTGAAGCTGTTTTCTGTTATGCACCGCAGTTGTTGTTGTTTTTGTTGTGAGTGTTGTCTGTATGTTGCATGTCGCTTAATGGCTAATGGTGCGTTCACGACGACCGCCAACAAATGGTGCAAATGAGCTGACAGAGGTTATGATAGTGACATACATAACTTGGGACTGCAACCGGGCCCCGTTACAACAAACTGGGTGCAGTCCGCACCACAAACCTAACGGAGCGGTTCAATTAATGTTGCAGCCATTAGCGAGTGTCCCTATTGTCATACTCTTAGTTAATGGCTTAGCACACGGTTCATTTTCATTTAATTGCACAAATACCTTTACTTTACGAACTTACTTTTCCCATTATTACACACAACAGAAAACTCTTACTCATTCATTATGGTCGCATGCAATGCGATGTGTGTGTGTGTCTGTGTGTGTGTGCCTGTTTGCCAAGAAAAGTTGCTAAAGTCATTGAGGCATTGTGCGAGAGCTTTTGGGCGTGCCATACCTGTTGTTGTTTATATTATTAAGCACCTGATATATTGGCAAAGTTTACTGCCAAGTCTCGAGTGCGAGTACCCATCGCGAGTTCGAGTGTGAGTGCTGCAAGTGTGAGCTCTGAGTGCCAGCACCCCATGTAAATGAAGTAACTTTTGCTTCGTGCTTCATTCTGACAGCTCCTCCAGGAGCTGCCTGCCAACTGTAGTGCCCTTTTGCCTTTCGCCGCTTAACGTTCGAAAATTTGACTTTACAGTGTGCGAAAGTCATTTTTCAGAAATTCATGGAAATTAAAATGATGTTAAGGCAGATAAGATAAACGTATGAACATGGCCACATTGATTGATGTTTAAATATTGATAAGTACAAGGAGTTGAATCTGCTTTTTTAAAAACAATTTCTTTAAAAACATGGTATAAATATATATATAAAATATTTTCTTTGACCTAAGCTGAGAGAAAATTCTCAAAGCACAAATAAATAAACTTAATTAAAAAAAAATGTGTTTTTTAGGAAGAAAAGTACATTAAATAAACTGTTTTACTAAGTTTCCCTGCAAAGAAAATTCCCTGCCACAAGTGACAACATTCTTGTTTGTTTCAGCTTGTTGTTTAACTGCATTTTCCATTTCCCAATTTTTGTACACATTTTCAGTCGTGCCTTTTTGCCCTTTGTGACTAACAGCAGCTGCTGTTGGTGTTTTTCTTTTAACTGTTACTGCTGTTCCGCTAATTGCCTAAATATTTAAACGGTTAATGCTTCAGCATTGCGTGGAGCACTGTTGATATTTAAAAATTTCATTGCAGAGGTAAATATTTACCAAAATGCCCTGAACCGAACCGAACCAAACCGAACTGTACTGAACGGGGTTGTTGTTTGTGGGCCAGCTTCCTGTGGTTGTATGCGGTTTAACAGGTTTGTTTATGCGTTCATGGAGTTTTTATTGGGCTTGTTTGTGTTGCGTTGCGTTTGTGGTGTGCAGTCGGTACAAAGTGGCTTAACTCTTAGTGTAAAAAAAACGCAATTTTGGATTTCTGGTGACTGGGTTTTAGGCTCGTATCTGAATGCAGCAGCAAAGCCAAACATAGAAGTAAGAAAAAAAAAATCAATAAAATCAACAACATCAACGACAATCAGCGGATGTAACAATAACAACAACAACTATTTTGTGCATTGCAGAGTAAAAACCCGACTCGACAGGCACATAAAATATGCAAAAAGCCAAACGAGGCGGCGTAAATGCGGCAGATTTATTTTTATGGCTCACCTGAGTCCTTGTCCCGGTGTCCTTGTGAACACCAGAAATAAATCGAATTTTATGTGTATGCAATGTTCAATGCGAGTTTTGATATGATGCATGATTTTCGTGCATACGTTACATTTGATATCGATTAGATGATAGAACAACACACAACAACAATAAACCGTTATCCAAATGCACAGGTTCTTATATTCATATGTGTATTTGATATTTTTATAACAATAGTTTTGCCAATTTTGGCTACTGCTGTTGTTCACTTTTATCAAAACATTCTATAACGTTTGCATTGTTTTACATTTAAATTTCATTGGCATTAAATATAACCACGATTTGTAGTCAAAAATCCGTAAAACAATTGGACAGAGCGTTTCGGTTGGCTTTGCCCAATGGGCATAAAAACATTTGCACACTCGCTTCACGCTGCAAAACTAAAATCACAAATGCATCTGTTGTTGCACAGATATATCTATGCATAACATAGCTATAATACTCTTTGATTTTGAGTTATACGATTTGTTTAAAACAGTTTGGTTAGATTTAAAGTTCAGAAAAAGTTTAAAGAAGTGATTTGAAGGATTTTGCTTTAGGCTTGATAAACAAATTGAATATGAAAGCGGTTCGTTTCTGAATGTAAGCAAAATTCTTTTGAACTCTCACCAAATTATTTACAATTACATATTATTACTAGCAATAAAAAGCACGTAAGCATAAACCGAATTAATTAGTTGCCTTTTTACATAGAGAAAAAATGTATTATTCAAATTAAATTCAATAGCAAATGGTGCGGCAAATGAAAGCGACTTTTATTCAGTTGCTGTCGACAGGGAGAAAAAAAATGTTGAAATTTGTTTAGCGCACAGTGCCAGCTAGATTTATATCAACACACACCACACACAGACACAGACACTTATAGACACATAGAAAGCTGTGTCTGTCCTTATGGGTATTTATTTTTGGTTTTGTTATTTTTTTATGCACCAAAGCATAGATTTTTTGCGTTCAAAACGTAACGAAACGAAACGCGACCGAGTTAAATGGGCGAAAAAGGCTTTAACAGTGTGGCTTGTGTGAAGCCGAAATCGAATTGGGTCTGCATCAAAATTTATGTGAATTTTATCAAGTGTTTACGGCGCATAAAACAAACACAACCACAAAAATAGAGCCACATGCAAATCGCTACGTTACGTGTAAACGAATGCAAATCCAGCTGCAGAGATAAGCGTCAGGCTTACATTTACGTAACGTTGTATATAACACAATCCCGGGCATTACGTATACGCTAACGTTGTTTTGGCCACTTTTAGACAAGGTAGTCTAGTCGTTTTGTTGGCAACCTTTTAAGCAGAGGCACATTTAAATTAGGCAAGGCAAAAGACGTGCGCTGTCATTTAACTGTCAGCTTTGCCAGCGCCTGATGCTTATTGTTTTTGAAACAAGCGCCGCCATTTCTACCCCCTTTTCTTTGCTTAATGTGCAGTAATGCGCGCATTTAGCGTTCAGTGTTAAAAACTTTTTGGCATGTGACTGACTTGAGTCTTGAGACGATTTCGTGTTAATGTAAATAATGGAGAATACGCATACCTTGAACTCAACGTTCAACTTTTTACTCATTCAATTGAGGGGCCTTATTAAACTTTAAACAAGCATAAAATGTGACAATACACAGAAAAGCAACATCGTCTCGAGGCTTTTGCACAGCCTGCTGCATGCTACGTTCTGGTTTATTGTTTCACCTGCTTCTTCGCAACTCCATTAACAATATGTTTTTCTTGAGCGCAGCGCTCAACGCATAGCGTATACCACACATGGCTCAGCTACCCCCTCAGTTGCTTTTTCCTCAACTCACACACAGACACGCACATACACACACAGACACACACGCAAACAAGCCGCACTGCGCCCGCGGCGTTCGCTCTGGCGTTGCGGCAGCCAAAAATGTGAATTCATTTGGAAAATTAAAGAAAAATTTAAAAGCGGTTATATTTATGTGACATACTTTTTTATTTTTACGCTGTAGTGTGCCTGGCCTCGGCTTATAATATATGCTTTTATTCATAAATCTGGGCTAAAATTATGAACTTCATGTGTGCCAAGTTCTTTCTAAAACGTAATGTCAAGTGTTACCTACTTTGCAGCGCAGCCTGTGGCAAATGCGTCGTATGCGCAATGTGTCGACAAGTTATGCGAAAGGTTATTCATGTATGAAGTAGTTAACATTAACATGCAAAGCTTTAACATTTGTTATGTTTTCGTCTTTCTCGTACTACAGGTATTTGAAAGTTCAAACCAACAATGCCCCGAGCTTAGACTTACCTAAAATAGTTAAAGCTGTAAAGAATATCCTAAATGCCAACACAATTGTTAGAGTCTTTGTGTACGCACTTTGAGCTTGTGCAGTCATTGGCTTTTGGGCTAATTTTATGGGTACATCAAGAGTTTACGTACTGTTGAGATTTTTTGGCAATGTGAATGTATCTTGTATCTGCATCTGTATGTGTGTGTTTGTATCTGCATACGCATGTGTATCTGCTAGTCGAACTGCAACTGGAACACTAAGTGGCCATTGGCAGCGCTATGGCAATTTAGCGCCTTGTTCAATCCATGTGACAAGCGCTTTGGGGCCTACAAAAGAGTGTGAATGACAAAAAGAGAGAGAGAGAGGGACGGAAAGAGAAAGAGTACACAAGTCAAACGGGCCGAAAACACTAACAACTAACAGCTAACAGCAAACACACAATAACACATATATAGCCACAATCCTAGATCGAGTGTTAGAGGCTGTTGAATTGGGGCAACGGAAGCTTTTGGTAGATAAGCCAAAACCACAGACGAGCCTCAATTTATGCAGCTAGCCGCATTTTCTGCACTTGCCAACCAAACGGACGAGCAGCACTTTAAAGAGAATTCGAGACGTTGGATGCGGCAAAAGCTTTTCATTTAAATTTTGACGCATATTTTATTGGCAAATGCATTTGAACACACACACATGTATATGTAAATATATATACATATGTGTGTTCACTTGGCTACACACACACACACACATACATATTTAACGATGTGTGTGTGTGGCAAACTTCATGGCTGCAATTACGCTCAAGTGCGTTTAGTCTTTTTATTGAAATTGCAATTTTTGGTTTTAGTTTCCGTTTTGAGGATTTTCTTTTATTTTCTTCTTGGCTTTTCTTGGTTCTTTTGGCCTGCATATTTTCCCATATATCGAAAGTTGCTAAGTTAAGTGCGACTGAGTTTTATTTAACATCATTTCAAATGCGTTTGCAATATCTCTACGAAAAAGTGTGTCCTACTCTTTTCTGCATTTGTGTTGAGCATTTCGAATGCCAAGTTTTTCGATAAAAAGGCAAAATCCTTTTGGTTTACTTTACTTGAATGTAGTTTACGGGTCTGACAGGAAGTAGTACGTTGGGGCAGCCATAAATTTTTGCATAAATTGTGGCTCCGCATGTTGCTTTATGGCATGAGCCGGATGTGGATTCCAGTTACAGCTTAAGAGTGTGTAAGATGCGTACTACCAAATTGCATAATTCAATCTGACTATCAGGCTAAGCAGCTGTACTACCAAACACTGACAGCGAAACAAAGAGAACGGAACGGTGTTATGCAAGACTGAAACAAGTTTCATTTCTGACATAAAACTTTAATATATGCGTTAACTCAATCGATATGAGATTCAATTTATGTCTGGTATTGCATTTGTTGAATAATTTATACTCTTAATTATTTTATCGGTTATAAAAGAGCTTGAGATCAGTATGTGTTGCATTTTGTGCGGCTTAAAATATTTACTAAATATTTTGATTTTTATTTGCTTTGATAAAATCTTTAGAAAACTATTGCCAAGTCTTACTTTTGTGACCCTTAAAAGTTTTTCCATCTGCATTTAATTGAATCTCTGTTTGGATGCCAATCTTTTTCGTCTAAGTAGCTTTTACTATTGATTAAGTTGGAAAAGTAATAATTACAGGATACATGTTTTCCATTATGGAACCACTTGCACCTAAGCAATTAAAAAAGTATACAAAATGTAGCCAAGAGCAATACAGATTTACTTTTAATATCATAAACAATTTTATCAAATTAAATTCGATTTTGTTGCATTTTCCACAGAACATATCCTCCATAAGCTTCTTGTGCTTCTGTTTGAGCTTAGAATGTTGCCAAGTGTGTAATGAGTCTTATCATAAACTTTACGTAACTAAAACTAATATTCAACAAATTACTTATAACTAAACAAAACTAACAATAACCAAACAACAAACAGAGAAACAGCAGCTGTGGAAGTTGCATAAAACTTTATCTCTAATTGCATCATATATATCTGAAAGCAGTTAGAACAAAGAAACAAACAAACAGACCAACAAAAAACCAATTGAAAATTCTTGTAGTTTTAATTAGAAATATTTTTCGAAATCAAATATGTTGCAGAAAAAGAAGCTAAGCAAAATATTGTCTCTTTGTTTTTGTGCAGCTAAGCAAAGTACCAAACTGCAGTGCTGTGATATTTAGACCTGGGCTGTCGCTTAGCACACACACACACATACACAAACCCACACACACACACACACACACGTAAAAGAGTCGAGGACTGAAACTAAACTTTTAAGAACTTTTAACGAAGATATGTGCAAAAAGGGTTGGCAAACTAGAACTCAAAGATGGTTCTTAAGCTGCTGACAGTTTGAAGACAAAAACTAATACAAACAAAAACACACATACACTCACACACATAGAGCAAAGTTTGTTGTTTGAAAAATGTTTAACCATTTTATGCTTTTGATTTGAAGCTTTTGTGATCAACTAAATTAAATTCATTTAATGAGCTCACGTTTATCACGTATACGTACGTATAACAGCCAACGTTGTGCAATTAGTTGCCATCATAGATGGTTTTATTATTGGTTTTTGTTGCTTTTCTTGTTGTCTTTTGGGCAACAACAATGTCAAACTTTTCACATGAGTCACTCAAGCGGCAATGGCAGTTAGTAAGCTTAACTATTTGCTATAATATATATATGTATACGTAACTGAACGCTTACACACATTGTTAGTCAGGCATAAACCATTTGATGCTAATTTAAATATTTTACACTGTTGACTGACAGTTAGCAGCCGTAGCTGGAGAGCTCTAATTAAAGTACGTAGTAGTTGAAAAGTTGTTTTCAACTTCTGTGGGCGTCAGCATTCAAAATCAATAGACGGCATTTAATAAAACTCAACTTGATAGAAACGAAGCACAAGCAGACAGGAACAAGGAAACAATTGCAAAATCGAAAAAAGCAAAAGCCTTGACGTAATCAAAGCGTTCAGCACAATAAAATCGCTGTCAATCCCTTACCAACTGTATCTCTCTTTTGGAATTCGCAATTGCGTTAATAAAAGTGGCAAAAGCTGGCAACTGGCAATCAAAGCGAGTCGAGCCGAATAAGAAAAAGTCTATTGCAATTCATCTATTGTATTCTATTGAACTGTATATATATATATATATATATATATATATATTTTAAACTTTATCCAAAGTGTTGAACCTCAGCTGCGTAGCATGAACTTATTTTCATTTTAAGTGCTTTCAAACAAAACTTTTCACTTTAAATTAAATATAGTATGGGTATACCTTTTGGTTAAAGATGTCGTAATTCTAAAATGAATAATGACATAAATTAAGCTTTTATGAGCTTTGTAAATATTTTAAGTTCCAATCGTTTAGGATATCAAAATGAAGCTATTAAACTATGCATTGTTTAAAACGTTTGAATATGCTCAGAATTTTGTAGTCTGACAAATTGCTAAAGCGATTGCATTGATAGCCGAATGCCGACTGCTTTCGAATGGATGTGTGCATGTGAATCTAGTATGCCATATAATATGGCATATGGGATGCGGAATATGGACGATGGTACGTGATGTTATTGGTGTCATGGATTGCATATCTGAGACGTCGCCATTTTGTCAGCGGCAACGTGGCGCGCATACTATTTTCGACAAGTTATGCGCCTCAAGTGCCACAGCATGCAACAATGCTTGTGCATTAACTTGTTCTAACACTTTGCTCATCTCCGCGCTCCATCCGCGCTTTAGGATGCCCGACGGCAAAGTGCATTGAGAGCATTGAGCCTGAGTCGATGCCAGCCGTTGGGCATCGTTGTAATAAACTTTGTTTATAAATCGTCGCCAGCTGAAATTTGCAAACATGCAAACATCGTGGGAAATGCATAACTAAGAGAAAGAGTCAGAGAGTGAGAGAGAAGAAGAGAAGGAGTAGAAGAGCAAGTGCGAAACGGAAAAGGCAGCGTTGCCAACGGATAAAGGAAGTCGCTGCATTGCACACTATCAGAATTGTCAGAACCCGAATAGTCAGAACGCAGTAGTCAAATGCTGGGCTCCCGGATTTGGTCACTTGGGCATGAGCAGGCGACGAAATGTGCATTTTGTAGCGTTTGTTTCGCTTGTTTAACGCATTTTAACTTTGATTAACGACTGACAGCCATTTGTGCAGGCAGCTCATGTTTTCGCTGTTGTTGTTGTTCTATTTGTTTGTTCACACTTAGCTGCACTTTTGATTTGCACACAGAAATTGCATTTACTTCAACTTTTGAAATGTGCTTTTATAATTTATGCGATTACAGCGTTTGGTGCTTAAATAATTTTAGCATTGTCAGAATTTTTACGAGTTGAACAAGTTATGGCTTTAATAAAATCTCTAATCTCGCGCATTTATCAAAAAGGTATTTTTAACTTTTAACGAAATCTATGACACATGAAATAGCTTTAGTAATCTCTTACACATGTGAAAAAAAGCAAAAGAAAAACACATAAAGCACAGATTAGCTTTATTGAGTGAAAGCAATTAGGCTTACATTAAGCCTAACTCTCCAGAATTTTGCAATTTTCTTGACATAACATAATTTAAAGCGCTTTTGTTGCTTTCACATTTTAAAACCCTTGCAGTTTTTATCCAGACTATGGCCACACTGTTTTTCCTGCATATCCTTTTCCGAGTAATTAATTTCATTACATTTCAGCCGAATGCATAATATTCAGGAACGCCAGCGGCATACCAACGTTGCGTCGCAACGCGTTGCTTGTCTGCTGTTTTTTGAGTTGTCAACGGAACTTTCACCCCTTTGGCTGCTTATCCTGCCTGCCTTCTGCCTGCCTCCTGCCTCCTTCCCATGGGTAGCCTGTGGGCCAGCTGTGCAAAATTGTTAGCGCTGATTTATTATTTATTGCTTTGGTTTATGCCTGTGATTTATCTCAAGTGGCCTCGAGCAGTGAATTTAAAATGCTCCAAGCATTGTTTGGCAATTTAAAAAAGAGCTATTGGCATAAGGAGTGTAGACTCCTTTGGTATGCGCTATCGATGGATATACCGACACAGGTCAGGCAATTATAAGATTTATGTTTGCACTTGTTGTTCGATCCAAAATGCTAAAAAAACATGGTCAAGGGTGTTTGACTTTAAGATAACCTCTTAACAAGTTTATTGCAAGTACTTAAAATATAAAATAAAAAATATTTTTTGCACAAAAAGCTTTAAGCTTTTACTAATTATCAACTAAGCACAAACACACATAAAAAAAGATTATTGATAAAAATTTAGTTTATTGTTCTATTGTTTTTAAATTTGTGCAATAAATAAAATATTAATTTCGATTTTTTTGAATAAATTCTGTGTTTATTACCATTTCGCATTCTGAATTTATTGCACATTAAGTCTTTAAATTTTAATGCTCGAAATGACAATAAAGCGTTGTTGTTGTTGGTAACTTTGTTGTACTTGTTTTTGTGACTAATGGGTATTGAAAATTACAATCAATATTTGGCCTTAGGCATTGTACTCGTTTCATTGTTGTCAGTGTTTAACCTTCTACTTTTTTCTCTTTCGATTGTCCATTTCTCTTTGTATATGTTTTCTCTTGTACACTGGGTTTCCCCCGCTTTCGAAATGCTTGTCAGTTATATAAATCGTGGCGGATTTGCATTAAATATGTAACAAAAGCTGTTTAAATAACTAATAATTATCTTGTTGGGCTTCAATGTCATTTGTTTTTCGCTATTTATATGCATAATCCGCTTAGTTCAAATTAATTAACATTAACAACCACACAAGCAACGACAACAACAGAAACAACAACAAGCAGCTAAACATTCGCTGGCAGCTTGCTTAAATATTTATTGTTTGTTTTCGCGCTATACACAATGCATTTTGTGGTCATTTGTTGTTAATGACACTGTAATCCCAATAAATTATTTATATTTTTTATTACACACATTCCTCTTGACCATAATTGTAAGCATTTGTTTGCAAAATACTTTATTGTATTTTCATTCTTTGTTAGTGAAAATTATTTCGGCTTTAACTCAATGGCTAGATAATTGAATAAAAAGTTTTGAATTGTTAGTTTATTTTGTTTGGCGCTTTAACATTCGATAAATCCGAAATCCAATTAATATTTTAATCAACTAAATACATTTTTATATGCTTAAATTGACATAAATTTTACCAAATATATATTTCGCGAATAAAATAATCCACAAGGAAGAATAGATATTATTAAATTTAATCTCATAAGAGCTGAAAAAAAAAATTAAGAGTTTATTCATCTAATTGGTTGCTGATTGAAGTAAAAGCTATCTAAATGATTCTATGCTCCTATTTTACAACACACACAACAATTTCAACATTTAGTTGCCTTAAGACTCTAAGCGAAATGTAATACAAAATAACTGTAGCATACTTATGAGCGTCATTTCGATGTGAGCAAAAAAAAAGAAGCAGCACACAAGCTGCATTTAAAAAGCACCGCCCGCTGTCTGGACAGCCCGCGGTGCACTGCGCTTAATCAGAACTCGTTTGCCGCACATAACTTAGAGAAAATTCAGATGCAGGAGAGATGCTCGTCCCTAGACGCTGCTGGCTCTTTGGCTCCTGGATGCTTGCTGCTTGCTTCTGCGTGCGGCTTGTCTCTTTTGTGTGTGGGACACACACGCGAGTAAAAAAGCGAAATAGGGATTACAGAAAATAGTAGAATGGGGCCAAAGCACAAAGGCTGCATTACTCTTTAATTTTAAAACAAATGCTAGCCACGCTCAAATGGGAAAATTTGGTGTAGGAGCAAGTCAGGAGAAAGTAGCGGCGACTGCAGCTAAATTGTATCTGGCGAACGAAGCGTGCTTGAATTACACTTGCAATCAAATCTATAAGCAACCGCAAGTGCATGCAACATACAGCATGCATCGTGAAACATCCAGCTAGCAAAATAAACCACAGCAACATGCACTGGTCGACTGACTCCAAGATAGTCGACGATGGACATAGCACATAGTATATGTGACTGTGTGTGTTTGTGTGTGTGTGAGGTACCACAAACCGCACACACGCTCTCGAGTTTGTGTTTTTGGATAACATGCAGCTATATCTGCGGTCTGTTAGGCAACTTATTAGATTAGTAATGTATGGGTGGGGCAAACAGTGCACATAGCAACAGGCGAATATGTTTGTCCATCCTTTTTGACCGACCGCAAAGCAGCTGTCAAACAGTTGCCTTTGATTAATATAATTACGAGTCGTGTTGCTCTTAAATCTTTAAAGTGCTACAGAACAGAGCAAAATCTAATCATCATAACGCGCTGGGGTTGTCAACGTTAAGCCTTTCTAATGACATAGAATCAGCATGATATATGCATATTTAAATGCCCAACAGTTTTACCAACAGTCGTGTTTGAGTGATTTTTGCCAACTCTGTATGGTTTTGTTTTCCATGTTGTGCACATAAAAAACAAAGTATGCTGTAGAATTATATTTATGCCACTTTTGGGGCTTTTGCTTGTCACATATGCACAAAGAGTGCTCATGTCGGTTGAACGCTTAAGTTGCAATGACACTGGTTGCAAATGAAAGACAAGCAATGAGTGAATCTGCATAAATAAATAAAGTGACTAGATTTTAAAGTAGTAGTTCTATCAACTGATTGTTATGCAGCTCAGCCATACCTTTAAGCTTGTTACACTTTGTCCCTTTTTACCTCAGTCTAACTCTAGTTGAATTCCAAATAGGATTACCACATCTTGCATTGCTATGTCAGTTGCTGTCAGCTAGTGTCATTGGAGTACAAGCTGTAACAGTAGACAAAAAAAATGTCTGTGTGTTGCTAATTTGAAAGATGAATTAGATTTGTTGCACACAGAGATTTGCAACGTTGCAGTTTTGAACCGGAGAACTATAAATTTCATTTGTCACAGTACCAAAATCCCCTAGAGCATGTGTATGTGTGTGTGCGTGTGTGTCTGTGTGTGTGTGTGCTTACAATGGAGCTCGTTTCGTTTTACAGGCAACAACATTTTTGCGTAGTTTTGTGGCAAAGTCAAAAACAGTATAATGCATGTCACACACAGATCCAGAGAGAAAGACGTAGATACAAACAAACACACACACACACACACAGATATTGAGAGACACACAAACAAACACATGGCAACAGTGCTATTGTCTGGCTGAGACAGCTCACACAAAAGCCATAGAGAACAATTTAGATATTTTCTAAAGATTTAAGCGCTTCGCATGACACCGCAGGGCAAAAACTTGTCATCGGTTTGTGGAGTTACATAACTTGAGGTAAAACATAGACATATACAAACATATAAAATATACTAAGTCTCTCCAAAGGGCTCGTTTTTCGTTTCCTTTCTATTTGTTTGCCATTTAAATAAGCATAATTCCAGTTGTACATAAAAATATACTTCCCTTTTTTTAATGTAAGCGACTTGTCTCAATGCTTTGTACTCTACTTCCATATGCATATTCATAGAACTAACCACAACAGCACGACATTATTACTTATGTGCGTTTGTTTGTATGTTTGTTTGTTTGTTTGTTTATCTATTTGTTTGTTTGCTTCTGTCTCTTCTAGGTACATTGCTTCAGCTTTACCCACCTAAGTGCATGGAACATTTGCATAGAATCAGGCTGCTGCTGTGTTCCTGTTGCTGTTGCTGTTGCTACAGCTTCAGCTTCTGTAACTGGGTTTGTGTGTGAACACACATATTAATACACATTTGCATGCATACATACATATATCTGTTCATTTGTGCGCATGAGGCTGGCACTTGAGTGTCTTAAGTTCTTCTATAAGTGGCAACTTTTTCTCAATTGCCGCAAGTGGTGTTGCAAGTGGTTTTGAAAGCGCTCTAGGCGATATACAGGTGTATGCGCTTCTGCCTAGCGGTCTTTGAGTGGTGTGATAAAGAAAATGCATTTGGGTCTCCAGAAGGGGTTTACTAACACATATATTCACCCACTTATACACACCCTCATTCACACACACACATACTGACCTCAATGGATTATAAACTTGTGTGTCAGCTGTGCAAATAGAGCGGAAATATATAAAGCCAGTGGCTGCTAAAAAGTTCGCATAAATAATTGACAGTGGCTTCTGGCAGTTGCAAAAATTATGTTAGACAGTTCCGGTTATTGTAAAACCAATTAAAATTTCATTAAATAATAACACAAAATAATTCATAAGCACATTTAAAATGAATAATCAAATGTTTTTTTTTGATTATTAAAAATAATAGTAAGTTGAAAGAGTTTTAGTTTAGTTATATTTGTAATGATTTCATTTTTGTATGTTTCAATTATCAAGATTCTGCTTGGCAAATACTATTTAAAAAATCATTAATTTATTCTTTGAAAAAAATTCTTTCAGATAAAAAGAGTAAAAAATTCGCATTGTCATTAATGACAATTGATATGAAGGCTCTGCTGCGATTATTAAAATTATATGGGTAATTTTTATTTGTTGTATCTTAATGTGATATCTGATTTATATTCAGGAAATATTTCCAGACAATTTCGCAGCTTGCCTACCGCAAATCTCTGTCGTAATTAACCCACTTAAATGGCAGTTACTTTGGCCAACAATCACCGCAAGTGGGCGGTAGCTTCTGGGGTGCTTGCTGGTGGTCCATGTCCACGTCCATGTCCGTGTTATAGCCGCAGGCGAAATCCCAAAAAAATTCGCAAGCAACGCGCAGACATTTGCACAGTTTTTAATGGCGCAGATCTGTGTACAGTACGTGTGTGTGTGTATTTGTGTGTGTGGAACGCATCGTGTGAGGCTTTCAATGAAGGGCTTTTCGTATGTGTCTTTATGTGTTTGTATGCGTGGACTTAACTGACCATCACACATACACATATGACGTGTAGAAAGCTGCGCCATAGTAAATGCTTTAAAAAGCCATTTCAGCTTTTTTTTCCGTTCATGTGCTTCGTTTTATGCTATCCGCCTTTTTTTTATATTATTTTCGGATTTCCCTCCTTTGATGCGCCCACAAAAAAAGGGCGGATTATAAAACACTTAAACGATTTTAAGCGCAATTATGTTGGCACGAGCACGTAAACGCATCGTGGCCATTGCAACGCTTATCCACTTTAATATTTTAGCATTGCCACAAGCCCGAACCCCAAGCCCAACCCCAAAACCTTCGGCCAGCTGGACATGCAACTTCTCATTAGGTTTTCATTTAAAGTTACCCCAAATTTGTTCTAAATAATTTAAAAACTTTGTTTGCCACTGGCAAAAAGGCAAATAATGGTAGAAAAAAAATGGGAAAGTCTCAAACATTGGTATATCCTTGACTTGTAAAAGATAATATAGATACTTGGCACAATAAAATATCCTGTAAATAAAAAAAAAATATATATATTTACACGAAAAATGATTATAATTAATAATGTGTATATGGGCAAAAGAAAATGAGAAAAATTCATTCCGTTTTATTTTTAAAAACAAGAAAAAACAACTAAAATACCTTTTATGTTGTATTTTAGCCATGAGGTACAATCAACATAGTGCCATACTCAGTGATGGCAGATAGCCAGAAATAACAACAGCGCGCCGGCAAATAAAAGAACTGAGGCAACAAATAGAAAAACAAGAACAACAGGCTTAGTAAACCCTTAGAAAACCGGTCTGCAAACAATTAGAACGTCAGCTTACCGGAAAAAAGTTTGCATTTCATTTATACTCGAAGGATTTTATTTAGGAAAAGTTTTGCGGAATGCAAGCGCATGCAATGGGCAGCGTTGAATGCGCTTGGGTCAGGCGTTGTCCATTGTGCACTTTCTTCGGCAATGCCAGGCGATTCTTCACCGAGCACTTCATCGAGGGGGCTGTGACGTTGGCGTTTCCGTTGCAAACGCGCGCCATTGTTGGTACAATAAACTTCCGGTTTTAAATTTCACTTGTTTGTCTGTCTCTAAGTCTTACTGACTGCATGAGTATGTGTATATGTGTGTGTGTGTGGTTACAAAACAAAATGGCAGCAGCCAGTTGCAGGCTATCGCTGGCAACGGCTTTTGACATTAATTAGCACACAGAACATGTTGAGCAACAAAGCAATGGCAACGGCAACGGCAACAGCAACAGCAACGGTAACGGTAACTGCAACGGTAAAGTTTTTGGCCATTTGCAGCTGCATAATGGGACCCTGAATGCCTTAAGCTGCTGCCATCAGCCGTGTTTAGTACCTAATTTAGATAACGTCCAAAATGTTAGACTCCAACTTAAATGCAGCTCGAGCAGCAGCCGCAATGAAAAGTGCGCTGTCAGCATACAAAGAACCTGACATGAGCATCAGCAACAGCATCAGCATCAGCACCTTGAGTTGCCAATGAAGTCTCGAAACTTATTTCAGTTGGTCAAGTTTACTTTTAGCTGGTCGTCGTGTGCATAAATCAACACAAGTGTGCTAAGATCATCAAAGTTTTAACCAGCTCACAAAGTTGTTCAGCTTTTATATGTTGGAAAAGTTGCGCATTTTGTTGCAGCTGCTTAAAGCAAAGTTCTTCAAATTTGTCGCACAACTTTGTTGACCAAATCAATAGTTTTCAAACGTTATAAGTTGGATTTTATTTTAGTGTTTGCAAAAGTAACTATATATACTTCTAATCATTTCCTGATTATAGGTGCTTTCGGAATTGGAAATTCAATATTGAATTCGCGTTTCAAGACAAAACTCAAATCCAAAACAGTTGGCTCATTCGAATTACGATACTTGGCTGTTTTGACCATACGACTGGCCACATCCTTAACGAAGGCATGCATAATTTTGGTTGTTAAATCCGCTGCTTGATCATCCAGCGATGCAGCTTTGTCAATTTTCTTTGCAAACCGATTAAGATTGGAAGCGCTTACAATCTGTGTAGAGCATTGAGCAAGATTATTACAACGAACAAACAAGATATTTAACACCACTTACATGAGATTTATTGCCTGAGGAGCCTGGATGTTCCCTGTCGCTATCGTACTGATTGCTTTTGCCCGATGAGCTTAAGCTGAACCCAGATGAATCACTCTCATTCCCAGATGATTGTTCGCCATAATGGTTGGGCAGCTCATCGTCCCAAGGATAGTTATTCATCTTGCGGCGAAATAGTTATTTTTACTCACTTCAATCATATTGTTTCACAAGCCTACCTATACAGCAACTGCTAGAACCTGTTGAGAATCATAAGAAATATTTCGGTAACAAATTGACAGTTGACAAATTTAATGCTGCGGTTGCCTTTAAAATATCTCGTTTAACATTTTCGACACGTTTCTAACAACGCGTTGAATGCAACGTTTGGAAATCAATGCAATATTTCAAGCGGCGGCTGATCGATTCGAATGCAATTTGTTTGGTGTCAATTTTAATGCTATTCGTTGAAACCCTTTGAATTACACCTTCACACACACACAAGCTCTCACATACAATTGGCGCTGCAAGTTCATCTTGGTGACACAATGCACTGCGCATTTGGAGCAGACATTGCTTTGGGGGTTTTATATTACCATTTTTTCTTCCGGTTTCTCTGGCATTGTGTTTGTTGACCTCGAGTAAATGTGTCACTTATTGGAATGCACTTTGTATGGCCAATTGCATTGATTTGCGGTCCGAAAAACGGATGGCAAATTTGACAAAGATTCTGTGTGGCAATTTATAGCATGTCCTTGTTACGAGCTGATGCTTCGCCGCCAGCCACCCCATTCTTTTTATCCTCCGACTGCCACGTAACTTTATTTAATGGCAAAAAGTTCACACTTCCTTTGGTTGCTCGTAAACTTTGTCCAAAGCAGACAGGACGAGAACCATATGTAGTTGTAGTTATTGTAGTTGTTGTTCTTGTTGTTGTTGTTATTGTCACTGTAATTCCTCTTGTTGAACTTTAGAGCAAATAGAGGCGCTGTTTTTGCTGTTTACTTGCCCCCAGTGCTAAATATTTCAAACAAAAGCCAAACAAACAGCTGACAACGGCTACAAAAACAACCAAAAACAACAGCACGGGTTGTTACGACGGCAACAAATGGTTGGCGGAAGGATGCACAACTTAAATAACGGATATTGGCTAAAATAAACAATGGCGTCCATGACTGCAATGCCAGCGCTCATATAACACATCTCTATATCTAGATGTATATGTATACATATATTTGTATGCACATACACATACATATTTATATACACATATATATGTATATAAGCTAACAGTACAAGCATTAAGAAAACTTGCTGGCAAAGTGCGCGGCGATAAGCAGTGCTCAAGCGGATGTCGCAATCCGTTGCCTGGCAGTCTGCGGTTTACACCATGAAGTTGGCTGCATGCGCAGAGTTGCATTTTGCATGGCGTTGCCAAATTGTTGTTCTTTTGCTGGGTGTTGTTGCGTTCTGCGGCTGGCAGCGCAACAGCTGTGTTTTGTCAAGTTCTTCGGGCGCTTTAATTGCTTGTTAATTAGCGTAGTTTGCGTTGCGCCACGCCTTTAGAAAATGTCGCTAACAGTTGGTTTCATTGTTTTTTCTTAATGCCTCCACAGCATTTTTTGTTCTGTTGTTGTTGGTTTGGTTTTTTGCATGGCACGAATAAGGTTAATTGTTGATGTGTGAAGCCATGACACGACGTTGATGGAATTTAACAACTGTGCAAATATTTGACAAACGGCTGACAGTCTGTCAACGAACTCGAACGAGGCCCAAACCAAATCGTTCATTGACGCGTGAGTGTGCGAAAATTGACTGACTTTCAGACCTGCTTGCCCAACAATAGTCACAGGACTTTTAAGCTACACGAGGGTATTAATAAAAGTTCAATAAAGTTCGAATGTTCAACTAACATTTAATTGGGACAGAGTTGTCAATCAATAACATTTCGTTTGCTTCTAGTTCCCAACTTGTTCAAGCTCTCTATTAAAAGGCTTATATTACAATACCAGACAGAGTTGTCAATCACAGATATTTTGTTTGCTTGTAATTCCCAACTTGTTCAAGCTCTCTATTAAAGGGCTTACATTACAATACCAACTATTGTATCTAACCTCTCAGTGGCCGGCACTTTGGATGAGTGTCAACTGTGTGGCAGCCAGCGGAGCATTCATATTATTTTCACACCTAACGACTGTGTGTGAACGTTTTTAACGTCGAACGCGCGTGACAAATATCAGCGGCAATATATGCACTGCACTACAAAAACAAGAGCTCGAACACGTACAACATAGCTATGGATCCCAAGTGCACCTGCTAATGCTGTAAAGAGTGAGAAGAGGTCGCGAGGGTAGCATGAGAGGTGTTTTGTTGATAGTATACGTAAACCAAATGCTCAACCGACTCTAAAAGGATAAGCGCATTAAAGCATTTACTTTGCAGTGCGAATCAAACGGAAGGAAAACACATTAATGCTTATAAAATCGAGCAGCCCTTGGGTAGTTGCTGCCACAGTGGTGGTGGTGGCAGCGACTCAAGTGGGGGCAAACTAAACAAACAAGCCACATGTTCATGTGTCTCGTTGTACTCGACACAAAAGCGCAACAAACAAGCGAGCAGCAGCAACAGCCTCCAGCTGCACAACTGCAACAGAGACAAAGAATACGCTGCACAGGACATAGAACAGAGGGATGGTGTTGGAGTTGTGTTGGGATTGTGTTGCGTTGTGTTGAGATGGCAACAAACCGAACGACAATGCTCAGCCCATTGCACTTTGGACCCACTTAATCCTGGCCATTGTGTTTCGCCTTATTATGCCGCCCATGCAGCATTGTCTTGGCCTAATGCTGTTGACTCAACGCGCACAATGTAGAGCTGCGAGCACCGAGTCGAAAGCCCTCCAAACGTATTCCAAGCATTCCAAGTGCTTCAAGCATCTCAACTGTTCTTTGTAAAAAGTAGAGGACAATTTTGTGCTTTATCAGCAGCGATGCCACCGGCTAAAACTTGTTTGTGTTCGCGGTCTTGTTCGAGTTGCTATTGTTGTTGTCTTTGTCAAATAATCAACGCATCGGTGGGCGTGTCTGGCGGGGTGGCTGGGTATACCAGTAGTAGTGGTGGTTGTTAGTTAAGACGCGTATGTTAAGGTTACATTTTGTTTTGTTCTCCATTCAAGAAGACAAGCGCGACTAGACGGCGCCATTTGGCGCCAGACGAATTCCCCCTTGCCCTTCCTCCACTTGGCATTGCCGAGAACTTTATTTGGCAACTGTTTCGGGCAAATCGATAAAAACGGCTGCTATGAAATCATGGTGCTAAAATTACAACAGACTTAAAGAAGATACGTGAATATGGAAGCAATTGTTTGTATCTATTAAAATGTTCAAATTGTCAATAGAAAATCTCAAAAAGTAATGAAAATTAATATAAATGTTAATATTTTTGAAAATTTCTCTACAAAAACGTTAGTAAACTTATCAAAAACTTACTTATCTGTATAACAAGTTCCTTATTAATATTAATACTGTCATAAATAAGCTTACCTTTCAACAGTCGCTTAATCCAATCGTTTGACATTTTTAATTAATATTTATTTTACATTCCCATTAAGGTTAATTTTAAATAATTTACGAAGCGCACCAATAATAAAATGCAAATTGACTCAAATGAAAATTAATTAAATTATTGATACATATCACGTACATGTTGAGTCGAGGTTTGAGTACGAGATGAGTTGAGGTTAAGGTTTGCGACTTGAATAAATGAGTTCGCAATCAACTCGATGCTTAATCAAATTGCAAACAAGCCAAAACTAATTATGTGCTTTTTACTGCAAAAAATTGAATGCCAATAAATCAATTGATTATTATGACAACAAGCGCACATGCTACATGTTTTATGCGGCATGCCACCGTTTGCCATCAATAGCACTAGTTACCCTCCTCCAGCTGCTTATTACGTTGCCACAACTTGGACAGTTGCCTTGCCCGTGCTTATTTTTCTAGGTCACGCTCCGGGAAAACGTTGACTATGAAAAGAAATGTGTGGCATTTTCTAATGTATACCTTAAGGTCGTTAACGATAAGAGTGGCGTGATAACTATTGCAGTCACTAACAGAAATATTCAATATTGTTTCCTTACAATTCGCTGCAAAAAGATTACTATAGTTAAAAACTATTACTTTGGAAATGTCTGAAGGGTATCTATTAGTCGTGTACTTTTAAGCAAGTATTCAGTCTTTTTGACATTTTTTCATTCTTTTTACTATCCATTTTGGCAGACAAATGGCGACGCAGTTTTGTGGCGCCACAAGACGGTGGCTGCAACCACCGATGCCGCCAGTTACTAACAATTTTTACTGCAGCCATTTCCTAGACGACAAATAAATTCAGGGGCTGCTTAACCTCAAATTTCACCCCTTGCAAAGCTTCCAAAATTGCCGCAACCTTAACTAGCTATTGATTTCGTGTGGCATTGCAAACTGAAGGAACGCAGAAACTGGTGAAAGTTGTTTTTGCCACTGACATCAATAGTTATACGCATACTTCTTTGAGCTGCCTGATCCATCAACTTTTGTCAAAGCTGGCTGTTAGGCTTTTGCCTACGTGTTGAGTAACTTTTTTCATTAGTCTCCACTTTCAGATTCTGTTTTTAAAAGAAAAATGAGCTTTAAAAGTTCTATAAATTTTTGAAGATTGTGATGAGCTGCTAAGAGATGCGCAGTTTATTGGATAATTGGCTTTTTGTCAATTTAATTTAAAAGTTTTTAGGATTCTTTAAGCGACGTTCAAAAATCTTTATTAATAGTTATTCAAGCTCTGAAGAATTTGCTGGCATTTCTTAAAAGTTTCTTAAGCCAATTACTGACGAAAGAAAAGGTGTGTTCCATATCAGAGAAAATCTTGTAAATACTCCAAACAGCTTAAATGTATTAAGAAATCACAACGTTTGACGCTGATATCTGAGTTTAATTAGTTTTTCAACTCAATTGGATTGTCATATTATTCTGTCATTCAAGTTGGCTTATTAAGCTCAACCGGCATTGATTGAAATCGAAACTATATCATGACTCACAAACTGACTGACTCACTAACCGATTTGACTTGATTCACTTGACTAATTCTTGCTACGCGATGCTTTGGCTGAGATTTTCAAAGCTGCTCCAGTTATTGATAGCTTTTTATTGCAATGCACTAGCTGTTTATCGCTGCTTCTATAATAGTGTGTGTGTGTTTGTAAAATCCTTTCATTTCGTGGCACATTACACAAGCCAAGAGAGCTTGACGTCAATCACATTTCCTTTGTAATATATTCGCTGCCAAAGCAAAATGTCGATTGCAGTCAAGTTGAATTAGTTGCAATTAAAAACTAGTGCACACAAACGCACACACACACACACACACAAGGCAGACATATTGCAGCAGCGGTATAGATTGATGGCAAAGAAATATGTTGTTGACGCTGCTGCTGTTGCTGTTGCATGCCTCCTGTGGCAATTACTGCTAGTCAGTAATAAGTGGAACAGTTTATAGCTGAGCCCGCGGGTCGTATGCGTTATGCTGCCACATGCCACATAAACAGTTTACACAGCCATTTCACATTTAAGTTGGTTCGTTTTCAATCAGTAAAGCAGCTTTTTCAATTAACAGCTGCGGCAAACTATAATTTACGCCATGGGAAAGAAACTAGACAGGACGTGGCAGGCTGCAAGTTGCTCGCTTCTCAGGCGACCCAAAAATTATATAATAAGTTAATTTGATGCCAAAGACTGCGAGCCGTAGCCAAATCGGGGGATGTGGCAACAAGGACGATGACAACACCATCGACATCTTTGTGGCGCACTAAATGCTTTTGCGCAAAAGCAATTTCAATTAGTGACTTGCCCAGGGCTAAAGCGTAGGGCTAGGCGTGTGGCAGGCGTGGCACAACGTAGGCGTTGCTTATGCAAAACTTGTCGAAAATGTCGCTATAAACTGCAAAATTTAATCACAAAACTCGCACAATTTGCATAGTCGAAATGCAAAATGCAGAATGAATGGCAGACCAACCCGCTTTCAGGCGTGGATCTATGCAAATGTGTTTTTGGCAATGACAAATTCTATTCTAGAAAAGTGCACGCAAATTAAGTTGTGGGAAAAACAGCCGAAATGTGTTGCGAACAGCAATAACAACAACAACAACTACAGTGAAAACTCATTTACCCACAACAAAAATTTAACCATAAAACGCAACTATTATGGATCTCATTTGCCATTAAAACGTTGGGCGTCTAGGCGAATGTCTGACAGGCGACAAACAGGCGTCGCTAACGCCGACAAATGACAACAACAACGATGATGATGGTGATGATGATGAATCTGATGCTGAATGGTCGTGAATGCTGGAGACATTCGCGTATGATAATGACTATACGGCATCGCTGCTGACAGCGAGACAAGCGGAAATGCTAAGGCAACTTCCGTGTGGACGTCATAGTGTTGATCTATGCGACTGTCAGACGTCATCTTTCTGTCTAAGAGTGTGCGTGTGTGTGTTTGACGTTTGTGTGAGTGAGCGAGTGTCGAGATAAACTTTGTTTATACATTTCGTTTATTTGTCAGAAGGTTGAGTTTGTGAACAGTGGAAAGAGAGTTGCAAAATCACAGTAAAAATTAAAAAAAAAATTGGCTTTTTGCTCAGATAAGTTATGTTTAGAATAAGAAAATATTGTTATGACAAGACATTTATAGATAAAGTAAAAATGGAGCCAAGGAGGCAAAATTAGTGATTCTTATATTTATTTCTAACCTAAAATTACATTCACAGCTTTGGTATTCAAATAAAAACATCATTATCAAGTAATATTTTAAACATAACTTCAGAGCAATCGATACTGTCCAGCAAATCTATTTAAATCAGCTCTTTAATTTTTCTTAGACCAAAGATTTTGCTTTTCGTGAGCCACTGTGCAACTTTGGCTTTTGACAAATGTTATGCACACTTGGCGACTTTGGCAAATTGAATTTTAAACGATTTTGCACACGTTCAATGTATATAGCAGAACTTATATATAGATAAAGCCATATTGTTGGACGATTTGGCGTTAAATTTATGACTTAAACTACTTTATATATTGCTTTTTATTCGTTTCTCTTGCCGGCTGGTAGAGTTGGAAAAGGCGTTAAATGACAGCGCAGCTTTTGCAGCTGGCTCCCAAAGACAAAAGACAGCCACTTACCATACGGCAAAGATGAAACACGTGACTGGCTGAGAATGTGCAGTTCACACACACACACACACAAACACTCACACACACGCACTCATGCTTACTTACTCACTCAGACAGATAACTGCAGTGGCTCTGGATTGCATATTGCCGGATTTATGTGGCAATAAGCAGATGCAACCTGCAGTTGCCGTAGTAGGGCGAAAAAAGAACGGCACATGAGCAAAAAAACAGCAACGTGCGCTGCGTAACTGATATGAAGCGATTAGTACCGAACACACACCAACACACCAACACACACACACACATTCGCTTGTGCAAACAACGAACTGCATTGCAATTGGCATGGACTTTTGAAAATAACGAGTCCAACTTGGCAACGCGAACGGCAACAGCTACAGCAATATTGGCCACGTTGCTATTGAGCTGAGAAATCGGGTAAGAGGGGTTGTCAAGTGGTAGTTGGGGATGTAGGGGGAGGAGGTGGGCAAGAAAGCAATAACTCATTACAACGCATGTTGACTCTCGCAACTTTACCATGCAATACACACAAACACATGCCCTCATTATTCTTTTTGTGGCACCACGCCCCTTTTTGTTAAATGGGTGGCTCCGCAACTTATTTATGCAGCACAGCAGCTCTTTGAACTTTTAGGTAAAGTTTAGTAGCCAGCAAGCCACAATATGACATATTGCCAAAATTCAATGCTGTCAGCGGTAAGTTCACATCTTCACGAACGTGTTTGTGCGAAGTAAGGAAAAGAAAAGATCATCATTAAAGGCATTTACGGTGCGGGAAAAACAATAGATTCATTAAAAGTACAACATTTATTATGCCACAAATATTTTATAAGGTCCGTAAGCTGCTGGCCAATACATTTTGTTATTAGAGTTTTTTTACCTTTCAAGCATTGTCCGGCAAAACAATGGTAAAGAACTTATGCTCTAAGCTGATTGTAATATTAAGTTAGAACAAATTACATAAGATCCACTAGTGTAAACAGAGGTCAGTAAATAAAATATAAAGATATATGTGTGCTTTTATTGCAATGTCAATGTCAAATGGCTGGCAAATACTAAATCTTAAATTGGCCATCGTGTGTCATTTGCAGAAACTGAAACTAGAGCTGCCAGAGAGAGAGAGAGAGAGAGAGAGACACAAAGTCGATGTGAGCAGACGGTAAGCGGCTTAACGAGTGATGGGATGGCAGCAGGAGTAGAAGTTCCGTCAAGCAAAACCATAACTATGTTGCTGCTGGAGCTGAAAATAATAACTCGAAAGGATTAGCACAGAGCACATTGTTCAAAGGCAACCAGGCAGCAATAACTTTTTTTTCGTGCCCTGGAAGTCATAGTAAGGTAATCGAGCAAGCGGCAACCAGCAGCAGCAACAGCAGCTGGTATAACTAAAGCCAAAAGGACGAATGAGCGATGCGTAATGAGAGCATTGGGTAGTGAGTGTGTTGAATAAACTAGTTTCGGATGACTCGACAAATTGGACAAGGGTGAAGGCATAAAGTTTGCAAGTGCGCTCATAAGTAGGCAACAGTTTTTCTAACTTCATTTTTAAAGAGAAGCTGATGTGAACTTAAAGCTGGTGCTCGACAATGATTTGCCCTTGCCACGGCTAAGCAAACAAGCAGGCAAACTGACCAAAAGCCGATAGCCAGCTTATAGACATGGGATTTAGAGAAAGAGCTGTGGTGCGCCTGGGGTTGCCTAGTAGCCTGGCTGACTGACTGACTGGTTGGCCCCTCCAGTTAATGCCAACAGAAAAGTCAAAGGGAAAGCTGTGGCCAAAGCCGAAGGCAAACTCAAGTCAAGGCCTGGCTAAATGCGCAAACAGAAAGCAAAATTCGAGCCAAGCTCAAAATGCAACCGAGTGAAATGCAAAAGCAGATAACGGCATTAAAGGGTTAAGCTGCCAAGTGCTGCAAGTTCAAAGTTCGTACACACAAACATACACACAGCTGCAGCCAAGGTGTTAGTGTGCCATAGAAGGGTGTTGGCAAAGGGGTTAAAGTACCAAGTGTCCGTTTAAGTGACGCTGAATGGTCATCAGCGTGCAGGGCTTAGCTTTGATTTACTGCGTCGCCTTTCGACTTTTTCCGAACAGTGTTGTGCGTGGCTGCAAACTTTTGTGCCTGATACGCATACAAGCCCCCTTCTACTACTGCTTCGCCTTCTGCTTTAATGCTTTCGTGTCCTTGGGCCTTGTAGCCTATAGCTATTTGCGCATGCAAGGCACGTTCCAATGGCTTTGATTAAAATTGATGTGCCTTGGGCTTTGTCCAAAAATTTCCGCATAGTCAAACATAATTTGACCTAAGCCAAGGCATACGCAAATGCGATAGGGCATAAATGGCAGGTCATGATCAAAACTCTAATTGAATGAAATAGCTGAAGAGCCTCACGCACTCAAATTTCCATATTTATTTTCCCAAATACATACTAACACTTATACACACACACACACAAAAACACAGCAGAGCTGCAAGCAAGCCTGGCAAATTGTGGTCTATAAAAACGCGGCAGCTAGCAGAGTAGAAAAAAGCAGCTTAAAAATGGAATTAACTTGAAATTAACACAGACAAGAAATGCCAAGAAATGCCAGCCAGTGGTGAGTGAGAGTGAGAGAGAGGGAGAGATAAGCGGGTGCGGTTTAGGCAGCGTCACTTTTATGGCGCATAAAAATTTAACAACTCTTGCTGGGGCCACTAAACGTCATCATTGCAATGGATTAGCTGCAAATGCTCAACTGTACCCATTACTCAGCATAGAGCATAAGACCATAAAATCTGCAGCTGGTGATAAAATCGAGCCATGGCTGCAACTCATTTGCATAATGCCAAGGCATGCAGCAGAATTGCAGATCTTTCATTAGCCCCGTGCGAGGGGCGCTCTTAGGAGCAAAAAAAAACTATAAGAATGTTGAAAAAATAATGCAAGTTTCTTTATTGCTTTAAAGAAATTTTGTATTTTCTAAAAGAGTAATTTTTCAATTTGCGAATGTAATTCAAAAATGTAATAAGGCTATTATTTAATAAATTGCCCTCGCACTTGGTCAAGAAAAGGTCAAGCACGAAAAGTTGTAGCAAATTTTTATGCTTAAACGCCAAAAACGGTTGCCGTTGAGTGCAACGACAACGACAACAAGAAAAACTTTCTCCCCACAAAAATATAAAAAGAACTTAAAAATTTGTAGGAAAGAAAGAGAAAAATGTTTGTGAACAGCGTTGCCAGCTCGTTTTGCTTGAGAGTGGCCATGAATGCAGACAAGCTGCGGCAGAAATGTCAGCAAGCATCCAAGGACAACAACAAGGACAAACAACTTTTGCTAGCAAAGGGTGTTTGTGCCTGTTTGTGTAAGTGTGCGTTTGTGTGTAAGTGTTGGATGGTGTGTTGTTGGCTTTTCTGTTGACATTAGAAATTGAGCAACCGAAAATGTGTAAACAAGTTTGTTTGGTCCAAGTGTGCGCTGCTGTCTTTGGCAGCTTCGACATTCGCCTAACGCTACTTGCCACAGACCACTCCATAAAAAAATCGTTGCAAAAAGAATTTATTTTGTGGTCTGTTTGCTAGAAGTAAACAATATTTAATGCCTTATATTCCAAAAGCAATACAAAATGCATCAAATAAACGAGGCAATTGAACTACTATATAAAGATAAATCCAGGCCAGTCCAGTAAGCAGTTGCTTAAGATAAAAACAAAATATAAAAACGTAATGAATGATAAATGTGTTCATTTGTTGGAGACAGCAAAAATGGAAAATAAATAATCATGCGAATTTCGAGAAGCGGAGACGGAGAAAGTATGCGAAAATCATTTATTTATTTCATTTGTGGGTCTCAATATGAATTGAGACACATAAATACTTACATAAATCAAATGATAGCTTGGAAAATTTATGGAACCTATTTGTTATGGGAAGAAATATGTAAAATAAACTTATTTTAAATGAATTACTTCCTTAAAGTTGATTTACTTTAAAATAGCATGTATAAAACAGGGTATCTGCTTGACAGCGACTCAAAACAAAAACTTATACAGCTTCTTTTTAATTTGCCTTTAACAAACTCAAAGATTTCCAATTAAATTGCTTTGAAAAATGATTCTAGTGTGTTGTTTTGGTAAATATGGCACAAAAGCCAACAACTCAAAATTGAACAATTTAGGCAACTGACAAACGTGCAGAAATTTTCCAGAATTTGTAGGCAGCATTTATGCAACAAACTGAACTAAAATGTTTTGAATGACACACTGGAAGCAACTGGCAATTAAACTCTAATTGCTGAAGTGACAATTGAAGCCTCATACGGAATAGAAAGGCGATGACTTTGCCAATCAGACAGGCAATCATCTGCCTTAAATTGCATACAAAATGAGAACAATGTTCACATAATCAAATGGTAGCAATCAAGACCAAGGCTTGGCTAACAACTGGTAAACTAAAGTGAAACTCAGCATGACGTATACTCAATATTACAAATTGTCTATTTAACATGCATATATATATTTCATTCTGTGTGTCAGTTGCACTGCTAAAATAAAGACAATGCAGATGCGGCATGTTAATATTTAAATTGCAATACGTTTTCAAAACATTAATCAACGTCAATAAGGCCAACGTGTAAATATGCACGCAAGACTGTCGAAAGTCGCAAGTATTTGACTGTCTGAAACAATATTTAATGGAATTTTCTTGTTTAAGCTTAAACAAATAGATTTTATCGACTGAAGCGTACTGTTGTTAGCCTCATTGCACATTTTCTGCTGGACAAATTGTTTGTCTGCCTCTGTGTAAAACCCTTTCAGAATATTTATAGGTTTACAGGATATGCGCATTGCGTATACGCTACGTGAGACAGCCTGACACGTCAATTAGCAAAAGCTGCACATACACTATTTACAAAATAAGCCAAAAACGTATCTATTGTACCGCAAAACAGCTGCCCGACCTCATTTAATGCACTTTACCAGCCAAATGGTAAATATGCGAGTATATTTTAAATGGCGTCCATTGCAGTTTGATTATTGCACAAACAGACAAATATTTGGCAATTAGGTGCCGCACGCTCAACCATATACCTAATATCCAAATGCTATTGAAACGAGTTTCAAAAACTATCTACATATTAATTGTTGTTGGTGCGCAATTGAAATGCGAAATGCATTTTCCACCAAAATGCATAATTATGTACGACTGTTCCTCCCTGAACGTTACAATGTTTTTTGGTAATTGAAATCGAAATTCCAAAGCCTGCTTAGCGCACACAACAATAGTTGTGTTTGCGTCTGTACAACACAAAGCTCTGATAATACAAAATTGCAAATGAACCAAAACGTGCTGCAGATACTAAGGCACTTTGTTTTATTTGTTGGTGTTTGCAGCTTTTGAAGCATTTTTAATATATTTTAGTTTGTAAAGATTCACTTTAAGGTTGCATTAGTTGAAAATGCAAAGCAAAGCTAGTTTTAATTAAAACAACTCAAAGAACAAACCAATATACACAAAACAAAGCAACGTTGGTGGACGAGAAGATACTCTACAACTCTATACTATAAGTATTTACAAATATCAATATCAATTCTGTTTCGCAGGGTATTTAAATATTTATCGTTTATACATAAAGTTGCTTATGATTGCCTGCAACTTTTTGTTAGTGATGAAATAAATATGTTGGCGCTTTGAAGTACTTGCCGGCGTTTTCCCAAGTGTGCTTGAATTCAATTTCGAACATTCCACTAGAATCTCGATAAAGTGGACGCCAGTGTGCTTGCGTGTGTGTTCGCCTAACGTTTTGGTATTGCCAATCCTTTGGGTTATTTTCACAGTTTTTATTGATTAAAAATCTCAAATTGCTGGCCAAAGTTTTGCTTTGATTTGCTTTGCTTTGATACATGGCTCAATAGCATAACATATGTTTAGCTTGAAGAGTTTATCGGGTTTAAAAAAGTGATATGGATTTCAATTAGTTTTAATTCGTTCATGTAATTTGCTGGTATAAATTTACATAAGCCAATTTGCTGGTTTAAACGCATCAAATTTGAAATCAAATAAAATGCAATTTGCACATAATTGCATTGGCTTTTTGATGTGTGCTACAATTTGTGACAATTGAATTTTATTGAAATTCGATCAAGTACAGCAAAGTGCAAAAAAATTACTATATATATGTATTAAACTGGAAAAAAAATTAAATTAATTGATTACTCTTTGACCCGGCCAGCATAATGTGTGTGGCAGCCACAAAGCCATCCGGTATTTTCATTAACGGACTGTACAAACATATAGTTTTAAATACAATACCAATATTCCGTTTGAGCCTTTTGGTAACCCAACATTGGGTTTTAGCCACTGGCAATGCTCTGGCATAATTAGTGCCTGTCATGTTTGCAGTTGATTAACAGTTACCAACCAAAATGCTCTAAAATATGAGCCCACAAAGTCAAGCTTTCCCACGACGTGGTCAGCCTGTATCTTCCAGTTGCTCAGGTAGTGCTTGTGATTTATGTACTGCTTCATGTGTGTGTGCTTATCTATTGGTTGTATCTATTGTGTAACGCCTACACACACCTAGTAGAACATACGCATAGTTTACCAACTGAACTGAACTGTTGTTAATGGGCAGTTTGCGTTAGCCACAAAATGTGCTTGTAAGTTGCAAAGTTGCAAGTTTGCTAGCTTGCCAGCTAAGTATTCAATTATACAAGCTGCAAATGCATCCAAAATACATGCAAAATGGTCATTTTAAAAAAAATTACAATCAACAATTAACACACTTCAAAACATTAGGTGAAACATGTTCGCAGCTTGCAAACTTGCCAAGCACTTGAAGCTTAGCAATAAAAAAGAAATAAAGCTTTAATCACAAGTTATTTAAGTCATTTATTTTGTAGTGCACTGATATTGAAAAGTTTTTAGCTAAAGTTAACTTAAATATCCAATCTTTCTAAGTTCTCATGTTACACTCATTTTTTTTCCCGTTGGGCACAACACTTTCAGCTTGTGTAATCTGGGTATTAGCACTTTGTTGGACTTATATCAATCATACGCACTGTTTGCTGTACACACAAAAATACACATGCATAAAAATAGGCACACACACACATAACATTTAGTCATGAATCAGCTAAAAGCCGCTGGGCAACGTTTACGTAGCTGCAACAGTAAACTAAATTGCTTTTACACAGGCAGACACACACACACACACACATAGAGTTAGAGGAGCATGTTAATAAATGTTGTTCACCCACACACACACACAGTTAGATACAGTTGAAGGCTACATAGTAGCATGTCAGAAAGCACTTAGAGAGGTATGCCTGCAGCCTGTAAGTGTTACTACGTATGTTGCTGCTGCTGTAGTTGTTGCTGCTGCAGCTTTTGTCGCTTCGGCAACTGGCAACTCAACCATTTTGCGTATGCTGCTCACCAAGTAATTACACAAGAACAACAACAACAGCGTCAACAACGGACTGTCTGACATGTTGACTAACCGACGCTGCTGCTGCTGTTCAAGCGAATGCTGCAATTATTAGGCGCTGCTGCGTGCGAATGCGAAACGCTGCCAGCCAGCCTGCCACGTTTTTAAGACCCTTTGAAGTGTGACTCGCAATCCTCCAATCCGCCCCCTGTCCCACTAAAAACAAAACTTGCAACAGAGCTGCTGTCTGGTTGCAACACTGTTCTACTCCTTCTTCTGACCATGTTGCCGAATTGCAGTTTTGGCCGTTTGCTGCTGTTGGCTTTTAAGTTGATTAGAGCGGGTTGCACGCAAAAATATTTTACGTAATTAAAACTTTGCTGCCGCCGTTGTCGCTGCCATTGCATAGTAATGCACTTTTTTCGTATCATCAACCTATTTTGCATCGCTTACTCCCCCTGCTGCCGCCACCGCCGCCGCTTCTCAGAAGCTGTGGCAGTTTGCATAAGCAACATTTTTGCAAAGGTTTTTTCGCTGTTGTTGCATTGTCTGATATAAAACAAAGAGCGACCGCAAAACTAGCGCAACAAATAACATCAGCTAACCCAAAAACAACAAGAGTGCAACGGCAACGGCAACAACATCTGCCGTAGCAACCATATGCCGCACTCTGTGGTTTGTTTGTGTGTTCATGTGTGGGCCTGTGTATGTGTGTGTTTGCTTATGAGTTTTTCAAACTATGTCGCCCCACTGTGCGGTCTGTCCTTTTCGAGTTTGAAAAATACATAAATTTTGAAGTAATAAATTATGAATTTTAAATACACGAATGTTGCACAATTTGTATTTATATGCTATTATTCGACAATGTAAAATAGAAAAATTGTTGGTTAATTTGTGTAGTGAATAAATCAAATTTTGTTATGGTTTGTAGTTAGCTACACACAATATATAAAAATTGCTCATAAAACAATTGACTTAATTGCATTTGTAATCGAATATGTTGTGGAGTAAAAGAATTTTTAGCATGCTCATAGTTTCAATTTTAAATTGTTTTGTTGCTGTTTTCCGAACAATGAAAAACAATATAAATATATTCTTTTTATTGAAATTTAGCTGACAATGCATATCCATTCCAAACTAAGCTCTAATATTAAATTACAAGTGTTAAAAAAAATACAATTGATAAAACTTAACAATTAAATTATTTTAATCAACTGAGGTATAAAGTACTTAAATATCGATGATAAATTAAATAAATATAACAGCCATAAATAATTGTTAAATAACGCAGCGTATCTTTAATTCAACGCTGCGGTTTTGTACGAAGATTAAATTCTAAAACAAGGTTACAAGAATTTTTCATTGCGTCAAGTAACTTCTTATTACATTTGGCTTTAGTAAAAATGGCATATTAAAATAAAGCTCGAGGCAAATTATATCTTTACAATTATCATCCTCGTTTATGTTATCTTATTTAATAAAATGACAACTTTTCGTTTGGTTTCATAAGAAAAAAGTGAAAATGCTTTTTACCACAATCACACACCACAATGGCAGGTAACAAAACAAACAGGAAGCAATTATCAGATAAACATGACGCTTTTGTTTGCTTCATTAATTTTGTTTACTACAACTGGAATGAGTGACATGGCGACAAGTTTCTATTTGCAAAGAACGTTATACAACAATGTGCGTCTTCATGAATTTGGATGCGTTTAGAATGAATTCAATGAGCAAGCAATAATTTGCTTTAAATGTTGCTTTTATTATTAACGAAATCTGTGGAAATTTTATGTTAAAAATCATAATAAAATATTCAAAAGTGTTTATTTATATTGTTTCATTTTTTTTTTGTTACACTTGAAATCCTATTTGCCCTTGGGATGATGTTTCTTTCAGTGTATGAGGCACGGAGGCTAAGTAAATAAAAGCATTTGCTTGTAGCTCGATAGCGCTTATATATATCATATTACAGTGGCTTCAGTAAGTTCAGTGTCGTTTTCTTTGTCTAGGCCTTTTGTGTCTAACAGTTGGCTTGGTTTCAACTGTGGCTCTTGCTTGGAGAGCAAAACTTTTGTGCTGCATTCGAGTGGTTGGGACAAGCAGATGATGTGCGGCACAGCCTAAAATCGAATGACGCAGGCGATGGCGAATGCGAATGCGAAACTCAATAAAAGAAATATTTTTGTTAGCGCGCATAAAGTACTTTCATAGTTGGATGAACTGAATGAAAACTCTTGCGTGGCGGCATGGCAAAAGTTATAATAGTTTTTCAAGCAGAGCAAATGCAATTCCACTTTTGAAAAGTTCGCTCAATAGACTCTCAGCGTTCTCACTCTCCCGAACACTTTATATCCAAATGGCACGGATACAGTTGTCGTCAAGTGGACTCTGGCCAACAAATAAATGAAGCACATGCGGGCCAACTTGAAAATTGAGCACCGAACAATTCAAATTTCAAAGTAGCTAAAAGTCTGGCATACAAATTTTTGCTGCGACAATGCTGATAAAATGTTCAAACTTGTAATTGGACCTGCTGCCAAGTTGGTTCCAATGCATAAAGTGTGTATAACTTAAATTTTCGAAATTTCTCAAAATGCATAAATTGAATTTAATAGTTGGGTATTTTCAATAAGCAAAGTAATTTGCTACTTAATTGCACTTTATTTATTTATCGCAATTAAAATCCACACCCAATAATTGCATAACATAGTAAAATCATTAAAAAAAACCAGGTCGTATCCTTTATACCCTTAGAAAATCCTATAGTTTATAATTGCATAGTTTTATTTCATCTGTGGACATTTCGTCTTTGCCTTCTTTTGTCGAATGATGTTGCAACATTCACAACTGATGCCATGCGGTTGGACTCCAGAAAAAAAAACTTACAACAATACAAAAACTTGTGGGATATTTACGAGCGCTTACGAGCGTCAAACTTTTTGCTCCATTGTAAACTTGCTGCTGCTTTTGCAGAGATTTATTTTTTGAGATGCCAACACCTGTTACTATTCAAAAGTGGATCAGTCCACCAAGTCATCGGCTTATAAAGTTTTCAAGATAACGAACAGAAGTTTGGTAAAACTAGCTTGAAGTCCCCACTTGGGGCAACGCAACGCTTAATGACTGTGTAATGTGAGTTATGTATATCGCCTTTGGTGTAAAAGAGTATGGATAAAAAATGGGAAAAAAATTGAAGACAATACTTCGCGTAACACAATAGAGATAGCCATGGTATGCTCTAGGGGTTCTAGGGGCAAAAAAAAAAAACTCAATTAATCTTCTTTTATTTTAACTTAACCATAATGAATGCAAAGTGTTTGGAATGAGCGCTTGTAATCAGTTTGTCTTTTGTTCGAAATAAATTAAAAATAAACTCAATTAATCATGTAAATATTGAAATAACAGTGTGTCTGTCCAGGGATTCAATTTGTTTAATTCACAGCGACAGAGGCAGTGAACAAAAATTCTTTCCACCTTTCAATGCTACTGTAAATAGTTGTGAGGCTGTATATGTAAGTGGGTTGATATGTGTGGGTGTGTGTGTGTGTGTGTGTGTGTGCAACTGTCAGACAATGACAGCATTTAAGCACACACGTCTGTATGCAAGTATGTCATGTGCGAACTGGCAGAAGGAAAATGCTGAAAATTCAAAAATTTATAGAAAAGCAAAAGGAAGCTAGTAAGAAAGCACGGAGCCGTAAATGATGGAATAAACAATGTCCTGTAATAAGCTATAGAATTGCTTAGGTATGAAGTGAGTAAAGATATTCAAATCTAATCAGAATTATGTTTAGCGACAGATATAGAACCAACAAGAAAGAAGTTTTAGATTCATAAACTTTTGAATTCTTAATTTGTAAGTGCAGCTTTGTTATACCCCGTGGCATCAATTGCATAAACATAGGGTATTTGGAGACAAAAAAATAGTGTGACATGAGTGTCTATGAGAATTCTTGATAGTCGACGTGCTGAGGCTGGAGCTGTGCGACGTGCTGCTTGTTTGCCTCACTTTAGTTTCTGGAGTTGGTTGAATGTTTTGTGTTGTGTGTAAATGTGTATTTTCTGCTTACGCCATTTTTCTTGCTCAATTTGTAAAACAATTTTGCATACAAATTGCAACAGCTCCGCCGGTTGAGCTTGACATGCAACCATAGACGGTTGCATACGTTGCATATACAACAGCCATAAAAATACAACGCCAGCCATCCAGCCAGCCAGCCAGCCAGCAATGCAAATATCGTGAAAAAGCGTGGCCAACATGCATGACAATGCATGACTAAAGTAATGAATTACTTATTGTAAGTCCCCCTGACCCGCTTTATCCAAAGAGACATATGTCACTGGTTTGCTCTGCGAATGTGTTGGTAGACAGGAGCATAACTCTTATTTCTTCGCATTCTTTCGCTCTCTGCCAGAGAAGAACATAACATGAAAGAGGTCGGTGCTGCCTTGATGATGGCATCTGAAATTTGTGTGCATTTGTTTGCCAAATTTAAATGAGTGACAAGCGACTTGAATTTAATGCAACTGTTTATCCACTGAATAAACTTGTTATCATTTGCATTTACAATTCAACGATAATCATCAACGAGAATTGCAAATTTTTTGTATCTTCCTTTGATTCTGACAGTGTTACATATTTATAGTATAATTTGTACTTTTTTTAAAGCAATTTAAATGACTAAGAGTAACTTTTGTGGAAACTATTTAAAATTTCAAACATTAATGCTGCGACTCAAAGCTAAAATTGCTTATTCATAAATAATAGTAAATTTAATTTTACTTTCCACTTAAAATTCTCAATAAATGTTTACATGCAATATATCGTTTAAATTGTTAAATACGTTCGAAATATGTAATTACTTGCTAACGGCAATAGCTTTGAGCAGCACACAAACCAAATATTTGTGGCTTGGTTCATTAATTACTGCCAGATGAATACACAAACACCAAAGCAGTTTTGTTCAAATTTGCCACCTTTGCTAAAAGTATTAAATGATAGGTTTTGGCAAATTGCAGACAGCTGTATTGAACTTAATAATAAGTTCTTAGCCACATACTTAACACACATGCAACTTGTGCATTTTCTCGCCAATTAAATTATTATTTCCGCTTTGGCTTCTTGCTGTTGCTGTTGCATACTTAGCGGCTCACGAAACTCACTTAACTCTATGGTTATTAGTCGCAGTCATAATGGTGTATCTTTCGCTGAGCTGACAGTAATTAGCTGCAGCTTAAGCACCGCCAACATTATCCCACACCCACACATTCCAACCTCTGTCGCCCTTGTCACCTATGCAAGTCTGGTCGTTGGCCTGGCTTATGACATAAATGCCGTGCCGTGTGCACGCAAATGAACCAAAAGCCTTCAAAGGATATTTTGTCGTTGTCGTTGTGCTTGTTACTGTCGTTATTATTGCTGTTGCATTAACCCACACCAATGATTGCCACAATGCAGCTATAGTGCTCTAATGAACCACATCTAACAAATAGTTTGAACAAAAATGCGGAGGCAAAAATGTTTTTGCTAAATAAGGTAAAATGACATTGGGTTGAAAAAAGAATTTGACATTCATTTAGAATGAAATTCAATGATGTAAGGCAAGTGAGAGAAATGTGAACTTAATTTGTTTAAAAATAAAAATAAAAACATGAAAGCCAAATAAAATCCAACTTTGAGCTTTTAAGCTGTCAGCTAGGCTTTTGTAAATTGACCCAACCATTAATTTAACTTAAAGCTACATTGTCCAAGTGTTTTTTCTCTTAAATAAGATTAGTCCAATTAAATTTGATTTTTTTCCTAGTTGGAAGTTATGGCTAGTTCCTGGCAACTATAATTTTTATGCAGTGCGCGCACAGAATCCACAACCACAATATTTTTAGCTGAAGCAGCTTAACACGTCTCACCTGGCAAACAATTTTGTAGTGGAAAATATTGTGTGTCGTATTTTTCAATATGTGTTGAGCCGCTTGCCTGCGCAGCACACACAAAAACTTGTTAAGTGTGTGGTTAGTAGTGTGTTGTGGACATGTGCGTTTGTTTGTATGTGTGTTTGTCGGTGTGCAGGTGTGAAAAATTCAATTTGTTACAGGCTTTATGTTGGCTTTGGCTGTTCATAAAATGCTGTTGCTAAAAGCTTGCTTGCCTTTTTTTCACTCTTAAAAATTCTAAACGCTTAGGACATAAATTAATCAGGCGGCTTAAGCAAAAATTTCATTAAACTGAAAGCAGTGGATAAAGAAAGTGGGTGAAGGTGCTACATAGCTGCACACACACACAGCTCGAATGCAAAATTCAAGTTAACTACTTAAGGCAGGCAAAATGCAGCGGCACCAACTTCAAATACTCTTACGTAGCCGTAATTTTGCAATTACGAATGCGCACTTAAGTTGAATTAAAAGCACATTAATTGTTGTTGCATTCAACAGAGCGCCGTAAGGCAAACTTATAAATTGTTACCTTGCCACTACCTGCTGCTATCTGTTGTGGCACCCGCAACAATTCTTACGCAAACTTGAAAAACAATTTGCCTTGCTGCAAGCTTAAATTTATAGGGTCTGAGCTGTTGCTGCTACTGTTGCTGACTGGATTAAGAGTGGCTCAAAGCTAATGAAATGGCTAATGAAATATTAAACTAAGTGAGCCGCCTCACTTGCCCAAGCTAAGTGCATCAAGTTGCATTAATCTCTCGAAACTGACCAAATTGAAATGGGTTGGCCCAAAGTCTTAGCTTCATTTAAGTTGGCAATTTCAGTGATGCTTTAAACTGACTCAAACTGACTGAAATTACAGACTTTTTCTTACGACACACTTAAAATGAAGACACTAAATGCAGCGCCACAAAAGCAGCATAATTTTTTGGTTATTGTTGCAGCTATTGCTGTAGTGTGGCATGCAGCAGGAAGCACTACCATCACATACGCATGCACACACACACACACGCGCAAGCTACTAATATAATAGAAAAGAAAACAACTTGCGCGTGTGTGTAAAACTTTATTTTTACGACAAAGTGCAAGCTGCAAAGTTGTTAGCAAAAGACAGAAGCTGCAGCATAATAACAAAAAACAACTTCAAGTCCATAAGTCAAGTATGATAGACTGAGAGACGCCCTACAAAAATGTCATAAGTATGCTAAAGCGCCTGGTCTTTTGGGATCAGGAAATCAATGAAATATTTAATGGAGCTATTTTGCAATTTACGAGACATGTTAAAGGAGAAAGAATGAAGAGAATGCTATGCGACCCCTTTCCAAACAATAATTTGTAGCTACTGGGTATTTTGTAGAGAACTGTAAGTCGCTGTAAGTTGTTGTTGTTGCAAGTTGCTGCAGTTGGAGTTTTAATTTTAAGCAGCACCGTGCTGCAAGTGAACATGAGACAAAGTTTTAACTAAAAATTGCAACGCGACAACTTTAAAGGGCTCAAGAAATTTGATTTTTGTTCTCAGAGTGTCGCCAATTCGCTGCCATTGCAGCTGCTTCGTCTGCTACTTCTCCTGCTGCTGCTGCTTCACGTTGCGTATACGTAACACACACACAGACACACCCCACACAATGGATTCAATTACATTTTCAAGGCAAGCACATGAACGGGGCGTGGCCGATGGTGGGCGTTGCAACTGTAGTGGCACGCACACGCCGATAATTATGTTTGCCTCATGCATGTAACTGCTGTTTCTTTTGTCAAGTTTCGGTGCCTGCGCCCCTGCACCTGCCTCGCTTGCCACCCACTGCCCTCTTGTAAAGCTTACTAATTATATAATTGCGCATGCCATTAACACTGACATTTAATACGCAATTTATGCAATTTGATAGGCCATGATTAATGCCTTGCCTGTCGTGTTGCAACTTGACGCAAATTTGTTTAACAAATGATCCGCGGGTTCGTTCAGTTTGTCTCTCATGTCATGTTGAGTTATGCAACGTTTTTGGTCGCCTGTGTTGCACAGTGGCGAAAAGGTATCGTAAAACGTGAGTACTTACAAATTTTTCATAATGAAAAAAGTTGCAAAAATGTATTAAAGTTTGTCGTCAAGTTAAGTCTGCAATTTTACGGTGTGTAAATGATTTTTTTTATTGAGTTAATTAGAAAGTGAATTAAAAGTTGCTGCTGTGTTTAACAAGTTGTATATATATATGTAAAGAGGAAAACTATTAATTAGTAAGAGGAAACATTAAAAAAATGAAAGCTGTGCTTAAAATACCTCACGAATGTTATAACAAGCATCAGCATAAGTAAGCTACATTCGCGTACATATTCGTTACATTCTCTTTTTAAATCCACTGTTCATAAATTTCTCTATCAAATGTTTCAAATGCTGTTTGAGATAGAGAAAATCCTTTTCTATAAACTTTTTCGGGGTCGTTTTGCTTGGAGTCCATGCCCTTGCGTAAATGTTAAGTTTGTCAAACTTTTGTTTCAAAAGTCAAAGGCGCACAATGTTGATGAATGAGCTGAAACAATTTTATAAGTCGCACCAGACGGGGAAAAAAAGAGAGAGTAAAGCACAGAACCAGATGAAAAAAGAGTGCTGTGCAAATGTTTTCATCATGTTCGCCATTCTTATCGCTCGGAAGGCGAAAATTAATGTGCACTTTACTTCCTTTTACTGTGTAGTCGAAAAGAGAATTATAAGGGATTGTGAGCATTTAAAAACGCATAAATGTATTTTCCGGTGCGCATTCCTTTCCCTGTCTCGCACTTAATGCTAGATTTATGAACTTACCATTGGGTACAAAAAAAAAAAAAAAGAAACGGAAAGAATTAATTGCCATAGTAAAACAAAAACTTCAAGTGCAAGGCAACCAAGCCAATTTGTAAGTTAGTCGAAGAAAGAACAACCCAAAATATAGTGTGAGACCAAACTCAAAAGTCCAAGCAAGTGTCAGCTACAAAACTATTAAAAAGGCATCACAAAAGTCTTTGGAAGTTAGGGTGTTCTACCGAGAAATACCTGAGAAACAAAAGCACGAGTTTTACTACCTGCATTTCCGTTTGCCACAAAGCAAAGCCCAAACTCAAACTGAAGCTGACTTCCTGTTGTGGATGCAGAAGCAGCAGCGGCAGCAGCCAGTGGAGATAAATGCAGATGGAGTTGGCGAAGTTGTGGGTGGCAGGAGTACGTTGCCAGGCAGCCGAAAATGCGGAAACGTCCATTTTATAGCGGAAATATATTCTTATGCGGAGACGTGGCGATGATTTATGTATGTTTTGGCATTACGTGCCTCAGAAGCAAAAGCAGCAGCAGTAGCGACAACGCTTTGTGTGAAAATTTCGAATTAAATTCCTTGCCCCATGACGGCAGCTTATGAGAAGCAATAAAAAATGTTTTTATGTAGTAGTATGTATGAATGGAGCAAGTTGCAACAGAAATGGGTCAGGCTCACACAAATGCAGCAATTATTTGCATGCTCAACTCTCAAGGATTTGTATTTGCGTCGGATTGCCTTTGTGGCAAGCAAATGGCAAAATGGTGCACAAGCTTGATGTGCGTGTCTTTGCGGCGCCTCGATTCCAAATTCAGGTTAAGTGTGCTTCACATGCGTTTAAGCTGACATTATTATAAGCTTACCCTGCCTCACTCCTTCTTCGCTCTGTTCCCCTGCCGAACGAAGACTTAGCTTGCTGCTTTCGATTACGGTTGCAAAACTGCAACTTTTTCAGTTGAAGTTGAAAGCATTTGCGTGCAACACAGCAACTGCAACAGCAACAGCAACATCAACTTTTATTTTTTGTACAGTAATCAAAATAATTAATAAACAAAACAAAAAATTTTCGCATGTTCAAAGTTCTTTTGGCAAACATTTTTTGCGTTGCGTTTTGTTTTTGTTTATGCATTTCGTTATTTTTTTTTTTTTTTTGAAAGCCTATAAAGTATTGGCAAATAATTAAAAAGTTTTTCACTGATGGGCTAATGGAAATGGAAAAGTTTGTGGGACTCATTACAGCTGACAATTTTGCAATTTGTTGAGCGCTTTTCGAGTCTGTGAAAAAAAATATTGAAATTGAGTTAAATAATTTACATAAAAAGCTGAAACCTATTTAAGCTTAAAGCTGTGATTTATACTATCGGAGTTTTTGTCTTTTAATATTTCTTTTTGATTAATTGCTATATACTTCAGAATTATATTGCACACAGGTGTGTTTTTATAACATTTATTTTAACATTAATTTCGTAATTAAAGTTAAATTTGCCATAAGCCATACATAGATACAGATACGTTTCATATGTAGAAACACATTGCGTTGCAAGTTGTGGCTCGAATGTTTAATGGCAAATGCCTGCAGTCAAATAATATAATGCATGGCATTTAATGAAATTTACGGGTCAACACCTCACACGAGCATATACATATACATATAAGTATGTATGTAAATACATATACGTTATACCAACATATACCCACGCATATAAACGTGGATGTTCGGTTCATTACATTTCACATGACTTTAACAGTTGCACTTTTTAACTTTGTATGTCATTGCGGGGCTTTTGAATTTTTTTTAGAGCTATCTCTAAATAATTTTTTTTTCAATAAAATATACTTTTGACATTCATAACTTCGTCAAAATGGATCCGATTTTTAAAAGGAATATCTTAAAAATCATTGTTTTAGACAATGATACTGCATTTAAATTTAGAAATGCGATTCTTACGTTTTTTTTCTCCAATAATATTTGTCAAAAACCGACATGGTCACTGATTAAAACTTTCGACTTTCATAACTTTGTCAAAATTGATCCGATTTTTAAAAGGAATATATTAAAAGTCATGGTTTGATATCTACAATAATACTGCATTTAAATCTAGAAATGCGAAATTTACTAAATTTTCATCAAAAAATATTTGTCAAAAAACCGACATGGGCATTGATTAAAACTTTCAACTTTCATAACTTTTTCAAAATTGATCCGATTTTTAAGAGGAATATCTTAAAAGTCATGGTTTGATATCTACAATAATACTGCATTTAAATCTAGAAATGCGAAATTTCCTTAATTTTCATCCAAAAATATTTGTTCAAAAATGTTGACCAAGCCCATAAAATAAATGTTTATTCAATTTGAACATAGCTGTGCACAGAGTATTAAACCGTCGACAGACAATAATTAACTGTGGATATTTTATTTTTTTTTGTTGGTATCTCTCGCGCTATGGTGCTTCTCACCATTCTCTTAAGCATATCTCTCCCGTTTTCTTTCGTTTCATTCCAGGCGCATTTCTGCGCTCACACATAACTGTGTGCACTTATTTTTGCACTCACATTCGTGTGGTGAACGAGTGCATAACATAAGCATTTATAATGGCCACAGAGCAATGCGGAGGGAGAGAGAGGGAGAGCAATGCGACAGATAACTTTGCTGTTGGTGTCTGGCAATGCCAGTTGCCATTTAATGTTAACGCGTTAACGTTAACCGTTTCTTTGCCAATCTTTTCTCTTTATATGTAAATATTTGTATACTTTTTTGAATATTTCTTTTGTGTTTGGCTTTTGCAGTTTTTATTTTTATTTTTGCTTTTGCGTTTGTTTTTTTTTTTTTGGCTGATGTTGTGCCTGTCATTAAGGTCGCCTGCGTTGCGACTTTGGCTTGCACATAACATTTTATGACGAGTGTTTCGCGTATTGTTCGCAGCTGACGTTGCCATTTCAGATAACGAAATCGCTGACAACCAAGAACAACACAGACACGCGTGTACTTCAGCGAAATAACAACGTCGCCTGCAGGTGCAAAAGGCAAACAATGCAAAGTACATATGTGTGTTTGTATGTTTGCATGTATGTAACTATTATATTTGAGCAGTCATACATAAAAGAACGCATGAAATAAATTAATTCGGTAAATCATTACGACATTTAACACAATGGTAAATCAAATGGGAAGTCTGAAGAAGATTGATAAATTATTGCGATATGTCATCCACAGATTTTAATATAGTTTAACATTTTTACATTTAATTTTGGATTTTAAATCGAGTAACTAAGTGAAAGGCAACTTTTTACTTTAAATTTCCTTTAACGTTTTACAAGTTCAAAATTTTGCATTAAGCCCATTGCACATTGAATATGAAGAATGTTTAATTTCCATGAACATAATGTAGCGCGTTTTTTCATCAACATGACCATTTTGTTGCCAATAAAATTTCAACTTCGCTTGCCAACCAAAAAAGAAACAAGAAGAAGAGTAAATGGAAAGATGGAAAGAAAAAACTGAGTAAAAGTTTTGCTAGCCTTCGGCCCTTGTGCGTCTCTTGTGTACCTTCCCCTGTGTTCTGTCCTTACATCTTACTTTGTTTTTGTTCTCTTTTCTGGCAGTTTGGGCATACAAGAAACTTTATTAAAAAGTATGCAAGATATTTTTGCATCTATGTATCGCAGTTTTACTCAAGCCAATACTGTGTAGGGAGGGGTGAAATGGTGCCTCATCATCCACATTTCTTTTTAGTTGCTGCTGTTACTGTTACTGTTGCTGAGATTGACATAAAAAGGGCAAAATGAAATTGCAATTTCTTGTGATAAATTTCAATGAACAACCTGCCTGCCAGCCCTTCCTTCCTTCCTTTCGTGGATACGAGTGTATGTATGAAGATATGAAAATATGAGGCTTGCAAAATGCAAATAATTTGAGTGCAGTTTGTTGTTCAACATGAATCAAAGCTAAAGTGATTCATGTGGCATAACGAATGCCTATCTGAAAGCTACACAATGCCATTACAAAATAACGAGATATTTTGGCATTTCTCCTCATCATGCACACAGTATTCCCTGCCAATTAGTCAGTAATTGCTATTTTGCGCAAATTGATTCTCATCAATTTTCATGTATGTGTGTGTGTGAACCATTAAAGATTCGAAAAAGAACATAATGGCTGCTGTTCATTTAATGGTAACGATCAATTGAAAGATATTAAGCAGGGTTGTCAAACTATTGATTAGACATTAATATGTTAAAGAAGTCAAAATAAAAATAATAAAAAAATCAGCTTTAAAATGCCAGAAAAGTTTCACATCCAACATAAGGCGATAAGTTTTTCAACTAAAATGTAACATATTAAAATTTTTCAGTTTTTCTGCTCCCGATTTTTTTCAATGGCAAACTACATTTAATAGTCAAAAATCTGTATATGTATAGACAGCCATCTAAGTTGCTGAAGTGAAAGATAAACTTACATTGGCCAAAACTGCCGTCTTGCCAAACTTTTCAATTTACATTTGAAATGCGCTGTAATTTACGAACCATTAACTAATATATGTATTTGTATTGAATTCTTTTCATCCTACAGCTGCTGCGTTGGCCAATCATCATGACAGCCTGACGCTGAGTCCTGGCGAGCACAGCGTTGTACGCTACACTAACGAGTCCCTCATTGTGCAGTGTCGCAGCCCTGGTCCTGATGTGAAGCTGCATTGGAAATCGCCGAAAGGTGAAATAATTCACGAGCACAAAGGACGCATACACATCGAGCAAACGGCACCTGGTGAGTCCTTACTGAAACAATCAATTGAGCATTGCTGCAAAGGACTCTTTCGCGCCAGCAGGCACACAAAACAAACAAACACAATTAATTGCAACGCTTTTCAACAAACACACACACACACAGAGTTAGAGTGTACCGTTTGACTTGGCTTTTGTTTTTACAAATCTCTATTGACCTTTCGTATTGCTTTTGGTACAGTTTAATCAAGTCGAGTATGTTCAACTCGTTCTGGTGCAGTTAGAATAAGGTGCAAATTAACACAAGGTGCAGGAGAAGTAAATTAATAGTGGGAAATTAAAAGTTTCATGAATTGAAAGCTGTTAAATTCAAGAAAGTAAACAATATGAAACGATTTTGCAATTAGAATTACAATTCATCGATTTGTTCTAAATATTTTACCCTCAATTATTAATAAAACATAAATAAACAAACATTGTTTGAAAATCAAACCTTTAGAAATTAATAATCATATGAAATTGTGAGATGACTGCTGAGTCATCTTAAGAAAAACAAATAAGCAATTAAAGCTTTTTCTTATATAAAGCATTTAAGCTAGGGATAAACATAATCAAAGTGTAACAGGGTATCTTTAGGTCTTGGATTTAATGTTTTGTATTTATTTTCAATTGATTTCACTTTTTTTTTTCAACATTCTTTGCCGCACAGAACAATTGAAAATCGTTTTTGCACATATCGCGCTGGCGGACAAAGGCAATTGGACGTGTGAGGCTGTGGAGGGCGGGCTGCATAGTAAATCGTTCGATTTGATTGTGTATCGTAAGTACAGTGATCGAGAAACCAATCTAACAACCGTACTCATTAATTTTGCATTGTATTCTCGATATAATACACGCAAACACCCAACTAAACACATACGCACACAAAGAGAAAATTACGTTCACCGAAAAGGATACCGTATCGACCGTTAAGGAGGGTCAAAATGCCACAATATTGTGCGAGGTGAAGGGCGAACCGCAACCGAATGTCACCTGGCATTTCAATGGACAACCCATTAGCGTTGAGGGTGAGTTACCCAATCTTAATGAGCTTTAACCAAAAACGATGAGTTTATTTTTCGCTTTTCTTTGCCGTTTATCATGTTTCTATCATTTTGGCAGCAAACGCTCCGAAATTCCGCATCCTGGCCGATGGTTTGCTCATCAACAAGGTAACACAAAATGACACCGGCGAGTACACGTGCCGAGCATACCAAGTGAATTCGATTGCTTCCGATATGCAGGAGCGCACAGTTTTGATGAAAATCGAACGTGAGTGTGATTTATGATTTTACCAACAATACACACTGGAACAAAAAGTTGTCAAACAAAAACATGAAAACAAAAAGGAAAATGAATAAAAAAATATGCCTCGATAGGTTTTTGTTTCACAATGTAATTTATTATCATAAGAACTTATTAATAAGTAAATAAATAGTTATAGAAGCAAAATAATTTAAGTTATTTGTTTCTTATAACTTTTCGTCATGTTTTCTCATTTACATATTGATTAAATTTGATTATTTTACTCATTTATAATTCACCTTAAACTCAGTGTAAACTTATATTGAATGGCAGGTAAATTACTTGAGCAGCTTTGGTGAACGACTTTAAAATTTTGTTTTTCTCGTGTACATTTTAGTATGCACCGCAGTGAGTGGCAAATAGTTTTTAGAGCACGGAATATTCTAAAATTATATACGTTTAGTTCGCATATGTTGTATAGTATGAGTATGAGTATGGGGCGTTGTGTGGAGGCGTGCCACACATGCAGCTAATGACTTTACTAGCGTCGAAGTAATGACGGCAACGTTTGATTTATGTATAAAAGAATCTCATGAATTTTACATATTTCGTAGCATACTTTTGAGCGACAGCTGAAGTCTGAACGAACGGACAAATTGCTTGATAAATTTAATTAATAACTGACTTTGATTGAATATGGATAGATAAGCCCCATTGGACATTGAAGCAGCATGTGGGCCTGCAATATGCATACATCAATGGAACGGCAAGCATTATGTGCGAGGCACAAGCAGAGCCTCCAGCGACATTCACCTGGTATCGCAAACAGAAGAGGTTGGAGAGCAATGAGAAGCAGTACACCATCGAGACGGATAACTATTGGTCGCGCCTGACTATCCGTGTGCTGGATGCCAAAGTCTTTGACAACTATCGATGCCGGGCGCACAATCATTTGGGCAGCATTGAACGCATCACGCGACTCGAAGAGGGCGAGAAGCCACCACTTCCTTTCGTATTTCAGTTGCGCGGCTATAATTCGAATACGTTTGATGTGGACCTGAGCGCGCAAAGGGATAAGGATCAACGCGGTCCGATGGATGTGAATGGATTTCGCATTGAGTATATGACGGAGCTTGAGTTCAAAACGGATGCCGGCAAATGGACGAATGCCAAACGCAAGGATTTTCCCTTTGAGGAGGGTAAGTATGTGAGGGCAGCTTGCAGCTGCATCACCATGATGTAATTTTTCAACTATAGCTTTTTCATTTTTGCCGTTTCGACAGGTGCCAATTTTCTCATAACGAATCTGGAACCGGATACCGTCTATCTGATACGCGCCGCTTCGCGTAATCTGGCCGGTTTCAGTGACTATACTAAAGTGGAGAAATGCAGGACCCTGTCGCTGGAACCACGAGTCTCAGCTGGTGCTCATATGCCATCCATTTATCAGCTGCTGTCTGCCATGCTGATGTTGCTTCTGCTGCTGCGGCGTTGTCATTGAATCAATGCAAATCCATAATCCCGATCCCAAATTCCATTCCATGTGCTTTGTCTAGCTTTAAGGCGTGTTAACCTCCAAAAGTTCGTTATCTCAATATATATATAGCAGATAGTAAGGTTATCTATCCTCCAGCTTAACTGCACTTTAAGAAAACTTGCTTTAATATTTGATTTGCTATTCGATTGCTGCTCGTGTAATATAACGTGTGTACTAATTAATGTTCTAAGTTGTTTATATAATCAAAACTTAATCCTAAGTTTAGAAGAAGTAACGTTTCGTTTAATTAAGCTTTTATGCAA